>CANTUZ010000003.1:15548522-16148522 GCA_947846985.1 Fratercula arctica | reverse complement strand
TTTTAACATGGGAGAAAAACTGAACCTTAGTTTGGGTGAATATATATACTAAGGTGTATTTTACATACTACATTTCATTGATTGCTTAGGCAGTATGTTGCAAGGCCATGAAGCATGTGGGTTTAATCCTGAGAAGTGTGCTTTCTGTGAAACTAAAATCATATGTTTCTCCAACTTAAAGATATTTAGAGCTAGATTTTACAAATCTATATCCTTTTCCTTTAGAAACAAAAGAAGCAGGTACAGATAATCGTAACATAGTTGACGATGGAAAGTCTCAAAAACTGACTCATGATGACATAAAGGCTTTGAAGGACAAGGGTATTAAAGGACAGGTAAAAATAAGGTTTTGGTGTCATTTCTGTGCTATGTTGACGGTTTTATTTTAGTTTATGAAATAGGCTATTCCTTTTATCGGTGCATAGGCTTTGGTGCTTTTTCTTTGTTCTTCTGCCCAAGTCATGTTTTTCCTAAAGATCTGTTTTTACAAAAATGCAAAGGCTATTTTCAGAGAAAACTTCATGTAACGTTGGCAACTTTGTCAATAGAGAGTAAAGTATGAATTTTTACGGCATCAGAAGTCATAACAGACAAAAATAAATATTAAAACCATTACAGAAATACAACTCATGTAATCACCTTTTAGTTTTGTTTGTTTATAACATTCAAAATATTATTTCTATATTACACATATCAAAATCGTGCAATAATTTAACTACCTAAGATGTAGGAAAGGATTATGGATAAACACCATTGTATTAACAAATAACAGTATGTAACAAACGTACTATGGGTGTGCCTCTAGGCAATACCTACCAAACACATGTGATGCCTGTGTTTTATTTGCACCTCAAAAGCTAAGAATATTCTCAAGAGATGAGTTTCATTCTGTTAGAAAAGGGATTGGATTTTACCTCACACTTTGTCAAAAAGAAGTGAGGCCATCTTAAATGTTAATAAACCATTGCAGCCAGTTCTGTTGTGCACATGTTACCAGGCAAAATTCTCTTTCATCTTTGGTTTACCCTTTCTAATAAAAATAAGAAATTGCTCATGCTTACATCAAGTTCATCTCCTCTTTGCATCCTGCTGTTTGCTGCTGCTCTTCGGAGCAGCTGTTCTGCTTTTGCCTGCTTAATCATGGATGGCTCCAAGGAGTTCAGAATGGTATTTCTTCTGTTTCCATGGTTGTGCTGCTCAGGGCGTTATCTCTTTGAGAAGAATGTACTAATCAGTCTGATAGCTTTGACATTTTCTGTTTGTTCTCATTATCCGTGGCAGAACATCACTCTGGCTTTTCTGTATGTCCTCAGCATGTCTGTGCCATACATCTACCATACTGTTATTTTTGGTTATTAAAATATCCTACTTTAACTCTGTCTTCTGAACTGTAGCTGAATATTCATTTTAGACTGTGTTGTATTAGCAGCAATAGATATTATTCTTCCATAAATGTAAAATTTGAATTCATGTTTGTGAATGGCATGTCTTTGTGACGCAGGCTCAGTTTAGAGATGATTGTCGTTTGAAGTAAACCCACCTCAGTGTTAATGGGGTTTGATTTCCCATCATTTCCCAAATCCTTACCTGGTCCTGAGGGATAGGTGTTAGGATGCAGATATGAAATGGCATGTACTCCCAGGGCATTGCAGAGTGACACAGCTTCCCTTTGGCTTGTTTTGGTTACCTTAGAGATACTCCCCAGTTTCCTCACTGGAATTTTTACTGCAAAAAAAAAAAAAACTAAACCAAAACCAAACAACCCATGTACTGCATTTACATTTTTTTCAAGAATAAAGCAAAAGAAAAAAAGATACACTGTTTCACACCATTAATAGTACATTTTAAGCGTTTGACAACTTTAAGAAATAATGGCTTGAAAAAGAGCAATAGAAAGTGAGAAGTGCTTGCACCACTATATTTTGGAGCAGGTTCTTAAAACGCATTGGGAGATGCAGTGTCCACACTGAAAATTCTCCTTTTGTCATTCCTCACCACCCCGCTCTCCAAGCTCCTGTGAGGCCAGGTTATACTATTGCTCTTTATAGATGTTTCATAGAAACTTACAATTTTAGCAGTTAAACTACTTTGATCACAACCGAAATAGCACCGTGCAGCATTCGTTCTTGTATTGCAGGCATGGAGACAAACCCTCAGCAATGAAAGCTTTTTTCTGTTGGAGGTCTTAATGATCCCTCCAGCTGGAACCTGAAAGTATGAGGAAGAAGAGTTGCATTGGCAAAGGGAAGAGATTAGAACAAAGAGACCAGGAAACAAAAACTGGAATTCTGGGAAAACCTGGGAGGCAGAGAAAGAAGAAGTCATGGGGAGTGTTGTAGGAGATAGTAAATACTACAGAGTTTTGACATCGTGCAAGGAGCTGGTACAGGAGTCTAGCACAGTTTGGGAGGCAGATGAAATTAGGTGGGGTAAGGGAGATGTCTGGTAAGAAGTCAGAGTACAGGGGAAGAACTAGCACAAGATGGAAAAAAAAAATGCTCTCAGAGATAGAGATGCTAAAGTTAGACAAGAGACCCAAAGAGGGAGCTGGACTGAAGTAAATATTGCACATGACATCAGGTTCCTTGTTTTGTTTTGGTTTTGTAAAATATTTTTGCCTGTATAGCTTCACAGGGTACTGTCACGCAATCCAGTTACTATGGGGAACGTTAGACTGACAGAATACACGTCAGGTTTTTCCATAATAATTGGCAATAAACATAACTCGGCTTCATTCTAAATACAGGATAATTAAAAGTAGCTAATCACGTCGAGAAAGCAGGGCAGTCTCATTCACATTCAGCGTGGGATAAGAACACATAGGTAGTGAGGCTTCACAGTAAGGGCTGAAGTAATGACTTGCTGATGCTGAGAGGAACAATCCTGCATTTTCTTCATTTCTGGCTGTATGAGTCTGCCCTCTCTCATCAGTTAGTTCTGACACCTACCAGACTCTTTCCCCACAAAACACCCCATTTACAAGATAAGCATTTTCATTTTCATGCTAGCGTTATGTAGTTAAAGAACACCTAAAGACAAAAGTATATGATTAAATTCCTGCATGTAGTCAGGGTAGTGCCTCACTTTTCACGTTGTTTAGTAGAAATTTACTTTGCCATTAATGTCAGTAGAAGTTAATGGTATACATGCCTCTACTGGAAGGAAATATTTTCAGTGTTTCTTTAAAGAAATACTATATATGAAGTGAATCGGAAATAAATACTAGCTATAATGAAGATAAATTGTTTTTTCCAAGGAAATAGTTCAACAGTTAATAGAGAACAGTACAACATTCAGAGACAAAACAGAATTTGCTCAAGATAAATACATAAAGAAGAAGAAAAAAAAGTAAGTGAATTTTAAAATGTGGAAAATACTTAGTAGTTCTCTAATTTGTTGAGCTTGTAATAAGACTATGTGTTTCTTACAGATATGAGGCAGTTATTACAATTGTGAAGCCATCCACTCGCATTCTTTCAACAATGTATTATGCAAGAGAACCTGGAAAAATTAAGTAAGCTTTCATTTTGCTCCTTTTTTCAAATTACAACAGAAAGATATTTAATATTTTTCAAAATACCTGTATTATACCAGAGTATATAATACTCATCACATTTGTTTTTTTCCTATTAATGGAAAGATTGTAAATTAATGAAAAATAATGTGATCTAGAAGATGAATCATTATGCTCTTGCAGTGAAAACTCTCTTGCAAGCAGCAGCAGCTTTTACCATTTCCCGACCACCTCTGTCGTGCTCATTACCTCTGTAGACAGAGGCTCTTTGCATTTTCAGAGGCATCTCCTACCTGGTTTTGGTCAGTGGCATATCGTCTCTGTTTTCTGGCTCACTAATCAAAATAACAACCCACCTACCAGAAGCAGGCATTTTTGTCTTTAATGTGGTAGGGATTCAAAATCTCATTCAATCAGAAGTCTCTACAATTTAAAAACTTGGTTAACGCTGAGGGGTGGCAGTGGGGGGGCAATAACGACAGAGATATAGCCGTTTGATTTTCACTTACCGAAATTAAATGATACATTGTTACAGACATTGTTTAAGACGGACAGATTTATTGTTTTTAAAGTAGTAAAAGTAGATCTAACATGCTGAGACTTAAAAAACCTCAAATTTATGTTATTTAAGGCTTCTCAGACCTTTTTCCTTCTCCTTCCCCCATCTCCTTCACTTGGCTTTATTTATCTTTTAAGATTAGTTGTCATTTCCTCGGCCATCACTGAGTCTCATCAGTGCAGATGCTGTAGTGCGTAGAGTTAGGTTTTGATCTGGGACTGCAGGTGGTGCCTGCTACTGCAAAACAGATGAAAATGACTGATACGTTACGGATTAGGAAATGCATTCAAATACCATTTGTTCTTTACAAAACCGACATGTTAGAGCAACAAAAATTTGAAAAGAAGTTCAGAAAATATTTTGTCGGACTCGCATAGCATAAGATGTGCACTTTATTATGTGCACCCTCTTCATAGCCTACTTTTGCTATTTTCTTAGAAAACCTCATATGCAGTAATTCTAACTGTTAAGAAAACTAATTTTGGTATTTCCTCAAACTGTCTGTCTTCTAGCCACTTGCGATATGACACCCTAGCTCAGATGTTGACGTTAGGAAACATCCGTGCTGGCAACAAGATGATTGTAATGGAAACATGTGCAGGCCTGGTGCTGGGTGCGGTGATGGAGCGAATGGGCGGTAAGTAACACAGTAGCTTTGGTCACATGGAGACTGAGGGCTTACTGGAAACTTAACAAATACACATCTCCGTGATACTTCTAAAAGGCAGTACTTCAAAATGCTTTCTCAGTTTTTAAAATCTACTTTTACTGTCTCCAGTATTCAAAGAGGTACTTGTATTTCCGTTGGAGAAAATTGTATTTTGCATGTTTCAGCCGGATTTATTTTTCACTATTTAAAAAAAAAAAAAAAAATTGCTATCACTGTCTGTAGATGTATTTTAGTTTCTGTCTTAGCATAATGACACTGTGTTCAGAAAAGACAGCAAGGAGCCTGTGTGCAGGTTCTTTCCAGGCACCTGGGAAGTCCAGGAAAGTGAATGGCAGAAAAAAGGAATAGTAACACTGGAATTCAAACAGCCCACAGCACTGAAAATGTTGTCATTCCTCTTGTTTGCTGCCCCAGGGATTTAACAACTGCAAAATGTGTATTTTAAAGGTAGTATATGACATTTTCTTGAGCGTATTCTAGGAGAAGTTTGACTTGTTTTTTGTTTCTCAAACTCAGTTAATTAGTTTCATTGTAAATCATTCAAAGACACTAAACAGAGATGACAATTAGATTCCAGAAGCCTGGAAAGGTAGGAAGTGTGATGTAGTGTTGTGCACCGAGATGTGCTGTCTCTTGGCTGAGAAGCACACAGGCAGTTATACTATAAATTGTTTTTATTTCAGCAACTTTTGGCCATAGGGATACTTTCTGAAGTGATAAATAAGATGCAATTTCAATATAACTATTTAAAAGTTCCTTTTAGTATGTTTAATCATCTGACATCTCTACCTTTAGAGTCTGGATGTTAAAGAAATTCTTTGCCTATTAACGCTGTTTAAATTAGCTTTAATTTTTTAGCAAAACCACTCCATAGTTACAAGTAACAAACACTACAGAAAATCTGTCTTTTCATTCTCAATTTAATTAGCTTTTCTAACTATTTGTCACTGCTTATGTGTTCTTTGCTGGTCCTAAATACATGTTTAATACATGAATAATCTTTGAGTTACCTTGTCATTCTGAGTTGCAATAACTGTTGTCCTTCCAATAGAGATTTTCTACCTTGAGGCATAGTTCAGCAGCCTGTTAAATTTGATTAAGGTTAGAGTAAGAGCAGGCAATTTACTTACCTATTCTTAAATGTCTGCTTCATTTGTCACAAAAATCCTGGCTTTCCAATGTGTTTTTGATTCTTTTGCTCTCATAGGCTATGGATCCATTATTCAGATGTATCCAGGAGGGGGACCTGTTAGAGCTGCTACCAGTTGTTTTGGATTTCCAAAACCTTTTTTCGATAATCTTCATGAATTTCCTCTCAGCAAAGTGGATAGTCTTCTCTCAGGGACATTTTCTACAGAGACTCTGCCTTCAGAACCTGAAGATAACGTGCTAGTGGAAGAAGAAAGCAATGGATTGACCGATGAGAAGCAGATTTCACTACAGGAAACAGAAGAGGAATCTACTACTGAAACAGCTATGGAGATCAACCAAACAGAAGAGCAAGACACCATGGACATTAATGCTGAAGATGTAGAATTTAAAGAGAACAAAGAAAAAGAAAATAAAGACAATGTAAGAATATTTCTTGTGGCTATTCAAGTTTTACAACGTCTATATACTTAAAATTCTGCTGTCTGAATCAGACATGCTAAAATACAGTTTATTCAGGTGTTAAAATGGAACTCTGGAAGTTGTATTTTGTCTTCCATTAAGCCATCTAAGATGCAAATAATGAAAATCCAGTCCATGCAATACCAATCCAATATATAATTACCTATTAAAGTGCAAACTATTTGTTTTGTTGTTCAAAGGTTCGTGAAAAGCAAAGAAAACAATGGGAGAGAAGGAAAAAGCTAACAGAAACTGCTGCTTTGTTGACAGAGAAGAATGCTGATGGGTGAGTTTGCTTGTAGTCAGAAAGGTCTTCTGTTTGAAAACACATCTACAGAAAAATACTCCCTTCAAAACAAATAAAAGTTTTGTTTTTAAAATACCCCTATCTTCTTCTTAATATTTACAAGCAAGCAGTTAATCCAGGTGTGTCTTTGGTCTTGTTTGTTTCTTAGCTGGTTGAGATTTTTTCTGTTCTTTAAATGTTTTGGAATTTCATGATCTGAAAGTCATGGTTTCTTGACTAGCTATGAGTAAACATTAAAAAAATATATTTCTATCCAAAGAGGAAACAGAATCCAGGTAGAATTTAATACAAAATGACTGCTGATAAAAATCACAGGATTCCAATTGGCAAAGTAGAACCTGAGATTTTAAGTTTATTAAATTGGTAATAAGTTTGTTGTTTTGGGAGTTTATTTGTTTGGTTGGTTTTGTTTTTAGAAACTCATTCCTTTTTTACACAGGAAGAAACACTTAACTTCGTTTTACCTGCTTTAGCCAGGATCGATTGTTCTGAAGGAACAATTTAACATGATTTAATATCAGACGCTTAAAACAAATACAATAAACATATTCCTAGAAATTCAGCCCCACAATAGTGTAAGAGCACGTGGTGGTTGTGACTTTTTCGTGATGTTCTTAGCAAATGCTGAAGTGATTTGAGTTACTCAAGTAACATTGATTTAGTTAATTCAATAACATTCATATTAATTTTTCCTCCAAAGAATATTGGCTCACTGGGAATAAAGCTCTTCTGCTCGGATAAACTTTAATATATATTTATTGGTTATATTTAAATGCTTGTATATGATTTGTTCTGATTATTATTACGAAATGTTTTAACTCATGCTCATTCATATTTTAGTATATTTAAATGCTATAAATTTAAGTGGTAGCATTAGCCTTTTCTGTAAAGATGCAGAAACGAGTCATTCTGTGTTCTCTGAAGTGCTAAAGCCTTAAAGGAGGTTTGTAAAAGTGCTGCACATCTCTTTGGCAGCAGCAGCGCCACTGGTGATGCCTCTGGATGACCATTACACTGCCTAAGCAGTGGTAGCATTTTGTCCCCTGCACCCATCATTATAATTAAAGTCAGCATATGGTCTGGCAAAGTAAAAATTAATATTTGACTTTACTTGATTCTTCCTGTAGCTTAGAATAGTATATTCAGTTATTGATGAAGTTTGAGTTCAAGGAAGCCTATTTAGGATTTGTCTCTTGCTCATTTGTTTTCAATCACTGCATACTTCTTTTGTCCTCTGTAATGCATGAAAGCTATAAAAAATTACAAACTTGAAGGGATGAGTGAGTTCCTGCTCTAGGAAATCTTCAGTGTGATGGGGGGGAAGAGAAGTTTATGGTTGCCTGAAGGCACTGTCCCAGATGGCTCAGTCAGGATCACCCTTCTTTGGTCACCAGCCTTTTATAGCCCACCATTTGTTTAGATCAAGAACCGCAGGGTACATACACTGCTAAGCCAGGAAAATTTGGCATGGAATAAAGAAATGCTTTAGACTAACAACTTGGCCCGGGAGTGGAAGCAGGCAGCAAAGTTAGGATTTTGTTTTGTTTTGCTTTGCAAGAGAGAAACAGCGAAAGGATAGGTAAAAGCTGGTTAGCATTGGAGGTGGGAAGAAAGATTAGGAGTTACTGTCAGAATTTAAAAAGATGGTCAGTAGGTCAAAATGGGCACCAGTTTTAGGAGAACTACTTCTCGAGGTCCTGAATTTTACAATATTTCCTACTTAATGTAGAAGATATAATTTTAATAAAATTTATGCCTTCTCTGCTGTTATGTGGTAAATCGGTCCTTCTACTAGACGTGTTTGTTCAATTACATTTATGAGAGTTGAAGTCTGTCACAGGTCTTTGAGGGGGGAAAAAGAAAGGGATTTGGTATTCTTCTAAAGAAGACTCTGTTAAGATACGACTATTAAATTTTTCTGATACAATGAAAGCAGAAATTGGTTTATAGCCACTTCATGTGTTCAGAATTAGACCACACACCCTCTCTATACCCTTCCCTGCCCTTCCTCTACCTCCTCCTCCTCCCCTCTCATCCAGTACGTTAATTTCGCAACTGGCCAGACTACCTGCTGACAGCAATATGTGTTGCCATATGAGAGGACAGAATTTGATTTTTCGCAGTCTCTCTCATCTCTCCCTGACCTTTCTGTTGTCTGGCAGAGCTCCTGGCAGCGTCAGTGCCGCACTCCAAGCCTTCCGAGGCACAGTCTGGACTCTTGTTTTCTTTCTGGTCCACTTGGTTAATTACTGAGCACAAATTTTTTGAAGTCTAGAATTTCAGTTAAATAAGGCCACGGCCAGCAGAAAACCAACATGGCAACAACTGTAAAGGAATTCTCTCACCTCTTTATAGCATTTAGAAAATTGAACATCCATTTTTACCTCCCTTTTGTTAGGTAAGTTTGATGGTATCTCCAGTGCTGCACAGTCCCCTGAGAACAAATGTTAGTTAATTAATTGATGGGTCTTTTCATATAGTAACTGTATACTAGAGAAGTAGTTCAGTTAGCGCATTCTTTCTGCACAAGTACAACTTATTAACTAACTGAATCTTAGCCATTTCTTGCAGTATAGTTTAGCAGTGATTTTTAACAGCTCTAGATTAATCTGTAGAGAATCTTAAGCATCTGTAAATATGAGCTACAATGTAATATTAAAATGAAGATGAAGAATAAAATATGAAGCCTTTAAGTTGGCAAGGACAGAATTGCTTTTAAAAAGATTTTTAGTCGTGCCTACTAAGGGATTGTTTTCTCTTTAAATAATAATTTTTTCATATAAAAATGTATTTTATGAAGATTACACAGTTTAAAGAATCATGACTGAGGTTACATTCTAAGTAACAATTAACAGTCACAAAATTGAAATATCTGGACAATGGTCTTAGGGTAGAGAAAGCACCATGCAAATTCTTGGGTCGCAAGAATTACTGTGGAGCTCAGCACAGCTGAAATGCAATGCATTTAATATACCGGCCTTTAGGGAACAAGTGCTTTATCCTCTTAATTATGCACGTAGGAAATCATGATTTGTTTTTCTATTTGGGGAGTTGTTAGAGCCATGAAAACATGCTGATTAGCAACATTTAAGCTATAATTGATCGCTGTGCTAAATAGGAGAAAATGTCACTTGATGAATAGTTTTTAGAAGCAGAAAACTAATGTGCATGAAATTTCTTTTGCAGCTTAATTGTAGCCAGCAAGTTTCATCCCACTCCTTTACTGCTTTCTTTATTGGAATTTGTTGCTCCTTCCAGGCCTTTTGTTGTCTACTGCCAGTATAAAGAGGTAAATCAAGTATGTTACTTTAGCTGTTACAGTTCAAGTTTGAGATTATTCTGCTGTGTAACCTACTCTTTGGGTTTTTTAAGCCATTATTAGAATGTTACACGAAGCTGAGGGAAAAAGGTGGTGTCATCAACCTAAAGCTGTCTGAAACCTGGCTACGAAACTACCAGGTAAGGATTACAGTAAGTGGCTGTCAAAACTGCATGAATACTGGGGAGCAAAACACTCTCTAAAAACTGGGGGGTTGGACTGACTGAAACTATGTATGAGCTCGTGCATTTGTTTTGCCTGAGAGCAGTGGTGAAATATTCTGAGAGTTTTAATGCTTCATTGCAACAATGGCAAATGGAAATGGTTTATTTTCTTCTTACAAAGCATTTCATTGGAACGTTTGCTGAAATATTTGTAGCACACTGACAGATGCAATTGTTGTTCTGCTGTAGTGGCTAGCCTAAAGCGAGGGACAATCTAATGTTGTGTAAGAGAGATGTAGCAAAATATTGCAAGTGTTTATTCATTTCTAGTTGGTTTGATAGCTGAAAAAAAAAAATGCAGCGTTAAGAATGGCCCTGACTTACAAAGTCAGTGTCTTCGAGTAACACGTTTCCTGAAACTAAAGTAACAAGAAGTTTCCGTTGTTTGAACAAGATGTTTGCAAACATGGAGTACCCTCTCAACTCTGAAGACACAGAAGCATCTGACTTCTAAGCAGCCCACCACCTCTGCAGAGGTTCTTGCATTTTTCTGACTTTCTCCTTGCCCGTAGCATTCTGGAGTCTACAAGGAATTATTATTTATGGGATGGCTTAATTCAAGGGTGGCCACAATTACTGACTATTGATCAGGCAACCAAATTGGGAATGATTAGGAGATGGATAGATGAAGATGTTCACCAGGGTTAGGCTTGTCAGGGGTTACTGTGGCCAGGTGCAGTCAGGAACAAAACTGCACGCTCTCCTGGACACAGGTAAATCAGCTTAGACCTGTGATGGCAGTCAAAGCAAGGAGGAAGCATAACTGAAGAGAAAGCATTTACGGAAAAGCGTAATGTAGCTGAAGGTGATGGTTCATTGCTACGTCTTACTGTAAGAGTGGCTACGGAAAGATTATAGTGACAGAACTGGAAATTACCGTCTTACTGAGTGCTGTTTTGTTAGACCAGCTGTGGTTTCTTGCAAAGTACACCAGTCCCGAACACACTAATGAGACTTTCATGTATCCCAAACCTTAACTTTATACTTTTGCTGGAAATGCCACGAAGAAGTAATCAGTAGGGTAGTAGCCTGTATTCCTACGTATTTCTATAACTGGTTTCTGGGATGCAGATACTTGGCCCTTTAAAGAGAAATACACTTTCCAAATGGCTGTTTGTTGTGATGGCTGGAAAAAAAAATTACATCTTATACTGTAAGCTTAAATTACACAATTTGACATGCACGTATGGAGTAAATTTTTACAGATGCTTGCTTTTTTGTTTGTTTTGGGTTTTGTTTTTTTAAAGGTCTTACCAGATCGAAGCCATCCAAAACTGACAATGAGCGGAGGTGGAGGGTACCTTCTGTCTGGTATAACTGTTGTCTTGGATAAGGGCAAATCTGATTCCAGTCATCTAGAAGCAACGAAGATCGAAGAGCCATCATCTAAAAGATGCAAAGTTCAAGACCTTCATTGTTAACATTTGAAGAATTGATTTGTTTTTTATATCTCAGGAGTCTTACTGTTAGTAAAATATCAAGTCTACTTTCTGTGCTCTTGACAGCACAGACATGGTACCTGTCGTACACCTGTCAGCAGGAAGCAGCAGAACCGCGTGCTAGGGAGGATTGTCTCGCTCTTTACCAGTTTACATCATCAGAATGAGAAGAAAAACCCTTGGAAGCAAACATCGCACTGGAAACAGGGTAACTTCAAAAGGAAGAGAAGATCAAGAGAAGATGAAGCATCAGTGAAGGCATTCTTTTCGTTTGTTGCCAAAAGTAGGTATGACAAAGTAGGTTGTTTTTTTTAAAAGGCTGAGTCCGAATGAACACATCTAACTCAGCTGCCCCTTTTCCCAGACCAGCATCAGGGTAAAACATTCTGTGCAGTGATCTGCTCCCTCTTTGGACGCAGAACCCCACTGCGTTCGGTAATTTAAGGAAGCAGAACGAACAGCAAAAATCATACACTTTTTTTTCCGAAGGAACAATAAAAAGAGAATACTAATACCAAAACTTTACAGTGTGACCCCATGTTTTCCTGAAATAAATACAGAAGAGAAAGTGCATGTTTGTAAATTAAAATACCAAATATTTAAACAGAATGTCTCTATTAGTATTGCCTGTCATTTTCCTGAGAGGAGTTATATGTTTTAAGATACGACTATTTTGAAAACCACTATATGTATATATATTTATTCTACTGTTTTATCTGTCATGATGTGTAGCTTTTTTATTAATTTTTTTTTAACTTTGCATTTGCTTTTTCAATTAAACTGCAGGATGTTTTTCCTAATGAGATTTATTTTCATTTTCTTACTTTTCCCTCTGTTTAGAAATGAAGAGGTCTAGCAGGGCCTTTAGGGAGAGAATGCCTTCCCTGTCTGCGCCCCATTGAACCCCCAGTGGGAGCTTTCGGCCCAGATGGGAGCTCGTAGAGCCAGCAAATTTCCTCGCCAGTGGAAAGCTGGAGCTTTCACACTTCATAAAGCTGCAAAATTCTGTACCCTAGTAAGAGAAATGCTCTTTTAGGACACCAGTAGCTCAAAACTAAATAAAAAAACCCCAGGGATTGTATTTTGTGTAAAGAAGCAGTTAGCAGTTTCTCTTAGGTGAACAGGTACAGTACATCTGCAGGTTTTTGTCTACCTCTGTTCGGTTTTGTAAGCTTCCCATCTTTCCCCCCTCCCCCCCGCCCCATTTTAATGGAAAGCTTTCTTCTCTTACTTACGTGAGAAACCCATAAATGGAGAGACTGTAGGTTTCACCATCTCTGTATTCCACCAACTGCTTGGACCTGAAAAACGTGCTTTGCCCCTCTCACCTTTTTGTACAGCGTGTTGCAAATCACATGGAGGGCACAGAAATGTGATGTGTGGTTTTTACTAAGTTGTTTGGTTTTTTTTAATTCTGGATTTCTCAACTTCTTTCAAGAATTAGTGAAACTAATTAGTGAAGAATTAGTGAGACTTTGAAAGCAGCCAACAGCCAGTACGCGATGAAATTCTGAGACAACCAGCTTACCGCAATGGATAAGAGCCTGGAAGGGAGAGGCAAGAAAATGATGAAGTCAGCGTAAGCCAGGAGATTAATACCAAAAAACCCTATCTTTTGCCTCAGTTTTCTTACCTGTAGAGCAGGCATAGGTACTTCTCACCCCTTCTGTGTAACTGGTAGGTACGCGGCTATCATATTTATAGCGCTACAAAGGTGTGAAAATGTACACAGTGAAAGTTAAATTAAGCAACCAACACGTTTTAAATCCTACTTCTTACCATACATAATGTGCTAAAAATAATAACCTGAGGAAAAAATCTGGTTTTTTTGTATAATAAAAAGATCCATTTTGAGAAATAAACAACATTGGAACACTTGAAAAATTACTTTAGATGAAGGCCAAACTGGCTTCATTTCCCCAGCATCGTCAGTACTGAATCCTGGCCCCCAATTTTAAAATGTGCCATAGTGCTTGTACCAATGAAAGATAGTAAGAAACCAAGAAATAATTTATATAAAATGTTTTCAATTACAGATGTAAAAAATTTAAAATTACAGTGGAAGATATTCTATATGTAATAGCAGAAGAGCACATCTCCATGTAACATTGTTCCTATTTTTATTGAAACACATGAATAAATGAAACTCTAAAGACTATTAAAATGCAAGTGACGATTGTCTGAAACGCTAGGGAGCCTTTATATTTTTACACGTGACAAATTAGGGAAAATACAAAACAAATGAGAAGAAAGAGCGCGCGTCCTGTAAGACCTTAACACAAGTTGAAAATAAGGGATGTAATGAAAAGCATCTCTAAGAGAAAAGACAAAGCAGGGTGAGGAAAAGGCCGGCGGTAGGTACGTACCTGTTTTTAGGCTCTGCAAAGCACAGCTCGGGAACCTGATAGAGCCTCAAGGCAGAAGGTCCAAGGACTTCTGTCTCCAGAAGTATAAACCCTAACCCATTGGTGTAATTTAATTTTGGTCATTGATGTGTAGATAAGGAAGGGGGAAAGTAGCGGGTATCAAACCAGAGGTGCATTCCTTGAGGCAGGATTAACATTCAGACCACGGAATTTGGCAGTAGCCGGAAAAGCCACCTTCCACCACGCAGGCGAATTGGCTGTCGCTGGGCCAGCACGGTGCATTACAGCCCAAGTGCCCATCAGACCCGTCTCAGCTGTGGTTACAGGCACCTCCGCTCAACTGTGGCTGCCTTCAAACGCTTTTTGAATGAAATTTTGTAGGCACTTTTTAAAAAAAAAAAAGCACGACAGCTTGAAATGGGCCACTTCCATCAGAAAAGAGCAGTTGTTATTTTGCAGTCTGGAAGCGAGGGCATTGTATGCGCGTCTGCCCGTGCTGCTGTCTCCTGAAGTGCTCCTCCAAGCTTGGACTCTGCACAGCGAGGGTGACAAAGGAGCTCCGGGTGCTGTTCACACCTCTTAATACACCAATACTTGTTTTAAGCCATACCACTGATGTTCAAGGCCAGAAGCATGCAATTTGCCTTTGAATAATGCAAATTAATGTAAATGGTACTGGAGGGATGTTTAAAAAAAAAAAAAAAAAATCTAGTTTTACCCATCAAAAATTCTTGACCAGACAATGCAAACATGTAGAGAGAAATGGACCAGGCGTTTCTGGCTGCTTGGCCCTCGCTGCTTGAGGCGTTGGCCCTGCGGAGCAGCGCAAGGACAGAGGACAAGGACAAATAAAAGGCCCATCACAAAGCTCTTGGAAGCCATTGAAGGATAGTTGGGTTTAAAGTCTTTGAAGTCTTAAGCAAAACATTGCTGATTCATATATGCGTATTTGCATAAGCTTAGCTTTGTTAAAAAAAATAAATCGTTACTAAAGTTACATACTTCAACAATTTAGAACGTTTTCTGTGCTACAACTGCAGGTATTTGCTTCTAGGTATTCAGCTACTCACAGACATGCTTTCTCTCCTACCAGCCGGGGAAATAAGTACCACGCTGCAATACTTACTGTACGGGATTGTAAATGGGAGAGTCCCAGGGCTTGACGACAGCAAACAGAGTATTTCTGCAGCTGGGACACTTTCTAACTTTCCTTACTGTTGCTGGAAAAGTCTGGTGAAACCATGGTCCTACTGAAGTCAAAAATCTGTCAACTTCTTTGGGCCAGGATTCAATCTTTGTGTACCTTAACCAAACAAGATGAAACATTTGAGTGGTCTCACCAAAACCCCTAGGCACAGACGTGCTCACACCATTCAAGGCTCAGTAGCTCACTGGGTATTTTGTATTGCCTTACAGTTAATTGGAGAGTATATTCGTGTTTTAACGAGCAGGTGGATGAAATGGGTTAAGCTGAGATGACATATACCGCACATTTACTGGTAATGAGGCTCAGCTGAATCCTCTGTATAGCTCCTCTCTCCTGCGCATGGTGTTATACAAGCAACTGAAGGCACTGTCACAGCAGAAAGTCTGTAAAAAACACATTTGGATAAGTTAAATTAAATTGAACCCCAGATATTTGGAGCAATTGAAATTAATTATGGGATCATTTCTTTTACTGCTTCGCAGTGTGGTAAGATTACCAAATGGCTCCTTCCGTGCCCCGCGTAGGTAAGGCATCGTACCGTTGATCGCACGGAGCCCGTCCTGCCCCCCCCTCGCTGGCTGCCGGGAAACTCGCCCTGTGCGGGATCAGACCGACCCCAGAGCAGGGTGCAGGGAACACTTCCCACCACCACCCACGCAGTTCCTAGAGCAAATTCATTAGCATTCCAGCTTACCTCTTGTGCAAATAAAAGGCACAGATAGGCTCCTTGTAACTTTTAAAAAAATAACTGATGAACCGCAAATCAACATTTCGTACCTGATCTATCCATCTGATACAGCTTGCTTTGAAATAACCCCATCAGTCAAGTAAGCAAGGAGAAAGTTTGGTCCAAGATCAATGGTTTTTATTATTTCAAACTCAGACAAATATATTTCTGAAGAACACTAACACAGTTATTTTCACAAGCATATTAAAAATATCTGCCTTGCATGAAAGGTTATAATACTAAAATTCATGCTATTCAGATCTCAATAGCATAATAGCAAATTAAAGACATTTTCAGCTGTATAAATCACTACGCTATAGTGGACAGTAAGTAGTACTTCCTGGTTTTAGGGCAAACAACAATCCAGTGGCAGTGAATTTACCACGAAATACAGGTATTGTGAGTACAGCTACACCTAGCTTTGAAACACCAAAGCAGATCATCTTCAGCCTCTCCTGTTGTCATTAAACTTCTCAGCTATTTTCTGCAGCTCCAAATCCATAGCAGCCAGGTTCTCCAGTTCTTTCTCCTGGGAAAACATAAAGAGCATTTTACACGTCAAATAACGTTGGCAAATGTTTTGTTCCATGAAAATGAGAGACAAAAGACCATTTCCAAGGCAGATACCTCCTACTGCTTACTGGTCCCTGGGCAGCTCACGGGGGTGAGGGGAGTTAACGGCAGCGCAGCACACACTTGGGAGATTCGTGCAATTTCCTGCTTTTAAGCTGAATTAGGGCTGGGGAAAGTATCAAAATTCTGAGAGCTGGCCCGAATTACAGCTTCATCTTTTTCGCTTTAAAGCGCCCTGGTCTAGTAGTGACCTCCTGCCATCTCGCAACTGCCGCCCCGCACAGCGTGCAGCCCCTTCTGCCCAGGTGACGGCCCCTTGGGAGGCTACAACCTCATGATCTCAGTGCTTTGGGCTTATGACATGGCAAGTACAGCGTGCAACAAGAGGAACACCTCCACCTTACCAGATGCTAGGGGAAAAAATGTTATGCAGCCAATTCTTGTTTATTAAGATGACTTGCTAACACCGTCTAACCTCTCTGTAAATTAGTATTAAACCTCCACTGCTCCCAGCCCAGCTTTGTGCAATTCATACAGTGACAGACATGAGGAGCATCCAGCTGATGGGTGTAGACTCAGTTTTCCTGGACACAGAAGCAGAACAGGACGTCCAACAAGGAAAGGACTCACCTACATGGGAACTACATGGACAAATCGGGCTTCCAAGTGCAAGCCAGGTTCTGCTACACAATTACAGACGGGAAATCAAGTCAATGTGTAGCTGATTTTCACTCTAAATGTCAAACTTACTTTTCAGCTGTACATTTTAAACAATCCGAGAGACCAAGTGGTGCTTGCTAATTACCCCTCTGCTCCTGCTGCAACAGGCGTCTTTGTTTTATTAGTCTGTAAGACCCCAGAAGGAGAGGCAGGGCCCATAGGAGGAAAATCTCCTTTCTCTTTCTGTCTTGAGGCAGACAGAAGCTAACGAGGATGCACATTGTCTTTATTTTACAAACCGTGCCCTGGGGTAGTTCCACTGAATTCACTCAAAGAAAGCAGATTTTTAAATCACCGAAGATCTGGCTCTCAACGTGACTTAATCTTGTTTGTGTTTTTCCACGCACAGTTTACCAGCTGCCTTGGGAATGGATTTAGAAATGTGCACGTGAAGTCAGCTTCCCCAGCCTGTTGAGAGAAACACGTGTACACACACATACCTCCTCTTCTGTCAGAGGCCTCTGGCGCAGACTTCCTCTGTTGTTCCTGATTATGTGACGTTTTTTCATGTCTTCTCCAGAATTGTACAACTCTGGGAATTCGGCTGATTTCTTCCGGTAATTCAGAAGTTGTGCGAGCTCATCCATCTTGTTGTATTGCCTTTTCGTATCGTATCTGTTCATTTTGCCAAGATTCCTCTTCTCGGTGCGTCCGTGGTTCAGGGCACTTAGGATTTGCTTTTTCTCCCACCAGTCATAGTCATTATATTCAGGGAAAAGACTCTTCTCGTTCAGGGTGGGCCTGCCTTCCTCTTTGCCCTCCAGAAGCTGCTCTCCTGCACTGTCCCTCTTCTCAAAGTGCCGGCTTTTCCACCACAGCAGCGGGTAGAAGGGGCTGTAGGATGCCGCGGTTCTCTTCTCGTTCTCTGCAGGGAGACGGCTTCTGTACTCTTCCCTCTCTGCATATCTTCCCTCCTCCATATTCTCCTCTTCATTTTCCATCTGATCACTGCTGTGATGCTTCTTTTCTACTTCCTCCTCCTCCTCCTCACTGTTGCCAGGATAGCGCTGCTGCTCTACACTGTCCTCAGTGCTGTAGTGTCTTCTGGCCTGCCCTTTGCGCTCTCGAACGTACGCTTTCTGTGAGCCTTCATCTTCATCGTCCCACAAGTGGTATCTTCCTCCAGCACCATGCTGCTTGTCCTTGCTGCCACCGCTGAGATACCTGTCCAGCTCTTCCTCGCTTTCGTCTCCAAGGTACATCCTTCCCTCAGAATGGTGCCTCCCTGCCTCATGTGATCCATCATGGTGTCTCCTCTCCTCGCGCCATTTTTCATTACTTTCTTCACTGTGGCGATGCCTCTTGTTTTCTTCTTCGCTGCTCTCTTCACTCTGCTGCCACCTTTCTCTGTACTCCTCATGTCCTTGGTCTGCACGCCTCTTCTCCTCCACTTCTGCAGACCCATGCCTCCCACGATAACCACTCTTCTCCTCACGCTGCTGCTCAGACTCTTCATGATGTTTCTGATGGTGGTTTCGTTTGTCCCAGAGATGGGCCTCCTCTGTGTTTGATTCCTCAGCTAGTCCCTCCTTCTCACCACCACGGCCCCTCTTCTCTTCAGAGGAGTCACCCGTTCTATGCTTCCCATGGTAATCTTTGGGTTTGTAGGATTGCTTTTCTTCCTCTCTTTCTTCACTCTCATCAGATTCTTCATGCTCTTGCTGATGGGAGAAATCACGTTCCTCAGACTCATGGTGGTATTTTTCACTTTTTTCTTCCTCTGCCTCTTCCTCTTCACCTTCCTGAGTTCTTTTGTAAGGGCTCTGCATTCCCTCCTCTGAATGCCAGTGGCCCACGGCACGCTGATCATTCCCATCAGGGAACTCCTCTGTGCTCATGCCTCCGGAGTGGGACTTCTTGTTGAGAACAGCATGCTCTAGCTCTTCGTCATGACGCCTGCTCTCTTTGCTTTCTTCACTGTGGTAGCTCTTCTCCTCCTCTCCTCTAACTTCCTGATAGCGTTTCTTTTCTTCTGTATGAAGTCTCTCTCCTTGAATAAGCGAGTGGTGTCCACCCTCTTCTTCCTTGCTTTTACCTTCCTGGTGAGCAAGTTTCTCCTCATCGCTTCCTTTCATGTACTTTTTAGATTCCTCTTCTGCCTGACTTTGCTCTTTCTCCACACCCCCAGTATGATGTTCATCAGTCTCTGCTGGGTCTTTCAAATGCCTCGCTTCAAGTTGGTTGTTTTCGCTTCTCTCTCTGTCATTTCTACCACCTACAATAACAAGAGCAGCTTAATGAAGTAATCCAACTCTCCACTGAAGCATTATTTCAGTTCAAATAGATAACTGGCTTCCCAAAGTAGCAAAAAGATTTGGACAGAATTAATTTTTTAATTCTGCTTTTAAACATCAGTCATTTTCTAATATTTTGCATGTTTGCCTGGAAAAGCATTAACTAATTTTCATTTAATTAGGCATTTTAAAAGTTCCACTGAAATTTCCAGAAGATTTTTTCCTCTTCAGCTTTTTTCTTTGTTTGTGATCACACTTTTAGTATTGAATTAAATTAACTCTCATTCCCATCAAAAACCAATGGGATCTGGAGTTGCATTCAGTTCTTTGAATGTCAGGCCTTATCCACCACATATGCTTACTCACAAAAAAGGCAACCATCTCTTTCAAGCCACTCAAAAATATCTGGGGCTTTTACCAAATTTTAAAAGTTCTAAACTGACAAAAAAAAAGAAAGAAATCAGTTACTTCGCCATAGCTATGTTTAGTCAAATCATGTGCCTTCCGCTATTTCCAAAATGCTAAATGAAAGTCTGACTCCGACCACAATGGTAACAGTATATTTCTATGAAGATATTTCTGCTTCACTTATGTCTGCGTAACATCAGAAATAGATCACAAATCCTAAAAGCTTTCAAACAAAAGCTGCACCGATTTAAAAATAGCTCATTATTTCTGAAAAGCTTCTCATTATCTGATATTCTTGGAGGAGATCTGTCTAATGGCAAAAACATGGTCCTTATCCTCTCTTTCTAGTAAGTGTTTTTTCGTTTTTCAAAAAATGGCAAATATACAGGTTTTTTTCTGAAACTAACAGTGTCACAAACAAAGCTTGATGGCTGGTGGCATTCAGCATCTCCTAGAATTTTGGGGCCGATTTAGATACAAATACATATATGCCCAAAGCCCCAAACCCATCCTTTTCTGATGGCTGTATCAGGGCCACGCATTATTCCCTCTATAAACAAGCAGGAGACAGATGGGTTTCATTATTGTTTCTTGCTGGCAGGTAAGTTCAAGAGCCCTTTTTATTGTTCTGTAATCAAATAAATATAACTGGGCAGAAAAGCCAGATGTGCCTTCCCCAGTTTGGCACAGCGTCAAACTTAACCACCCATCACTGCGGGCAGTAATCAAGCATGCAAACAGGTTTACACCTCAACATCGAGGCAGCGAAGCACCGTGCTGTAGGAATGAGCTCATCCGAAATGAGCACTCCCACAGGGAGCTTTCAGCACACGTCTCCAGACCTCCGGAATCAGCACCACAAACTGCATCGTTTCTGGGCTAAGCAAAAGACTCCCTCTCCCAAGCTGGGCATGGATTCAGTTGCCACCAAGCACAGGAGGCTTGTTGCTTTAAGTGGTGGTTATTTGAAGCCAGTTCCTGCCCTCTGGGATGCATTCAGCATGTGGTCCAAACCTGGTCACACTTGTGGACTTCTCAGGCTACCTAAAGAGCTTGTCTAGTTCTCTCAGTCTCTCCAGGTGGCTTAAGTGGAGCCCCACATGTGTTAGCCAAAAATCCCTGACAGTTACCAGGTCAGGCTCTTTGAGCAAGACAGACTAAACAGAAGGAAACTGGAATTTTGACACTGAAATTTGGAGGCACCGTGTTGACACAGGCTGAAATTACAGCTCACCAGCCCCAACACAGGAGACAATCCATCTACAGAATTCCTTTCACGAGTCAGATAATGTTGTACTTACTCTTCTTCAGGATTTCTTTGCATTCAGGATTAATCGGTGGTGCATTTGGCTTAGACAGAGCATTGGACAGAACTTCCACTATGCACCGTGTTACCTAGAAGAAACAAAACAGAGAAAAAATTCTTGTGGCAAAAATGGAAATCTTATTTCTGACCCAGTTAGTGAGGAAGGCTAGTTTAGGTTTAGAGTTCAGGCTAATATTTATGAGGTTTGAGTAATCCCCAGCTCTACCACAACTTCCTGCGCATTTGGACAGCAAGTGCTGCTCCTCAATCCCATACCAGTAAGAGGAGGATAGTCATTAGCTCTTTTTATCTCCGCTTTTGTTTGCGTAGGTAACAGGCTCCTTTTGTACATTTTTAAATATTAAATACCCTATTCAGTACAAAGAAGAGTCAAACAACATGTGGTAACAGCACCCTACAAAAAAAAAAAACCAAACACATGTTCAAAAGATAAGGACCATCCTCTGGGATCTGTCTGAACGATGCTGCTGCAAAGGTGTTACCAGAAGTATTGCTTGAATTGCCAATAAACCCAAAATGCCTCTATATCCTCTGTAAGTGAGATGCTCCACATTTTCTCATGTGCATGAGCTGTAAGCCCTGCCTCTTTTAGTGCTTAACATTAAGCTGGATAGTCTTCTGGAAGCAGAGGAAATTGACTGATTTAGGGAAGTTGCAACAACCTCCTCTAACCCAACCACTACCAAAGTAGCTCCTCTGCACAAATTCACACAAAATGATTTTCAAGTGTTGAAGTTACTGGTTGTGGGGGAGCACTCAGATTGTCAGGGGTACGAGAGTCTCAGGCTGACGATCTGGGTGGCTGGATGGGAGGAGACAATAAAACATTTATACGGCCGTTTGTTTTTCAACTGATTTTAGTTATTACCAGGTGTTTACTAATCTAAATGATCACACTGTCAACCTGTGGAGAGGGTCTAATGTCAAGTTACAGGTGCTGAGAGCAGCTAATGGCATTTATTTAATCGAACAGGTTAAGCATCTCTTGCCAATGCAGGAGATGTGGGGACTGCATTAGAAAGTCCATTACATAGTTAGTAACTGCAGGTATTTCACCTTTCTTCAAATCTGCCATCTCACTTTTTACACTCCAATAACATGTACTATCAAATAATATTTCAGATCATTTTTTGGACAACTGTAAAACGTAGTGTTTCAAAAGTACCGCGCTGAGAGCCAGCTTCCATTTTCATCAAATGTACCAAAGTGCATGCAGGTATGTTCTGAGAGCTAAAGGGACTCCAAGTTCCACATGACTGATGATCTCTTAAGAGTTTACCCTTAGGAAAAAAAAAGCATTACCCTGAGAGTTTAAAGACAAAACATGGAGAGCATGTGACTGATATTTTCTGAAATTCGCTTTGACATACAGCTACTCACCATTTCTTCAATATGGTCTTTTTCCACCGGAACTGCGCTGACACCTAGAAGAAAAACAAATTATTACAGACTCATTAATCCTAGCAACAAGCATCACTGACAGCAGTCCTCAGTCAAATCGGTCTGATGAGACGGCTTGAGTTTTGGGTTGGCAGGTCAGTAAACCAGACACATTTTACAGTACATCTTTTCTTATTCAGGATGGAAAAGCAATGTAAAGTTGCACCCTAGCATGAGAGAAGAGGCATGTTGACATTTCTAGCACAAAAAGAATATACGCTAAAAAATAGAAAGCGACACTTAAATTCCAAGACAGGTGCTTTACTGCAAGTCAGGTCTTTGCGTAGTTGTACTTGTTTCCTGTTTTTTTACCACCAAATAAGCAAGGCCTGTTTGCACCCTTTTGGCTTCTGCAAGAGGCTCTGGGTGCCCCCCTCCCCCCCCCAATAGGAGACCATTCTTCAAGGCTTTAAAGTGACTACTGTCCCTATGCTACTGGAGAAATCCTGTCTCGCTCGGATAGGAGGCGGCTCCCTGGGGGGATGGAAGAGCCAGAAGGGAAAGGAAAATTTCCATTCACTGAGTGGTCCATTATCACACGCAGAAATAAGCAAAAAAACCCCAAATCCCACTGGGAAACACTACTCTGGAAGGCAGCAGCACAACCGTCTCTCTCTCTCTCTGTCCTGAGGACACGTGGAATAATTAACACCTCCTTGCACCAGTTCTACTGTACCTGGCCCAAGGTATTTGCTTTTGGAAAGGAGCTGTTCCAAATGAAACCTCCATGCTGCTTTACTTTGCCATTTGCTGCAATATGTGTCCAGCCAATGAGCTTGGCTGTTATGCATTATTAATAAACCGTGTCAATTCTCGTCCACCTTGAGATTTGCAGAAGTGAAGTTAAGCAAGTCTGCCAGCCACACATGAGTACGTAGAAGCAAGGTTTATTTTATCATGGCTTCACAGACTTACACACAGTAGGTAATCACGGTACACAAACGCAGAACTCGGGGTTCAGTTCTGAAGTTCTTACACAAGTCAGGATAGTCTTAAATGCATCTATCACCCTCTCTGCACTACTGCCTGGTTGGGACACTGGGAGATCTTCTGGGAGACACTGGGAGATGAACACCAAGCAGATTATGGAGATGAAGGCGGTCAGTTCACTTTACAGCATCAGGAAAACTAACATCGCCCCAAGGAAGTTTCCTGCGAAGTCGACAGAAGCATGTAGCCTTGCGCTATTGAAAGCAGCAAAACATTTCTTCTTTCCGTGTCTGCAGAGGAAGCAGACATCCCCTTGAGCACTGACTCTGTGTGTAATAACTGAACACAATGTAATAATAACTTTCTTGATATTTCTACTGTCCTCTATTTTTGCTCCCCCAAACACATATGTAGCAATGTGCTTCTCCCTCCAGCCCCCGTCTCTTCTCTGCGTACACAACTGCGATCAGAGAAGGGAACCCACACGAGGATAGCACAGAAGGGATTCCCCTAAAATAGCACTACATCCCTACCCCGCCACTTCCCCAGAACACCAGGTGGTGTGTGTGGGAGATGGTGCTACCCAGAGCCAACCCTCTCCCCCATCTTTTGCGTTCAGTGCTGACTGAAGCAGGCTTTGGGTTACTTTATTTACTAACCTACTATGCAAATAACTACCACACTGCACAGTGCTGACGCTGCTGCAGTCTAACCTGCCTGCCTCCTCCATCTGAGCATGGAGGATGAGGATGTACATACACGTGGGGGCAGGAGACTGGCAGCAAAGTCCCTTCTACCAAAAAAAGCATTATCCACTAAAAGGACATTCTTCCAATCCCACAGGGGTTGGAGACACCGCTCTTATGGCACGAGCTGCTCACAGGCACCACTTACATGTCAGCAGAGGGGGTGACCCGCTTCATTGCCTCTTTAGACGAGGCTCCTCTGGTCCTGCAGCCCTTAAGAAATCATGGCACACACAAGGGCAAACATCTGATTTTGTCCTATTAGTGATGCTGCCACAGCACATCTCCTGCGAGTTATGCCCAGTTGATGTGATAAAGCACAGAACGGACAAACTTCTGAATGTCTTTTGCTATTAGAAATGCCAACTTTGGGCTGCCTCTCAAGCGCTATGTCAGTGGTTCAGGAATATAAAGTCAGGTTGTACTCACTGCCTTTGCCTTGTCATTCCAAAGCTCTCACCTCTCCAAGGAGATTTACAGATAGATTAATAACCATTAAGCAAGTGCTTGGTTAAAGATAAAAGCTGACATGCACAAAGAGGAAGCATTAGGCTATCATAACAATGTCAGAAGCAGCAAACAGTATTGGACATACCTCCTATTAACCTGCCCGGAGGAACAAAATGAGTATCCAATCCATCCTAGAGGCTGAAATAAAATATTGAGGCAGCTCCTCTGCCAGAGCCGAGAGAGGAAGCCCGTGGGGAGCCAGCATGCCCCACTTTACACTGCTGCTCGCAGCGCTAGCCTGTGCCAGCTGGCAAGAGCTCCCTCGGGGCCATCTGCCAGCTGGAGACAGCTTGCCAACACCGCTGCCTTCCTCTCCACATGTGCTCAGGAGGGGTGAAGCCATCACCCTGGCACTGCCGACAGTGGGACACCCACCCACCAGGCTCGTGAGGACACGGCAGACAGTACAATGGCAGCATTTCACAGCAGAAACAAAGTCAGAGCACACACCGAGATGGAAACCCTTCCCCTGCCCATGCAGGAAAACCGGAGCACAGACTGACAAAGTAAAGCAAAGCCCTTGGTCTGCTTTTCCCTCCTGAACCAAATCTGCCCAGGCAGTTACGACCAGATTATACGATTTTGCAGAAGTGCTGAGAGCTGATAAAGATCACAAAAAAGGATGAGAAATGCAGGACAATTTCTGGTGGGTTTTGCTTGCATCTCCAAGATTGGGACAGATCTTTTGGTAGGTCCCTGATGAAATCCCCGCGTGGCTTTGTTTCATTAATGCCAATGACTCAGTGCAGTGCCATCGCTCACCAAAATGTCAGCAAAACCCCTTCCTAGGAAAGATCACGGAAACTTTGGCATATTGATTTGCAGAAGGAGCACTAGAAAGTTCTTGAAGTTAATGTTTCACTGATTCCCAGCCCCAAACAAACTCCTTCATTCATTCATTCTGGCTGACATTTGAAAGCAAGATAGCCAAAAAGGATGTGAAGAGGTACCTGACCTGTTTGATGGCAGAAATAGGAAAGAAAAAGAAATCCCCATGGGGTTTGTGGAATAAGTCTGGTGAACTTCTTTGGGTTGGGGTCTCTCCCCCCATCTCCCACCCTCCCCTTTGATTACAACAAAGGCACCTGCAGGCTGTCAACTTTGTCACAGAGTTTCTGTACAAGTCCCGGAAGCATTTCCATGTGGAGAGCTCTAATACACCTAAAGCCGAATTACTCAACCCAGAGTGACACTGATGACACTGATTCTTTCAAGAAATTATGTGGTACACATAAAAAGCTATAAAGTCAAGCTATCACCTCACCCTATTGAGTTTAATCTTCATTTCACAGCGTGGTTTTAATCTATAATGCCGCATGCCAAAAAATTTTTCTGTTAATTAAAGCTGCAGATCTGCTACTTTACAACCACCCCCCTGTATCAAGAACTAGCTGGGAAAAATCGAGCGGCCCCGCTGGAATGAAACGACACCGAGAACTCTTTGAGGAAAGAAACTGCACTGGGGGGAGAGGGGGAGAAAAACAGATTAAAAGCAGCCCCTGCACAGCGTGAGGGCACAACCCCCGGCCATATTTCACACACATACACACACACACACATACACCCCCAAAGCACCCGGCGACCCGGGGGTGACGCAGGGCAGGCCGGGCATGACGTCATACACCCACCGATAGCGTCAACCCACCGATCTTCAGAGGCGAACCCCTCCATCCTCCTCCCTCCCACCAAGCACCCCTCGCCCGGTGGGGCTTTGCACTCGCCGCTCCCTCTCGGCCAAGGCGGGCTCCGCCGGACCTGCCGCTGCTGGGGGGGGGTGGGGAGGCGGGGGTGGGAGGGTGGTGTCACCGGCCGCCGCCACTGCCCCCCCTCCCTCCCCCGGGGGGGTCCGCGCCCTGGCTCCCCCTCACCTGCCAGGGCGGCGGCCCCCAGGAGGCCGAGCAGCGCCAGCGGCCCCATGCTCCGCTCCTCGGCTGGGCTGGGCTCGGCGCGGCTCGGCGGCTGGCCGCTATTTAAAGGGGGGAGCGGGGGCGGAGGAGACGGGCGGGGGGGCCCCGCCGGGAGCCTGCGTCACTCCGAGCCCCCGGGGGCGGTGCCGCCACCGCCCCCCCCCCACCGGTCCTCACCCCCGCAGCGCCGCCGTCCGCAGCATCCCCCGTTCCCCCCATCCCGCCGCCCCGCATCCCCCTCCCTGCCCTCCCATCCCGGCCCCCCGCGGGGGAAGTTTCTCCCAGGCTGGGAAAGCCGAGCTCGTTTTCCCTTCCTTGGCAACTACCCCATCTCCTCCTCTGCCCCCCCCCCTCCCGCCTATTATTCCTTATCCTCCGTTATTTTCCCCCAGAAAAGGGGAAAAGCGGTGTTTCCCTGCCCTCTCCTCCAGCTCGGAGGACGCGGTATCATCCTTAGGTCTTTCCCACCGTCAGAGGATGCCGAGCCTCTCCCTACAGGGAGGAGGTGCGGTTATCCATCCCTCTGGAAAAGCTTTCACAAGAAATCACCGCTGCATTTCCACATCCATTTCTGATCAAAGCCTTTTCAGGTGCTGCAGCAGCCTTTTTCTCCTGCAAGGTTTCTCTCCCTTCCACTCACATCATTGCCCAGCAAACCCAGAACCAGAGAACAACTGGAAAGAGATCCCCGTACTTATGTCATCTGGTGAGTGAATGACATGCAGTGTTCCTCAAGAGTTTTACCAGGGAAATCACTGCTCTTAGCATCCATCTCCACAGGCAAACCTCTTATTTACTGTGATGATGCTCTGGGGAGCCACAGCAAACCTACAGACATCACATTTTACATAATTTTCTTAAACAGCCCCCACTGTCCCAATTAGTCCTTCATGGACTGGAAAGTACAAATGACAAGCTACGATGAGCTCTCGGCAGAGCAAGTCTGAACGCTCCCCCCAGCTCCCATCAGAGCCAGGCAAAGACATTGTAAAACCAGGGCTTGTTCTGCTTTTCATTTCATTAACTCTTAGAGAGCCATCTCCAAATTATTGCTGTATTTTTCAGTTGATCTTTTTTGTTTGTTCTCAGTGCTAAACAGGTGGCCCTTTAATTGCCAGTGTTTCTGGAAGACAATGGATCTATATATCAAAATGGCAGTTATCCCTATTATCGTTCTGTGTAGTGATTATCACATTGTGTATTAACAATGCCAGGCTGCTATAAACGTATAAAACAGGACACAACACTCTGGTAAAACTCCCATGCAGCATCATCTGTGCATAAGGGAAGCCGGAAACTTCATCTCCATTTGAAGCTTGTTTCACGAGGCAAAGCCAGAGACCTCGGTCACTTTGCATTCAGATATTACAGTTTCTGCAAAATAACAGAACCCCGGCCACCATGAAAATCAACACTGCAACATCTTCTCTGCTTCCTCCCGCATGCCGTTCCCATACTGCCTACACAAGCCCTGTCTCCACAGGCAGATGCTTCTTTGGAAATCACCAGCCTTGACTGTGGGAAGTCAAGAGCCCGATTCAAAAGACTATGAAGAATTTCACAGGCTCCAAAGGCCCCCATGTCCTCCTCTGCCTGTGTGAGGATTCAGCCCAGCCTCAAGCTCCTCAGCTGCCATGAGAAAGAATTTTAGGTGAAATGTTTGCCATTTAAGCATTCTCTGCTTCCCAGGCATATAAATAGCACTCTCTGGTTATCCTTGTGTAGCTGCTCTACTCCAGCATTTACTTGGCTGTACTTATCTTGGACATGACAGTCAATAGGGGCAAGTGGTACAAAGACACTGAATAAAAATAGCCAGCTATTTTAGCATCTATGAGGTATTCATACTAAGTACCTGTACCGCACAAGTCCCGTTGACGGTTGGTACAACAACCACTACAGAAGCCTTCTTGCTGCAGAAGAGACAGCTGAGATTAAGCAGTCCCCCACCTCTGTCTCACGCGTCTTCTCATCCATCCCTTGCAGCGCAGCAGCAATCACTGGGGCTTCACGGCTCTTTTCTCTGTGCCGGTTGGTTTATTTCTATTTGACTCTTAGGATTTCTCTGAAACACTCCCTCACCTCAGCATTGTGTGGGCTGATCCCGAAGAATCAAGAAGTCCTGTATTTGCCAGTGATAAGAGATGTCAAAGCACCACTGGGACACGTTTTGCCATCAGTTACATCAGGGTCTGCATGGGAGCAGATGTTAATGCCTTCAGTTTTGAGCAGAATTGGAAGTTATGAAGATTTGCAAGTTCTGCAGGAGGTCACCCAAGATGTCCATGACAGGAGCAGCGACCAAACTGGAATGGAATATATCTAATTCCATCTTCAGCACCTAAGGGTAGAATTTCAAAAGATGATCCCGCAGACTTTCCTGCCAGCGCTGGAAAACCAGGCAGAGAGAATCCAAGTACTTTGCCCACAGTTAATTAAGTCAGCCTGTATTTTCGAAACAATGTGGCTTCACATGGACTTTTACAGCCAGGTATCAGCTGGCATGAGCTTCCCCTCAGATTAGGAAAAAGATGTGACTGCATTTTGCAGTAATTAAGGATTACAGCAGGCAGTGGCATATTTCACTCGATCAGTTGTGAGTGGCACACCTCAAGCTCCCTTCTCAGATGTGTCAGAACTTTGATTGCAGTGATATACACGCCTCATAATGTTGTGACAATCTATCGCTCTATGAATAAACAGTATTCATCCAGCTGGATTCTCTCAAACGCTTTTAAAAAAATACACATTTGGCTCATCCTAGAAGCTAGAACTTCAAAGGATGACAAGTGAGTTTCCGTGTCTGAACTCCTTTTCCCCAGGGGGTCAGTACTGGGTCCAGTCCTCTTCAATATATTCATCAATGACCTGGATGAGGGGATAGAGTGCACCCTCAGCAAGTTTGCTGATGACACAAAGCTGGGGGGGGCGGCTGACACACCGGAGGGCTGTGCTGCCATACAGAGAGACCTGGACAGGTTGGAGATCTGGGCAGAGAGAAACCTTATGAAATTCAACAAGGGCAAGTGTAGGGTGCTGCACCTGGGGAGGAACAACCCCATGCACCAGTACAGGTTGGGGGCTGACCTGCTGGAGAGCAGCTCTGTGGAAAGAGACCTGGGAGTCCTGGTGGACAACAGGATGACCATGAGCCAGCAATGTGCCCTCGTGGCCAAGAAGGCCAATGGCATCCTGGGGTGCATCAAAAAGAGTGTGGCCAGCAGGTCAAGGGAGGTCATCCTCCCCCTCTACTCTGCCTTGGTGAGGCCACACCTGGAGTACTGTGTCCAGTTCTGGGCTCCCCGGTTCCAGAAGGACAGGGAACTGCTGGAAAGGGTGCAGCAGAGGGCTACCAAGATGATTAGGGGACTGGAACACCTCTCTTATGAGGAAAGGCTGAGGGATTTGGGTCTCTTCAGTCTGGAAAAAAGACGGCTGAGGGGGGATCTTATCAACACTTATAAATACTTAAAGGGTGGGTGTCAGGAGGATGGGACCAGGCTCTTTTCAGTAGTGCCCGGGGACAGGACAAGAGGCAATGGGCACAAACTTGAGCACAAGAAGTTCCACCTAAACATGAGGAGGAACTTCTTTACCCTGAGGGTGGCAGAGCACTGGAACAGGCTGCCCAGAGAGGTGGTGGAGGCTCCATCTCTGGAGACATTCAAAACCCGCCTGGACGTGTTCCTGTGTAACCTGCTCTAGGTGACCCTGCTCTGGCAGGGGGGTTGGACTAGATGATCTCCAGAGGTCCCTTCCAACCCTATGGTTCTATGATTCTATGATTCTATGGTTCTATGATTCTAAATTGAGAGGGGACTGCTCAGGGAACATGAGGATTGCTCTCCTCTAATTAGATGTGCTAGAGGGATTATCTTCATTCTTGGATGCCAATTAGTTTTCATGGAATGAAAATCCTGCAGCCTATTTCACGAACAAACTCATCTCTTTCATTCAGAAGATGCTAAAGGGATGGATCTGGAGAAAAACACCAAACCTGAAAAGCCAGCACCTCAAGGGACATCATCTACGTAGCTTCACTAATGCCAGCAAAAATCCTTTCAGAGGTCTACGCATATGCAATGCTGGTTGCAACATAACGGATAATGGAGTTGCACAGATGCTTAGCCTTTGCTGCCGTTATACATTACTGTATATATATTTACCCATAGCTCACTAAAACCAACTGTTACGGTGGCTTAGAGATGGTGCAACATGCCCCAAGAATTCAGTTATCATCTTAGCTCTACAATGAGGCAGGATCAGGTGCCCAGCTCATCTCTTTGTTTTCATGGTGACAGACTTCAGAGGAGTTAAAATCCATCAGACACAGACTTCAGAGGAGTTAAAATCCATCAGACATATCCACTGGAGAGGGAACAGGCCAGTGCTCAGCTGGATCTCATCTGTGCTGCATCCAGACAGGGGCCCTGGCAAAGCAGAAGGGACAAGGCTTCAGGGGTGCACATGCCTGTATACACTCCAAAAATCTTTGCACACCTCCAGCCAAAGCCTCTGTGAGAGGCGGCAGCCAGGACCACGCTCTTAGACCTCCTCCTTCTTATTGAGCAAAGACTATTTATCCTGTACCAGGCACCCGCAGTGATGCTGATGAATGGAGCTTGCTTGTCGAGCTACGGGAAGATCTGACAAACGACAGGGATAGAGATATCAGGAACAGTGTCTGCTTGAGCTGAATCCATGGGAGATGAAATGATACTGCTATTAGATACGGCAAAACGCTTCTAAGCACACCCTGCAGCAGCCTGTGCTTGTGTGGATCAGGCTGGTACGGTCTGTAACTCCTAATGGGTGTCAGTCCGCACATTTCTGTTTAGCCTCTCTGTCATGTGAAACCCAATAGTGATTAAAAAATGCATTCTCATAGCAAAACTGAGTGCACAGGTCGCAAATCACCCGAATGCACTGAGATATAAAACCACCTAATTCTGTATTTACACAATAACCAGCTTCCAATTTAAATCTAAAATCCACATTTTTTGCCTCCACTGAAATATTTTTGTGACATTTTTCCCCTGAAAGTTAAACACACCTGTGGCCTTAGCACATGGTATCAATGAACCAACCAGCAAACTGAGCTCCAGTTGAGAGACAGAGGAGCTGTGAAGAGACTCTGTGTGGTGCAGATGTGCAATTTCTGTAGCGCAGGCAACTATCTTTTTTTCCTTTCTATATTTATATAGGACCTCACACAGTGGGGTTTTGTTCACGTCACGTGCTCTTAGGTAGTACAGAAATTACTAGAAACCGACTGCTAGCCTTTAGTCTCAAAGACATTCTTCAATGAAAATCTAAAGAATCTACAGGATATTTCAGCTCTATAACTAAGAGAACCTTAAAAATTCAGGTCAGCTCTTCTTGAATTGTCTTTCTTGGTCTTCTTTTCGAAAAAAGAAGATTTTGCTCACTTGTAAACCGTAAACCTCTTCTCTTCCATGCAGGATCCTTCTAGCTCCAGCTCTTCAGTGATGTATCTATACCACAGAAATAAGGTCAAATGTTATACGGCCAAACTGAAAAGAGGTTTAAAATATGCCTGTAAGACATGTCATAATTGTTAAGGGATATTAAAAATATATGCACAGACTCCGCTACGGTCTTCCGAAAAAAGCCCTGTGCCAGCTGATATAAATCTTCAGGACCTCTGGATACACTCACAGGCTACAGAAGATGTAAAGATATCACCAGAATGAAAAAAAAAAAATCTAAACAAACAACAAAAACAAACCAAAAAAAATCCCAAACAAGCCAAACCCAAAAGTGAGAGTGGGAAGGTCAAGTCTAAACACAACCATTTTCCCCAACATCCCAGTTTTTCTACATGAACATCTTCACATATGCCACTCACACACACCTATCTCCCTCCCCAGTCATTCCTCTCTCAGGGTTTGTCAGCCCAGATGGGAGAAAACTAGATTATGCTGCAACACAAAAATAAATACATAAATAAAAAGCAGACTTTGGGGCCTACGGAACAAAGGACAATTTTTCCATACTGCAATGTCAGTGTGATTTCCACTAAAAAGCGGTGCCACTTCCTACGTCCTTCCCTGACAGCAACTCACCGACCGTGCTTGCTGCAGGCAGTAAATGCAACTTAGCTCTTGCAATTAGGCTGGTATGGCATCCATGGGAAAGATGACATTGATGTGAAACAACATGTACATTTCCTGCCCTCCTACCAGAGAAATTTGGAATTTGCCTAATACCGTTGCACTGCTGGGATTTTTAGTGACAAGTCTCTTCACATTATCCATGCTGCCACTTCTCACCTTGGTATAAATTCCTGATTTGCTGTCAGAAAATGATGTGCTGGAGTCCCAGTCAAAATCTGTCACTCCAGATGAACCCATCATCAAGGTAAAATGCAGCTTTCGATCCATGGGAGCCCTTACACGATTACTCATGGCTTTATGAATTTGGCTATGACTAAATCCTCTCCCAGCTTCAGCTGTAATGAAATTGCCTTGCTGACAACAGGAGCAACCTCCACAGCCCCAGGTGCCTCCTCCTCTGCAAGGGGGGAAGTAACAGCACCTCGACACCCTCCTCATGAGTCCTGGACAATGAGCAACCCCCAAAAGCTGCATGTCTCCCTGGCCTGGCTTTCGCATGCTTGGCTTTCGGATGCTCGGCATTGCTGCAGGACCAGAGCTCCCAGGCAGCTGATGCCCAGAGAGAAGCCTGAGAGCTGTGGGGCATCTCAGTCTCCAGCCTGGGCAGGGTGGAGCTGCACATCTAGTGCCCCCCCCCCTCCCCCCCTTCACCCCCAAATATCCACAAAACAACCCCTGCCCAACCCTCCCCAACATTTTTTTTAAAGTATTCAATTAACCACGCTGGTAACCTCACTGGCGAAGAAGTTTGGGGCTTGTGCAGTAGACCGTAAAACAGGATGGAAATTTCTTTCAGCAAGCAAAATGCTGACTTAAGCCCTCATATTTTGAATGCTGCTTGTCATTAAGCAAAAATGACTTTTACAGTTGCCTTTGCACTGCAAATAATTTCATTTAGGCAATGAAATGGCCCCATTCAGTGTTTCTGCCTGCATTTTGTCAGCTGTGTATGTTCCATTTAATATTTACAGACTGGGGCACTAGTCTGGCTTACTTAGTAATTCATTTCTTTAAATATTTATAGCACTTTGACTCTCAGCAAGGGTTCTGTTTGGTAAGAACAATATTGTTCTGTGGTTGATAGTGTCATGGAAATTTCAGAGGCAAATTTCAATTTTGTAAGATAAAAATATATAGATTTCTGCAACAGACCGTAACGATTTCAAAGGAAACTTTTTATTGCTGAATGACCTATGTACTGAAAAAAAAATCCCATTATGCCCTTGCACATAATTGCAGACTGAAAACACGGTGCTGAGAGATCTATTTCATGACACTGGTACTCATACAGCAAAAGGAATAGCCAAAGAAATTTGCAATGACCTCTTTTCAATCGCCACTGGCACTAAAACCAGAAACCCAGCTGTAAAAAGACCCTATGAAAGAGTGAGCAAAACCCACAAAATGCAAGAGGAGTTTTTGTTAAGATCTTTCCCTGCTAGAAAATCCTTTTTTTCTTTTGCATACCTTGATTTTAAGACTTTAAGGGTCTCTGTGTGAAATGCTGTGTGCTTATAAAAAAGGCTTAAGAGGCTTAAGTTTAAAGGCAGCCTTGGGAACTGAAAATACCTGGCAGATACTCCATCAGTGTAAATTTGTCTAGTTCCATCAACTTCAGAGACTACATTCAAATGATACCAGCTGAGAACCGGGACCAGAGAGCACACCCCTGGCCTGTCATTTTAGGCTTTGCTGCAGAAGCATGAGTTTTCAGGCATTCCCTCCTGGGTAAGACGATAACTACCTATACTTGTGATGCAGGGACAATTTTCCAGAGGTATATTATAGTTATAGTTCCTCTGCAAAATGCCATATGGACAAGACAGGGCTTGTCAGGGAGGTTTCCTTGCTCACACACAACCCCCCGTTCACTGGACACCACCATCCTTCTGCACCTGAGTTTTTTCCAGTATTATCTCCCCCATTACGACTCCAGGGATCTCAGATAACTCACCCCGACAGCAAAGCAGAGGAACCACATTTCAGCGCTGATCTGATGTTTTGGAAAACACCCTCCCTGCCACTGCAGCATGCCAGCCAGGAGAGCAATCTGCACTGGCTCTGGAAAAGCAGCCACCATAATACATAAAGTCAGTAGGAATAAGCAGCTGGGAGTGAGAACGATCAGCGGGGAAAAGCCCAACAGAGAGCAACTCTGCAAGCCAAGCGGCAGTAACCACTTCTTGCAGGAGGAGTGCCCAGAGTTTGGCTCCTCAAAAGCAAAAGCTTTCAAATGCAACACACATCTTCCCTCCATTCCTGTGAAAACCAAGAATCCACCCTCTCAAGGATAATCAGAAACTTTTAAGAGCAGAAGAGATATTCTGCAAGAGGCAGAATTAATGACACATGAATCCAATGATTTTGAATGTCTCCCCTTTCTCCCCAGGGATCCCAGCTTGCTCCTGCATCCCAGCTCGGCCACCCACATACTCCAGTGTCCTGTTCCCACCTCCCTCCCTCTTGTCCCAACTATTTTGGTCTAGCACGGTGCAGTCTGGAGCTGTGCAAGTGCTGACCAGCTCACAGGACAAGAGCTGAGTGATCAGCTGGCAGGATGGACAGGAGCTGACTTGTCTTTCTCTCAGGGAGGCATTAATTTGCGTCTCTTCTCTCTGTCCATCTGCCAGTAACATTAATTTAGGTCCTTCAAACACGGATGGTCACAAACCTTCTGGCTTTATCTCCACTGCACAAAAAAGCCGGGCGGCACTGGTATACCAAGGCTCCAAGAATGGATGCTGCACATGGATCCCATGGCCCCACGCCAGGGCCACTGCTCTGTCCCTTCTCCAAAGATCGGGTGCATCAAAAAGAGTGTGGCCAGTAGGTCAAGGGAGGTCATCCTCCCCCTCTACTCTGCATTGGTGAGGCCACACCTGGAGTACTGTGTCCAGTTCTGGGCTCCCCGGTTCCAGAAGGACAGGGAACTGCTGGAAAGGGTGCAGCAGAGGGCTACCAAGATGATTAGGGGACTGGAACACCTCTCTTATGAGGAAAGGCTGAGGGATTTGGGTCTCTTCAGTCTGGAAAAAAGACGGCTGAGGGGGGATCTTATCAACACTTATAAATACTTAAAGGGTGGGTGTCAGGAGGATGGGACCAGGCTCTTTTCAGTAGTGCCCGGGGACAGGACAAGAGGCAATGGGCACAAACTTGAGCATAAGAAGTTCCACCTAAACATGAGGAGGAACTTCTTTACTCTGAGGGTGGCAGAGCACTGGAACAGGCTGCCCAGAGAGGTGGTGGAGTCTCCATCTCTGGAGACATTCAAAACCCGCCTGGACGTGTTCCTGTGTAACCTGCTCTAGGTGACCCTGCTCTGGCAGGGGGGTTGGACTAGATGATCTCCAGAGGTCCCTTCCAACCCTATGGTTCTATGATTCTATGATCTCTCCCTAGTCAGGGAGAGGAGCACAGTCTGGCACAAGCTCATCTCCACACTGCCTGCCACTCGCTTGCCATCCCATCCATCTAGCTGATTGCAATAAGAGGTTTTTGACTTTGTGATTGTCAGAGAGCGGATATTGCGTTCCCATTGCACTTCTTGGAGAAGCACCAATTGTCAAGGAGCGTCGGCAGTCACTTACTGCAAGTGGTGGAGGTTCACTGCAGCTGGCAGCCTACAGGCAGGATGAGGCAGAGAGCAATGGGCATCTTTGCCGATGTTCAAAATCCCATCACACATGCCTGCCTCTGCAGCTTTCCAGCCAAAAACCTTTCCAATGTGCTGCAGGCCCTGGGCCAGGGACGTAGAGCCAGCACAGAACCTGCCAAGGAATATAGAGAAAAGCTCTTTCAAGATTAAATGTCCTCACAAGGTGGAATCCAGCAGATGCCAAGAGCCGTGACCTGTTATCCAGGGGTACTAATGTGGGAACCTGCCACCACTTCCCTCACCAGACCTTGCAAAGGTGGCCTTGACCAGCTGGGAGCCGGGCTCCCGTGGGAAGGGGGTGGTGCAGCAGCTCACCAACTGGTGAAAGTCACACTGAAAATGCATTGCAGGGCATAGCATTGACCTCCCCTATGCCCACCTCAGTATACTTAATCACAGAATCATCCTGTTTCCCCAGCAGGAGGTGCTGATTTTAGCACCCATTTAGCAGCATTCCTGGCCCATTTACTGCATCTTACCCAGAAACGCCATCATTACAGTTATCGCTGGATAGTGTTACCTGCCCTGAGGTTGACTGACATTTCCCATTACAAGAACCTACCTTCTAAAGCGAGTGAAACTTTGTTCAGCTTGAACTGAGGTGAGATTTTCCATGCCAGATGTTCTTTCATTACAAGAATTTCCCTCTTAATTCACAGCACCTGCAAACAAATAGGCCATTGCAAAGGCAATTTAAATAAAGGTTTGACCTTTCAGCCATGAGTTTTCTGGCTTTGGTTACCTCCAGCTACTGTCTTAATCACATCTTATTATTTCATGCTCTGTGTGCTATGTGCCAGTTTTTACTTTTAAGGAAGAAATGCTGGCATATGTTGTTGGCTAATAGGTGTGTGGGGAAAAATAGTCATTAGGGAAAGCTTACAGAACAGGGTATTTTTAAAATGAACTTTTGTGTTGTGGGAAAACATATGCCTCACACAAAATCACCTACACTCAATAATGAAGTAGACACGTTTATATAGGATATACAGTGCCTGTTGTACACTGATTTTAGCAACCATGTGTCCTGATATACCCATGCATCCCCAAACACCTCAAACTCCTGGGGAAAGATCCTCCACTGGTGTAAATGGCCTCGTCTGGGAGCTACTTCATTGACGTCTGCTGAGGACCTGCTCTGGCACCTGCCTGTCACAGGAGCTCCACTCTCTCACTAGCTGCCTTTTGGCTCCAGGATCAGGCAGGTCGTTGGCATGAATCAGTGCCTCCCACTAGCAGCTGTGTGGGAGGGAAAATAAAAATTCTGTTGGAGCAGGCATCAGCAAGGCCATCAATACCAAACATCCTGGAGGAGCTCCAAGACGAGGAAAGTGGGGAATGACTTAACAGCAGGAGGATTCATCAAGGATGACAAAATAGTTTGGGTCAGGCATTGATGTAAGGTTCATTCTGAGAATAGAGAGGCAGCGCTTGCTGCCTACCAGACTTAGTCCAAAGATGTGCCCCAAGGCAATCCAGGTGCTGGTGCACAAGGGCAGGGGGAGTTGTGCCCGCAGCAGTGTGAGTCACCCCTCTCAGACACTTAGGGACGCAGCTCCAGCTCAGCTGGAAAATACCCAAGCCCAAGTGCTCACATCTCTTAACAGCCCTCAGCTGGGCTTTGGATCAGGGCTTGCAGCAGGGAAACCCCTCAAGCACTGGCTGTCAAGTCCTCACCTTGTCTGGTGTTCCTCCTACTTGGCAATGATGGATCAATTTTGGCCTTGCTTGTCATATCCTATGGGGCTGATATTATTCTCCATCTTTTACTCCACTTAAGCATTTCGCTTAAAGATCTCATGGGATCTTGCATACACATAGTCCTGAAGGGTGTTGTTGGTTTTAGGTGTTGTCCTAACCCAGGCTCAGAGCGCTGCTCATCTGCTGTGAGCCAGGACACTTTCTTGAAGAAGCGGAAGGAAAGGAACTCTTGGATTTGTTTTGCAGCAGAAGGCACCAAATGCCTTTGCAAAAGCAGCCTTCACATACTACCAGAGCACACAGGGGGATGAACAGAGGTGTCATTAGGGTTGTGGGCAGCCCAAAGCTCAGGCATGGCTTCCTGGGAATGGCCCAGGGACGGCACAGGGCATGCAGCTGCAGGGGTTCACGCCAAGAGACGGAGTGGAGGCGGGTGGTGGGAACACAGGCTGTGGAGGGGACACCTTCGCTGCTTCAGGCAGGGTCATTGCAACAAGGGAGGAAACAAATGTGACTTGCGTATGTGCAACCCTCCTAACAGGAATCAAGAATCCCTGCTCTCACTTCTGTGCAAATTGCCAGAGCCACAGTAGCGTGATTTAGGGAAAGTTGGGGAAAATTCACTCCTACAACTCTTGAAGCGGGCAGGAAGTGGAAGGCAGGAGGGTGCTGAGAGCCCCTGGGATCACCCTTCTGGGCAGCTCTGCCCTGGGATCATGCAGCCAGCCCCAGCGAGCGGCAAGTTGCACTTGGCCTAGAGCAAAGGAAAAACAACAACTCAGAGGGATGTTTCCTACTGCACAAAGGTGCCACTTGCAAGCCCAGAGCATGCACTCAGCATGGGCAACAACTGGCAGGAAGGTTTCAAGGAGACTATAACTTCAGGTGCGTTTTTTTCCCAGTGGCTAAACGTTCAGTGGTTACAGCTAAGTCTGCTTTTGAAACCTGAACCAAAGCAGCCCAGCTGCCTACTGAGCTCACGGTGGTGGAGCATGTTTGGGTACAAAGTGGTCCAGTATCGCCTGGTTTCTCGCCTCCAGGGAAACGGGTTATTTCCTGCCTTAAATAATGCAGTGGAGAAAAAATACAATGATTGGGTGGGTCACAGAGGCAAACAAAGCGAATGGAGAGAAACCAACAGCAAAGTGCTTCCGAGAAGATGATTTGCGCTTTGCCGAGTGCTGAAACCATGGATGTGTCAAAGCTAAGTCAAGTGCAAGCCAGGCAGAGAGGAAAGCACTTCACCCCCTCAAAAGAAAATGCAATTTCTCAGAGGTTATTGCACAGGTCGGGGAGAAATGTACAGAATGTGAGACATTTCTGTGAGGGTCTCATACCACTCTTGGTAATTAAACATCCAGAAAAAACTGTTCTTTACCTGGACGGAGCCATCATCTATCCACCCATGGATGGCCATACTTCCAGGCTACTATTTCAGTCCTTCCAAGGGCAGCTAAGCAGAGTTAGATCAAAACTAATGAGACTCTGACTGTGGTTCTGTGGCTTCTTCCAGTCACAGAAGGCAAAAAATCCCCAACACCCAAAAGGCAACAGGGCTGAAAATTCTTGAAAAACTTGAAATTCAGGGAATAGGAACATGACAGGAGAAGGCAGATATTTCACATAGTAACAGATACCCAGATAGTGCAAACTCGGCAGTGTATCAGGGGTGATGGCAGCAGCAAAGCTGGGACATGAATGTTGGGACCAGACATGTCTAAGGGCAGCAACATTTGCATGGGAGTGTTCATCCTTTTCTACATGTAGGAATACGGCAGAGGGAGAGTCAGGTCACTTCAAATACATTGGGCTTTTGGAGTAAGAGCATGGGTTGATCGACGTCTTTGACTTCAGAAGTGGTGAAAAATACCACAGCCTTTCTATATGTAACTGCTACAACTATCTGAACTTAGATATCCTAGATATAGATTCCCTCCCATCCCAGGAGAGAATTTCAAGCTTCACAAACTTTCATTTGCTTTCTAGGAAGGTGTCCCAAGCATGTAATTTCTGGTTTTATTTGCTATTGCCATGAATTTCCTTTCCTTCATTTTGCAGCAGGTGTGGGGGCTCTTTCTGTGAAGCTCTGTAAGTGCTTTGCAGTAGCATTTCCAGCCATGCAAAGAGAATCAGTTTGACCAACTATTTCCACACCACATCCCAGGATGCCAGATTATCACCCATTTAACAAGTGCTGAACTGAGAGTTATCCCTTACCCATTTCCCTTTTAGGCAATTTATCCTTCCTCAAAACTTAGCCTCTCAATCACCTACTGCACAAATCAGCATGGACACAGGAATCAGAATCAGACTCATACTTCAAAGAAACCAAATACAGTTAAGAAAAAAACCACTCTTCTCTAGACAAAGCCTGAGTCAAGTTTACCACCTGCTCCAGAGATGTTTATTCCAAGGGGCTCTGTCTTTGCCCTTCCTTCTGTCTCAGTGTGAAACACACATCTATTTTCGGCAGGTTTATTGGCATGAGCTGAATATTGTACCTGGAAGTGAGCAGTGCACAGAAGAACTGCAGGCGCTCCTGACTGTGAGAGGCGCAAACTTTTTGAAAGCCTGCGTGCTTCAGTAGCACAGAGCTTACCACGTCCTCTGTGAGATGGTAGCCAAGATTTGTAGATGGGAGTCATAATCCCAACACTTCAGCTGCATCCAGCCTATTCTGCCAACCTTGCTCTTTAAAATCAAACAGTTTCATGCTCTCCTCTGACGGTATCTATCTTCACGCTCTTTCAGCAGCCACCTGTTCTCTATTTTGTCATTATTTGCATCTCGTTTCCTAAAGGGCTGAAGAATAATGAGTCCTCTTATCCCTTTTCTTGCTGCATCAGAAATTTCTAGTAAGAGAGCTTGGATGTTACAGGCAGTGGCTATGCAGCTGCAAGAGCCTGGAGGAGCTGAAACAGAAGCATGACCTCTCCAGAGGCACCTCGCCTCCCCTCTGGCCCCTGGTGTGTAGAGAAGCATCATGATATCCCCACAGCAGGACCCCAGATTAACTTCCTTCATGGACCTGCACCGTCAAAATTAAGATTGCCTCATTTTACCACCATTTAAAACACTTACCAACAATTGAACAGCTATGCCCTCAAATGTTTTCTAAATCTCATTCAAAAAGCAGATAAAAAGATGGCAGCTCAGGCTTTTCCAGGCCCCAAGAGGAGCACCCTGCATGTACCCTTTCTCCTCACAGCCCCAAAGAGGGGCCCCAGGTAGATTTGTTCTCATTTGTTAAGAGTGGGGAAGGCCATGGCTGGCTCTGGGGCTGACCTAGGGTCACACTAGAGCCCATCAGGGCTTCTTTTCCATCAAAACCCAGCAGGTATCTCTCAAGTATCAGTAGCAGCAGGACTCTCCTAAAGAACAGGAACCTCAGATTTTGCTCCGAGCTTTCTTTGTGAAAATTGTATGGGTTTGGCTTTTTTTTTTTCTTTCTTTCTTTTTTTTTAATCTGAATAGGAGAGCAGGTGGCTTCAAAGCTAACCCAAAGAAGAGACCAGTTCATCACCAAACCAAATACAACAACTGAAGGGATTCAGATGTAGTCCTCAGACTTCTCCAGCTCTCTCTTTCTGCTCTTAAAATGGCAGTTAAAGATATGAGCTGCTGTGCAAAACCTTAACTGTGTAGAACAGCATAAATGCTGGTGAAAAATTATAAGCTACAACATCTGATTCACACTGAAGACCTTCCTTCCTCCCTGTACATCCTTAGCAATAGCTCCCCACATCTGTCAGTGTTAATGCCCTTGTAGTCGTGACAGATCTGTGGTGGTTAAGCAATGAGAGCTGGCAGGGAGAGGCTAGTACTGTTACTGTAATTATTGATAGCACACTCAAGAACACGTTTGTTTTTTCCAGCTGTATCTATTGCTGAAGCAGCTGGTATTACCTTTCTCCATAATTTTTGCCTGCAGGATGCTTTTCTCTGAATTCTGACAGACCAGCACCTGCGGATATATTTACTACTACAGAAATGATGCCGGATCCTCATCTCAATTCCTTTTTTCCCCTAGCACCATTAACTTGAGTAGCTGGGGGAGCAGCTGAGGGTCTGCTCCAATATTTTGTGTGTCCACCAGCACATGAACAACACCCGTGCCATAAAAGCAAGCAAGCAAGCAACACATCAAGGAGAACCACCAAGAAGCCAGATGTATCAGTTTCACAATGACTCAAGGACAGCAACCTAAACCCAGACAGTCCCAGTATAAATCTATTTGCAAAGAGTGATTACACCGAGTCCAAAGATCTTGACCATAGTTTGCAGCCATCTGGGCCAGCAGGGCCTCCTCCTGCTCTGGTTAAAGTCAGCAGCCAAATTTCCATTGCCTTTGCTGGAAATACCTGCAGAGCACAGCAGCTGTGCCAATCTGCCGGGGGCAGCAAGGCAGGAACAGCAGCCCCACATGCAAGTGCAGCAGGCAGTCTGAGGTGCACCAAACACAAACACCCATGCTGGGATCTGGCCAGCACGGAAAGGGAACAGATGAGAGGTCTCAGCAGCTGGGCTGGCAGGGTAAAAGCTATCTCCAAACTGAAATGCTGAAGATCAAATGCTAAAACTGGTGCAAGCAGCGTGGCTGTACTGGAGTAACCGCATTAGCTGGCAACCTCGATGTTGACCTTCGAGATCCCAACTGTCCTTTCTTCTTTGCCCACATGCTGACACCTTCTGTACATCTCCTTCCTCTTGCTCTCCATGCTTCCTTGAACACATCCACACTGGAGACTGAATGGCTTCTCCAGTCAGCGAGCAGTATCACCACAGCAAACCACCCCTTCAGTGGATAAACCAGTGGGTGGAAACCATGCACAAAGGCACATGTCTTCCTGGCAAAGGGAGTGAAAGCAGCAAAGAAGCCACTGAGCCAGAAGAGAGGAGGTTCTGTGGGGGTTTGTTTCTCTGTTGCTGGCTGACATCAGGCTCTTTGGTCTCAGAGAGCTCTGTTTCATTTTAAAGGGAAAACTCCTCCAGGGATCTCATTAGCACCACCATGAGAGACAGAAAGGAACTGGAAGCTGGTGGAGGGGTGATGGTGGGGAAGGAAACAAGACAGAAGTGCTGTCACGCTGTGTTTAAACTGGCAGCGGAAGGGGCCTGGGAGTACTCTGCCCTGTCGGGATGGGCTCGCTGCCCCAGGAAAGGGCTGCCTCCTTCCCCTGTCCGCAGGGTGAGTGGCTGGGATCTGGGGAGAACGTCCAGGACAGCAGCTGCCCAAAAGGTCAACCCAAGGCACCTACTCACCCACCTGTGTCAAATCCCTCCTCCTCCTCCCTGTGCTCTCACTCTTCCTAGAGTCTGTCCTCCTCCCCTCTCCCATCTCTGGCTGGATGCTGTTGTTTGTGGGCAGCAGCAGCTCTGGCCAAGTTCGTGCCTCTACAACTGTCAGCAGAAGACAAGGCACCCATGGCTATGCTTGCAGCGGTGGGAGGGACGTTGGCATTGTTACACAGCTGTCCCACTCTGCAATGCTGAGGACTGGTTTGACACAGGATCCTGGCAGCCCTACACATTTTAAGCTAATTGCTCCTTGAAAGCTGCTTCCACCTTTCTGAAGATTCCATTTCAAGAAGGGGGTGAAGTGGTCTGTGAAAGAGCAGCTTACTGTATCCAGAGCATGGGTAGATTCCCCTCTATTAGTCTGAGAAAAGTCACAAAAGTAACAAACAAAAAAACCAAAGAACCCACAAAAATAGGAGGAAAAAAATTTAACTTAGTTAATTTGAAACAACGTATCTTAGTTATAACTGCAAATCAGCTTAAGAAATTCAAACAGACATAAGTTAGGCCCCCTGTGCTATTGCTCACCAGAGGTGATATTCGTTATTACAATTTCTTCTACATAGCATCATAAAATGACAAATAGGGCTGTGCTTCTTTCAAGTACAGCCTGTTCAAAGCAATTGGTGAGTCTTGCTTGGAACACCTGGCAAAGGAGAGAGATGTATTCATCCCCCCGTGTCTTGAAGAAATTGAGGAGAGATGTTTATCAAGGAAATGAGTAATACAAATGATTTGGCTTTCAGCGGACTTGGAAATACATATAGCAGGTTCCAGAACAGGTTTGTAAAAAATTAATTAGCAGTGAGTGGGAAAAGGAGTGATGAGTGTTATTCTCTGTGCTACAGTCTTTTTTAACTTAATAAAAGTGATTGAACTATAAGATCCCAGTGAAACACCTCCTAAAATTAAGTGTTTCTCCAGAAATGGAGCTGTTAATTTCACAGTAGGAATGACTGGGTATTATAAACTCTATCATGTTTAGGCTCCTAACACCAGATACCTGACAAGACTGTCAGACTCCCCTAAACTTTTAGCTTGTTTTGTTATCATTAAGAATCAATGGGATTTTGGAGCCTAATTTATCCAGCTGAGCTCTGCTCTGCTTCTGTAAGCAACTAAAATATGAAAATCTGCCATAAAATTATTAGGTTTATTCTAAATTTTAATGAAAATCTAACAATAAAAGGTTGGAGAAGACAAAGCTCTGAATTTTTCCAGAAGGTATCTTTGACTTGCAAGCCCGCCAAGCAAGCTGTGAAACAAAGCAAAAACTGCATCAAAGCAGTGGGCCTGGCAACCCTGGTAAGGACTATCACGTAACTATCTTCTCCCACCCAAGTGTCTCTTTTAGAGCCTGATACGTCATTCCAGAAGAGAAAATTTATAAGAACAACTGCAGTCGGTAAAGCATAGCGTTAATGACTGACAACCTGTCCCAAGTGGGATTGGAAGCTCTGCCTGCTCCTGGTGACCACTTCAAAGGGCTCCCACACGCTGAGCAGAGGGGCCTGAACTGCAGCCTTGCGTGACAGCAGCACCCTTCCCACCAAGACTTTGACAGAAGGAGCCCAGTCCCGCATCCCTCGTGCAGTTATTTTCCTTGGTATTCACTCCCAGTTTCTACAAGCACAAAGCAAAGGAGAATTAGGCTTGCCAAATTCATAGCAATGCAGCAGACCCAGAGCACTTTCAATTCCCCAGGTGACAGTGACCAAAACCAACTGCTGGGAATTAGTCCTTCAGGTCACTTCTTAATGTCACAGGGCAAGCGATAGTCACCACGACCCCACCTGTGCAGCCAGTGCATTGGGCCAGTTCCCACTGCAGTCAGTAGTGATCTTGCCAATTAAAACCAGAGCAAGAAAGTTCTGGGTATAAACAGCAGCAGAGCTTATTAGAAGAAGCAAACCTTTGCTGTAACTGATCAATCCCAGATGATCCCTACTGGAGACCAACCACCTCCATGGTTCAAACGTCTCACAGAACATTTTCCCTCATCCATCAACACACCAGGCAAGTAATCACAAGGTCTTGTGCAGTGCCAACAAAGATAATAGAGTGTACTCAAGCAACGAGCGTTGGCTTCCTCTCTGTGAAAGCTCTGGGCTTTTTTTATTTTTTACTCCATGGTAGCAGAAATCAGCAGGGACTAGTGGGTAGGAAGAGAGCTGGAGAAAGCAGCATTGCCCCTACAAAATCAATCAAGTGACCCACAGCCTTGGGCATGCTGAGCTGTGAGCTCTGCTCTTCCTAGATACTCTATATCTTACAGCAGGCAGCTACCAGGGCAGCTGGCACCAACTCTGCAGCTTCCCTATAAACACCTCTGCAGAGCCCTTACTCATGAATCTATTTCAGGTTGCTCTTAAACCAGCTCATATAGATGGGAAAAAATCCCCAGTCTGCTCAGCTGGTGCGTTTGAAGTGTTAGAAACATCACTAAGGCGATGAAGCTTTTCTTTCTCTTTTTTTATCCCTCCTGTTAAAAAAAAATAACTTGCTCAGAAGCTGTATTTCCTCTCTCTTTCATGCACACACACACTTTTTCTGTTGAAAAAGCTCAGCCACATCGCAATCATGATCTGTGGGATCATATGTCTGTAGGTAAACACACACAGCTACCAGGCACACCCGCGGAGGTATGGGCGTTACAGTATCAGTCAAGTACAGAACAAAATCTTAAATTTCCTCCCTAGGTCTGGGGTGTGTCATTCCAAGCTTGTTCAATCAGTCCGCTACAGTCAACAGCCCTACACGGGGGCTGAATTTGGGCTGGGCCACTGTTCAGCTGGGGTAGGGATGTAGGTCAATTTAATGTTTGATGTCCCAGCAACAGACACTGTATCACCCATCCTGATTAGTCAATACATCCCCCCCATATGGGGACCACAGATGCTCCTTGTGCCGTGCTGCCCTGCAGAGACCCAGGTGGCAAGGTCTGCTCCAGATGAACCCCTCCATGGAATATGTGGTGTTGAAAGTGGTGCTAAGAGGAACAGTGTTTCTACAAGAAAGTCATCTCTGTTTGGTGTGACAGTAAAGCTCCAATGACAGAAACAAACCAGCACCTTGCTCATTTCTCATGTGACACCTCAGGGCTATGTTTTGCCTGTGTTTGTTTCAAGAGGAATTGCAGGATGTCATCTGAGAGTCCGGGTGTTTTCTTTCTGTCTTCCAAGACAACTTCTCCCTCGTCTGGCTTTGAAAAACAAGCAGTAGTGGGGTGGTTTGGAAAGATCTTACACCCATCTCTGTTCATGACTACCTGGGCCATTTGCAGGCAACGCAACGCATATTTTGTTCCATCCTGGTTTGCTAGCTCTGAAATCTTCTGCGACAGACATTGTGATGCAGCCGCGTAGGTGGGATCCATTCTGTCTGGCCGTTTTTTGCAATACATTTTGTAGAAGCCATCAAGAGATTTTCTGACACTGGTGTCTTCCACACTATCATTTTCATACATCCACGAGCGAGCAGCATCGTTAGGTTCAGTGGGCTCACACAGCCCTGCTTTTGGATAACATCTCACGTTTGCTTTCTCAGAGCCTCCAGCAGAAAAGCTTGCAGGAACTGCAGAGGGTAGATTGCTCTCTCCTGCAAGCACAAGATCAATGAAACTCATTAGTCAACAGGTCATCCCTGTGGCAAAACTTTTTTTTGTGCCCCATCACTGCAGCCTGGCGAACAGGCTCTGCGCAGGAGTGAGCTAATTAACGCTTTAAACTTGGATGGACTGCCAGAGGGGCTTGCTGCATAGAGTCAAACAAGATGGGCTGTATTTGGGGATCTCATAGTTGTCCCAGCCTCACCTTACTGCAGCGGTACCTACTCGGTAGTACACACCTCCTAGCTCCTCTCAGTCATACTGCCAAAGAGGCGGAAATTGTGATCCTCTGCTGCTGGAGACAACAGCTGACCCACAGGAAAGTCTAGTTTGCAGCTGAAGCAGTTCTGCCAGTTTCCCTTTTCTCCCTTCATCCCCAGGTCTAATTCTTCCCTTTTCATAGTTCTTAAAGCTCCTACAGCACAATGTGCAGTCTTGTCCTTCAGCTTTTAGCCAGATCTAGAGCCCCCAAACCAACACTGTCATGGTGACTGCATAGAGTTTGGGAATGAGGAAACTGCAAAAGGAGATCTTGTGCTTTCCCATAAAGTCCCATTTTTGCAGCCCAGCTTAAACACGCTTCCCACATTTTGCAGGCATTTTTACAGATAAGATTTATGTAAAGGCTGAGGACCCATTCTTGCCTAGCTCTTCTCCTCCTTCCCTGCTGACCCACATCTCTAGATCACAGGCAGGCCTATGGCTCTCTTCTACTGCAATGCAATCAAGGGAGATGCTTTGTACTTGCATATAATTAATACAGCATAAGCACAGAGACTCTTGGCAGTGACATGACCAGGACGATCAGCAAGCCACACACAAAAGCCTCTGTAAAAAGACCTTGAATTAGGCTCTGGTACCCAGGGAGTGCGTCTAACTGCAATTTCATCTCTGAGCCCGCCGCGCCAGCCCATTTGCCAAGCACCTGAGTCACCAACAAGAAAATTTTCCAGGGCTCAGCCAGAGGTTGCACAGTCGTCATCTGCAAGTTACATAAGCAGGACGCAGGGAGTCAGAAAATAGCTTGGTCTTTTCTAATTCTGTGAAATATGAAGCAGAGTGTAGTCCTTCATTTCGGCAAGAGACCATGTTCAAAGGAAATCTCTGTGCGGTGGTGGAAGGCTGCTCTTCCCCTCCCAGTAAACAAAGAGCTATCCTCCCCTTCCTGAGTGGTCAGAGATTCATTAAAATGAAATTAAGATGTCTGTGCAGCCATACTGTACGTTGCCTCTTTCTTCCTCCCCCTACTTTCTATCTTTGATCTTCCTTTTCAATTTCACTTCATCTTCAATTCTGCAATTTTACATAGAACTTTTCCTCCTCTTGCAATGTGTCATTTCCAATGCAGTACGAAGAGAAGCTTAGTGGCCTTCTTTTAACATCGATATATGCCATCAGAGTAGCAAATCAGAGCTAATCAAAGAGAACAGGTCCATTTTGCCTCAGTAATCTCTCAGCCTTGGTGCCTATGTTAAGTTAGAACTGAAGCCTCATGCATCTCTGATAATTCAATCAAGTGGCACTTGCGCTCAGACTCCCGTGGCAATTGCAAACCCCTGTGCCGTGCTGTCATCTTGCTACTTCTTACACACAGCTCACAGACATATTTTGTGAAAGAGCAGCAGCTGCCTCCAGCTACAAATCTCAACCCTAAATGATCCGGGAAGAGCAAAATCCTGTTGGTTTCATGGTGTCAGGGGAGACCTTTGCAATGCTGTTCTGCCCTTCTCCCGCAATCTTAGATTGGATATCAGGAAAAATTTCTTCACTGAAAGGGCTATGAAGCATTGGAACAGGCTGCCCAGGGAAGTGGTTACGTCACCAATCCTGGAGGTATTTAAAAGACAGGTAGATGTGGTGCTGAGGGACACGGTTTAGTGGTGGACTTGGCAGTGTTAGGTTTACAGTTGAACTCGATGATCTTTAAGGTCTTTTCCAACTTAAATGATTCTATTCTATTCTATTCTATTCTATTCTATTCTATTCTATTCTATTCTATTCTATTCTATGCCAATATGACCTATAAAGCAGCCATCCTCTGTTGAAGCACAATCCACCAAAGAAGTGACTGGTAAGTATTTCAGGGGCATATTTTGCATTTGATTAGTCAGAAAGCACTCAATTATATTACTGGGAGAACAGTTTTCTTTCAGTTACTGATTCAAATTTATGTATCTCTTTTTTTCAGTAGTAGTCCCTATCCTCTTAGTGGATTACTTTTCTAGCAAAGCCTTCTTAAGGCAAGACATGAAAAGTTAGATGCAGAATTCCCAGAACCAATCTATATCCCATGAAGTTGCACCTTTCCTCAGCTTTCCTGACAATTTCCCAATACCTTCTCAAATTAAGTGCCAAGACTGACCTTTGCAAATACATTTTTCCTCCCTAAAAGATATCAGTCGAGGAAGAGGTAGAGTCAACACCCTCTAAAGAGCTGATACTGCTGTTGTAATGCACTGATCTCCTGAATGATTTATAAACCACAGGGCACAAGCCCAGTAGCTGGATGCTTGCAGGGTCCAGAAAGAGCTTCTCAGCTGGGGCACACGTACAGCACACAAGCACGCTACGTAGACCAGCAAAAATGCTGCTAAAGGCAAAGGCAGCATTAAACGAATCAATCCCTTTCCCTTTCCATGCACCTGCACCCATCAAGAAAGTTGGGATTCCCTGAGAGCACACAGCAGCATTGCTTCAAAGCTTAGACCTCTCTGGCCAGCTCTCAGCAGCAGGAAAAATGTAGTTTTATGAACTCTTTATTCTTACACAGCAAACTTAACAACACAGATGTCACACGGCCTTGTGTTCATAGAATCATAGAATCATAGAACCATAGGGTTGGAAGGGACCTCTGGAGATCATCTAGTCCAACCCCCCTGCCAGAGCAGGGTCACCTAGAGCAGGTTACACAGGAACACGTCCAGGCGGGTTTTGAATGTCTCCAGAGATGGAGACTCCACCACCTCTCTGGGCAGCCTGTTCCAGTGCTCTGCCACCCTTAGGGTAAAGAAGTTCCTCCTCATGTTTAGGTGGAACTTCTTGTGCTCAAGTTTGTGCCCATTGCCTCTTGTCCTGTCCCCCGGCACTACTGAAAAGAGCCTGGTCCCATCCTCCTGACACCCACCCTTTAAGTATTTATAAGTGTTGATAAGATCCCCCCTCAGTCGTCTTTTTTCCAGACTGAAGAGACCCAAATCCCTCAGCCTTTCCTCATAAGAGAGGTGTTCCAGTCCCCTAATCATCTTGGTAGCCCTCTGCTGCACCCTTTCCAGCAGTTCCCTGTCCTTCTGGAACCGGGGAGCCCAGAACTGGACACAGAACTCCAGGTGTGGCCTCACCAATGCAGAGTAGAGGGGGAGGATGACCTCCCTTGACCTGCTGGCCACACTCTTTTTGATGCACCCCAGGATGCCATTGGCCTTCTTGGCCACAAGGGCACATTGCTGGCTCATGGTCATCCTGTTGTCCACCAGGACTCCCAGATCTCTTTCCACAGAGCTGCTCTCCAGCAGGTCAGCCCCCAACCTGTACTGGTGCATGGGGTTGTTCCTCCCCAGGTGCAGCACCCTACACTTGCCCTTGTTGAATTTCATAAGGTTTCTCTCTGCCCAGATCTCCAACCTGTCCAGGTCTCTCTGTATGGCAGCACAGCCCTCCGGTGTGTCAGCCGCCCCCCCCAGCTTTGTGTCATCAGCAAACTTGCTGAGGGTGCACTCTATCCCCTCATCCAGGTCATTGATGAATATATTGAAGAGGACTGGACCCAGTACTGACCCCTGGGGAACACCACTCGTCACTGGTCTCCAACTAGATTCTGTGCCCCTAATCACAACCCTCTGAGCTCTATCTTTCAGCCAGTTTTCCATCCACCTTACTGTCCGTTCATCTAACCCACACTTCCTAAGCTTCCCTATGAGGATGCTGTGGGAGACCGTGTCAAACGCTTTGCTTAAGTCAAGATAGACCACATCTACCGCCCTCCCCTCATCTATCCATCCAGTCATGCCATCGTAGAAGGCTATCAGATTAGTCAGACATGATTTCCCCTTGGTGAATCCATGCTGAGTACTTCTGATAGCTTTCTTTTCCTCCACGTGCCTTGAGATGACGCCCAGAACGAGCTGTTCCATCATCTTTCCAAGGATGGAGGTGAGGCTGACCGGCCTGTAGTTCCCTGGCTCCTCCTTCTTGCCTTTTTTGAAGACTGGAGTGACATTAGCTTTCCTCCAGTCCTCAGGCACCTCACCTGTTCTCCAGGACCTTTCAAAGATGATGGAGAGCGGTCCAGCAATGACTTCTGCCAGCTCCCTCAGCACTCTCGGGTGCATCCCATCGGGGCCCATGGACTTGTGAATATCTAAATGATCTAATTGATCCCTCACTCGCTCCTCCTCAACCCAAGGGAAGTCTTCTTCTTTCCCTGTTACTTTATTCAATGCCTGGGACTTCTGAGGGCTGGGCCGAGCAGAAAAGACCGAAGCAAAGAAGGCATTCAGTAACTCTGCCTTCTCCGCATCCTCCGTCACCATGACTCCTGTCTCATTCAACAGTGGGCCCACAACTTCTCTGGTCTTCCTTTTGCTTCCAATATACTTGTAGAAGTTCTTTTTGTTGTGCTTGACGTCCCTAGCCAGGTCTAATTCCAAGGCGGCCTTGGCTTTCCTTGTTTCATCCCTGCACACTCTGGTGGCATTCTTGTAATCCTCCCAAGGGGTCAGTCCCTTCTTCCACTTATTATAAACTTCCTTCTTCCACTTGAGCTTTTTCTGAAGCTCCCTGCTTAACCATGCAGGTCTCCTGCGTCCCTTGGCCGATTTCTTTCTCTTAGGGATGCACTGATCCTGAGCTTGGAGGAAGTGGTCTTTGAATAGCAACCAGCTTTCTTGAGCCCCTTTGCCTTCCATAGCCCTAGCCCACGGGATCTCTCCAAGCAGTTTCTTGAAGAGGCCAAAGTTAGCCCTCCTGAAATCCAAGGTTGTAATTTTACTTCTTGTTGTTTTGTGGATAGTGCCCATGATCCTGAACTCAATCATTTCATGATCACTACAAGCTAGGGTGCCCCCAACCTTAATGTCCTCCACCAATCCCTCTGTGTTTGTCAGTACCAGGTCTAGAAGTGCTCCTCTCCTTGTTGGCTCCTGTACCACCTGTGTCAAAAAGTTGTCATCAATGCACTGGAGGAGCCTCCTGGACTGCCCATGCCCACGCCTGGCTGTGTGGGCTTGGCCCAACACCTACAGAAGTCAATGCAAAGATGAACAGGGCTGAAAATTTGCACTCTGTTCACCTGTAATGGAGTTTCATCACTAGAGAATCTGGTCCAAATTATTTTTAGCTATTTTCACTCATTTATACTACCAAACATGTGTTAAAGGGGAAAAAAAAAGAAAATCCCAAACAAAAAAGACCTCCGACAACTGAAACAGGTCATTACTCATGTCTTGGTTTCATTCTCACATGATGGATATGCATCAGTAAGAATGGATACTATTTCATCTGTGCCTCCATTCCACGCTAATTGAAGTTCAGCATTTTCAGTTTATTAGTAAAAGACCTGGGGGCTGATAAAAGGATAGTCTTTGTGTTTATAAACCTGCTGATGAAAATTTAAAGCCTCCATCTGGTACAGCACATAACCTGACTGCTTGAAGCACACAACCAAATCCTGCTTTGGACTTGGGCCACTTTCACTGATGCAACAACTCTGCAATATTGTTATTTGCACTTCTACAAGAGCATCTCACGTAGCGATTTGAGTCTCCATATAACTGTGTTCAAGCGCATTCAGCCATAGTGTAAAATAAGACACCCCTCAAACAGCAGAGCTCCTACACTGCTGGCTTTCTGGGGGAAGAAGTCCCTCCAAATTCAGGTGGGCAGTGATCCCTGCTGCTGCTGGTGCTTCACTAGAGCTGGTGTTGCTGTGATCTCTGTCTCTGTCCCTTGCAGAGGCTTTGCTGAATGCCAGCACCTGTTAATTCTCTAGTTACATCTGTAGCTGGATTTTGTCCAAGCCTCCTGCCCTCTCCCACACCACCCAACTGCCTCCCGGGAGCCCTGCATGTAGGACGTGTGGTTCTCTTCCTGCCCAGTACACAAAGGTCCATCCTGTTATGAGGGTCTGCGAGACTTATGCTGTAGATCTCAGTATGGGAGAGCTAAACCCACCGTGTTCTGTCATCAGCAATTCTGATGACGTCAAGCAAATTACATCGCTTGTTTTAGGGCAGGACTCATTTGCCCTAGTGCTTAGAAATGACTCATCCCTGGCACAAATGGAGCTGGAGTCCAAGCCCACCAAAATGAATGCCAATCCCATACCCACCCCAGAGTGGCTCTGGTGCTCGCAGGTGTGAGACACTATTGGAGCAGCCACGTTAACAGGGGCAGCAAGCCCCATCTCTAAAGGGTCCAAGCCCTTGACCCCTTTCAGGCATTTGATTGACCACATACCGTGGATAGCTTGGAGCAAGGGCTGAATTTCTCTGGGTGCCTCTATTGTGCCACTCTAAACAAGGACCAAGAAAACTGTAAGACTGAGGAAAGTGAATTATTTTTTGAACAGAACTAAATTAATCTGGAGACATACCAATTGCCCTTATGTTCACTGTAGTGACTGAAGTTCAATCAGGTGTTGGTTAGATGATGCTAGAGCACATCCCTATGTTGTAAAGTCAATGACAGGACTGTTATTCAAAGTATCTCAGAGTGACAGAGATTATTTAGGTACTCGACTCTGAGACGGCGCACTCAGAAAACATGTGTCTGCTTCCTGCTACAGCCACCCTGCCGGCTGTGAAGGCCCAAAGAGACCATTAAGTTCAGCTTGTCTGAACAAATGTCCCTGAACAAAGATTACCAGAGAACTGAGCAACACAACAGTGGAAGGGAAAAACAAAGGAAAGGAGAGAACCAGATGAGAGAGGAACTCTTTCCTTGGGTGAGACTATCCCAAAATTCACCAATACTTTACCTACTCTCCCTGGGAGTAGATGGGACTGAGCCCTGGACATCCCACCTGCCCTGGATACTGCCACCTCTACCTCAGTGTGCCCTTCTACCCACATGAGTCTTCTCCCCACCGTGACTTGTTACAGCTAAAGTGAACACATTCTCAGCATCCATGGGCAATGATGAGTCATACAAGAAGGACACAAATTAGCAGTTGTTTTGGCTGATGGTACCCATTAAAAAAGGGCCATTCAGAAGTTCTCACAGATTGTATTATTTCTCTTTTCCCATCAACCTGCAAGGATGTACCTGGGGTGAATGCAATCATCCACAAATAAGAACAGGTCCCTAATTCTGTGGTTGCTATTAAGTTATAAGTGTACACAGATGCCATCCCCAAGGGCTGCTACAGCCCTCTCAGCACTCCTGGAAAATCCCATCTTGCCTTTCCATCAGACGTCAATAAGGCACGGGAAAGTTCAAGTAGAGGCAATACTACTTGGGCTTGAGCAGAGCTCCCAAATGACAGCAAATTTATGCCAAAACACATCAGTTGGAGGATGCATCTATCTGCACAGGAGGCAAGAACAAGTCCCATGTCGCAGCAGAACTCCCTAGATGCCCATGCACCTTACTATTACGTGTTGACCACTTGAAATGGTTAATGCAGAGAAAACCATCTTTTTTTAATTTCCACCTGGTTACTTCCACTGAAAGTGCATGTATCATCATGGTAATACAATTCCACTCTGCTCTGGGAAGAAATAAGAAATTTATGGAGAATTTAGCAGAAACTCGTTATACCCTAATCTCACTCAGTATCTTAGCCTGCCAGTAATCACATACCAGAGTGCTCAGGCACTGCAAAGGTAGACGTTTTGGGACCAAATCCTATTGCCCTTACTTGCATTAATAAAAGTTCCATTGATTGCAACAGTTAAAAACCCATGTGTGAACTGCTGATTACATCCCTTTAAATGAACGGGAATATATTTGCATTGTAGGATTTCCATTACTAACATTTAAATAGGAATGGCACCAAAGAAACAAGTATCAAAAAAACCCAAGTATCATTCTGCTAGGTGTACAAACACCTATCACTTTGAGTAAATGACAGATCCTAAGGCCTTTCTTATACAGTATTGAAGAATTATGGTAGAGTTTACAATTTCTCTGCACACATCTCTGCCTTGCAGGAAACAGCTATTTTTTTCTTGCATCATCGTTTGGGAAACCTTCCAGCATTTAAAGCAAAGGCAAAATGGAATTTTCAATGACATTATCATTCAAAAAGACTGTTGTAAGCAGAGAAAATTTGTTCCTTGTGGGTATTTAAATTGTGAACTGAAAGTGAAAATAAGAATATAATAAGCCTTGCTACTTTGCTGTCTCCCTGATGATACACAAACCAGTCTTCTCATGCCATAATATGCAGTAGGCTATAGCTCACAAGACAGTATCCGTGAGACTCTGCTTTCCACATGACATAACCAGCTATATCTTTCATGCCCATGGGAGAGGCACGTGTCGCTGTGTCTGATTGCTGAGGAGCTGGCCAGGAGCTGTGCAAATGCTGGCTGCTCTGTCAGGAGACCTGGAGGAGGCGAGCGTAGGAGGGTAGGCAAAAGGCTATGGAGGAGTAGCACTGGGTATAGCCCACTACTGAGTCAGGCTCCCTGCCTTTTTTTTCCTACCTGCTGCACATTTGTGGTGTGAAAAGATGGGGGGCGGGGGAGCTTTAATTTGCATGGGATAAGACGTAAGCAGTTATTCTGGGGAAGCATAAACCCTTCCTTTTCTGTCTAACTCCCTTAGGAGTTTGAAATTCAAGAAAAATAAAAAGCCTGGCAAATGGTAAAGTGCTTTTGAAATGCAATAAGCAGGCATAGCTCATCCCCCTAGACACTCTTCCAAATGTCACACTTGGTATTAAGCTCTGCCCTTCTCTGAGAGCTCACAGCTGATGCCTGCTGCGCCATACTTTTAAGACAGCTGGAAAACTCAGCTAAATGAAATCTTTCAGAGAACGCACTAGTTAAAACATGCTGGATTTAATAAACCAACAGAGCAGCAAGTCAGCTACAATATGAACTCCTACGAATTAAAACTATTTGCTGAAAGCCAAGAGATAGGCATCGCTGTCATCTTACAAACCTGTTCCTAAGCAACCAAGGCCCATTGTCCAGGGCAATAGGTATAGGCAGAAGCAGCAGCAGCATCATAAATACCATCACTTATGGCTGTGCCCCAAGAGCCTGCTGACGATATATCCTCCTCCAGACCCCAGAGCAATGGGCATTGGATATAACTGTCTGTGAACAGCTGCTCTAAGTGCAACAGCACACAGGAACATCGCTTATTGCAAAGATCCCAAGTATCTCTAAAGACATGGGCAGCAACATAACTGGGGTGCCCGAGATTTTATTTTTACAAGGCAAGTTCCTCCCTTGGAGCTCATCACCATTCTAAAAACAGAAATAGCAAAGTTAAGAATTCTTCAAATAGGTATATTTAGAGTGGTTTAATTTATAAGATTATGTAGCCAGCAACAACCCCTAAACCATCGTATGTGTCTCCAATTGTGATTCAAAAAATAGCTTCTTAAGATCTAAGGTTAAAGATTCTACTATCAAGAATAACCTTTCTCTGGAACATAATAAAAAACCCTGTTTACATAGCTGAAAACATTAACTGTCAATTAAAGTTATTATCCAGCAGATGAGGGCATCAAGGGGCTTTATTAAATTAAAACTATCTGCTGCTGTCCTATTACATTACAGTCTTGGGAACCGACAGCCAGATTCACCTTGTCTATGTAACACTAAAGGTACTGATTTCCAAAAAGAAACTCTAACAAGGCTTCTTATGCTAATTGCTCAGCTTCCAATTAGGCATTAGGGAAGTGCAGGGAAGCAACTGCAAGAATAGCACCACGCATGTTCATGTGCACAGACACAGCAGTGCTGTGCTAGACCAGCCTCTCCTTAGCCATAGCAAAACATCCCAGTGGGTTTTCAACCTTTGACAGACACGATCCAACACGAGCATTCCCAAGCGAAGCCTCTGCCTTCTCCGTAGGTTGAAAGCAAGAACCATCCTCTCATGTCAAGTCCCTTAGTCATGAGGACCACAGCATCGCTCTGCCCATGGGGAGGATTCACACCATTTGAGTCAAGTTTGACCCCTTTCCTCCTGTGAGGAGGCAGAAGCCTTTTATTAAAAAGATCGATTTTTCCTTCTTTTAATCAGTAACTTGCAGTGTTGCTTTTTTTACACATGGAAGGCTCTAATTTAGTCTCAGATCATATTTGTCTTTAAATTCATCCTACTTCAGAATAAAAGCAAAAGACCGGTGCTTGAAACCAGTGGGAAACAATTCTGCCTGACTGATTTTCACTGCTTAAGATTTGTAAAGAATTTTATGAAGGAAAACTGGGGTTTGTGTTTTATGGTGCCTGAAGGGCTTTATTCACATTGCACATCTAAAGCAAATGGTAGCTGTTGCCCTTCATACTTTTTTCTTGCCTAAAAATTATAAATTCCAGTCTTGTCTATTCTCTTTTTTCCAGCTGTCTACAGAGTCAAGTCTTCATGAACTGTTAGCTTTCTGACATAACAAGAATTTTCCAAAGAACTCTAATTAACTGAGAAGGAAGGAATTTTTATTCAGTCCCTGGGTTTGGTTACTAGCTAGTTAACTACGGAATTCGGAAAAGGATTTGCTATGCTCACCTCTTCAGCTAAGAGCTGAGAAAGTCCCTTGGGAACCTGAGTCATCCAAGGAGACCTCTCAAAGAGATGAAGAGGGACCGATGAAAGACAACATTCTTCATAGTTCTCAGGTAAAAGATGAGCAGGGAAAAATCCTTCCTGTTTCCAGGAAGACACCCAAAGGAAAGATACTGTACTTCTACATATTCTGCAGATGTTGTCATGCAGAACTGATGAAGCTGTAAGCTGAAATTAAAAAAAAGGACTTAACATCTATCTGGATAACAATTACTGATCACAGGCAAGTCTAGCAAAAAAACCCAAAAACATCTGTAAGAATTATTAAATCTCATTCTTCGGGGCTTTAACAAATCCTTTGCTAGATCCAAGAATGGGGCCCAACTGGCAGCACATTGTATGCTGCAGACACCCATTTTGGAGGATGGGATGAAATAAAGAGAGGGAAACTGCCTGTTATTCTGAAATATTCAGCAATGGCCACTGCCAATGACAGGAAGCAACTCTAGATTACAAGTATTACTGAGTAAGACAATATCACAATATTTGCAAATATTAAAAAGAAAACAAAACCCAAAGCAATATCCTTTCTTGATATACTAAATGCTTTGTCTTTCATTCAGTCACACATTTTCAGTACTCAAGAGGACCGACAGTCCTCAGCTGATGCCTTTGGCAAGAACAGGAATAAGCAGAGAGCTCTCACTGGAGATCAGTAGTTCACGTTTCAACATCAGTTTACAAAAATTCTACCTTCTGCATCTGCTTGTGGAGTGACATGCATGACAGTTTGCTTGGAAAAACAAGAGTATGATGCTAATTCATACAGCTAAAATAGACATCATTTCTTTAATGAGAAGAACAGACTAGAAGACCAAAATATTACACAAAATTAAAAAAAGATCTGCTTTATTTACAGATTGTATGAACTTGGAAAAGGCAGGGGGGGATTGTTCACTGTACACTGCCTTCCCTTGCCACTATAGCACTTGAAAGTCCAATTCACGACAATGTTACCACCCACAAACATATGTACAGTTTATGTTGCAGAGATTCACATGCATTTCAGCTCTGCTTCCAACCAGCTATGCACAGCTGTGGACACAAGTGACATGAGAATCATAGGCAGAAAGGCAGTTTCTAGATGAAGAAAATACTGCAAAGCAAGATATTTTTTAAGCATCCTTCTTGAATTATGGGTAAAATTATACTACTTGTAAATATTTTTGAGAGCAAGAGAGTTATGATCTATAATACTACCATTAGCCATCTTCATGGGAGGCCCTGCAGTTGGAGGCCTGAATCCTGATGTGGGATCGATGCCAGGGTACCACAGAGCATCCACTGTAAAACAGCTGCTGTAGGGAAGAGAAAATGCTCTAAACACTGTGGAGGTTGAAGACTGAGTGAAATAAGGCGGATGAAGGTGAAGGCTGACTTAAATATAACTTCCTCCCAATTCTCTACCCCCTCCAACCTGCACACCTGTATGTCTCTTAGTCAAATGCATCTACGTGAGTTTGCTCAACTTTCTGCCAACTCATTATTTAGGTACAGATCCCAAATCAGTGGACTGATTTTTAGAATTGCTGGATACACAGATGTTGTCACCAAATTTAAAAGAAGACATAGAAATTTTAGCTCTTTTGAAGACAATGTCATCTGAGCTTTAACTTTACTAATTCTTTAGCAGCAGATCACTACAAGTCGTACAACAGAAAAACAAGAGCGGTACCTTTTGGTTCTCAGATTTTACGGTTCTGATCTTCGGGTTTTGTCTCAGGTGAGAAGCATGAGTGTGGCAATACCACGAGAAATGCTTACAGATGGACCGATTCTCTCTAGATGTGATAGAAATAGCTGAATGTGTGCAGTCTGTTCCTCTCCAGATCAAAGCTCTTTATCAGTCAGGATTGATCTTTCACTAAGAACAACAGAGGAACATTTGCAAAGGTGGTTTCTTGAATGTACTTGCAATAAGATTTTTTTAAACCACGCTTCTTGGCTGTGTCGTGCTCCTGAAAATATGCTGTGTGTCAGACAAGCACAGAAAGGCTTCCACTTCTTTTAGAAGCAGGAGTATAAAAAAAAAAAACAACGAAAAAACCAAAAAACCCCAAACCACAAAGAAATAATCTTAAAACGCACAGGTAAATAGCAGGTACAAAGGTAAAGAAATCTACTGATACCCTGGTGAAGATTTGAAGGTAGAGTGAGGCATTTTCCCAGTTTCCCTGCAGGTCTGACATGGCTGCACACATTGAACAGGCCGTGCACAGACACAGCCAGTCCGGAGTGCCTTGGCACAGAAAGAGCAGACCTACAGCTCTGTCCTCTCCCCAGCCCCACCATGTGGGATGTGGAATCACATGGCTTAGGGATGGCATTTTCTGTTGCCAGAGGAAGTTTGTGCATTACATGTTGATCAAAAATGAAAAACCAGACTCAAAAATAAGAATGGAAGCAAGATAGCAATCTCTACCTATCAGCTTTCCACAGGCTAATAAATGAAACACCCTCATATTGAAGGAATCACAGTCAGATATATCAGTCATCAAGGAAATTTTCAAGAGACAAAAAATGCAATTTCAACAGAATACAATGAAAAACAAGCAAGATATACAAGTTTAATAACTTGGAGGTATTTGTTCATCACTAGTCCGTGGCATTTTGGCTTGCCACTTTAAAAGTACACTGAATAAACATTTGAGCCATCTAGTTTTGCTACAGTATTACTTGAAATCAAGTAATGAGTAGAAAGATTATTGGACTACACCGTTAGGCACATTTATAGACCATTCACAAATGCTGGAGGCTTGAGAACCAAAAGGGCTTTTTCTTAATTATCTACGTGCTGTTGTGGGAATCACTGAAAATCTCTTCCATCAGAACCAGCTTGATAGAAAATTAGGTTTTGAACAGAAGCGTTTTGCCATTTAATTAGTCAGCTTTCTGCAGGAATTGCTGTGTTGTTAATAAACCAAGAACCTGAAAACTGAAATCAGAAATGGTTTTCACATAAGAATTGCATTCGGAGTGAATCCTCAGGCCCTTAATGGGCTGCGCTACCTGCCAAACTTTTCTCAGGTGGTATCATGGGTATGGGATTCTATATGCCTCTGAATGGACTAAAAAAACCTGAAGGGCAGAGCAGAAAGGAGAAAGGAGAAAGTCCTTAAAAAGGAGTATGACTTTACAAGTTAAAAAGGACAAAAATCACTGAGCAAGCAACTAGAGCAGTTTCCATTCCTATCTCCTCACTTTGTCCTCTCAGCCAGTCACAAGAAAGGCTTGGCAATACAGGCATTTCCCTGCTGTAACTCAGCTTTGCCCTCAAAGGCCAAACAGTAAAAGGTTTCAGTCACTCCAGATTTGTTTGCATCCCTTTAGCTGGCTGCATAGCCTATTAGTCCTGCTTTTAAAGAAAATTTCTTAGCCATGAGCAGATCTGGGTACACTCAAACTGCTCAGTTGCCCCAAACCAAACAGCTCACCTGAATTACTAGTAGACACAACTCTGGGTAAACTATGAAGGTCAGTGAGAGCCCAAATCCTGTTTAAAAAGCAAACAAAACTCCATGTTGCCCATCCCATATTATTACCCCACAGCAATTCTGCGCCAGGATGGCTCTGCTGAGAGGCTGCCCAGACTTTATCAGGCAAGAGCCTGGTGCTGCGTGTGAACCACTTTCTTGGACAGTTTTTCAGTAACACCTTCAACTACTGACGAACTGTGGTTAGTGATAGTTACTGCAACCATGTAATGTTTGTTCACCACACTTTTATGACACAGATGTTTTTAAGCCACACAACAGATATTACGATCTTGCATTACCAGACATACTAAGATCTTGCATTACCACACGTAGCTTGAAAACATCTTGTGACGTTCACAAATACTTGTGAAGAGAAAAATTAATTCATTCCTACAAAACAAGGCAAATACAAGGACAGATAAGCTGAAGAAGTAAGGGCAATTCAAATGTTTCTTTATTAAAGGAAACATCTTTTCACCCACCTTAGGCCATGAGATTCCCTAACAGAAAATACCTGCTTCATTCAAAAGTAATCACTCAAGTAGCAAGGTAGGGAAAAAGATAAAACTCCTTTTAAAAACGCAGGAGAGTTAGGGCTTACTGCAGGGATCTATGAACACTGTAATGCGTGTTTTTCATAATCCATCCAATAGTTGCATGTGTAAATATTTGTACCACTTACAAGTAGTAAAGAATAACACACCAACTATTTTTCAAGGTGATGTGAGAGCGTTTGTATGACTTTCAACAGAGTAGTGAGATGAATTAGGATCGTGTTTGTTTAGAATTCGTTCTCTGAATACGGGCCAGAGAGACTATAGAAACAGACACTCAGATACTGGGAAACATCAGGAAGTGCAGAATTTGTACCTTACTGCTCAGAGTCTCAAAATTGTGTGGCTCTTTTTTCAAATGCAATGCAACCAACGTTATTGGGGTATTTAGCAATTCCCATTGCTCTTTCATCATCTGGATGAAAATGCATGTCTCCTCATGCAACTGCTCCTCTCTCCAAAAGAACATCAAAGGCGGAAAAAGACAAGAAATAAAAATTATGAAAATAAACACAAGCGAAGCTGAACAAACAGGCAATCAACAGATAAAAGAGAGTGTTTTTGAGTCCAGAAAACCAGGGGCTGCAGCACAGGCGCATTTAGCATGAAAATTATGTTCCTAAAAACAACATACAAACTAAAACCAACCCAGCTCTCTGGGCATGCAACCAGCTTTCATGCAACCAGGAATCCCCAACCAGATGGGTCTAGAGGTATCTTTGGACTAGTGATGGGGATTCTTTAAGAAACAACAAATTCCTACAGTAGGGTGGCCTTGCTCAGAGTTGGGGTTTTTTTGACTCTGATTTCAACCAGTGAAGACATCTCAGCATCTTGCTTTTGGATGTACATTTTAAAGAGCAGGGCGAAAGACAGCATGCTTGTGAATACTGCTCTACTTGTTGAGAAAGGCTTGCTGGCCAATGTGAAAAAAAAAAAAATCTCCTGGTTCTTATTTAAGATTGTTTGGTGGGGTGAGATTTGACAGTCCAGGTAATTTAACTGATCATACACTCAGGTAATTTTCTTTTAATTTTTTTAAGCACAAAAATTTATGATCAGCTTAAGAATTTTGTTTTAAAGGGCCTAAAGAAAACATAATTCAAACGGATTCTGTGATTGTAGTAAATATATCTGTTTTATTTATAAATAAAGCAGGGAATTCTGAAACAAAGACTTCAGTGAAGATTTTCAGCTCAAGTTTTGGGACTGTTCTTCAAAGGCTACTTAACAGGGTTTTTTTAGATCAAATGTGGACAACATGAGGATGTAAGTAATTAATTTGTATTCCACTACCTTGACAACCCGCTTCCTTAGTCTCTTTCATTTTCTCATAAGCCATCCCCAAAGCCTCAGTACCCTCGTAAGGGAGGACACTTCTGCAGAGGATATAGATGCTTGTGCCTCCTAAAGCTCTTATATCTACAGATACAAGACCCTATAGATATAAGATCTTATATCTACAGATATAAGATACCAGAAAATGTTCATATCCAAGAATGACTTGGAATTGAAATTATTAATTTACAAATAAGGTGGGTGGGTGCATTTCCCATTAATTAAATTCAGTCAGGAACAGCTGTCAGAAAACAGAATTGACATTCAAGGCATCCTCAGCTCTGAAGTTTTAAAACCTCTACGATCATAGTGCTAGAGTCCTTCATTTCCTCTACTCTCCAAACAAATCCACTTTCCACTTTCACATTCTTCCACTTCCTCTTGGTCACATTCACTGCTGAAGGTTAATCGTGACTCTTAAGACAACAGGAGATACATCGGACATTTCTTTTATCTGGAAAAATGTTTAATGCATTAAAGGCACAAAAAAGGCTGGTGCCCTTGAGTGAGCAATTGAATCAGGATAAAATAAAGGTCACTGAGAATTAAAATAAAACAAATATCTGTCTGTCCACACATAGGCTCAGTTGTGCCCGTAGTGCCACCCCCCTTAAGCAACTGTCACTCATTCTTTGTAATAAAAACATAAGAGGCCAGTCTGCTGCAGCACTGACTTGAAAGATTTCAGAGATTAAGGTAATCAAACAGAGGTGGAGATAAAAGGTGCATTTTAGTGAAAGCAGCACCCGTGATCTAATGCCAATATATAAGCACAAGCGGAGAACAAAAAGCTAACAAAGTGAAGACATGCTGAAGAAGGCATGCAAGGTTAACCATGGGGTGTGATCCTGTTCATTTTAAACACAACTGCATTATCACTGCCATGTACTACAGAGTTTAAGAGATCTTGGTGTTTTTTTCTTTTTTTTTCTTTTTTTTTCTTTTTCTTTTTTTTTTTTTTTTTAACCTCCAGTGCAACAACAATTAAGGCTTATTCATCCTCCTGCCAAACTGTGAGGAAAAGGAGGCACAAGAAAAGTTATTTAAATCTGCTCCTGATCAACAAAACACTGACACTACAGGGAGCCCAGAGTCAATCTGAAGACAGCAAAGGAGTGGTCTGTCCTGGAGGAGCACAGATTGTGCAAAGCAGGAAGAAAGACAAAAGTTGTTTGCTACCTTGCGGAGGGGCTTGTCAGAAATGATGGCATCAGTTCATGCTGTCTCCCTTCAAAGCCTCACACTTTGCAGCAGTTTTCACACTGTGTGGTCAACTGTGTGATGAGCGTTCCCATGGTTAAAACAGCGCATGCACTTGAGGTGCGATGCTTGCCTTGTCCAAGCTCCAGGGAAGCCTTTGGAGCAGAAAATAGGTTCACCACAGCACTGTCCGTGCCTACCCTGCCAGCTGGGATCCTAGGGAGGAAGAAGGCTCTGCTGCTCTGGACCATGAAGAAAGTGGTGCTCTCTCTCCAGGTTTGCCACTGTCCACCATGCAAAAGTCATTTCAGCATGGAGGCGTGGTATTTATCCCCCCTGGAAACCACAGTGTGATACTGAGCCATGCTGATGGATTTAACAAATCCCACTGAGGAAAATCTCTATTGGAAATCCCACAGCAGAAGTCCACTGGGACTTTCAGATGTGCTTCTAGGAATTAGGTGCCACTGTCAGTAGCTGCTTTCTAATGTTCACTGCCCGTCACAGTGGGGTGCCCTCTACCTGCATGTACTTACACAGTGCGCAAGTGTCTCACCGTGTGTGACAGAACAGCACAGATTTTCACAGATTACAACCAAGGCAGTAGCAACGTTTATTTTCTCAACTACATTATAGAATTTTCCCTCATGTTGCAGGACATGAATTTAAAGAAAATTTGAAATAAATGCAAATTATGGCAGTTCTCATGTTTGTACAAAAAGCCATAAGCTTTTTAAATGCAATTTATGTGAAAGGAGACAAAAGGACTTTGTACTTTTTAGCAAAAAACAGCCCAAGGGAAAAAAAGGTGATTGAAAAGAAATTACATCCTGGGTACAGGTAAATTATATTACAGACAGCTAGTTGTCCAACAGGAACACTTTGGACTGTGATAACACATCAAAATAATCTAATTATCCTTAAAAATCAGAGAATCTGTAAATTTACCTAAAAAATAGAAGATGGGCTTTTAATTGTTTTCACTGCAGACACAAACAAAAGACACTGATTAACTTTCTGGGCTCAAGAGAGGTAATTATTTTGCAGCAGATGCATCTGTAAGAGCAATTCTGTGACAGCTCCAGATTTAATCTGCCTTTGTTTTATGAAGACTATCTGTACAAATTATTTTTTTCCTTAGATTTTAGGTTTTGAGTTGAACTCTGCTCAGACAGAATGCAAAACTCAATTACAGCCCAGTATCAGGATCTTCTGATGCTAGAGACACATGCTACAGACTAAGTCTAATGAAAGCTCCCTAGCTGAAAACAGTTTAATTTCCTTTAAAAAAAACCAAAACAAACCACACTCCCCAGTTTTGTAAAAATATTAAAAAGATGATGGAAAACAGATGAACAGATTACTGAGCACATATGAAAGGGAAAATATTTTTAAAGCTTTTTGCCCGGAAACAAGCTTAGACATATTTTAATAAAATACTCTTTTATTGTAAGAGACATGCTGTTTCATTCTGCAATATCACCCAAAGAGCAGAGCATCTAGGTAACAATATTCTGTTATACCGTAAATCCACAGGCTTGAAAAAGTGTTTAGCAAGAGATGACAACATCTTTGAATCAACTTTCCCAATGCTGTTTCTCAGATCATTGCAGACTGTAGCACTGATATCCTACTTTCCCCACATGCTCAGGAGTAGCAGGGGAGGAGAAAAGTGCAGTATCATCACACAGTAAGTGTGGATCAGTGCAGACATTCATGGCACTACCCTCCCATCCTAACCTGGCTCTTGAGTCTTTCCCCATCAGTCACTAGACTTCGCAGTGCTCCCACACTGGCCACCTTGGCAGTGGGACTGGGCTGGGGGCTTCTTCTGATAAGAACAAAGCAGACCGTGCTGAAGACCTGGAAGTCAACAAGATGGGGAGACACAGAGACCAGCATAAAGCAAGGCCACAGCTTAAGCCATCAGACAGGGCTGCAAACTCGAGCCTCCAAAACACTGCCCCATGCTCCCTCCCCCAGATCACCTGCCCCAGAAGCTATTTAACCGAAATGGCCGGCTGCAACCTAACACGCCGGCTCACTGTCAAGCTCATGCATCATCTGGCAGACCCCTTACTCCCCCTGGATTTGCTGCCTCTCTGACCTGGACTGTGCTAAGATTTCCCTGTCCTCAGTGTACTCTGTGCTGCATTTCACCTGGGGCAACACCGTGCCCCACCTCACCAGCATCTGTTTTGTGATGGACTATTAGACCAGCTCAGGGTTATTTGGCTGGCTTTGACCTACAAGCAACTCAAAGTCCCCAAGCTGCAGGGAGCACTCCAGCTCCCAGCCAAGGAACTAGTCATAGGGTCAGCACAAGAGTCGACTATGAAGAAAAAAACCTTAGCGGGCAGAATTACAACTGGAATCTCCTGAAAAGCAGGCGAATCCTTCTTTGGACAGTTTGCCGAAAGATACTTTTAGTCAAAAACGTCCACATTCATCCTTGATACAGTCATAAGGAGTTCAACTAAATTTAAGGCAAAGGGCTATTTAATCAGTAGATGGGAAAAAAACCTGCATCCCCTTATCAATAGCTTATCAATATTACCAATATGGCCTCTGTCAAACAACCTGTGCAAAAATCTGAAGTATTTTTCAGACCTATTTGCCCTCACCGTAATTTTAAAGGTCCAAGGCTGAAGGCAAGGCAGAGCATATCTGTTTCCAGTTTTCACAAGCAAAAGCATTAGCTGTGTGTAACCACCAAACGAGTTAACAGCTGCTTCTGAGAAACCTAGTCATCTCTCAGGCAAGGCTTCTCCAAGCACACATACCCGTGCCCCTCCACCAGCACTCATCTGCCCTGTATTTAGTGCCTGGAGCTCCACACAGATAAGTGCAGTAGGTTTTATATATTCAAATTAATCCACTGAGTGAACTATATCATCCACATCAAGTCTTCTCTAATGGGCACTGAGCAGTATGATTTCAGGAGGCATTCACAGACTAAGACACCGTACAAAATGAAGCAATCAGTACTCGCTTGTGTGCTCTCCTTTGGATGCACATGCTCTGCGGGGTGTCGCATGCTGTATGTCATCCAGCCCCAAGAGTGCTCTTTGTATCAAGGTATAGCTACAGTACAACAGATGGCTTATTGCATCTCTTTTGTCTTAGGTTTTTTGCCTTTAAGCAGGACTTAACGTGCACCAGTGCACATTTGGGACAGTGATATTTTTCAAAGACCGCATTGAGCTTTAGGGAATATTCACATGAACGTTAATGAAACCAGAGATGTTCTTGCAAACACGCCCAGAGGAAAACAAAGATGTTTTTGGGCAAAGTGTTATAGAAAAGGACAAAGCAAGAGTTAAATCAACATAGTCACATAGATGATGTTCTAACAGACACAGAACTGAAAACATTAACCTCTTCTCCAGGTTACTAACAGCAGCAAGAAGAGGCAGGGACAATTATATTACAATTTTAGTAAGTTATCACACACCCGCCATAGTTCTAGATACCATTTAAGTTCCATTAAGTAGTTTAGCTCTTGCCTTATTAGTTATATTCTGCAATAACATGCAGTAATATTAACAACTTAGCTGGCTAGACTGAGCAGCACCCAGACCCATGGTCATGGTCCAAGCACGAGAAGAGGAAGCAGAGATATATGCATATTCCCAATGACATGCACTTTAGAGTCTCTGCAGTGTTTATTCTCACAGTGTTACTCCCCCTTCTGCAGGCAGGAAAGGCACAGAGAGGGAAAGCCTGGCAGATACTGTATGCAGCAGCAACCTGTCCAAACAGAGCAGGGGGGTGCCTATAGTGTTCACCAAAGCCCGAGTGCTTGTCTGGTCCCTGCAGCCCTGAAGAAGATGGGCTCTGCTTCTGCTTCATCACTTGCCCCCTTCTTTCATCACAGCTAGAAATGCAATATTGGAGGCAAGGCACAGGGATATTCAGACACGTACCCAAACTCTGCACCTAAGTTTCAAGCAACAGGCCACCTCTGATGCTCATTCATTAGTCACTAAAGCAAGAGCAATTAGGGATACTATGGTGTCCAGAAGAGAAGTAAAATCCATAGGAACACGAACACATTGGTTCCTCAGAGAGGAGCTGAAGCGACTGTTTTCAAATTAGCGGTAAACAGCATTTTGCAAAAGGAAAACCTCAGACACGTGATCAGATGCAACAGCTTCCAAAACAGCAGTGAAGCCTGATTACTTTCTCATGCAATAATCAAGGGAGGGAACCAGATTCCTGTGATAAGCCAGTAACTTGCTGGCTGAGAAAAGCTATGGAGGTCTGTTTCAGAGGCGAGGAGAAAGGGCTATAGCCTGGCAGGGCTTCAAAAAGCTTGGAAGATTCAGAGTAAATCCCTTCACTGAGGCTGCTGAATCAAACCAAGCTTCCCATCTTCTCTCAAGTTTGGCCAACTGACTGTTTTGAGATCACTCTGTTCTTACCAATATCTACTCCAAGACGAGCAGGATCTTGGGGCACACAGGATTGTAATATTTTTAAAGAGGCCAAATTTGCCCCTACTTGCAGCAGTACAGCTCTGTAATAATGAATTCCTTTCCATGGCTTAGCTGCACAGAAAATTTGGCTGTTTGACCACTACACATTCATTTAGTACCAGTTTGGAAAGGCAAATTCTGTTTTCAGTGCATAGCTGAGAAAAGGTGAGTTGGTGGCAGAGACTCCTACAAGACCCTTTCAAAAAGATTTCCTTCTGAAATCATCTTGCTCTAAAGAAGTGGCTAGACTGGTTTGTTTGTTTTCTTAACAGGACAATCGAGATTGGGGAGACCATTGCTATGATCCCAGAAAGCACAGACTGCAACACTTCAACACAAACACAGTCAGACATTGGCACCTAGGAAACAGCGCCGTGGTTTTGTTCTGTGCTACACGGAGGAAGATTTTGGCAAACTAAGGATGTAACAAAGCAGGTTCTTAGTCTGAAGTACTAACCAGCCACACGCACTTTTTAAAGGCGGATCATTGCCTGAAAGATACAATCAGGTTTAATATCCCCTCATTCTATGACCAGCTCTTCAGCATGCTATAGAGGTAGCAGTCGACTAATCCATAATTGAATAGGAAGCTTCATCTACAATTATTTCATTACCAGGTATTGTTAATACAAGAGAAGTCATGAAGAATTTAAGTGACTGAATATTTTGTGCATGTGTGTGGGAAGAGCACGGGCAAAAACAGCATTTTGTTTCCTGCGTGAAGAATCACATTTGCCAACAACGCATGTTCACCCTCTTTCTCCACGTGGTTTAACTCATCCTGATGGGTATGCAATTCACAGTTGCTAATTATAGAGCATGATGCTTACATTCTGAATATCAGATACAACTTTCCAGCTAATTTTTGCGTTCATCCTCTGCAAAAGAATGATTCCTCTTCTTTCTTTTAAGAGGAAAAAATTCAGAGCTAGATCCTCATCAGAAGTAAATTACTAGCTCCTTATCAACAGACTGTTGAGAGCTAATGGCAATACATGATTTCTTAACAATGCAAAAATATTTCCCTTTATATTCCAAGCTTGCTAGGCTGAAGAGTACTAATATTTCCTCACATTCAGTCTAACAGGGGAATGAAACCCACTGGCGCAAACTCAGTGACTCAGCCACTGGAGCTAACTTCACTTCTGGAATGCTGCCACAGGGTCTGCAGATGATTCACACGCACACACATGCTATTAGACAAGTGCCTCGTATAAAATAATAATTAGCAGCAATAACAAACATCCTACCACAAAGCACTGGTGCAGCATGAAATGGATTTTCTCAAGTTATTTTATTTTGCATCTTCTGTTGCTTTCATTATATTTTAATTAAAACTGCATCAGGAGAAAAATTAACCTAGGAATAACCTCATTAGACATCCAGAGAACAAGCAATGTAGAGCAATGTTAAATTCAGCAGGGACTGCAGATGGTAGCTCTGTAAATCAGGTTCTGCTTCAATTCAGCACTTTGACAGAAAGTTCACCCCTTCAAGAAATTGCTACTAAGTTATAAGAGATCATGAAATAGATCCCACTTGTGCCACACCATGACCAGGAGTAAAGATGATATATTTCTCTGCAATCTTTGTAGACCATAACTGCTTAAATCATTAAATTCAGAATACATTTGTATTCTGAACAGTACAGAAGAACTTGGGGCTAGGCATTGGGTCAGCATATTAAGGGTGAGTATTCCTTAGGTCTGTACAAATCACCTTACTTTTGATGTATGCTATCTGTGGGTTATCCATTAGCAAAGTAAAATACCACTGCAAAATTTACTCATGCACAAATATAACCTAAGCTGTGGACCAAAAAAAAAGTTTGTCCCCTCCTCCAACTCTGCATTGCCTGCTTCCCTATTCCAACAACCGCCCCGCCCCCCCCGGCTTCTGCTTTTGGGCAGGTTATCCAAGGATTTATTTTCAAGTACCAGTACTTAAGAGGTACAGACTATTGAAGGCAAGAGTGTACACATTAAAGCATTGGTATCAGCTTTGTTATCTGCAGAATGGGAATATCTCTTACTCTTTTATAAAGGGGAAAGGAAGGAGGTGAGGTGCCAGGCAGGATCAGATCAAAAGCATAATCTAGTCTAGTATGTCCCATCCACTTGTGGTCTCTTCTAGGTGGCAACAGGGAAATGTGATAACAGGGATATGTAGGTGTTGATCTGACACTTGAAATTAGGCAGTAATTAGTACAAGCCTTAAAAACCACCCTATGTATCCAACGTCAGCAACATTTGTGTCAGCAAGTATTGACTTAGCTTGTTCTTATTATCCAAATCAGTGTATAATCCCCTTTCTTAATACTGCTAAGCTCTTAGCCTCAATAATTTCCTGTAGCACTGAGTTTTATAATCTAATTACCTGCTGCATACGGAAGTGCTTGATTTTGATTCTACTACCTTTCCTTTCCCTCATCTTCCAATACATGCAGAACCAACATTCGGATTCCGCTCTAGATCATTATTATTTTCTGGATTTAACTTAAAAAAAAAAAAATACAAGTTTTGCATAATTCTTTGAGATATAAGTACGCACATAAAACGGACCACTACAGAAGTACCAAAGCCAATTAGAAGACATTATAGTGTACTTGTCTGCTTCCCCATGCTTACTCTGTTCTGGTTCTTTTTGTCCCTTCTTTTCAGATTTAAAAAAAAAACCAACCACCTTTTCCTGTCAGGCACCACAGCTTATGCGAAGCTGGGACTTCCTTTTACTACTAATACATCATCAGCATCATATTATTACTTAGAAGTGTATAAAATGGTCTGCAGGTATTTATAGCAGGTAAAGGGCTTACTTTCTTGACAAACCCAAATACCTTTTGGAATAAGATCATCTCTACAACATAGGCAGCGCTACCTTTATAAAATACAGTCACCTTGCAAAACTCAACCTGCCACGTGCTTCTGCCTCTACCCGGGAACGAACATAAACAGAGCACAGCTAGAAATCCCTCAACATGCTGAAAAGAACAGCAAGCAGCATGTAGCACAAAATATTGCCATTTGCTTGCCAGTGCTTATTACAGCAATAAATAACCAGCTGCCTGCTACCCTTCACATATAACCTTAGCGTGGAGACTCGCTGTAAACACAGAAGCAATGCTCAGCCTGACAGCATTCCATCTGTCTGTGGAGGAGACTTTATAGGAATATATATGTGCATGCATAAGCCAGCCACGGGGCTCAGCTACTATGAAATCCACAGCATGCAACAACAAGAAAGAAGGGGGGTAGGGCGGGGGGGGTTGTTAAACTCATTAAATGAAGGAAGAAATCAGATGCAGGAGGGCTCCAGGATAAAACTTCATGTGCTATAACCCACCCTGGTGCTGAATCACTGACTGATGTTGTTTTGTTTAAAAAAATATTGTGGATGATGAAAGTGTGCTATATTTTATACTTGCAGTCTGATACTAACGGGTTATGAGTCACTATTTTTTGTGCTTTTGCGCTGCAGCCTCATCAGTTGCACACCAATGAGCTCAGTAAAGTAAACCAGAGAAACAGGCAAAAAAAATGAGTCCTGAATTAAGACACACAGAGAACTAGTTTAAATCCAGCACCAGATTGCCAGTTAGGCCATTTATTTTTGTGATAGACACTTGAGCTGGAAAGCTTTAGGAATATTTCATCTGGACCCAATCCAGGCAGTATGGTGCAAGCCAAACGTTGCAAAGGGGAAGCAAGGAGACATTGAGAGCAGCATATGAATGAGAAGGCGGGGACTAAATAACTACACAGAAAATCAGGAAAAAATTCCACAATCACATTGCAGAGAGCAGTCAGAAGATGGTAATGGCTGTACAGGCAGTAGCACTATGCCCTACTCGTCACACAGATATGAAGCATACCCAGCAACGCTCCAGGCACCGGATACACTGTAAGCTCTTCTCACGCACAGGAAACTGCCCATCCCTGCCCACAGCCTCCTGCTCAGTTCTTACTCCAAATTTGCCATGTCAGAATTGAGTAGGAATAAATTGCATCCTCTCACAGCAGTAAGTCTGGCCTCTACACTAAGTAGAGTCCTGGGAGCACAGCAAGGAATACAGCCCTTTTTTCTTCCATGAGCCACAGAGGATTCCTCGAGATGTGTTCCTCTGCTGCCAATTCACAGCAGCTTCAAAGAAGCTTCAAAGACAGGGAATAAATTCAGAAGCAATAAGAGACCATGGCAATCAGGGCAGATGTATCTTATTTTCTCTTGCTGCACTTCAATGACAAGTGTCTGTGCAGAGCCTTCTGGGTCCAATAACTCTAGATCATTTTCCTAACACATAGTCACGCTATGTGTCTGAGAAAAGGTTTGAATGACAGAGAGATGTGTAGTGAAAGTTTCCCAGTGAAAAGGAGAAAGTCAGGCTGCATAAATGACCATTGGTGTAACAGATGCCCAGAAGAGGCTGAACTTCACACTGAGAATTGAGCCCTCTGAGGGTCCTCAAGGTGTTTTGTGTAACAGGACAGGTGAATCTGACAAATTATAAGGCAAAACCCCTACTTTTAGAATCACACCAGGAAAAAAAAAGTGAAAATCTTGCTAATAGAGAAATGAAGAAACATCCTTCATTACTGTACAAGTTCACTGCTTAGGTCATGCAGGTATTTCATACAGGCTCATATACCTTATCTTAGTGACATTCAGACATGATCAAGAGATATACCAGTACTTCAGCACACAGCGCTCTGGCACATGTCACTTACATAAGCTATCCCCGTAAACTGGTAATAAAAGAACATTCTCTGATTATTTATTTATGCAGCTCCAGGGAGCTGTTTGCTATCTCAGCAGTAACTATGATGAATTACATAAAAGCACTGTCAGAGTGGGAGGAACACTCATGTAGAAACATGGTCCAACATGTGGCACGATGCAAACCACTGTCTTTCCATGGAGGGCACCAGCAGAAGACAAAGATTCTACAACTACCTGAAAGGAGGCTGTAGCCAGGTGGGGGTTGGTCTCTTCTGCCAAGTAACAGGCGATAGGGCAAGACGAAATGGCCTCAAGTTGTGCCAGGGGAGGTTTGGTTTGGATATTAGGAAAAATTTCTTCACTGAAAGGATTATCAAACATTGGAACAAGCTGCCCAGGGAAGTGTCTGAGTCACCATCCCTGGAGGTGTTTAAAAGACCTGTAGATGTGGTGCTGAGGGACATGGGTTAGTGTGGTTTTGGCAGTGTTGGGTTACTGGTTGGACTCAGAGATCTTAAAAGTCCCTTCCAACCTAGATGATTCTATGATTCTCAATGCAAGCAGCAAGACTGAGTGCAGGGTAGGTGAAACATGCATCCACCAGAGGCATACACTTGAGAAAATCAAGCAGAAATGAAAGCCACTGCCAGCAAATCAGCATGTTTAAAAGAATGAACATGGAAACAAGAGTTTTTAAAGAGACTTGAGGAGTGACAGTTCTTATTTATGCATTGTAATACCAGAGTATCAAATCACCCTCTAAACTACAAACATTGCTCACAACTGGACTGGAGGTGATATGTCCCAGAGCAACTGATTAAATGTGTGAAGTCAGGGTTTACTGGAAGCTCTGCAGCATCGTTACCTGGGTTCTCTGCCTTAGGTACAGCTGCATTTCAGACCGACGCAGCTATACTACTTCCCCGAATGTCCAAGCTAACCTGGGTGACCCACACAGCGCCATGCTATGAAAGAAATATTCTGGTAGACTGGCACAGGATGGCCTCAGCATGGCTTTCCAAGCAATTTGCCCTTTTTCATTGTTCTGTCCAAGTCAGACATCCTTCATGATTTGAACTGGGATTTTAAGCCATTTTCACAGATCTTTACCACCCACACATAAGTGATGCAGCCGACAAGCTGAGACACCAAGGCACACTCTGCAGACAGTAGGGAACAGTAATGCTGGTTTTACATAAGAAAGTTACCACAATCATTTCATGTTTTGTCACTTGCTGGCTGCTCAACACAGATATATACGTCTTGGGTCATTTTTGCAGTATCTGCACTACAACAAGACCATAATGACAAGCTGCAAAGAGCAGCTTTATTATACAAGAAATGAACCAACATCTTGGGAGCCTCACACAAAAGAATCTAACACTGATGAAAAGATGTTATGAACAAGTGTCCAGGTAACAGGAACAGTCACACTCTTACACAGCTTTCCCCTCAATTATTTCAATTACTTAAGGATTCATGGCATGCATTTTCATTTTTCTTCAAGAAACAATAAAGTATTTTGTGGAGATGCTTCAGCTGTTCAGTAGTTCTTGCACTCCAGAGTGACTAGAAACACCACCACATTTCACAGCTGCTCCTACTGTACTATTGTAGCACTTTATTATAAAACACATACCCTGGCTTATGGGCGTCATGATTGCTTTGTAGCTACTCCTCTCAGCTGTTAAGGAAAATTGGAGTTTCACTGAAATTGCTTCCTACAAAAGATGCTTCTCTTCCTTTAAAGCAGAACTGAAAATGGGACAAGTCTAACTGGACACCCTACCACAGGGTCTGCAGGAGCTGTAGTCCAATCCCTTTGTGTTCCCTTTCTTCTCTGTGGTCTTTGCCCCTCGTGTAACTCTCATGTCTGTGAATCTTTCAACGCCAAGTTCTTGCGTGATTTTAAAACTAAAAATACATCCTAGAAGCTTTGTTTTGTTTTGTTCTGTTTTGTTTTAAAAAAAGGAAACCAAACCTTTTTCTCCACAGTAGTAGAGAAAGTGAACTTCTTTCTTTGCCTCTCAATGTTTCAAACAAAGAGCACTAACTGCTCAGACATACATTGAAATTTGGTTCATACTATCTTTGTTTAGACATATACCAGCGTGAAAAACTGGACCCAACTTTTACTGGCACCCAGCAATACTGCAATAATAAGGGTGGGAGCACTTACTGGATTTCACATCAGAAAGAAGAGATGAAGGGAACCAGACACTCAGTCTGCTGTGGGGAGGGAGCAGCTCCCAGTCCAGCAGAAGAGTAGACTTGGAAGGATGCATTCTCTCCCATACCTGCTCTCAGGTGTAACAGCCTCTGTACATCAGATCATGGGGAAATACTGTCAAAGCTTTGGTGTTGTAAAGAAGGATCACTTTATGAAACGCTCTCCTACAGCTTTGTGAATAGAGATTCTCAAAGTTGGGAAACAACACAACAGAGAAGGAAAGTCTGTCTTTCTGCAGTACAGCCTTTCTCCAGACTCTGCAAAGACGACTGGAAGAAAAACCAATGACTGTGTCCTTCTGCTGCACACAAGTGGCACCCAAATTCACTGCTGTATCAGGTGAGAGCAGAGGACATTTTCCAAGCCCTCTGCACTTTGCTTGGTGAAATACTTTTTGGATATTGGATCCAAACAACATGAACATGCTAATCAATAGTCACTTCTCAATGGTAAGCAGTACAGCTATGCAAGGTTATCTAGGAATCCAGCATATAAAAACGTAACTTGTCTGACAAAGAGGAAAGGTATTGCAGTTAAAATGGTAAGCCAAGGTGACAGGTAAAGATGGAATGCTGCCCAGCTCCCACACACATGTGAAATATTCTCTCCATCACTGCCATTGCTATCCATCTTCCCATGCCCTTCCAACCCCACAGTTACATCAGTGATTCTTCCTAGAGCTCCTCAGCTTCGAAATAATGACAAAATTAATAAAAATCTATTAGCTAGAAATTAAACAACAAAATCCATTTTGCACAGGATTCCTGGCCTCTCCCTCAACCTCAGGGAGATTTTAATTTCCTGTTTCCCTTTCCTGAATCCTGCACTTTTATTCAACCCTTATCCTTTCTATTGGCACTTCAGCACCCTTGCACAGAGCTGCAATATTGCTGAAGGGAGAGTCAGGCAGTGAAGCAGATGAGGATCTCTGCAAGAGCAGCCTGTGCTTTCGATTCCAATCATGTGAAGGAAATGACACCCGCTGCTTGCTCAAACCCAGCACCTAAGTGAGAAGTAAACAGTAAAAATGGTCCCTGGGCAAGACGGAGCCAATGAGGCAAAACAAGGCATTTATCTCTTTTATAAAAATCTAATAGAACTTGAAGACTTTATACTACAGCTCTGCACTAAAATAACTGGCACAGGAAATAAGAATCTATAACCCCCAGCTCCCTACCTCTGACAAGCTCGTGTTGTGGCACGCCAGACTCCACTGCTCTGGAACATTCAGTAAATCCCTTGCAGCCGTACACAGAAGCATGGAAGAACACCCAAACCAGTGCATGAAACTGGTATCATGGGCATTAATACGTTTTGGAGTCATGCCCCTGAAGGACTAGACAAGGAATGATACTCAGTTGCTGAAATATTGTTCTAGGCCATGGCTTCCATGCTGGTTACCCACAGACACACCAGATGCCACGCACACCTGTTAACACAACCTTTCCCTGAAGATTCTGGAGCCCAACTAAAGACAATTTATAGACAAATTTGTTTCAGATAGGAGCTCAGTGTAGCGAACGCAGCCATCTCAACTGGATCTTTGTTTTACAGGGAAATATTAACTTCAGTAAACACTCTGCTCCCTCCACCAGCACCAGTTGACTGTCAACACCTGGCGTCCAGTTGCTCCATGACAGATCCACTTCCACTGACGACTCTGAGGGGTGAGTAACAGAGCTAATGCTTTTGAAAAACTGAACAGGGCTACAAAAGAAAGCTTCAAGCCCAGAAGAAAGTTCACACTACGTACACGACAAAACCCTATTTACAAAACAGGGAAGCCCAGGCAAGCACTGATTAAGGAGGAACCCAAAGCAAGGATCTGCTTTTCAGCCATGTCTGCACTGTATTCTGCAGCTTTGCAGAGCCAGTAGCATCTGGCTACCCAAAGACACCCCTATGCCAACCTGATACCAGTCTGTATCTTGCTCAGTAAGAATTCTTGAGGTCTTCTTGTGCTACCTTAGAAATTCTTATCTGTTCACATAATATTTAATGGCAACATGGTGGTTACAAATGATGGCTGAAAGGCACAGCTTTACAGAGTCTAAACTTGTCTATCATTCCTCTATAAAACAATTACTTGCATGGTTTCTGTTCCCAGTCTACCACTTTCCATCTCAAAGGAGTCCTCACCTGCACTTCAGAGGATGGAAAATGATTCATAAGGAATAGAACAAAGTCTTGTTCTCTGTCATTTATTTACCAGATTTAATTCCTTCTTATTCAAATAGCTAACACTCACTAACTAGCCAGGTAAGATAAAGCAGCATTGGCATAAATATGCACAAAATAGCCTTGCAGCCACCTTAGGAACAATTGCGATAATGAAATTACTGCAGCCTAAATTAGATTAGGTCACAGCAATGGACAAACACCTAGCTATGAGGAGAGAAATAAAAGCCCAGGTTGGAATGACAGTTTAGATAAAGATAAGGAAGAAATGGCCCACAGGGACTCTTACACCACAGGCGCAGGGCAAGACGACATTAAAGACCCCAGTCCCACCGGTAAGCAGACACAGCTCTACCTACCTATTACAGGTCTCACTGTCTGGCACTGATGTGCGCTGATAGCGTGGCTGTTTGCCAGCAAATGAACTAGGCCCCTCTCACACCAGACAACTGGTAAAAGATTAATGAGATCTAAAATAGGTACATATCGTTTGTACATGCCATGTGTGCACTTTTTAGAGCTTTATGATATTCTACAGCTAATAGCCAGACTGCTGTTGTCAGTTTAAAGTAAAGCATTCATAGTTGGTCATCTCCAGCAGATGGAGCTTTAAGAAAAGCTACAAATGCATTTGTTATAATAATGAAATTAGCTATATGGCATCTTGAAAGCAGGTATGAGCTTTTGTGCAGCCTCCTTTTTGAAATGAACACCAATAATGGTTTGTTATCATGGCATTTTATATAGATACGCAGATTCCCAACCCCACAGTAAATCCCTGCACTGGCTACCGAAGTAGGATCACATTTATTTTCCTTAACCTGACTCATAGGCCTGTTTGACCTTCTTAAATCACTAGAACGCTATCTTCACATTTTAGTTTTGCCATTTCAAGTCTAAGCCAAACCCTTAAGCCTTATAACCAGGAAGAACCGGAAAACCACCTTGGAAAATACAAGGACTACAAGCACAGCAAACATCAAAGGCAGATGCAGAGCAAACATTTTATTGAAAACTGTGCCAGCAGGGTTTTGGAAGTAAAGCCAATAAAAACCATGGAGTTTCCTGAAATAAAAGTCCAGCAATGACAGTTGATTTGGGGATCATGTTGAAGACTCGGCACACAGCACAGTGTGGGAGGACAGCATTTAGGACTTCTAGTCTTTAATTACAGGCTGACAGAGTAAATATTTCCATGCTGTTTCGAGGACCATTTACTGTATACTTTTTGGGCTAAAAAGGACCACATTATCCAGAATCCCCAGTAGGCAGGTGGCTGTATGAGGACAATGGAGACATGTGGGGGAAAAAACACCAACACAATTTAGCACAGAATAGGAGACAAGACAGACAGTGAAAGTGCAAAAGCGAGGAATATTACATGGGAAGGAAAGAAGAGAATAAAGCATGTGAGCAGACTGCAGTGAACAACAAGACCAGGAAAAGAGCAAAAGACAGCTTTGAGCTATCTGCAGGGACCCTAGACTTATATTACCAGGTAGTAAAAGACCTTTCAAGAGAGTATCTTTTCGAGACCACTGTACTAGCCCAGGCACAGTTCAGTGCCCACCAAGGAAAGACTTCCCTTCCTCCAGTACAAGTACCAAATTGGGGAGAAAAAGAGAGAAAAAGAAAAAAATCTAGCAAAACAACGCACAAAGAACTAAAAGCGAAGACAGACTGCTCTGAGCCATGTCACAGACATTGCACTGTGCACGGTTTTTGTCCTCACATCTCTAAAAGATCACTGACAAACTAGAAGGGACACACAGAAGGATAGTCTAAAGCTGCCTAACATTTTGGAATGGCTTTTCTTTAAGATAAAAATAGAAGTACACTGGGTTTCTTTATCCTGGAAAAAATACAACAGGGAGAATCTGTAAGATGTCTGTAAGACCACAAATGGCTTGGAGAAAGAAACAGCAGTGATCATACACTGTTTCTTAGCCTGCATGAACTCAGGAGATTCAGGGAATCAAAGGAAGCAAAAGAAGCAAAACACAGCCAGTGGTTCCCCACAGTCCCACTCCCACATCAAGAGAGACAGAGAGGTCCAAAAGCAGTTAGACAAATTCCTGGAAGGATCATTCATCAGGAGCTAGTGAGTGACACAGTGATATGTCACCTGTGGGTCCTAAACCAGAAGTCCTGGAACCTAAAGGCTTGCAGGGATGGGATCACTTCTGTTTGTACTGCTCTTAAATATCAGTTACCTGCTGCTGAAGACAAGTTACTACTCAAGCAATTGTCACTCTGACGCACTTTGGGCGTTCTCATACTAACCTGTCCTGCATTTTCTTCTTTGGAGATGCTTCCTGTTGTATTGCGTGTCAGTTAGTTAGAACTGAAAAAAACGCTTAAATCCAAAGTTCATTTGTGTCAGTGGTGCAGCAGCATACATTTAGTGAGTTAGCCTTGCTACATATAAGCACGTTTGGCAACTCAGTATCCAGGCTCTAGATCACATAGCGCACTACAGCAACTCTGCATCATGTTCACAATGTAGACTTCACATTTAAAATAGAAAATAATCTAAAGAGTTACGAGCTACCTCAGAAACACACCTTGTACTAGATAGTGAATGGGACTAATGTGTTCTCTGATTCACAGTTTAATGGTTCCATTGACAGTATTTACTGTTCCTTACTTTGAACCTTTTTTCACCTTCTCTGAGCAAACAGGGACTAAATAAACTTCCTTCAAAAGTTTAAAACATCAGGTTCTTTGTACCCGGGTCAGGCAGGTACAAGGTGCTGCTGGGCTTTGTTATCCCAGAAGGCAGCTAGAGACTTCACTGTCCTCTCCATAGCAGATAGCTATGGACCACAGCATGATCGCTGCCCCATGCAGCTCCTAAGGACACAGAGAGATCACAGGTACAAGGAACAGAGACCACAGCAGTGAAGAGCCATGTCCAAGGTCACACAGCACACCAGCAGCAGTCAGTGTGACTGATGTGACAGGAAAAGAACTGTAAGAAGGTGGGATAAGAGCAGAACTTGCCTTTGAACAAACACATTCAGTCTTGAGTGTGTGGCATATTTGTTTGCCTCAGCTCATTAACTGAGCTGAGGATTCTATGGAAATCCTAGGTATATCATCACCCTTTAAATACCTGGCAACATCTTTGCAAAATGGTGATTTCAGGAAAAGAAAAAGACTCTGGAAGTCTGGCTCAGATCACAGATCTAATCAGTTCTTTACTATTAGATTGCACCTGAACTACTTCCTGGGTAAGAAACTGGGAAATCTTAAAGCGCATGCATCTTCAGCCACAAGGTCTCCCCCCTTGCCCATCAGGACTTAGCATCAGATACTAGAAAGCAGGTATGTTTTGCTAGCTTGAAGAAATATATCAATGCAGTCAACGCACAGAAAGTTTTCAGTCCTGCAGGGAGCTGAGCAGTCAACTCCCTGGGCAGTCAGGGGAAGCACAGTCCCTCAGCTCTTTGCAGGGCTGTGCTCTACAGACCCAAACCAGCATTAGCTGGCATCAGCAGGGAGGTCTGGATCAGTCCCTACCTGTGAAAGTTACTGTCCAGTACCAGCAACAAAAACTTCATCTCTGTCATGCTCATTAGAGCTGGAGAAACTCTAAATCCAGCACCACAAAAACATGCGTACATATATATCATTAAAAAGAACCCTCAAACCAGTACCCCTGTTACCTTCCACAGATGCCAAGTCTGTTGCACTTATTAACCAAAGGTGACTCATTAAGAAATAACAATTTGTTACAGGTCAGGACCACTCCTAATGCTACCAGGCAGATGAGCCATCAGCTCCTAGCTCTACAGTAATCATGCAGTAGTTCTCGGTACAAGCCTACAGCATCCAGTTACAAATTTGATAGGCAACTGCTTAGGACTGGCTTTAGGGAGGAAACAAAACTCCTGCCAAGGTTTAGAATCACTTACAAACGTTTAGAAACAGAACATTTATGAACCACTTCATGGGAGGGTCCCAAATTGGAAGTCAATCCATTCTGTTTCTGCCTCTACATGGAGAGGCTGGCAAGGCTTTAACTAGCCTATACGCTCAATTAAGAACAATGAATGAAAGGAAACAATAGTGATGGTCCCTCAAAGTCACCTTCAAATATACAAATTCCAAATTCTGTATTGTGACGGCACTTTTTAAGGATTCAGGGATAACATGCAGAACACGTATCATGCTCCTTTCCATGTTAAAAGGCTTGGTAATTACATTGGTGGATACAGCTGAAACATGTGCCTAATGACAGCAAACCTACCAAATCCTCTTTTTCTGTGAAGAAAATACAAAATGGGTAGCAGAAGAAAATTCACTTCTGAGCAGAAGATGCAACTCTGAAGAAGTCAACAGGAAACCTTACACTACAGCACATAGTTGCGCTGCACGGCTGTTCCCCAGCACCTCCGAGAGCCAAACTCCCAAGCTCTCCTTTACACATAGAACCGCAGAATTCGATCAGACAACTTCAGAGCGTAAGCATAACTCCTTGTCTTTCTTACTGAAGAGCATTTCCTCTGGACTTGATTTCTAATTATTAATGGTTTAGTACAAACTGTTCATTTTCACAGAACATAGAGGTACTCTGAAGCATTAAATTCTAAAAAGCAAGTCACATGTCTCAGTTTTTTCCCCTACTGATATAAGTATAGTGCTACAGTTCTCCTCAAAAGAGAATTAGTATTCTTCCTCAGAGTGTGAAGCATAAAGCACTGTCTTTTTCTCTTCCAGGATTTATTTTTGGCTGGATGCTTTATGTAACGTATTGCTGAAAAATTAACTTATAAAAGACGTAAGACCTTCAGCGACTCAGTAGTGCTGAGTGCTTTATTTTTTGTGTCATGTGGTTTCCCTGTATTCCTTTTATGTAAGGTAGCATGAATTCCACTTCACAGCGTCATTCAATATGCAGCACAACCGGGCCACAAAGAGAATGCCTGGAAAGTTAATGCTGCCAAACTCAACAGAGACACGTAGTTACGCGACGCAAGGGCCTGCCCATGACTTCAGTGGAGCTGCATAAATTCAGGTCCGCTGAGCATCTGCCCCACTGGATCACAACATCTGTACAAAATTATTAGGATTTGAAACATTTCACCTTTTTTTCCCTTTTGAGAAGACTAGAATATTACGGAAAATCTAGTATTTTGATCATATTTGAGAGTGTACTTGGTTAGAAATGATCAATAAAAAATAACAAAACACATTCACTTGAAAGTAGGTGCTTTTTTGCTTTTGATAAGCTAAACAAATCACACACCTTGACAAATAACTGAATGTTTATACCGGTAACAGGGATAAAAGAGAAAGTTGCTAAAACCAGAACTTTTGGAAAGGCTAAAAAAATGACAGTTGCACCCAAAAAAAGCATGATATAACCAAGCTTTAAAGACTCTTCATTTACATAACAAAACCAGATCCCGGCAGGGCTGTAACTGTGAGAGACAGAAGTAGGAAGGCTATTTCCAGACAAAACCAAATACTTCACTAACAGGCAACATTAGCCACCTTACGCCAAGATCCATGCAGTAAACAACCTGCAACCAACACTCCTGAGAAGTATTCCCACATCAGCCTTGGGGATTGTTCAGCATCATTTCTCAACAGCAGTAAACTGACACAGGACTGAGCTTGATCCAGTGACTTAAAACCCTGCCACCACCTGAAGCAAAAAATAAATCACTAGCCCTCTAAGTTCCAAGCATGCAAGGTTGGTAGCATCAGAAATGGGTAACATTGCTCACTAGAGGGCAGCAGGAAACAAACCAAAACCAATAAAAACCCAATACTTCCCAAAATAGGGGCTACGATCTTCAGCAAGGCCAAGGTAGTTATGCAGAAGTCATCTGCCTAAAAAAAAACCCCATAAAAAAATCCCCATGTGTTTGGGATCACAGTTGAAAGTGAAGAAGGTTTAGAAGTGGGAGAGCACATTAACTTCCTGCAGTCAAAGGAAACTCTTCGTTACAGCACAAAGCACCTTTGCACAGCATCCTCTTCTTCATCTCCACATCAAGCCAAACAGTAAGATATTCTTTGGGTAATCCGTAACTTTTTGGTAAAGGGAGACTACCAGAAGTTTCTGCATCTAACCACGGTAGCCAGGAGTGCAAGTACAAGTCCTTCCTAGCTCAGCTTTGGCTCAATCTGAAAGTGATTTACAATATCACGCCTGTTTTGGATTTACAAACTTAACATAGACCTCTTAAATGAGAATATATTAAAAAGTCTTTAGCCTTCAGGTTGTCTTCAGCATGGCCAGACAAAAAGACATTTAGAAAATGCTGCAATTTTAGTAGCAGTGGTAGTTCAGATGGACAAGCTATAATTTCTATACCAAGTAATGAATGAATACACCGAGTTCTGGTTGAACTTAATCTCCAAGCACCCATCAAGTGCCAGCCCTGAAAGGTTACTGCTGACATGACAAGTACAGCCTGCTCCTTTCATTTCCAGCTTCTACGTCAGCACTTGTGTACAACTCCTATACAGAAAAAGTGCAAACCATGCCAGACTTCTTCAGTAAACACAACCCACTTCTGCAAAAGAGATTAAGCAACTCTTGACAGGCAAGTGGACATGGTAAACAGGAGAGAGCATTTAAGGACAAGTCAGAACACGTGCACAAACATTAACATGACTCCTCAGTTGCTAATAAAAGACAGAACAACCCACTGCAAAACTAGGCATGTAAATTCACTGTGTATGTATAGCATTTTTTTCAGAGGACTCCCAAATGCCTATAGAACTGACAGATGTGTTAACAGGTTGGAAATCTCTGCTTTGTTTAACACACATGCTTGCTTGATTGAAAACCCAGGTAGCAACTGCAACAGTCCAAAAATCATGATGGCTTTTATTTTTAAACTGGGATAATCTTGCAGTCAGGTGTCCTCTTGATTTAAGCAGCAATTTCAGCAGCAGTGCCGTGGCCCAGACTCACTGATCTACCTGGAGCCAGTGAGGTTCCAGTGAAATGGTTCTTCTGCATTTCCCCCAAGCCCTTACTACTTGTTCCAAACAGACTGTTCTTGAAGGAAGCCTAAAAAACCCATAACTGATCAAAAGGAATCTACAGCCTGGCTCCCTGCATGAGAAAAGCAATAAATGCTCCAATATTGCTTTTTCCAGAAGCCACTATTCTGGAAAGACTGTAACCCCATATTAAAGACAGGACACGTTGCAGACCGCTGTATCTTGGTGTATGCTTGTGCTGCTGCCAGGAAGAGCAGCTGTCCCCATCTCATCCACACAAATATTTACATGGCTGCTCAGCAAGCTGGGCCAATTCCCTGAGCTGACTCCTCACGTGGCACCTGAGTACCAGCACTAAGGATGGAGCAGGAACAAGAACTACGGACAGGGACAACCCAGGACTCTGGCTGCATTAGAGAGGTCAGGGCAGTCCATGGAAAATAACCAAAGGTAAGCCTGGGCTCAAACCTGAAGCAAATCACAGGAACAGAAGTAGTGCTTTTGGTGAGGCAACAAAAGGTTGATCACCTCTATACCCCCAAACTGGTTTTTATTACTTTTATATTTTTTAAAAGTTAGCCAACTTTTAGATACACACAGGTCTCTCCAATGACACTGAGTCTTCCTGCTCCACCCAGTCTCTCCAGCATCACCCTTCCTCTCCTACTGTCATTCTTCCTCTATTTCCTCTGTTCCTCTGAGGCTACATTTTCCACATATCTTCCCCTTCCACTGAGTGCCCCTGTCTACCTATCCATTCTCCTAAGGACACGGCTTTTTAACTACTTTTCATTACAAAGAAAAAGTGATTAAGGGAGAAGCTACAGGACAAACTAGGAGACCTGTTCCCCCAGGATCACTAACTCCAGGGAACAGCCACGCAGGTGGATGGAGCTGAGCCCTGCCCGTGCTTCAGACAGGCAGCCTCCCAAGCAGGGTGCCAGAGCTGAGCTCTCAAACGCTGCCTCCAAGCTTGGGAGCACCACTGCAGGGCAGCGCTGGCAAACCCAGCTCTGTCAGACCAGGCAGCATGGCCAGAGCCCAGGACCCTGCCTGCACCACATCCTCAGTCCATTCTCTAACCCTTTTTTAGGCTGCAATTTTTCCAGGCAAAGACTATGTTTCCACTGTCCCTGGTACGCTCTGGTTCAGTGCCCTACAAGAAAAAGGAACATTGGCAGTGACTTATTTCATTGTAAACAACCTTTATTAGCTGCCTTTCAAATATTAATCCAAACAATTTAAGGCTTCCCCACACATACACCTCAGCACTGCCAAGTAAGAACTTCTGCTGGCAACTTTTCTTAAACTAGAGGAACTTGCAAGGTGTTGCTGCAGCACTGTGCTATTGAGTGATAGATTAGAAACACTATAAACAATTATTTTTTGTATTATTCTTTTCTAGTATGAGGCAAAAAAAAAAGGAAGCATACTGAAAAGTTCACTGATCCAATTAAATTTTCTCAGTCTATTACTGCTTAAAGACTTGAACTCTCTATGGCAATAAGCTAAAAGTATGCATGTTTTTTGCAAGAGCAGAACCCTCACTCCTGCACAAATCGTAAAACCAGTCATTTACACATAACTTAGACATTTCGTAGTATTCCCACAGGACTACTGGTTTCTTGCATAGGGATGCCTGCTTTGATAAGGCCCTGTTTTCATGGCTGATGGGTACTATCTTCTGCTATTACAAGCGATGGAGCCTCTCTAGACTAATAAGACCTATTACAAGTGACTCAGGCACTAGGAATACCTCCATATCCATTTCCGACTCCTGAGGCTGGGATGGTATGATAATTTTCATCAGTCTCAGTCCAGTTCATGTGACAGATGTCAGAAAACACAGCCTGTCCTGTCAGCCTGCTTCTTTCCTAAGGAAGTTGTCACATTCCCAGAGACCCAGAGGCCTTTTGGAAATGCTTTTGAATCACTAAGGAAGATCCTCACCCCTAAAAAACATTTTTCAAGTTTGATGAGAAGACTCATCATCCATCCTGCCCAAGCCCCAGGATGCAATCTTCTGGTCATGCTGCGGGCTGCAAGCTGTAGCCACCCCCACTCTCCTAATTCATCTTGTGTCACAGCAGCAGTTTACAATGTTTCATGAGGAAACAAACAAGCAAAGGAGCTTCCTTTCCCAAGATACTTCTGACAGAACTTGCTCATCCAAGAACATTTGACACAAGCAGACTGTTTTAAAAATATAGAATCATAGAATTGTCTAGGTTGGAAGGGACCTTTAAAATCATCGAGTCCAACTGTTAACCTAGCACTGCCAAACCCACCGCTAAACCATGTCCCTTAGCACCACATCTACACGTCTTTTAAACACCTCCAGGAATGGTGATTCAACCACTTCTCCCTGGGCAGCCTGTTCCAATGCTCGATGACCCTTTCCGTGAAGAAATTTTTCCTAATATCCAATCTAAACCTCCCCTGGCACAACTTGAGGCCGTTTCCTCTTGTCCTACAGCCTTTTACTTGGGAGGAGAGACTGACCCCCACCTGGCTACAATCTCCTTTCAGGTAGTTGTACAGAGCGATAAGGTCTCCCTTCAGCTGCCTTTTCTCCAGGCTGAACAATCACAGTCCATCCTCCTGCCTTTTCTCCCACACTGACTAAATTCAATGGATTAGAAAGTTGAAGCTGTCTCAAAAAAAAGAGAGTTTAAGTGAATATGTATATTGGTTTGACACTGTTAAAAGAAGAAAGAGATGTTCAGAGTATGAACAGGGTCCAATGTGATACTTGGTTATTTCATTACCAGGAGCACAGGGTAAGGAAACATTTACAGCGCGCAACCCACAGTTATTGCGAAGTGGTATTAGTTGTGAGGGGGTGTCTAAAACAAGCAATGAAGGAGGGTTCATAGGCCTGATCTGGCCTCCTCAGCACATCTGGAATCCCCACTGACACCAGAGGGTGTTGGAGAGAGCAAGGAGGAAGGACCTGGCCTCTTGGCACACCTTGGTACTGAGCTTTAGCTACATATTCCACATATGCACTGTAAATGACAAGCCTGTTGCTGTCATTTGGGTTTAGAGATGCCTATCTTCATTTCCACATATGTCACTGCGGCTATGCCTCAGACCAGTCTTAGGACTGCTGAGTAGTCATGCAGTTGTTCTGTGCATCCCATTGATGAGAGCAATCAAGTCCAGTTGCCCCGAGCCACGCTAAATGGTGTTTGAGCAGCTAAGCTGCCCTACAAACATTGCAGGAACTGCCTCACAGCTCCCAGAATTTCTTCATACCTGCAACACAGGGCTGTGAAATCTGAATAGACAAATGCCTTCCATCCTGTCTCACTGTTAGAGGAACTTCCCGATCCTCCTCTCCCACAACAGCAGAAAAGGCTTGCTCAGGACATGCCTCGTAGTGGTGGTCACCACTCTTATGCACAAAAAATAAAGCAAAACCTTAAACCAGATACACTATTCCTCTAGTGCAATATGGATCATGGAATGTGATATGGATTACAGTTTAAAGTAGAAGTTACGGTAAAAGATTTGTATCATTGGTAACATAAGACACATGACTTCCTGGTCTGCAGAGGAAAACCAAAGCAAGGATTGGTATCTACTGTTCACAGATTGTATTACAGTTCTGGATGTATCACAATTAGAGGTGAAGACAACTGCAGAGTCAAGTAGTCAACATCAACAGGGCTAGATTAGTTTTGTAGATCCTGCTGCTTACCTGTTTAGCATACAAAATAGTGGAATTCCCACTGAAAAAACTCAACACACCTAATTCCAAGGCGACTTCTTGGAACTAGGCCAAAGTAAACCATACAGTGTCAGAGGAAGAAGAGGAGCCAAACTCTACTTTTAAACTACTTAAGACTCCAAAGCAACCAGAAATGTCATCAGTGATGTTTCACCTGCTCAGGTGCCTTGACAAACCATCTCCACACATTATTTGCTGATCAGATTTTATTTTCCCCCCACAATATTAATTACTACAACCTTCAGCCCAGCCAGGATGAATATATGGCACAAAGTGTCACTGGGCCAGTGCATTTCAATTTCACACTTCTTGCTGTATACTCACACTGACTAGGCTGAGGGGTGCACTAATCAGTTCTGGTAAACTGTTTTAAGACAAGGCAGATGCACCAGCATCAGACTGCTGTTACACAGTCAAATGACACACTGCCTAAATAGATAATGTACTGGCTAAAGAAAGAGCATGTGGAGAGGCAGAAGCTGTTACCTGTGGGCAGAGAGGGAAAAGTATCCACAGAACAAAAAAGCTCCTCGCTGTTTTCAGAGCTGTGTGGAGGCAGAAAGCGCTCTGCTAGGTCACAAACAGAAGGCAGGTCCAATATGCTGCTCTCCTCTGAGTGACGACTTGGTGATGTCTCTTTTCCTTCCATGGTTCCACTGCAGAGACACAAATACGACTGAGCTGGGGTTTTAGAGCATGAAAATACAAGCGGAAGTCAACACAAATGATCTGGCATTTTTGCACTACTTTATGAGGTGAGATAAGCTGTTTTAGCATATTGGCATTTTATTTGAGAAAATAAGGGCAAATTTAAAGATCTAAAGGAAGAACAATAGCAAAACCCATAGACAAGAGCCCTCATCCCTAAGTAGGATAACTAGGAGTCCATAACAAATCTGGCTTTCCTAGAGGCATTCACAAGCACAGATTTAGGCCCCAAAACTAGAAAGCTATGGAGTGTATTCACTTCAAGGTATATTATGTGTGCAGTTTAAAAGAAAACATGTTCCTCAGGTCCCTTCCCCTTATCACTGATGCTTCTAGATGTCTAGATGAAGTTAAACCCATCCTTCCTGGCTCTGTTCATGAAATTTATCATGCTTACTAGCAGAAGAAAAAAACATCTTAAAACTTGGTAGTCTCAACTCTACAGGGATAACAAGGATTTCCTGGTGTGGAGGCCCTGGGGCAGCTGTGTTGTATACCCCATGCACAGCACTTTGGAAAGCTGCAGTTGAAACATCCCAACACCCTCCCTGAATCAGTCCATGAGCACAGAGGGCAGGAACACATGGCTGGGTGGAAAGCAGGGCAGGGAAGGTGCCATCTAGCTCCACACCAAGGGCCACAGTGGATAAGCAATTCTTCTGGGGAGGATAAACTAAAGCATTCCACTCCAGCAGCTCCAAACACAGCCACACAAGTGTCTGGGGCAGGAGAGGAGTGGAAGGCAAAAACTTGGGGGGGCAGAAGCTCTTGTGAGGCTGCCCCTTGTAAGGCTGCTGAGACTCTCCACTAATGGTAAAGGCTCTGAGCAGAGCACTGCTGTACTCCAGCTCACACCTCTGGCAACACCAAATAGAGGAGGAATTATCTCAGTCCTTACTGCAAGACCTCATGCCAGAAGACTTTCAGGCAGGAGCTTCATTTAAAACACCCACTGAGCACTGATGACAAGATTGAGTGGGGTAAACGTAAGCAGACATCATGTTTTTTCCCCTCACTCAAGTAACACATGATGCTTTTCATGGAAAAAAAAAAAGTGGACAGAAGAAGAGTGTTTCTCATGAAATTTGAATTTAGTTCCTAGCTCTTACAGAGATTCCAGATTTTGTGCAAGTTTCTTCCTTCATCTGTTTTGTTTACTTACATGCAATAAAAAATGCAGATTGTGGCTATCTGCTCTGCCCCCTCCACCAGCTGTATCCTTCCGCTATTTTGGTAAAGAGTGATAGGACAGAAGAACTAGATCCAGTGGCCAGGCAATGGCTTGGGATCCTGCAAGCTCACATTTATTTCCACTTCCATAAAATGAACAGGGCAACACACTCTTATCTCAGGGGTGTTGTCAGTGAGGAATGTTACAGCCACAAGGGCCAAAGAAATCCCTAGAAGGGATTAGCACTGAAAAATTAAGTAAATAGCCCCATGCAGATTTAAAAAAAAAAAAAAAACAAACATTCCTTAGGTGCTTCTGTCAAGTAAACTTGGAGCTAAGATGCACCTCTGACCTTTGCAGAATGCTGACTTGCTAAGGAACAGATTGAAGATGTTGGCTGTGCTACTGGAGGAGCCCAGTTGCCTTGCCTTGGAGGGATGAGCAAGGTCAGTGCATTCACAGAAAGTTTCCAGGAAAAACAGAGTAAAAGGTTAAAAGCAAAAAAAACCTACAACCCTCTGATCCTCAACAGTCACTTCAGAGGGAAGCTTCTACTCCATTGCTCTTCATGTCCCAAAACACAGATGACCTATGCATAAGGAACACAGAGAAGGAGAAACTTTCCTCAAATACTGTTTTCATGATTTGTGCTACTTTGTACACAATTATGTGTACAAAATACACAAGTACATGAATATTTTAGAAACCAAACTGCTTATTTCAGTCCTTGGTCTGGAAAAAAAACCCAGACCAAAAACCCAACCAATTCTATCCCTCCAAGGGCAAGTAGGAGATTACAGCAAGAAGAGCTGCTGCTGTGGTACCACAGCAGCTTAAGGCTGTCATTGATATGGGCTGCTGTGACCCTGGCTGTCTCTGCCAGCTGCCTGTGCTGGCGTCTTTCCTCATATTGCCACGACAAGGTTGACAACATATGCAGCCATGTGATGATCAGGTTCAGATAAAACAAATCACCTTTTTAAAAAAAAAAAAGTTTCCCCTTGGATCAGCTCCCTCTAGTCCTCCAACAACTTCAGAGTGCAGTTTGGCCATGTAAGGCAGTGTAAATCAAGGCTACAGCAGTTCTACTCCCAAAATTAATGGAGAGAGTTGTTTGTGAGGATAAGTAAGACAGCTCAGCCCTGTACCGTCAGGCACGTGGAAGAGATACACTATTACGTCAGTGTCATACCTGGGAACAGCACTGATGCGGAAGCAGTCCCCTTGGACAGAGTCCGGGAGCAAACAGCCTGTCACTACTTCAGCATCCCCTCCTTCTTCCTTCATGGTTTGTCAATCCCAGCTCGCTGGAATGAAACAAACAGGTTGGTTACATGCTTTGCATCAGCTGATCAGGCTGACGGGCGGTATGACCTTTCAAAGCACATATGCCTGCCGATGTCAACAGTCAGTCATCACATATACCACTGTTTGTTGGGTCTTGCACAGAGAAAAGTTTTTTCTAGGAATCAGAAACAGCACATCTAGTAACGCCCTTCAATCTTTTGACAGTGATAGAGACCTCCTGGAAAGGGGTCAGTACGCTCTAGACATAAAGCCAAGATTTTCTTTACAAGAAGCTGCCAGATGGGCTGTTTATTCAAAACTTGTAAAGCAGAGAAGTGAATTACAGCTGGCATCCTTCCCTCCCTCCTGTGGAGGAGCAGGTATGTCCCCAACAGGTTTATCTAGCGGTGCTTTGACGCCAACACTGATAGCCTGGCTGCGTCAAACCTCAACTAGGAAATGTGTTTTAAGAGGGACACGTAACCCAGCGTGTGGAGTAAGTCACAGGCCCACGAAACCCAAATCCTGTTTTCAACCCTCTGACATTACTTCATCATTTCTTGTGAGCAACCAGGACAAACATACTTTCCAGAAGGAAACTGGATTTTCCTCCGGGCCACCCTGCTACCGGGAATTTCCCAGAGACACGCTGCTGGTCCTGCACAAACACACCGGGTCGAGGGCACAGGGCAGGATGCAGGATGGGCACGATGGTGGGTGCCAGGCGCTGGCCTTACCAGCTGCCCTGCTCAGCTGGTTCTGAGCCGCAGGACAGGGGCTCCTCTTCCTCCCAGTCTCGTTTCCTTCCCCCTTTTCCTGCAGGGAGAGACATGCGTTATTTCAACAACCACTCCCTTGGCAGCAAAGGGAAAGGAGAACACCACAGGGCAGGCCCCGCCAAAGCCAGAACACTCCACGGCCCTGCCATGGCTGGCCCCCCCCCCACCCGCCGGCACTGAGGAGAAAAGCAGGCTGCAGCACCCCATGGACAGCAAAACATGGTGGAGAGGAATAAGCGGAAAGCCAAAAGCACGCCAGGGCTGCCCGGCCCAGGCCGTACCCCCACAGCCCGCCTCAGCCCCTGCTGACGGGCCCCCCCTGCTCCGAAGCCGCCGGCCGCCATGTCGGCAGAAGGCGAGGTGAAGCGGGCAGAGCCATCTTGGCTGCGGGCAGGCGCGGCCGGAGGAGCCCCGGGCACGGCGCTGCGGGCCGGGCCGGGACTGGGGGGGACCGGCGAAGCCGGCGCTGAAACAGACCAGGGCGGCAACGGCAGACGCGGCGGCTGCGGCCGCGGAGAGCGGCGGGGCGGTCGGCGGGTCCGCCCCCAGGGGCGGCTGGGCCGGGGCGCCAGGCGGGCTTTGTGTGGGGGAAAACAGAAAAGCGGAGAAAAATACATACAGAGAAATAAAGGAGGGAGGGATCAAAGCTGTTTACAGTCAGGTTTTCCTCAAAACACGTTTCACTCTGGCTGGGTGGAGAATGGATGGAGAGCAGCCCCGAGGAGAAGGACTTGGGGGTGTTGGTGGATGAGAAGCTCAACACGACCCGGCAATGTGCGCTCACAGCCCAGAACGCCAACCCCACCCTGGGCTGCATCCCCAGCAGCGTGGCCAGCAGGGCGAGGGAGGGGATTCTGCCCCTCTGCTCCGCTCTGGGGAGACCCCCCTGCAGGGCTGCCTCCAGCTCTGGGGCCACCAACAGCAGAAGGACATGGACCTGTTGGAGCGGGTCCAGAGGAGGCCACCAACTGGAGCCCCTCTGCTGTGAGGACAGGCTGAGAGAGTTGGGGCTGTTCAGCCTGGAGAAGAGAAGGCTCCGGGGAGATCTTAGAGCCCCTTCCAGTCCCTAAAGGGCCTACAGGAAAGATGGGGAGGGACTCTTTATTGAGGAGTGGAGAGATAGGATGAGAAGTAATGGTTTTCAACTGGAAGAGGGGAGATTTAGATTAGATATTGGGAAGAAATTCTTTACTGTGAGGTGGTGAGACACTGGCACAAGTTGCCCAGAGGATCTGTGGCTGCCCCATCCCTGGAGGTGTTCAAGGCCAGGCTGGATGGGGCTTTGAGCAGCCTGGTCTGGTGGGAGGTGTCCCAGCCCAGGGCAGGGGGTTTGGAACTGGGTGATCTTCAAGGTCCCTTCCAACTCTAACCATTCTGTGATTCTGTGAACTGGGTTTTAATGCTCTGGATTCCAAGGGCAGACATGTTAGTACAGCAGCCCATCCAGCCCCTCACCTGGGTGAGGCGAGGCAGCAGCGGCACCATCCCACGCCTCCCACTTGGGTTTTTGTGTCGGCTGGTGCAGGACTCAGTCATTTCACACCACCGCTCTACAAGCGCCAACCCAAGGTGCAGCCCGGAAAAGCCCTGAGCACAGGGTGGCGAGCGCAGGGCTGTGCTGGGTCTGCAGGGTGGAAATATCATAGCAGGGCCCGGGGAAAAAACAAACGCAATTCTCACCTGGGATGTAAGCAGGTGGGTAGGCTGTGAGTCTTCCATCCAGGGCTTACAAAGCCCATCTACAGTAATTTGTGTGGACGTCAAGGAAACAGGAGGCCAGTCATCATCTGCTGCACACTGAGGGTGTCCACGCTCTCCCACATGGCACTGAGGAGTTTAGCAGGCAGCATGGTGGAAGCGTCACAAACCCTGCTGGGAAATAGGATACAAACCACACTGAATTTGGGACATGCACATCACTTCGGCACATGGCACGATTGCCGTGTGCTGTGACGGCCACAACAGGTGTGGTGACAAGGACCCGAGTGGCAGTCATGGGTGAACAACACAGACATCCTCACCCTCTAACAGGGGTGCAGCAAGTGCCCCCAGCCACAATCCAGGTGCTTTCCCAGCGAAGAGAATATATTGTGGTGCCACCTGACACAGTGTGCATGGTGCAGCCAGGCATCCCAGGACACTGCCGCCAGCGGAGGTCAGGGAGCAGCCCCTTTTATTGTCCCCACAGGCAGTCGGGAGGAAAGCTGCCGGCCGGCCTGCTGGGGAGAAGTGCTGCCAGGGGAGAGCTGGCCGTGCTTCTTGGCACACACACTGCCAGTGAGACTGGGAAGGAGCTGGTAGTTTTTTCCAAGAGCCTCTGAACCGCAAAGCAGTGGTGGCAAACTGATGTGTTTAGAAGGAAATGATTAAAAGGTAAAAAATAAATCTGAAGTCCCATGGTTGCCAAGAGGGTTTCGTTTTGCTTCCAGGTGAGCTGGCTCGAGCCAGGGAACTTTCCCACAGGGAGAACCTTTAAGTCTGCTTTTCAGGCACAGTGTCCATGACTCTGCCTTACACTTACAGCCTCCCTTGAGCCAGGCCTGCACTTTTGGGGTCACCATGCGAGTAGCGATGCAAGCCCAGCTACCTCCTAGGCTGTAACTAAACCCAGACACTGCCCTAGTGCCAGGCTACCTCTTGCCATTTGCTGTCTGTCCCCAAAAACTAACCATCCCTCTGGGGAGTGGGATGGCCCCTTTTTTTATGAGCTGGGAGGCAGCACTCCAGTGCTTCATTTCCTTGCAGGGAGTGGGGCTGGAGCAGAGCTGGGGAATGCAAACCATCAGTGGATCTGCCTTATTTAGTTATGGAGTGCATACAATATTACAGCACCCAGAAACCAGCCATCTCTGTGATTTCACCTCGCTGGATCATCCCAAGTCTCTGCCATCAGAAAAGATCTGGCAATAGGGAACTTGGTAGGTATTGTTGGCTCCTGGAAAAGCAAGGAGATCCAGCAAACAGAACTAACAAGGAAGCCATAGTGCTTATTAACAAACATCTACAGCTTACCAGTTTCTATTTGTCATATTAGGTGGACAACAAAATCTTTGAACTTACTTTCATTTCCCTCCTCTCTCTCACCAAAAGGGAGAGGTCCCACACCCTCCCGACAGAGCTGTGCACTCCCCTGGTCCCTTGGCCATTGTAATTTACAGTCTTTACCTTTACTCCTCATGGACTGTGTTATCAGCAAAAAGATTACATTTGCCCACAGTATTTAGGGCAAGACTGTAAGTGCATACTAAGCTCCTTCTTTTTATCGGTGTATTGTTAGCACATGATAAAACTACGCCAGCAGCCATGTCTGAAGTTGGTTAAAGCGGAAGGCACATGCAAGCCAGGAAATGCAGAATTAAACCCCACACTTGACATTTAGCGAAGATGAAAGTACTGAGAGTCACACATGGGGAAAAGGAAACGCATTTTCTGACTATTGCAGTTCTGTCACAATGTGAGTTTTCAGAATGTTTACAGTCTTGGGGTCAGAGTCTTGAGCTGTACAATTTCATGTCATTGAAGCTAATGTGTATCTGCCAGCTTACCATCTTAAAAACTTAACGTATAACATGAAGAAAAAAGTCTGTCTTCATAAACAGCAGAACTAGCAAGTTTATGTCTTTTCAGTCCTTTCCCACAGTCACACCACAGGGCAGCAACTCCATCTACTCACTTCCTTCTTTCACAATAGCTAGAAGTGAATGCAGTACATGAAAACAGAATAACAGCTGAATAGCGCCTATTCAGCAGGAAGTGCCCAGGGCAGAAGGGATGCTAAGGCTGATTTTCTTACTGTTGAATTATAGAAAGATTGTTCTGTTGTTTAAAAGAAATGATTAAGACAAAGTTTGTAGGCTGCATACTTAAGAGTTTTGAGTTCACTTCCTCACAACGAAATAGCCCCTGGTTCTCAAAACTGAAAGCAAGAAAGAATATCAATAAATTTAAGTCTATTTGAGTGCATTTTACTTCCCAGCTCTAGAGACTCTTACTAAAACGGATGGAGGGTCAGGCTGTGCTGGATTCCCATTCTGAAGTTCCCCTCAGACCCTGCAGACAGGGCTTTAGTGGTCTTTCCTCTGGAAAAGCCTCTTGCGGTTACCCCAGGAATGAGTGTTTTCAGGCTTCAGGCAAGCCAATCTGAGAACGGGTCTTCTAACCCAGGAGATGAGACCCTGCAACCAGCAACTCATCACTCCTTCCAGACCAGTAAGGTTTGCTGGTGGTACTGCAAATAGCATAGGGCAGAGGAAGGCTGGAAGAAGAGGAGCTCTTTTCCACCACCCCATAACAGGTAAGACACCTAGAATTCTCAGGGAACTTTTCTCACAATCATCACCTTCACCTATAGCTGCGTCCTTTGTGTGCACGCCATAGTACAGCATGGGAGGTGCAGCTCACCTGCAGAGGCAAGAGACATAAAAGCTGCATTACGACAGCTGACACACAAGGAGCATCTCCAAGCTCGCAGGTCTAGGCGTATTATCCATCTGATTCCTAACAAGGCCAGACCTGGGTTAACATACTTGTCAGAATATACTTGCTTACCTGGGGAAAAAAAAAACAACATACCTGTGCAACCCCAAAACAAAAGGTTTGGTTGCTGCAAAACTCATTGATTTATCCAGCTGTGTTAGCTGATCAGATGAAGGGTATTACCAGTCCCCTTGGATTTGCTGCAGTTAAGTTTCCAGGACCACGTAAGAAGTCATTGTGTGTTTCATGTTTTGCCACATGAAAGGCAATCGTTCAAACCAGCAAACCTCCCTCCAAAGGGTCAGTTCCAGTTAAACTGAAATACCTCTCCTTGCCATCACTATCTCCAAACAGCGATAACTGCAGTACTAATGCCTTGCAGAGTTTGGACTGAACTATCACAGAGCACTTATCGCTGATTCAGGTTCCTGATTAACACCGAGGTCAATGTATAAGCTATCCTGCTTCTCTTTCTGATGCATAGTCAAGCAGGCAACTACCAAGTTACCCCAACCCCATAAACTGTACTCTGGTAACTGTACTTCTCTTCAAGACAGGTTAAGGTTACAAACAGCAAGCAGTCATCTGCATTACAAAAAAGTGGGTCAGCCAGGCATCCGAAAAGTTCTTGGCCTTATCTTCCCTGGCTGTAAGACAAGTAATGCTTTTTGCATCCTCCTTCAGTAACTAGAATTTCAAGCCTTTTGCTTGCTGCAATCAACATCCTACGCTACAGAAGTTTCAAAGACCAAATGTTATTTCTGCTGTACCACAGGCCAGTAAACTGACTTCCCCTCCACCCCCACCCAGGAATCTGTTGCTGTGGGTCTGCCAGCAGTATCTGGCTTTTTCAGGTGCCACTTCTAAACTCAACAGGAAATCATGGTACCCCGTTCATTTACTAATACCATGTCTTGGAATTTTGCGATTTCAGGAGAAACTTGCGCTCTCTTCAAGAAGTAGTTTTCTGTGGCAAAGGCTTGAAAATGTGAATGTTGGGGATATTGCAGTACAAGTAGGAGCCAAGTTTTTTCTCTTACAAACCTGTACCAAATCCTGTCTGTTTCCTTTGAGAGCCTTTGCTGAAATGGGTGCAGAAGCATGGCTCCTACCCCTCTGATTGATATTCCCCCTCTTATTTTTTGGATGACCCCCTTTGCATCTGCTGCTGCTTGAATCCAATTGAAGTAAAGTTTTTTAGGATGCTAACACTATTATTCTTGTTCTGTTTAAGCTTTTTTTAGCACAGTGGATGCAGATGTAAGGGCTCTGTGGGGCCTCACTTCCTCCTGCAAAGAACCTTTCTGCGTCACCATTCACTAACCATAAAATTTGACTATTATGTGACTCAAGGACAGACACAAAGCACGCTGTAACTTTGCTCTCATCTTGCACCTAAGCACAAGTGGGGTCTGTCTTAACTAGCATTGTATTTCTTTCTTCAGTCTTCCCCTCTTGCAATGTATTTCTATTTAAGTCTCCACACCCATGCTCTTCCCCTGCATTCCTGCTACCCAGGGATTTTGTACATCCTAATTGCTCTGCCCATGCCTGTGACACAGCTGCTGCCTGATGGCAATCCTGCACTTTGCAGTCATGATGAAAGCAGCACATAGAAAGAGCAGCAACATTTGTAGTAAGAGGACAGGTCTTATTTAGGCTCATCTCTCAGTCTCCCTTTGGGGCAAAATAACCCTTTTAAGCGTTGGTTTATCCCCTGCTGTTTATCCCCTTTCATTCTTACTTCTACCCTATGAACCGAGTGTTCTACAGTCTCTTCAGCTTCTCAGTTACTGTACACACCAGTCAGCAACTGGAATCCTTTAATTCTGGCAGGGAGAATGTGTCTGAGTTTCCAGTTCTCATACTCCTGGGATCTGGATGGAAATTGTTACAGCTGGACCTACATACGTCTATACACACATAAGTATCCACCAAGGATTTGTCATGTTCTCATGCTGTTGGGCCCTTATGGAATTTCCAAAAGATGCTTCCAGCCCCGTTTGAAGTAAATAGCCCCAGGAGAACAGGAAATAAAGTCTGGCTTCTCGCCTGGATTTTGCAGTGCCTGATATAGTACAGAGGTCCAGTAAGAAGTGTCAACTGCAGTATTCATGCTCTTCTCTCCACTAGAAGTCCTCCACCGCTTAAGAGTTGAGCCACCTCCACTGGTGCTCTACACTGCTAGGGTTTCTCCCCTGTCTAGTAACAGACTTTCATTACAGCATGCACATCAGCTCTGAGATCATTACCTATCTATCAGATTTGATCAAAGAGTTCAAAAGTAACTTCAGATGAGCACATACACATTGGCTTTGTTTCTCCTAGAAGCCAGGTTCAAAATAAAGAGAAGGGTCATATCTTTCATCTAAAAGGCTGGTGTTCTGCAAGTGGGGTTACGATGAATAGAGTGAAACTGAAGGCCAGAGAGCATGAAGTGCTGGAAGGAACTCACCTTCTGCTCACGCACAATGTTATCTGCTCCCCCAGCAGTTCTCTCCACTGTATTGCTTCAGGGAGCTTCTAACTAGTTTTTGCAGTTGTCAGCATATCATTTTACTTTATCTGAGTTCTCATTCATAAGGCATAGGATTGACAATGGCTCTGGTATTAATTTCACACATCAATTCTAGATGACCATCTTTATAACTTAAAATGGAGGCGCCATTTTGATCCTGTTCAGTGTATCTTGATTTGAGATGACAGTCTGATTACCTGCCCTATACATTACGGTGGGGTGGAATTCTTTTGAGTAGTTACACTTTTTTTCCCATAATTTCTTTTTATGAGGTTATGTCTGGCCCTCTGCTAAGGTCCGTTCAAGAAATGCCCACTTCTAGTGCCTGCACTCTGACTGAATCATAGCTAAAGGATTAAAGCCCATCAAAAGCCAGGTGTGTATCAGTGCCCCTACGTGAAAGGGACACTGTTGAGCTCTAACTCTCTGTAGAGACTGCTGCTGATGGAAAGTGGCAAGAAAATGCTCAGAAAGCTGTTGACTTCCAGCTCTTCTCAAGTGCTCCACCTGGGCAGGGCAGGGTTCTTTCATGACCTGTGAAATGTTCACAAAGTCCTGCTGGTTTCTCTGTGAGACCTAGCAGTTTTGCCAGGAGGAAAGGAAAGTCTTCTCTTCACTGCTGCCTTTTTGCTTTGGGCTATTCAGCAGTAAGAGAGTGGTTTCGGGCCTTCCTCTTCTGACCTGTCAGCAGAATAGAAGCGCAATGGAAATTGTCCCCCAGCCTGAAGATTGAGAGGTGAGCAAAGCTAAACCTGGCAGTGTGAATACATTAATGCATAAACTGATCTTCCCCTCAGCCTGTGGCAGCCTTCAGCTTGCTTGCGAGTGTTCACATGAGCTACCCTGATCCAGTGTCGCCAATGCTGAAACATGCTATCATGCAATGAATCTACATGACCACCTCAGAAGGAACACCAAGCTATCACACTCACCTCCAGCTTCAACCCTCACAGCTGCAATGGCCCTCACTACAATTGAAAGATTGAAGCCAGCAGCATTTTTCTTTAAAGAGATTGGATCCTTGTTGCTGGCTTTATGCTAGTATTTCTGGTGTCCTTCTAGTTGCATTTACTCACGGCCTCTAGTTACTATAGAAAGCCCATCCTGTAATACATGGACAGGAGGGAACTGTTTGGAGCAGGAAGAGCCATGTAGCTTCCAGGGCTGGCACATACCCACTGCTGCTCGTCCTGCTTTTGCACTCCCAGCGCTGACACAGTTTCAGAGAAGGAAGACAAGAGCTTTGGACTTAAGCTGAGGCAGGGGAACCCCACAGCTCTGTTGCTGGAGCACAATTTCACACACCATGTTCCTGAGTCAGCTGGAGACAGCCTTGAATTCCTTGGGTAAACGCATCAGATGAAGACTGCCTTAGGCTTTGCATAAGAACAGATATAGAAGAGGTCCTGCCCTCTGGCCTGACTGCCTTAGGCTCTGCATAAGATGAGATATAGAAGAGGCCCTGCCCTCTGTCCTAAGGCTTATGTATTGCCTAAAAGCAAAGATACATTGCAGACAGAGCACTGTTCTTTGTCCTTAGTCTCCACACGTAAGCTCCTTAACTGCTTTTCAGGAGAGCTCCCTCCCTAATCTGTTATTTTAACATTAGCTATTTTAAAGAGATTGCTTGATGGCCTCTGCATGCCTACTTACTTGGAGGTTTTTGATGCTCACATTTCTCAGTACTGCATGCTCTGTTTTATCTGCGTTTGTATCGCACCAATTCATGTTCTACTGACTGGATCACAGCGTTAGGCCTGGGCAGGCCTGGGAACAGAGACGCCTAATTAAAAAAACAAATTAATAACAACAAAAAAAATCAAAGCTGAAGTTACTCAGTCACTGGCTCACATTACTCTGGGAACAGAGCCGAATGCCCGAGTGGAGACCTCTTTTCCAGGGGTGATGCAATCTGTGAGTCCTGGCCTCTCAGCACTTTTTAAATCAGATTGCAGTAGGTAGAATTTGGCACATGCCTCAGGGCTATGTTACACTGACGGGCAGGTGAATATTCCTTTTGTACTTTCAAATGTAACTTCAAACTTTCAACTTTTCCCCCTAAAAAGCAGGGGAGTGGGGAGCAGGGAGAACCCTTTATTCCCCTGCAAAAAATTTGAGTTTGCTGATGGAAACCAGCTACCAGCTGCAGTGACCTGATCGACCAGCATCACCAGCTCTCAGCGCCGGCCACCTCTTCTCAGTGTGACACAAGCCACTGGTGCTGACTTTCCCTCCTGTCCCCATTGCCAGTTTCTCATTGCCCCCAACTCAGATGGATGGCCTTACAAGACCCTTCAAGGGGCACACCAGCTCCGCACAGCCTTTGTGTGGGCATGACCCTCTTCTGCACCCTGTGCAAGCTTATAAGGCAAAGGCTTGGATGAAGCCTAACTGCAGTTCTCGGCTCCTCTGCCTAGGGAATTTCTGCACCCCTTCCTTATACAAAAAAGGAAACAGAAGTGTGCCCAGACATAGAATCACAGAATGGTCTGGGTTGGAAGGGACCTTAAAGACTATCTATTTTGAACCCCCCTGCCATGGGCAGGGACACCTCCCACCAGACGAGGTTGCTCAAAGCCCCATCCAGCCTGGCCTTGAACACCTCCAGGGATGGAGCAGCCACAGCTTCTCTGGGCAACCTGGGCCAGTATCTCACTACCCTCACAGTAAATAACTTCTTCCCAATATCTAATCTAAATCTCCCCTCTTTTAGTTGAAAACCATTCCCCTTCGTTCTACCACTCCACTCGCTGATCCAGAGTCCCTCCCCATCTTTCCTGTAGGCTCCCTTTCGGTACTGAAAGGCTGCTAGATGGTACCATTGTGTTTTTAGTAAGAAACCACAAGACTGGGAATGAAGGAGTTTGTCACCCTTTGTTCACCCCAGGAGAGCACCTTGAGTGCTCCATAACCCAGGCTTGCATGTTGTCTTGCTGAAGGTTTCCATTAGCTGTCACTGAGTCCCTGATCCCAGAACAGCAACAGGCCCAGTGTTTGTTAAAGTGTTACCACTTTATTTTTTTTTCCCAATCTTGAAGGGAAAAATGTCAGAGCCATGAGCACAGCCTGAAAGCTGAGAAGCTTGAGCTGGTTGTGACTCTCTGCTTTGATCAGGTCTTCAAAACCAAGGGAGGGCAGCTCCAGGACCTGGCAAGCCACAGCTCCTCTCCAACAATAAACAGAGGGTCTGGGGTGTTTGTGTTTAGAGGCATCATGCACAGCTGGAAAGTAGGATACGTCTGTCTACTACTCAGCTACCTGAGCAAAGAAAATCCCTGTGTGTTCATGAAATTCTGTCTTGGCTTCTTGTTACAAGCCCACAAAACCGTATCAGGCTATTACTACCAATTTTTTCTCCCCATGGAGACAACTGTGCTGGATCCCAAGCGCTCAGCTTCACACAGATCTCTTTTCTAGGTGGACAAGATGGCAGCCTTCTGCCTCTTCACCACAGTTCTGCCTGGAAGTCGCACAGGGACCAAATCACGTTGCCAGTCACTGAGGCTTTGCACTGCAAGACATTCATACCCCAGCCCAGAAGATGGAAGTCAAATGTTTCCAACTGTAACGATGACTGAGCTAACAAGAAATGCTCAATTTTTGGAATGCAAACATTTTGGAGGAAAGTTTGAGCTTTTCAAGTGGCTACTAGAGCAGACGAACTTCTGTATAGAATTCATATATACATATATATATTTTCAACCTGACAAAGGTAAGCTTAGCAGATTTTTTTTAATCATCCCAAGGAAAGACAGTATACAAGAGGGCTTCTGATGCATGATCACAGCGTCAATAATGAATCTCTGTAAGAAAAACACTGTTCCCCAACTACACCAAAGAGAAAAAAAAAAGGCTTGGTTATACCTCAGAAGCTCTAGCTAGTCTTCTGGTTCTTCTGACCCAGGCTACCTAGGGCTCAACATCAGAGGGCAGGTGCTGCTTATCGCAATTTTTGCTGCAACTCTGAAAGATTCAAGCCAAGAGTTCATTCCAAATAGCAGCACCGGTAGAGGCAAGCGAGCCAAAAGATTTGTAAGGTGTTTTTGAAGACCAACAAGGAACTAAAGTGATTGCATTTAGGCCTCCAAATCACTGCTGAAGCTTACATTTAAACTGAGCACAGGGTTTTCATATTTTTAATGCAAAAAGCTGGAATGGTTTCTATACAGTACCCATTTTTACTTTTGTACTGTGGTTTCTCCTTACTAGAGCTAACATAGCATTCTTTCTCTATTTATCCTATGGTGAAAAGTACTTGTTTACTTCTCCAACTGGAGGTCTGTTACACAGGCAGCAGCACAAGCCACTTGAAACTGGGAGAGCTCGACCAGTTCCTACCTCGGCCACATGAAAGTCTGTGACTTTCTCTTCCAGTGTCACAATGTTGTCCAGAAACCAAGCCAGCCCCTCACTCCAGTGCATTAAGTGGTTTTGCCTACTATGGCAAAACTGTCACAGCCAAACCATGTGTGTCTGTAGCTTAGAAGCACCAAGCAGGTATTTTTACCTCTGTTTGACCTTTTATATCAGCATTAGAGCAATGGTATATTTAATTTTGGTGGGAACTGTCCCTGAGTCTAAGAAACAGCAACCCCACCTGCCAGTACTGTACTGCTGTAAATCAGACACTTTAGGTAGCCAGGACTGCTCAGGAGGTCACTACCACGTTGGGATACGGTGGCTGGGCACCAGAGCCGGATCTCCACAGAGCTGTAATTTCCATGACTCACATAATTTAATATGAACTCACTGGCAGAGTAACCTGGAGTTACTAAATAACAGCAACTTCCCACAGTTAGGAAATAAATCTTGCCATGTTAGAGCACAGCATGTTTCATTTTACAGAAATCAAAACAGCTACATGATTCTTGCAAGACCATTGCTTTGGCAATACATACATCCTCCCTTCCTCCATTTCCTTGCCTCCCCTCCCCCTTCCAGCCCCTCTCCACCAATTTTTGAGAAGACAGCTGTTGGCAAAGCAGCTTTTGTTTCCTTTACAATATCCTCATTATTCCTTTAGAAAATCTGTTCATTTCTTGAATAAATTAAGAAAATATGTAGATACTTATGATAACAAAAGTGCAAAGCCACAGGAACCTGAGAAAGACTGGGAGGGAGGTGGGAATTTGATATAATAAAAATACTGATGTAGGTTTTTGGTTTTATGTGAAAGGAATTCCACCTTCCACTTCCCTCATAAACATCATGTCTCATGATGCTTCCCTCCCACTCCTAAACTTTGCACTGGCATTTGCTTAGCAGTTCCCTGGCACTAATACAAGTTTCCATAGCAAAGGATGTTAAATGAGACTCGAGGAACTACTGAGGACTGAAAGGCAACTAAACCAGACATAAAGCAGCACAAAAATGCAAAATGTCCTTGGAATATCCCTCCTGGGAACTCCCTGTTAGCACTGAGAGATGGTGTGAAAAATATTCCCTTTAGAAATCCTGCCCTAAGTAAAGCTATAATCCACAGTTAAAATAATCCACAGTTAAAAATGCCAGACTAGATCTGAAGTACAAAACTGTGACTGTATCAGAACAGATGCTAGGGACAGAAACCCTGGTTATCCTCATAAACATCAATCCAAAATCTTATGAAAACCGATGATAAAGGGGTAAAACTTAAAAATCTATGGGACTTTCCCTACAGATCTTTAAGTGGAGCACTGAAACCATTGGCCATCAGAGCTCGAGCTGGCATCAGCTGGCATGATTCATGGACTTCAGTATAAAGGCGGCTTCAGAAATGAATAAAAGCTCTATTTACAACTCTTAATGCCCCCTAAAAGGGCTTCTTGTGTAAGAGACCCCCACCTCTATTAGGAGGAGCACCACTCAAAGCAAAGTTTAACCCTAATGGCAGCAGAAAGAAGATACTCCATCCACAGGGAAATAACACAGTGATGTCTCCTTGAGTGCCCAAGGAATTTTCAATCAAAACTGGCAAGGGGGAGAAAAAAACCTGACTTTTAAATTTTTTCATAAAAGTAGCAGGCCTAATGCTCCTTAGTGGATGGGATCTCACAACACAGAGAGCTACTGTGATGTTTATAGGGGTGTATACACCTCCCCTCCACATGTATTGCAATACCAGGGCTGGTGTTAGTCTCTGTGCCACCATGCTTTGCACAGAAGGGAAACTTGAGTCATAAGGAGTTAAAGGTCTAAAGAGACCATGGGGATGGTCCCAGTGGGAGAGCCATCCCAGTTTTAAACAGGGGTAGTGGTAACAAGATGCTGGCAGAGGGCTGTACCCTCACATTTATCTCCAGCAGCTCCAGCATCAGGTCCAAGCCCAGGATTATATGGGATCACTGCATTCATGATTGCATCTCAGCCCCCTTCCTTGCGGTCCCAAGGCTGTAGGGTGCCATTTCACACTGTGGAGCCTGTTTCACGGCTGGTTGCCACCAAAACCAGCAGCCTCACCCTGTTCCTTGCACCCACTCCAGTGTTCCTCCGGCCTCCTGGTTGAGCCAATTCAGTGTGCAGGACCACCAGCATGGCTTTTTTCCCTCCACAGCAAGTTAGTTTTGTGCCAGCTAAACCAGCTCACTGTGGAGCACCAGAGGTGGCACAAAGGGTTAGAAGGGCTGAAGAACCAGCTTTGGGGGAAGAAGATCTTTGGCACTGGGGAACAATTTGATCACCTCCATCATCTTGCAGGACCTCACCCTTCAGCACAGCAATGATATCTCCAGACGAGTGCTCTTGCTGGATCATTGCTGGTGGGCAAACCCCAGGGGCTAAGGCCCTGCAGTCCTGCTTACACCCTGTAGTTTTGCTTACACCCTGTTTTTACCATGGCTCAGGGTATCCATGCTACATGGCATGCAGGAAAGTGGATCATAAAGTCTGCTGAAGGCAACAAAAAACCCTCATTCCAAACACCTTGGGTTCAACTTTTAACAGCCAAATCCTTAGGAGACAGATAGGTTGCTGAACTGTCACAGGCATGATAAACCCTTCATCAGGGAACAGAGCATAGCCAAATCTGCCCCTTCTGCCTGAAAATGGCCAGGGACTGAATGCTGAAGCAGCACAGATAGGTCCAAACCAGAGCCACTTGCCCCTGGTCACAGGCAGTGATGCCTGCTCCAGAAGATACACAGCTACATTGGGCCAAGAAGTGAGCAAAGGATGGACTTCCACAGTCCAAAAACCAGTGCCAGCAAACCCCTTGCACTGAAGGCTGTGAATTGATCCCAAAAGTTGCCAAAATTTGCCTTTCCCACCTGGGGTACCATCAGAGGGACAAAAATTCACCATGCAGAGATTGCTCCTTGTTCCTGATGTCTAGCACTATCTCTCAGCAGGAAAAACATTACCTCATTCAGGACAAGCATGAATGCTAATTCATTAATTTGAGACTTTTTAGTGCTAATGGTACATTTATGTGCCCCTGAATCAAGTGAAGTGCAGTGGATTTTTACATTAGCACTATTAACAGTTACCCATCCAGTTCCCTTGTGTAACAACAAGATGCAGGATTCATATGAATTTTCCCCTTGAAAAGACATTTTTGTGTTGTGTAAGCCTTTAAAATTACAGATAAGGTTCCATCTTCCCAAGCCCAAGGATTAGCATACAACTGCCTCCCAGTAACACATGCTGTCTGTGTAGGGCTCCCATTCCTTCCTCAAAGGCCTAGCACACTTTAAATTAAGCTACACTCCCTCTCCCAAAATAATAATTAAAAAAAAAGTAAGATGACATATTGTTTACGTGGTCTTTTGCCCATTAAGCTTTTAGGCTGTACACACTGTCTTATTTCAATTCTGATTCAAGACAGCCATTTTACTTCCCTGCCAAGAAATAACTGACCGTTGATTCATTATACTGAATGCCAAAGAGACTAGCAATCTGTAATGATACAATATCATAGCTATTTTTTAAAATGTTTTTAAATACAATTTTTAGACAAAATTAAGCCCAGAAGACGGTTAAGATAATGTGTTGCGTACCTCTGGGGATGGTATTCCATTTATGGAGGTAACGCAACCTCTGAGTTATTGCAGTCGTTAGCCTTGACCAGTGACAGAAGTCAATACGTGACATGTCAGCATAGACTTTAAGCAGGCAGACATGCATAGGTACTGCTTGGATAAGATATGGACAGGGAGGGTAAAAGTTGTACAACTAGTTTTAATCAATGCGTGGACTTTTGCATTGATTTTTTACTAGCACAGAAAGTCAGGTTCACCGGCTAAGATGCTCTTTAGCCCTTTCCCCTCCCTGCCCCCCATGACAGCATCAGAAAGGGGCAAATACCTCATCTGTCTGCTCTTAGCTCCAGTGCATCCCGTACTGCAAAGGGTGTTTTCAGAGCACAGACCTGTCCTTCCAGCTGCGCCATGTCTAGAGAAAGGCCAGAGAGGTTGCTTGCTGGTGGAACAGCATGCAAGCTGCCTGGGAGCCAGCTGGTTTCTGCTGCCATTTGGGTTCTTCCTTCCTCCCACTACATGGGCTTGTCAGTCTTGGCAGTCACAAATCCACAGGCTCCGCCCTAGGTCGTCCTGCAGCACATGCCAACAAGTGAGATTGTCATCATATGAGTATTTGGTTGGAAGGGACCTCTGGAAGTCTCTATTCCAACCTCCTGCTCAGAAGTGGACAATTGCCAGCGCTAAATCAGGTCAGCTGCGGCTTTGTGTAGCAGATACTTAAACCCCCTCCAAGGACAGGGATTCCCCCAACCCTTCTGGTGATCTGCTGCACACCTTCCCCACAAGGAAGTTTTTCCCCAGCATACAACCTGAACCTCCCAAGCCACAATTTGTGACCTTTGCTTCTTGTTACACCATCTGCCACCACCGAGAAGAGTTTAGTTCTGTCATTTTTTCAACTGCCCTTCAAGAGGTTGGATACAACTATTACATTGTCCTTTTGCCTCCTGGCCATGCCAGGGCTTTGTAACTGGCACCACACATGGGACATTCTTCACAAAGGAGGTCACCAACAACATCCTGCTGGATGCTTGTGAGCACTTGGCACCTTTCATGTGGATTCATCAGTATTTGCAAACAAGCCACGTACCATCCACACAAGTGAGTGTGTGTAGACAGAGCTAAGCAATCATGTGCCTTGAGTCAAGGTGCCAAGGGCAAGATCCTCTGACAGGAATCTTTTAGCAGCTGCCTATTCAGTTGCCCTGCATCTCTCATGGAGGGAAAGGGTCGGAGATGGCATTTCTTTGAGCTAAGAGGTTCATCAAGCATCACCACGTTAACTAAAAATACAGAACCTGTAATAAAGACAAGAAGCGTCACTGAAGGGTCTCTTTCCAGGACCAGGTTAGCTCAGCCATATTCACAGAAATCTTGTGCAAGGACGTGCCAAAGGAGACCACCATGGAGCTAAGGCTAAACAAGCATCATAAGGCAAAGGTCCAGTGTTTTGGAAGTACTTGTGGAAGAAAGGGTGAGAGCATTGCTCCCCATATGGGTGGGGACACCACCACTCAGTACTCCCCAGTTTTAGTGACAGAGCTCACGGGGTGCCCTTCTTGAGAGTGGAGGAGGAGTGTGCAAGGCGTGCAGGCAGGAACCAAGAAGAGAGATGGGATGTGCAAGGTAGGACATCAGCAGCCCCAAGGAGAAGAGGTCTCAGCAGCATGCTCACCCACCTGGGAGGTGAGAGCCGTCTTGTTCTGAAGGTGGTTGCCACAGCAAAATCTTCCTCAAAAAGTGAAATGCCAAATGAGACCATGTCTTGGTTTCCTTAGTGCAGGCAGATCACCTCCTGTGATGGCAGCCAACAGCTATCAGAACAGCTAGCATTGCCTTTTAGACATGGCTGGGGCATGTGGACACACATCACTTCTAATTCTGATTAGTGTGCCCAGCCTCAAGGAGAAGCGATCAGCTGGGCCCTACAAAAGGTCAGGCCCTCTTCTCCTGTGCCTCCAGAGGCCAGGAAGAAGGAACTGGTGGAAATCAAACATGCCTCAGGAGATGCAAGACAGGGGACTTGCAGCACAGCAGAGCAGAGGCTGGAAGCTGCTTGCACCAAGGCTACCACAGGGACACAGCACAGCTTTGGTCTTCAGCCACCCCACAGTGCAGAAGGGTGAAGGGGACCAGAAGCAGGCACCAGGAGCATCTCAATTCAGGGAAGAAATGGAGGAAAACGAGGTAAAATGGTAGAATATTCAATACATCAAGGGGAAAGGGAACAGCAGCAATATTTAAAATAAGAGTAAAACAGATAACTGAAGGTGGGCAGCCTTTCCTGCCACCCAGGACTCAGCACGTAAGTCCTTCAGGCTCTTCTTTGAAAGCCATTGGTCCCTTATTCAGGACAAAATCTCAGCAGCAAGAAGCTAAAGCCTCCCCCAAGTCCAGACACTGATCAGCTCCTTAAGAGAGCTGTATGTGGCTCTCTCTTCTCTAGTAGGAAACTGACTCCCCTACCCAAATCAGGTGCTAAAGACAGGGCCTCAATGCATTAACCCTTTCCAGCCTTGCTGTTCTTTGAATGCCAACTGGACAACCTGTCTTATGTACATGTTCCTGCAGAAAAAGGAGAAAAGAGATATCTGATGAATCCTCAACAAAAAGGGGTTTCAACAGGATTCAGAAAGGTCTAAACATATTCCCCACCTAGGACTGTGCTGCATTTTAGAGAGAAGTCAGACCCCAAGGGTGTGTGATCCTTGCCTCCCAGGAAGGAGTCGCCTCAGGCTTCCAACAAAATATTAGGCTGTGATTTGCAGAGAAGGAATTTTATATGGTTTTTTTTGTGAAGTGACCTAGAAAAGGCTGTGAGGCTCCACTAGTAGAGTGTATAAGCCACTGCTTATCTATGGAGTGACCTAAACAAGGATGTGATGCTCAGCTGCCAGATAATAGTTTGCTTCAGTGATGCAGTGACTTGCAGTGATTCAAACAGAGCTGTTTGAATCAATGCCTGTTGAGTCAATGTTTCACAAAATTTGGGTATAGGATCTGACTCCCAACCACCTTGACAAAGCTGTTTAGGAAAAAGAAGAGATTCTTACAAGACTGTAGTTAACTCGATACACTAATTTTAAAATTATGTCTTTCTGTGCCCTTCCAACTGCAATAATCCCAACGGCACTTTGCTAGCTGAGAGGAATATGATGTAATGCTGAGGAATGGGCAAAGGATGCGATGGTTTGACTCTGCACTACTGTGACCTTGGTAAAGTCATTTCATGTCCTTGTGCCTCAGATTCCTCCTTGTGAAATAGCAGTGAACTAAAACCTCCTTTCTCCCACAGTGTGGTTATTCTGCTGTTCAGATGGCTAACTTTTCAAGACAGGGGCAGTGCCAAGCAAAACACAGCCCATGAAGAATAATAAGGCAATAATCAATGTCCTGCATTCATTGGCACCAGTTTGCAAAAGTGATTTGGTGGTTATAAATAGATGTGGGCCTAAGGCAAGAATCACAGAGGACCCTGGTTTTCAGAGATGAGGAGAAATCTGCTTTTACATGAAGAATTTACAGATTATCAGTAAGACAAATCATCTTTTATTTCCCAAACAAACAAAAAGATTAAACAAAATCCTGAAGCATCTTATTTTCAGTAACGGGGAAATAAGTCAAAGCAGAAGTTATTAATCTGAGACACACATGATTAAAACAGATCTGGCAAGAACAAAAGGAAGAAAACCAAAGATAGTTATAGTCTTGTTACAGAGATAATGAGTTATCATCAGGATGCTTCTGTAAACCCAGCACGTTTTCTGTGAGGTGAAAAATACTGTCCCTCAGGAGTACAGCTCTCACAAGTAACACTAAGCAAAGGTATCGAGCTCTGCTCCCACATGCTGGGCACTGGCTTGGTCCCACTGTGCAGTTCAGCCGGGCTAGTGCTGCTCAGATCTGCCTCCTGGCCAAACAACAGAGCCCATATCACCCACCACATGGCCCGAGCTGAGCTCAGCCGTAAACCAGGTGCTTGGTTTGAGCAAGAAGGGCTTTCTTCTCTTCTAACTCAGGTGTGTTCATGAAGAAGGAATTATGTTTGCCTGGAAATTACTTCCTTATTTCTTGTGCGTTCACTAATTTCTTCTAGGTTGCTAATTTAAGTGCTGTGGATCACATGGGAGGACTCATTATATGACCGGTAATATGGATCCTAAAGGATCCATAACTGGTTGATGTCAACTTCCCCCCGATTTCCACTTAAGCAACACTTTAAACTAGGTCAGAGCATTAATTAACTTTTGTATGAAATCTCTCCTCAGCCCATCCTGCCTCCCATTGGCTAGTTAATTAAAATCAGCACCAATATTAGGCTGTTACTTTACAGCAAAAAAATTGCTAGTAATCATCCTTTGGGGGAATAAATTAATTATGGGTTACTATGTCTTAATCCTCAGCTGCAGTCCTGTAGCTAGGAGCCAAAATCCTCTCTGTCCTGCTTGGGTTTCCTGAAGGTAACTGGGTCACAGGAACACGTGCCTTGGCTTCATCCTTTGCTGTACTTCAGCTTGACAAATCTTTGTTGAAGATAATCTCCTTAAAACAGAGGCTAGTTTCTTCCAGCTTTCTTGTTGGAAACTGGCTCCCTGAGCACCTTACCCTGAGCACCAGGACATAGCTGACCTTGGAAAAGTTTGAGTTCATGCTTGCAATGAGCTGGGCTTTGTGTTAGTGGAGCAGGAGGGGAGATTCATCTGTCTTTACCTGAAATGCCAACAGTGTAGGCTCCTGGGTCTAAGTAAACCAAGCAAATTTCCAGTCAGTGGAGGGCTACAAGCATGTCTGACTTGCTGCTTATTACATCCTAAGGGAAACACCTAAACAATTCAGAATAACCCTGTTCTAGAAATCCTTTCTCCTCCCATGATGAGGAGGGGAGGGTAAAGGAGATGCTTGACTGTAGATGGATATTATGTGCAGTGGAAGAAATCTTATCCTTAAAACCATCCCTTTCGTCCTGGGTAAAATGATATTTGTACCCTGTGCTGTCCCTGGGAGAAGTATGGCAAGATCATTGCCTTCCTGAGGGTCTTTTTGCCTGTGAGGTGTAAAATATTTACATGGCTTCAGGAAACTGTAGCTGATATTCTTGGTCAAGGAAACAGTCACAGCTTCCGTGAGTACACAGAAAGACAGTATTTATAATTAGTGTCTTGAACTGCACTGACCTGGGTCTGGCAGCTCCAATTCTTCTCCTAAAGCTGGCCAGCCTGGCTGCCACTCCTCCCTTGCTCTGCAAGGATGAGAATAAAATCAGTTGGCAGCTGTTTCCCAGGCACAGAGAGACCATGCTTTTTGAAGTCACCCATCGCAACAAGAAAATCTATTTATAAATATAGCTGCCTTTGTTTCGTATGGTGGGAACACAAAAAAAGCTGTTGCTGAGATCATGTCGTGGGCTTAAATTTGGCATCTGAACCCTTTCCACAGCTTTGAAAAAATCTAAGAGAATACAAGATCTTATCACAATTTTAGATGTTGAATGCCTGCAGCTGAACTGCAAAGATGTGTAGACAGACAACAAAAGCAAACAAAGGGTTTGGAGTTTGTTATTTTTGTCTTGGTTTCCCTGCCCCTGTGTAAACTTTAGCCTCTTCAGCCTCTGTCTTCATCTGTTTCCTTCCCCATTGTGTATATCTGACTGCAAGCCTAACTACCTGTGCAAATAACCAGATGAGCTGAATTGTTTGCTGGGAAAAGGTCTCTGCTGTAGCTGCAGTTTCTTTCAGTTTGGGAATTGTGCAGGCCACTCTGGGAACTGTATCAGAAAGCTGTTACTTCCAGTAACAGCCCCATGGCAAGGCTTGTATAAGATAGCACCAGTTTTTGATGCTGGTTCTGGGCCACGTTAGAAGTAGAGGGAGTAGAGGGAGGACTCCCAGCTCAACAGGAACAGGACTCAGGTTTTGATGAAAAACAAGCAGAATTATTTAATTCACCATGATATTTTGAGCATTCCTCGAAGTGGTCTTTCCCAAGTTTGTAGTCGTTCACCAGCATTCCAGCTTGGGTCAAGAGAAGTATATGATGGTTTTTTAAAACCTATCCCTAACTCGTTTTTGTCATCTGGCAGACAACATTTCAGACCTTATCTTCATCAGCTTCCAGACACTGAGGCACAGTTTCTCATGAGGATTGCTAGCCACCCACTGCGGGCTCCTCTGCAGGTGTGCCCCAGTTGCCTATCACTCACAAGTATTATCACACCAAGTTAACACCCACCACTGGACCTTGCCAGTACTTGCCATACTTAGGCAAGAATCTGCTTCCTGTTTTGTGATAGATCTGTGCCACTCAACCGGCAAAAAAGCATGGCAATAAAATGTCACTTATTTCCTGACTGGTGAATTTAAAGGGTGAAAGAGCTATTTCATGCTTTGGATGTATGAGGAAGAACTGAAGAGATCAAACAAGATAACTGTCAAGGCAGTAAACTTAGAAACACCATGGCAAGCAGATAGGCGGAACTGGGGATAAAAAGGACAGATGAACTGGAGGTTCTCCCCTGGCTGGCCATCAGCACAGTTTGCACCAGAAAACTCCTGGCATTTGAAAGTGTGCATTTTGTGCTGACAATACACTTGAGTCCTAGAGTCAAGCACAATTGATATTGGAACCTGTATGACTGTTACTCTGTAAATCATTTGGGTAAATGATTCTTTACAAGACAATGGGATGGAAGGAACAACCGGACCTACAACCGGCTAGCAGAATCTTCAGTGGGCTGATTGCCCAAGAAACCTGGCTACACCACATGAAATGTGCCCTTAAGGTGAACTTGGCTAACTATAATATGAAAACTACTCCTCTAGAAGTTAGGATACCCACCTCTGCTTGAAGACCCTCACCCACTGAGTCTGTGCAGTAAAATTAAGAGACGCTATACCTTTAATTGAAGATGAGGACAATTTTACACCAATCAGCTTCAAGATAAGGAACTATGAGCACCAGTAAAAAGTTGATAAACAATGGATATATTAATTATGCTAATTTACAATGTATAAATGAATGATTGTTTCAATGCTGGGTGTGCTAGCTTTGCGGAGATACCCCCTAGTACACTTTTTTGTGCAGAACTGCTAATAAATAGCTAATACCTCGACTCTTTGTGTTATTGGCTTGCATACCGGGTAAACGATCCCATGAGTTTTGGGACAAAACCATTTTCTCAGTCTTTTGTGTGTACCTGTTACTCACAGTATCCAAAGGAATATGCCTTTATGCAGCAGCTCTGGGACTGACTAACAGAAATTTGCAATCAAATCCTACATTTTTCTCCTTGCTAAGCCTTTCCCACTGGTAAATAAGTCCTAATGATAACGTTCCTCTTCCTTCTTCCTCCTCCTCTTCTCCAGTTTTTACGACAGGTTATATAAATACAATCCCCTTAAATGGAGAGGAGATTGTATTTACCATAAGCCATATTTTAAAAGAGCAGTCCCTTAGGAAAAACCATGCCATTGCTGCAGAGCAGAGATCTGTCTGGGGTGAAATAGTGCTCTGTACTAGGAGTTAAACCCATCTGGGCCATTAGGTAGTGGTAAGTCTTCGCAGAGGCTGGCTGTAAGTCTCTGCAAAACAAGGGAGACATGTATCTGCCTGCCTATCACATGGAGGAAGCATGAGCGGGAGACATCACTGTCTACAAAGCATATCCTGATTGCTGTTCTTAAGGCCACAAAGCACAGTGGCCAGGATGCTGCTGTCAAGTGCTGTCCCAGCACAGCTGGAGCCACAGAGCCCAAGTGCAGGATTCAAGTTCTGAGATTTCTAGGAGTGATCTAATGAGATTTACTGAGCTTTCTGGGGTCTAAAAGCTGCCATGTCAGCTTTCCTTTTACCTTTGAGAAGCAGGTTGGTTTTTTTGTCTACATCCTTGCTCTGGAGGAGCAGAGGCATCAAAGGGGTGCAAGTGGCCTGACTGAGGGGTGAAAAGAGTAAAAATATGATGAAAAGAGTGAAACTAGTATTAAAGTCCAAAAAAGTACGCTCCTCTATGGTGCCATCACAGCAAACAATATGCACATTTAATATTGAGAGGAAGGGGCATGATGTGCACTTCTGCTCATCCATAAACTGGTATTGCATATATGTGCTGTGAGGCAGCTCTGGGATTTAGAATGATCTCCTCTTGGTCCTGGATGAAACGCAGAACACATTCCCCTGGTGAATCAGGGATTTCATTTGCATTTCTTTGTCTACCGAGCAAAAGTATAACATGGAATCTGAAACAAGTGATTTCTTTTTCCAGAGATTTTTACCAAATTCTGTTTACATTACACTCAAAATTAACCATTGTTCACCACTTTGACAAGTAAGTAAGAAAACGCACATGCATTTTGGATTTAGGGACTGGTCTTACTGGTTTTTTTAACTTGTTCAGGAAAACTGCTTCTTCTATTTGAACAATATTCTATCTGTGCTTTCTGGTCTTCCCTTATCATCCAGCCTTCATACCCCATGCTTCCTTTGCTGTCCTTATCCAAGATACTGTTGTTGTTGTGTTAGATAACTTAGAAGTGCAATATATGATGTGGCATTTTGTCTGGGAAAATAATAAAGCCATGTCTACTTGTTGCAATATGAGTATCATTAAAGAAAAAATATAGCTCCTTCCTAACTCTCAGCTCTCCCAAACTCTTCACCTGTTCCCCAACTTCAAGATTTTATCTGCCTTTGTGCAAGACTTGGTCACACCACAAGACATTGAAGACATAAAGATTAAACACTTTAGAAGGAAAAAACACAGTTCTAAAACACTGATTATCCTAGGACATGTTCTCTTAACACAATAGTTGCAAGGCAATGGCTGATGTAAACAATGATAATTACTTCCTCTTGCCTTTTGAATAGACAATTGCAGTAAAAGTGATACTTTACTGTTCATAAAGCAGTTCATGTTTACCTGTTTGCACACTGAGATATGAAGCACCCAAACATCAGAAAATAGAATGACGATCTAGAAAGGAATGTATTGTTTCTATTTTCTAAACTAATTATCAATAATATGGCTTGTGCTAGTGTTCAGTTTAGACACAGCCATTTCTTGCATCCTTCTTGTGTCCTGGAAAAGACATGGTCATTTAGCTCTACCTGGTTTTCCAGATGTAGCCCATCCTTGTGGTGTCTAAGCCACGTTCTGAAATTAATTCCTCTATCTTCTCCAGGAGATATTACTCCTGAATTAATTCCTCTGTCTGCCCAGAACCAGTACCACCTCCCCAGGTCACTGCATAAAAGGTGGGAGCTGGTGGAGCAGAGCGGTTCTCCCACGTTCTCGCTTCCTAAACACATTCCCTGCTGGCATTGTGGGCAGGGATGGGAAAAACACTGCTTCTCTGACTTAATGAACTTTTCTTCTTAATGGGACTTTTCTTCTGCAAAGGGAAACCTGCATGAGCCAGCTCTGAGATCACAGAATTACAGAGAGGTGAAGGTAGGAAGGGACCTCTGGAGGTTATCTAGGCCAACCCCCCTGCTCAATCAGGGCCATCTAGAGCTGGTTGCCCAAGACTGTGTCCAGCCATTGCCTGGGATAGATGAAGAATGGCTGCTTTAATCTGTATAAACATTGGAGAGAGCCCAAGGTGCCAAATAATCCGGCACATTACAGCCTGATTACCTTAATTTCCTCTTCCTTCCTTTCCACGTCTTCCCTGGTCAAGCTGCTCTCCACTTGACTGAAGTTGTTCTCCCAGTGAAGTGTATAGCACCGTACAGACACAACAGATACCCTGTGGGGAAGAGAACAAAGAAACAGGCAGCAGGATGCGGAGGTGGCAGAGCCAAAGGCTTGGCCCAAATGTGTGTGACTTATCTACACAAGGCATGCAAGGCTCAAGGGAAAGGCTTTGTATTTTCCCGTTGGAGCAGGTCACTCTTGGTTTCTACCTATGCAGTTAGGAGGCTTTGTTTGAAGGTGGTGATGGGAAGCTACTCAACTGTTTTGCAAACCCTGGCATCAAAGGAATGTATTCACATGATGCTTCTGCACCTTACCCTGGCATTATGCGTGTGACACCAGTCCTCTGCAGTATTGATCAAATTATTTGAAACTGCTGATGGAAAAGCTGTGACTTCACCTCTTAAATTGCTTCCTGGGAAAAGGTTCAGGAGACGCTTTATGGGGCTAGGCGTTCTGCCAGGTGAGTTATTCACTCATGCAGGACTCCCCTGGAGAAGCAGAGGGCTGCAGGACTCGTCCCAGCATTCCACAGAAAAGATGGGAAAGCAGACAAATGGCTCCATAATTTGATGTCCCATCTGTCATTGCTCTTCCCCTTTCCAATACAGTGTCAGCTCTGCTTCAAGTATTAAGGAAGGAGAGTGACTGCAGATAAACAACACCCCTGTATGAACAAATAAGGCCCACAGGGTGATAAGTGTGACCGCCCTGGAAATTGCTACCACTTAGGACTGAAGGTCCTCGATTCAGCAAAACAGTAGGAACACGCACTCACACTGGCCCTGTGGGCTTTTGTGACTTGGGATGAAGACAGGGTCCTTTCCCCCCATGACAGCTGTAGGTACCGTCTCCACAATGTTCCCAACCCTTGTCCTCCAGGAAAGAGGCATTCAATGTGGAGGTCATTAGCAGGTCCCAGAGGATGAGAGACCACAGTATTAAAGCCTAAACTAAAGCATACTGAAATCAACACCTACTCATTATTGGATACAGATATTGCATTAGGCCTTTAGCAAATAACTAATTATTTCTTGAGATGAGTTGAGGACAGCCAAGTGGAGTACTTGTAGGGGACTTGTACAGGTGCTTTCCAGTTAATAAGTTATTCACATGAATAATCCTCCATCACGCAAACCGTCCTACTGAACACAAGGGCTACAATAAGGGCTGCAGGATGAAGCCGCGAGATAAGATGCAGAGTAAACAAAGTATGATATTACAGCCATTAATTAATGTTTAGAAATAGGCAGATAATGAAGTCAGGATGGCCATGAGTCACAAGGCTTCACTGCTTCCTGAGCTTATGAGCAAAACGACTCTTAGTGCAAAGCCATGGTTCTATTTTTAAATATAGCTGCTGTCTGAAAAGTTATGGCTGAAGTTGTAACCTATCTGTAACTGGGCGAATAAAGGTGACATTGTCACCCAGGGCAAAAAGTTTTGGCAGGAGCTCAGTGTTATTCTGTCCAGGTCATTCTCCCAGCTGTCTTCTCAGCTAGTGCCAATTTTTCTTTTTATTTTTTAACATGCTTAATTTCTTCTGCGCAGTTCACCGAGAAATTTGAGGTTTACGTCACTAGGCTGTGCATTTACATTTTCCTGTTTCCCAGAACATTCTGAATTCATCAATTGGTTTTGGACAATATTGACAAAGTAACAAGGGCCTTTGGGATCTGCATTGGGATCCTCATGGAAGATGTTGTATTGGAGGAGTTAGTGACCATGTCTGCCCTGCCAGCCATCGCACGCAGGAGTAGCCACTGCAAGGGAACCTGTTGGAGTGCCCCGTGCTGGCCTGGGCCATACACTGGTGGGTGATAAGAGAGCGGTGACAGTCCAGGCTGTCAGGAGAAGATAAATGGTTTTGTTAGTTATGCAAAATAAAAGGCACCACAGCATAGACAGGATCTTCACAGCATGCCAGGGGAAAATCCATCCAGGGTCTGTCCGACCTGAGGGGATCTAAGATTTACTCACTATCTATATTCCTATTTTTATTCAGTTGTATTGAAATAGCTATTTTATTGGTCCATTTGTTGTTGGGCTTTTCTTACTGAAATCTGGAAAGAGCCCTGCACCATTTTGCCCTCTTACCCTCCCAGTGGCACAAAACAGGATCGTAATGGCCTAGGTCACGAGGTGCAGTCAGGACAGGAGAGGCAGAACTCATGTGCCACTGTTGAGGGAAAGCCTGCAGCATGACATTAGTCCCACAAAAGTGGGAAAGAGATGCTGTCAGACTTTTATCTTCATAGCCTGTAATATTTAATTTCAAAACACTTTTTAAAAAAATGTTTTAACTCAGTTAATAACTATAAATACATCTCCGAGCAGTGCAGTCATTTTGTGCAACTGCATGAGTTGAAAAAACAAGATAACTTTGTTTTGCTTCTGTGATAGTTTGCAAAATGCTTTCTTTATTGGAACAAAAAGCATTTTTTTTGAATATGTATTTCTGCAAAAACATCTGCTGTGTGTGAAGTTATTTGACAAAACAAGTCATAACTCTTTATTTAGACTAGAAAATATTAAAGGTCTGGAGCATGTTGCAAAACAAAGTAAATAAATAGAAATAAACAGGAAATAAGTGACTGAGGAGCCACAACATATTAAGGTCAGTTTCCCTTGCTTTGGCTTTAAATTGCATCCTTTCCCATTGTATATTTTTTTCCAGGAATTTTTCTCTCTCTTTTTTTTTTGATGACTGCTGCTTTTCCTTTCCTGCTTTAATTGAATCATTCCCTTCTCTCCTTCAGAGAGTCTGAAAAAATAAACTTTTATCTTGGCTGTGCAGCTGGAGGTGATGGTTCCTATGCACAAGTCACAAATTGTGTTTCAGAATATGTCAAACCCTGATTCATTTACTGTCTTTTCAATTAATTCAATTTAATTCAGCCTGACCTTTGGCTTGGTTCAGCATCCTTTGCAGAAGATCCATAGGATAAAGGAATTAGAAAGCTAACATAACAGTTTGTTGAGGCAAGGCAGTCCCCCTGGCTCAGAACCAGCCTACTCTGTTCAAAACCCTCCCAGTATTTCCCTCCCTGGGTAGAAAGAATGGGATTTTGGAGGTGCCTTTTAACGCTCATTCCCTATAAGATTCCTCATTTCAGACAGCATCAAAGAGCCTTTACAGATTTTGACTCCATGCACACGGTCCTGGGATCTGGGCCAAAAAGAGAAACCCACTGAAAGATCACACTTGCTTTTGTTGTTTGATTCTCAGGATTCACGACTCTAAGAGACCTTACTGCAGCCTTTCAATACTTAAAGGGTGCTGATAAGAAACATGGAGAGACTTTTTACCAGGGCCTGTAGTGATGGGATGAGGGGTAATGGTTTTAATGTACACTAAAGTACAGTATACTGTATACTAAATCCCAGTCCCTAAAGGGGCTACAGGAAGGATGGGGAGGGACTCTTGATCAGGGAGCGTAGTGACAGGATGAGAGGTAATGGTTTTAAACTGAAAGAGGGGAGATTTAGATTAGATATGAGGAAGAAATTCTTTACTGTGAGGGTGGCGAGACACTGGCCCAGGTTGCTCAGAGAAGCTGTGGCTGCCCCATTCCTGGAGGTGTTCAAGGCCAGGCTGGATGGGGCTTTGAGCAACCTGGTCTGGTGGGAGGTGTCCCTGTTCAGGGCAGGGGGTTTGGAACTGGGTGATCTTTAAGGTCCCTTCCAACCCAAACCGTTCTGTGGTTCTAATTCCACTGAACAAAGGTGGTTGTTTAGTCTCCAAAAAGTCTTTGGAGTGTTATATGATCCCTTAATACAGTTAATGTTCTGAGCCCCCAGGATACTAGAATTCTGGTTTGTTTTAATAATGTTAAAAACTGGTTAAATTTTTAAGGGGTATAACTTTGGAGCAATACTTTGAAGGGAAACAATGGAAATAATTACAACTGCATCTTGTTCTGGAACAGAGCAGGGAAACGCCACAGGCTTCCCTTTAACACTAAGCGAGATCATTTCCGTGATCTCTTTACTCCTCATGCTAACACATTTATTTATACGTTAAGAATATGAAAGTTTTGTAATACAGTACATAACTGGCCCATAACTCAACACTAGATTTTAAAGGTAAGTACTTTTCCACTGTGGAAGCAGATGGGTGCTGTTTATGGAGCAACACAGTCTCAGCTCAAGGCAATAGTTAAGGAAATTGGTAGGAGCCCCAAACTACCTCCCTGCAAATCAGCGGGATTTTTTGCAGCCCAGAGAAATGCAAGGTGCAACCACAAGATACTTTCTGCCCAAATGGTCTTCTAGAGTAACTCATGTGACTTATGTCTTCAAGTGACTGATGGTCACACTTCAAAACAGTGCCCCATTTCTTGCCAGTAGCACCCAGTGTGAACGCACTTGCTGCGTTTCGTGGAGTGCTGGCCTGGGTTCAGGATGACCAAATGCACTCTGGGATTGCAGTGCAGCTCTTCCTCGCTGGGGGCCATCCCCACGGATTATTTTAATCATTATTTCACCTGACGTCTCCCGAGGGCCAGGTCCCAAGAGGAAGAGTTGCAAGACAACACGGAGGGTTACTCCTTCAGTGGTTTTCCAGCCACACGCAGCATCTCTAGGTTGTGACCAGGAGCTGAGTTTTGTGGCCGCAATCCTGCCGTCAGAGCTGACAGCACCAACAAAACAGAGCCTCTCACATTTTAGTTAATCAGTCCTTGCTCTGTCCACGGCCTGTCTGCAACTTTACCTGTGCTGCCTTTGCGCACAGGCTTGGGATCAGGCCAGTCTCCTGGCACACCTTGACTTCCTTTTGGTCTCTCACGGCTGAGAGCAGCTGGGGAGATTTTCAGTGCTCTTCTGTGATTCACAGAAAAGGGCGTTCACACCAACCAACAAGCTACCTTTGAGATCTCACTAACTCACACCAGTTAAAGCCTTGATTTTGCAGCTTTTATTTTCCTACCATTAGTCCTGGCACTCTTTTTTTGGTGAGAAAACCAACCAATGCTCCAATAAATTTTTTACTGTTTCAAAAGTTTACCTATCCTTTACGTGTCTGGGGTGAACCTGATAAACCAGTTTCTGCTGCTGTTACACAAATGCTATGCATTGTTCAGCTGTACAGCGTGTCATTTTTACCACTGATCTTGCATTTTCGTAGTGGTTGCTCTTAATTTTTAAAACTTTAAAATGCAAATGGCAAACTTGTGAACAGTTTCATGAGGAGACAACCACTGAGGAGAACTGCCAGACTCAGCTGGAGCAACAACCTACTTGCAAGTAAATCTGGATTTGTAAAACAAGGGAGGTTGTCACCTTTAAAGTTACAAACATCTGTATGTATCTGCAGAATTTTGGAGATGGGAGTTCTTCCTTCCTTCCAGCAAGGAGAATAAGAGTCAGAATTGCTCCAAAAAGCTTTCTTGGTTTGTATCTTGTTAGCCTTTAAAAAAAATAAATCCAATTTTTGGACATTTTCAATGCTGTGGACAGAATAGGCACATTCTGCTTACAAGAGCTATTGACTGAGTGTGACAGAGACAGCCAAGAATACAGAATAGGTGTAAAGTAACTGATAAGTTCTCCTATTCTCCTACAGAAGTCCTCTTTGAGGTCGCTCACCAATACCTGTCTACGTTTCAAACCTCAAATGATAAGTCTGTCTCTAAGCTGCTTTTTCTAGAGCTCCACTGTCGCAGCAAGCAGTTCCCTGGCAGCTAAAGAGGATTTAACTTCTAGCTGCCAATGTCCCCACTTGTGCCAAGACAACTCTGACATTCATTCAGCCTGGCTTTGAATTCTTTCAGCCCACCAACACAACACATAACTAACCTAATTAAAAAAAACCAAAACCCCACAAAACAATCAAAACCCAAAGCAACCCAATCCCCCCACTTTCTGACAGAGAGCTGGTGTAGCTCAGTGAAAGGTTAGACAAGGGCCAGAGAGAGTACAAAGGGCAGGCAAGAGTGCAAGAGCAGGTGTAGTAGAGCCAAAATGCTGCATCCAGATGTTAAACTGCCTTAGGCCAGGGACACCATTAGCTTCTCCTCAGGCTGAGCTTTGCTCACAAGAAAGAAATTGTGTCCCTGGGGTATGGCTGCATTCCCAGGAACAAGAGTGCAATAAACCTACGGTTACTGCATGAGAATCGGTACCTATTTAATTAGTATAAAAAGGAAAAAATACCAGTCACAGACAGGAGCCTGTAATTTTAAAGAATTTCATGTAAATAACTGAAACTTAAACACATTTCTCTGTCGGCATTCGTATGTGCAACAGATGGAGAAGGAAACGAAATGAGGATAGGAAAAGCTAACTTTTTCCCTATTGGATTTGAGGTCTCCCACTTACTTTCTCCATCTAAGTATATTCAGTACAGGCAAACTTCAAGAAATATTGAGACTGGAAGTAAAGAGCTCCAATGGACAATAAGAAGTTGCATATTTCTGCCCCTGTTGGTGCCTTTGGTGTTCACGTGGGCACTGGGAGCACCACTGTCCTTCCCCCCTGGGAAACACTGGCCACCACCACACTGCAGCCCTGCATTATTGCTAGCCCAGACCTGCAAAGTCCAAAGGAAGCACTTGCATCACTACTGTTGTTATCTGGCAGAGCATAAAATTCAGCCACACATTTCATTTCAACCACAAACATGACCTTTGAAACAGGATTTTGAACCACATCACAGCCAAAACCCATCTTCCCTTATCTTAGGGCAGGTGTTCCTCCCTGTTATTGAGATGAAATAAAAAAAAAAAAAAAAGAAAGAAAAAAAAAATCAACATCATCTGTGTCATAGTCCACAACCACAGTTGTTCTGACCACCCTTGTCTCTGGCACAGTGAAATGGGTGCTGCTGACAAAAGGATCATGGGAGGTGTTGAGTACAATTTCAGAGACAACGAGGTAAAGATTGTAACACAAGAAGGTTTTGTAAAAGAACACAAGAGAGTGGCTTGTAAATGGCACGCAGACAGAGCTAGGAGTTCAGAGAATACCACATGTATGTTTATATATACAAAAATAAGACAAAAAGTTATGTATATAACATACTATATAACTTAGGTTATATATGCATATAAAACTTACTATATAACTTGATTTAGTTATCTAAAAAACCCCAAAAGTTTCATATTTGTAATTGACTTTGTCCAGTTTAAATGTGGTGCTTTGATGGTGTGGTACTTTAGTTCTTTATTTAGATGTTTCACAATAAAACTTATACATGTGTCATTTCAGAAACTATAAACCAGCTTAGATCAAGAAGCAAATCATGCTCGGGCACTCTCAAGACTACCTTATAATGTCTCATTTCTAATCCAAATCTCTTTTCTGCAATAATGTATTAGCACATGGGTTGGTTTTTTTTTAAATTTTCAAATGTAGTAACATTGTCTACCACTGGTGCCAGATTATATATGAAAATTAAGTGTTTGAAAATGCCTGAATTTCCTACAGGCGAAAGTGAAACATCTGTAACTATTCTTTTTTGTGTTATAAACTTGATCATTGTTAACAGTGGCCACATAAGGGTTTCATTTTATATTTATATTTAGTGATGCTCTTGTCCACCGTTCTGATACGGTCGCATTTGCTACCAGCACACCTAATCCTAATCATTAGGCAATAATGTCCCCTAGTCAAAGAGAAATCTGAGCTATTGCAAATCTAGAGCTGCATTCCTCTCCTTCCTCCACACCTTTTGCTTATCTCCTAGGCTTGCGCATTGTAGGCGTTTAAAAAGTTTTAAACACAGCCTTATCTTCTCGCTTATTTCTTACCGCAGACTTCTCTGATGCATTTTTCCCTAACTGCTAACTCATCCACAGAGAAAAATATATTATACTGTATTACAGTATACATTACCGAGAAAATGCCATTGCACAACAGGCCTGTTTCTAATAATCTTTTCTCATCATTCTCCATGAGACTGAGAGGCTTTTACCATGCTAATAGCAGTTCTACTGCCTTGCAATTTTTATTCTTGCTTGATACCTTCCAGTCTCTTAGCATCGCTTTTCTTTAGTGCCTGTAAATTGTCCAGATTTCACATTAGATAATGATACAGCAATACTCTCAGTGCCAGAGAAAAGGTCAGAAGTGCATTTTCAAGAATAAGTGATTCTACAAAAGGATAAAAAATAGCGACCGAGATACTCCATGCCTAATGCTGTGCATTCATTTGCATAATTTTACCAGCTATTTTTATTCACAATAACCCATCAGAGCCAGAGCAACTGCAGAAAAATCAAGTGCAGTAAAATAAGGAGCACAATTCATCTAAATACACGCAGCTTTCATCAGCTGTGAGCACTGGTGTTGGTACAAGCAGTTCACTGGAACTGATAATGCAATCTATGAAGGAGCAAGAAGCACATCTATAATTCGATGTTCACAATCTTTATAATCGCTTATAGTATGAATGAGGCTTGATTTATAGGTTGAATCTATAATTCTGGCAGCTGAGGAAAATATTACATTGGCTACAGAAATGGACATAAAACCTCGAAGGCATTTCCTAGTGCCTTTTTAGTACAGGTTTGATAGTGTGTAGTATACACCAGCCTCAATCATTTCTTTTCTGTACTTGGGCAAGTATTATTGTCATTACTTACAAAAACCAGGCTGCATAAATCCCATTGGGCTTCACATCTCAACAGGTACACCCTCAAGGCTACTTTGTTATTCTACCTATGGCACACACCACCTCTAACCCCATTTTATGGGAGCAAAGTTCAGTTTTAAGGCAGCTTCCACAGTGTTTGGGGAGGCTGCCTGCACACAGCGCCTTTTAGCTCTTTCACTACTTTCACAACAGCGTTGCTGCCAAAACAAAGACAAAGCAGTTTGCCAGACAGTACTGGCTAAGTTATAGTACTTCTTATACTACTACTACAGTGGAAAGGGGAAAACGTGCCTTCCAACATGTGCACACATAGTTTAAATAGCGTTTGTGTTTGCACACTTGAAACTGATCTTGTAGCCTTGTCTTTCTGGATCTCTTTGGGACTTTTGCAAACAGGAACTCAATTCAACTCAGGTTATATGATATAAAACCCCATTTCCTTTTTATTTTCTTGCTATGTAAACAAGAAAAGCAGATCATCAATCTTCACTTTTTGGACAGATATTTAAGAAGAGTTCTATAAACTCATCTACGTGCTCTATTTACTGTATAGTTTTATATTATCTTAAAGAGTAGCTGAGACTTGCCTGCTGCGTCATGGCAAAGTATGACCTTATCTGATCCAACCATATTGAAGCAACTCCTTAAGGAGAAGTAAAAAAAAAAAAAAAAAAAGTACACTGTCAAGCTTAATTAAAAGTAGACTTTTTTTGGGTTAAGCCAAGACATAACAGTATTTCCCATCCCACCCTTTTCCTACTTGCTGTACACTGAGCACAAGCTTAATCATCGTTCTTAAGTAGTTGGTTTTGTTTTATTCAGCAAGACCAAGAAGTAGTGCAGTGGAATTATTTACAGGAATGAAGTTACTCAAATCTGTATTTCAGTGAAAGGCTTAACAACAAAGCAAGATGGGGATCTCACAGGCTGAGGCTGAGTAGAGAGCAAACAACTTGCCTCAACCCAAAGAGCCATCCTACTGATGCAATCACGGTAACATTAAGTGTTTAGAGAAAAGAATCGTACAGCTCAACGAAATTTCTCCCCTTTGAAAAGCCTTACCGATTACAGAACGAAGAACATCATCTCTGATTTTGACAAACTCAACTTACCTTTAAAGAGAAAATTAGTCCTTGAAAGTTGCCATGACAAATTACACTGTTTAGAATCAGCTGTTTCTCTTAATGCAGCATAGAAATTCCTATTAACATTCTTTCCAAATGAATAAATATATACTATTATAAGATTCCTGAAGAATTAAAAAATGGTTTATTTGACAGAATGTCAGCTTTTAGCTGAAATCCACCACGTAAGTTTACAAGGAGAAAAAGAAAATTCCCTAAGCGTTTCAATTGAGCTGATTATATTAGCTTCTCTCATCTTGGTGAAGAAATAGGGAGATGTACATCTTTAATAAAATGAACACATGAGTATTTCGTTAATCCATTTAGGGCTTAAATTGCAATTTTTAGCTATAATGAATTATTGTAGGAAGTGCAATAATAATTTTGACTAGATACAGGCATTTTTTGAAATAAACCCTAGGGCTGAAAGAGACCAATGGTTATACTTCTTGTTTTTAACAAAAATTTAATGGTACAACTTTATAACATGACTGTCACCATATCAAAGACTCATTTCTGAAAAATTTAACACACCAAAGCATGTTTGAAAGTGTTCAATTCTATCCCAGCTTTCCAACAAATTGCTTGAACTAATAAATCTTAAAAATGGGCAAGAGAAAACAAGTAGGCAATTACTTTTCTGCATAGTATTTTCTCTAAAGTTTCTTCTTCCTTTCGTCAGCTCACTGTTATTACACCTGTAGAAGTGATGGCTCCTACTGTTTGCTTAATTACTAAGTGTTTGTAACTAGAGTAGTTTACATTCATGTTTAACACAATCCTCACTTTGCAACAAGCACTTTTCACCAACCCTTCCTCCTCCTTACCCAGAAGAATTCCTCTTATCCTTTTGGCTTCAAAATAAACTGCTTCTGGCTATCATTTCCTTTTACTGCATACCTTCATCTATCTTTTCTTTTTCCTTTAAGCAGGGTACTCTGATCTTGCAATACTCACATAAAGACTGCAGCAATTCAGAAGTATTACATACTTCTCTGCAATAGAATATATGATATTAACATTCATTTTTCCTACAGCATCTGGGTCTGTGTCACAAATTACTTAGACACATGGCTGGATTTGCAGGGGGTGAATGAATGGAAAATAGTCATCTACTAATTAAATGACGGATGAAAGGACAGCAAAGAGCAGAATACTTCTAATAGTGCTAACTCCCAATGCAAGACAGAATAAGTGGGTTTTCCACATATACAAACTGCAGCTGCTTTGACAGCTGACACAAGTTGTATAAAGCAGAAGGCAGTTCCTTACCAAACTATTTATGCAAGCTTATTATTAGAGTGAAAGGATTGGTCATACTATTATAACTCCATGGTTGTGCTCCATAGAGCACAAGCTCCCTCAAAAAAAAAGCAGAGGAAAATATTTTCCCTTTATTTCTAATACGTTGTTGGGTGAATTACAGTGGGATACCCTTTTTCTCAGAAAATCAGGTCTCAGAAAGCCACAAAGTCATAGTGCCAAACACAAAGCTACCTTTTAGCGCAGCAAAGCCTCCTCTGGGGTCTTCACCCAATGGTCTCAGCAACCCTGAAACAGACAAGTATCACACTGAAACTCCGCCTGCGGCTTCAGAACTCCAGCACGGGCATTCCTGCATTGGTTTGCTTTGGTGCTATGGCTTTGAAGACATATTTTTAACTGTACCACGAATGACAGCCCTTTTGCCCATATGACTGGGAACTTGGGCAACAAGACCTGCGCAGAGGAAGAGGCAGAGCCTGCATGACAGCAGGGGGGGTCCCTGGGAGGAAATTCCATTTCAACATGAGGAAAAACTTCTTTACTTGGAAGGTGGCAGAGCACTGGCACAGGCTGCCCAGAGAGGCTGTGGAGCCTCCTTCTCTGGAGAAATTCACAACCCGCCTGGACACGTTCCTGTGCAACCTGCTCTGGGTGAACCTGCTTTGGCAAGGGGTTGGACTAGATGATCTCTAAAGGTCCCTTCCAACCCCTACCATTCTGTGATTCTGTGACCCAGCTGTATGGGGAGCAGGAGGGCACCGGCTCCTGCCACCCTATGTTTCGGTAGGAAATGGAGGCTGCAGCCTGCCAGGGGGGCTGGGACACCTGCACAGGACACGCAGACACAGATGGCCACTGTCAAATCCACAGAGTCCAAAGCCCTTCTCAAGAAAGGCAAGCTGCCGGCCCCTTCATACCACAAACAGAGCCATCACACCCCTGACGCCATGAGCTCACAGTCGCCTGAGCCATTGCGAAGCTCAAGGACTACCTGTCCTTCTCTCACGCTCACAGGCTGGATACTGGGGACCTGACCTGAGGCAAGGTGACCTCAGGGGGTAGGAAAATGGTCGCAGGGGCCTGCCTCGCCTCAGCAAGACCCCTACCCAGCTTCCCCCCTGCCCCACACAACCCCCATACCCGCCACCTCGTCTCTCTCAGGGCTCCCTCAGGGCTCCCTCAGGGCCCCCTCAGGGAAGCCCCGCCCCTCAGGTAAACCCCGCCCCTTCGCTCCTTAGCCCCGCCCCCTTCCCAGACCCAGGGATTTCGAGGAAACGGCACAGTCCCCGCCCTGCCCTTCCTGCTCGCCGCTTATTGGCTGCGACGGGGGGGCGGGGCCGTAAGCCGTGGAGAGTGACGCGTCGGCGAGGTCACGTGGGGCCGCCCCCTCCCCGGTTCGGCCGGGGGCAGCTGGAACCGGTTGGCCCCCGCCCCTCGGGTACCGGCCACCGGCCCCGGCCGCGGGAGGAGGGGCCGGCAGCCCGGACCGGCGCCGCCCGCAGCCTCGCGCTAAGGGATTGGGAAGCCGGGAGCGGCGCTCGGCCAGGTCAGTCAGCCCCGCCGGCCCGCGGTGTCGCGACGGGGCACGGGTGGTTGGTGCGCGGCTGAGGGGACCTGGGGCCTGAGGGGGTTGGGCTGGCGGCCCGGCGGCGGGAGGGCGCTGCCGCTCCCGGCGGGAGGTACTGGGGGGATGACGCTCGGCACTTGGGCGTGTTGCGATGCGGGGAGCGGCCGGTGCCGCGCTCTGAGAAGAGCTGGGGAGGGTGGAGCGCTCCCGCCGGCCGGTTGGCCCCTCCCACCGCCCCGGTTCCCCACTCGCACCGCGCCTTCCATTGGCCCCGCCCCCTCACGCCCTCTCCCCGCCCCCCACGCCCCGGCCACGCCCCCTTCCCAGGCCCGGGGCTTTCGAGGAAACGGCACGGTTCCCCCCCCCGCCCTTCCTGCTCGCCGCTTATTGGCTGCGGCGGGGAGGGCGGGGCCGAACCCTCGGGGAGCGACGCGTCGGCGAGGTCACGTGGGGCCGCCCGCGCCCCCCCCGCCCCTCCCCGGTTCGGCCGGGGGCAGCTGGAACCGGTTGGTGGCCTCCCCCTCCCTTCCTCCCTCCCCACCCCCGCCGCCCCGGTACCGGCTGCCGACCCCGACCCCGGGAGGAGGGGCAGGCTGCCCGGCCGGCGCTGCCCGCAGCCCCACGCTAAAGGGGTTGGGAAGCCGGGAGCGGCTCTCGGCCAGGTCAGTTGTTGCTGCTGGTCCGGCGTGTCGCGGTGGCGGCGGGGCACGGGTGGCTTGGTGCGTGTGGCTGAGGGGACCTGGGGCCTGAGGGGGGGTGGGCTGGCAGCGGGAGCGGCCTGAGGGGAGGCCCGGCCCTAAGGGGATCTGGGGGCAGAGGTGCGCCGTCCGTGCAGCCGGCGCCGCAGCTGGGCGGTCCCCCGGCTGGGGGCATGCCGAGCCGGTGGGGCCGTTTATTTACATCCCTGTCGACAGCGCTCACCTGGGGCGGTCCCGCGACTGCTGGACCTTATGTAAGCGTCCGGGAGGCGGGGGCACGGCCGGGCCCAGGGACGCGGCAGGGCCCGGAGCCAGCCGCGGTGCGAGCCCGGCGGTGGGGCAGGCGGCGGCGGGCGAGGAGCGGTCGGTAAGGCCCCGTCAGGCCCGGGCACCCCGCGGCGGCGGTGGGTGTGCTCAGCTCCGCTCTTTGTCTGTGCTCCGAGCCGAGGGAGCACGCTAACAGCGTAACGGCTTGTGCTCTCCCTTCTCCATCTCATTCGGGCTAATAAAACAACTCCAGATTAACTTCTTTGCCTGCTTCCTAACCAGGCTGCTGTAGGGGGCACAGATTCATTTTCCTATTATTTTTTTTCCCCTTTCTTTTTTAATCAATAGCTTGTCTTGCAGGGTGTTAGTGTTTTAATTCATTAAAGCATGCGCTGTTAGATGGAGATTAGGCTCCAGAATTTTAAAATGTTAATAGGGGAGTGAAATAGTGGATAAGTGGACTTATTTTTTATCACAGAAAATATTATTCCTTGTGGATTTTTATATGTATTGCTACTCTAGCACTGTTGCCTGTAAAATAACTGTAGAAAATAAGTAAAAAATCAAGGGACTGCTGTTTGTCTTGAATAGAAGCTACCAGTCTGAACTGCCGCATAATTAATCTCTTTAATAAAGCCGGTTACTCCTCAATAAAATGGATACAGGCTTTGAAGAATCTTTAAAAAAGTTGTTTGTTGTGTTGAATACTGAGAGCTGTGGGGAATGTTATATGTGTTATTTGTCCATGTAATTTCTAAGTGAGGAATGTTAGTACGATCACAAAGAACTAAATTACTACCTGGTTAAGATCTTGTCAGCCACATGTTAATAATGAACAACACTTCAGCAAAGAGAAATCAAACCCAGGCTGTTTTGGTTTACTTGCAAATATGCCGCAGCCGTTTCCTGTCTTTTTCAACAACTTTGTCTACAAAACTGCTGTGACATAGCTAAGACAGAATGGTCTGCTACATGGACAGGTATTTAAGAAATGCTGAAAACCATTAAGTTCTTGTTATTTAAAACAAAGCAGGTGCATTATAGGTGAACACAGTGTGTCAGATAAGGATCTTGTGTTTGATTACCAGGTCTGCCTTGGCCTTGCAAACAGGTAGTTAAATTGTTACTGAAAATAGCATCTTAAAGATATTTTTCTCTATTGCTATATACTAATGTGATGCTGTTTCAGAAGCAGTACTTGGGCTTTGCTTCTTTCTAAATGTCAGCGTAGCCCTATTGGTAAAATTCCTGCCTTTGAATTGGCACAGCATGTCCAAATCTCGTATGCAAGTTTGTTTTCTGCCCAGTGTTAATACTGCAATGCAGTATGAGAGAGCTGCTGACTTTGTGGCCGTCCTTTCTCATGCAGTCAAGGTGCTGGGGGATAGGAGGGGCAGGAAGAACCTTCTGGTTTTTTGGGTGAAAATGAAGGAGTTGATGCTGTAATGTTGTTTCTAAAAATTGTCCTCCAGTTATTAGGGTGAGTGTCCTGACAAGCATATCCTCTGACCTCTCTCTAAAATCCAGGTGTTGTCAATTATTGTTGCTTAATTTTATTACATACCTAATTTGTTACTTTAGATGTATTTCATAATATTCTGATACCTTGTTAGGACCAACCACAAGCAACAAAATCTGTTCTTCATACTAGAAGTTTAGTTGGATTCAAGTAGATATAATTTAAATATTAAAGGTATAGTCTGAAGTAGCATGAGTTAATATTTTTATGCTTGAGAGTCTAATGCTGTGAGTAAAAATGACAAAACTGTGTCTTAAAACAGCAGTTTTGTGTGGCTGGCTCATCTCTCTCCTTTGTTCAGCATAGCACCAGATCTGACACGTGGTGGATTTTCAGTCGCTGCAGACAGTACAGCTTTCAAGAAGGTAAAACAGAAGTACAGTACCTTCTCCTGCAGTGCAGTGTTGTGTTCAAACGCAAGCTTCCCGAGGGAGGGTGCAGCGGGCTGAGGTGCCCTGCATTGGCCCCGTTCCTGCCAGCGTGTGCTCTCAGCTGTCGAGTGCTGTGGCACTTTTCCCCTGCTTCAGGCTGCCTTGGTGTTGATCGGTCTCCTGAGTTTCTACTTTTAAGGTGGAAAATGTCTGCTTAAAATCAGAAAAATAAAATACTGCATCCTTCTACTCCTTGCCCTTTTGATCTTTATATACAAAAAAATTGAGCATGTATGTTTACTTTTGCAGTACCAGTATTCTGCACTGTGATGAAATGTGTGCTAACGGTATGAAAGAGCCTGTTTGTGCACAGATGGTCTTTATTTTTCTACAGATAACTAAGCCAATTCAGTAATATAGTGGTTAAAAATATTCTTACATTAAGGACCAGATGTTTGAAAGTGTTAAAATGCATTCCAGGAATATCATGGCACCTAGGTACCTAGCTGTCTCATTTTAATTGTCTAATTACCTTTGAAAAATCATATTAAGTACCTCTAAAAAATGTATATACCTGGGTATCTTAAAATTCATCCATTAAAAAATTACTTTTATAAGCCATATTTTACCCTAATTGAAAAATTTGTGTTGGCTGTTATCCAGCCATCTTTAAACATAATGTTACCCAAGAGAGTTTTGGGTTGATAGCTTTACATCAGAAACTTCTACCAACAGTTTATTAAGTAGGGTTTTGGGGCTTTTTGGGGGGTGAGGGGGAAGGAAATGTAACACAATATGTTTTCGTATGTGTCTGCTGCTTTTTGGCTTTCTTGTCAGCATGTTGCCAAATACTGAATATACTCAATGCACTAAAGCCCATGCAAAGGGCCAAGGTCTCATGTGATCTGGGTCATCTAACTTCTAGGAGCTTAAATGAAGTTATTTTAGTTCACACTCAATTAGATGCATCCTAGAGAGGATAGAACTCACAAAACTTTGGATTCTCCTCGTACTGGAAGAGCAGCGTTTTGCTTCTCCTTCAATCTTGAAGTTGTTTTTGTTATGAGTTCTGATTATTTTCAGTAGAAATTTTCCCTGTGGAGCCCTTCCAATTTAGAAAGCTAGTATAGAATTTCCTGAGGCTTGGTCTGTTTGTCTCCCCTCCCTTCACTCATTAGATGTCAATGTGTATTTTTCGTTCTAGTGATAACTATAACCAACCATTCTGCAGCCCTTATAACCAACTCATAGTTGATAAAGTCAGCTTCTCATTCAGATCTATCTAAATATCGTTGCCTAAAGTGTTTCCTGCCTAATTTTGAAAGCCTTCTGTCTGTACAACAAAAAGAAAATTCAAGGCCTTCGGGGCTGTAAGTCTCTGCAGTAGAAAAAAATGATTATGTTGTACTTCAAGCCTGTCTCAAACATTACCCCTAGAGCGTTAGAAGTCAGAACCTCACAAACCTATTTGGGTTGCTATTAAAAATGTCACTTGTATTGAGAGAGAGCATGTCATCGGGCTTTATGAATGATACAAATTTTTATGAGTCTAAAATTTTTTCAGTGTTTGCATCTAGGCTATTACTTGGTGTGTGTTTATCTAAGCCTGAAATACTGAATATAAGATATGGGACAGCGAACAGCCAATACCTCTTAAAATATATTGGAAAGGTTAAGGAAATTAAGGGGGGGGGGGGAGGGGGATGGAAATAATTTACTGAAGCTGAAGGGTCATGAAGGGGTTTTATATATCACCAGACCTGTAAGCCAGCAGGTTCAAATGAACTTCAAGCTTGGAATTTTTAAATTAAGTCCATCTTCTGGTATATTTTGACTACAACCAAAAATTATCTTGGTCTTCCCCATTCATGATGAACTTTGCTACCTCATTTTAGAGGAAAGCTATGATATTCTGTGATACATGAATAGTTGATTGTGTTATGCCAGAAGCAGAGCCTGAAATGTCTTCTCTTCTAAGTGCTTTTACAGGTTCATGGCTTTTTGGCTGCATCTTCTAGAAGTGCAGTTCTAGAATTGGGAGGGGGGAGCTTGGGTTCACTATTATTTAGGGAAGTACATTAACTCCCATCACCCTTGTACTCCTCCAGGTGCCCATGAGGATGGGAAAATTGTGAAAGGAAAGCTTTACAGGCAATATTAAAACAAAGAGTACATTTTTTTCTCTTCTGTTCAGCCTGCAGGATCCTATGCTTAAAATCTTCGTTATTTTTCTTTTGGGTGTACGAAGGCAAGTAAGTGGATTTCTGAAATTACAAGACTCCCAGTTGCTTTTCTTCCTGTCTAAGGCCATGAGGAGAGCTTTGTCTTGTGGCAGGGGATCAAAGATTGCAATGACCCTAACTACTAGGCTGTGGATCTTGCCCCTGCTCTGGAAGCCTCACAGACAGCCTGTCTTATACAGTGAGATTAGTTGATGGGCAGGGTTACCTGAGTCAAGCTTTTGAAGGCAGGTTGGTACAGCCCCAGGACTCAGAGTGCTGCCGCTGCTGTGCGGTCACCATCTCCTTGGGAAGCCTCCAGAAGCTGTGACAGGTAAGGGTTTGCTTTGCGAAAGGAGGAGAGTGTGAGAGACTTGAACTGTGACACGGTGGGGGAAAGAACATGTTTCTGAAAGCAAGAATCTCGAGGTAGAGAAACACTTTTTTTTTTTTTTTTTTATTGAAGTGCTGATACCATTGTGTGAATGGTCTCACCTGGGCGAGACCTCTCTTTCCCATGAGGCAAGGACCAAGATTCAAATGCTCATTGCTTGTTTGCGTGTAGTTGCAGTCCGTAAAAGCTGACCAAAGGGAGGAGGTGGGACATAGGATGAGGGGCGATTGTTTGCACCCCAGGCTAGCATTTGGATGCATGTAGTTGCAGCAGATGTTTACTCAGCTTTAATACTTTCGAACCCAAAGATTGTTTAAAAAACGGTCGGTGCATAAGGACTTCTAGTTCATAAATCTGCTCAGTTGACTTGTGAATATTTGCTGATTAGGAAGCGTTTAACATTTAACAACTGGTTTCAGTTCCCCTGAGCAGACAATTATGACCCCTCTGAGCTGAGGATTTGTTACATTCTTCCAAAGAGTCCATCTTTACAGGTGTGGGGAGCATAGAGGATTTTGTTATTCTTTGTTAGCTTCTTTGGTGAGGCAATGCTGAAAATCTGAAGGAGCCTGACACCTGCTGGTCAGAGGATTTGATTGTCTAGGGTTTTGTGCCATTTCCCTCTGGGAATTAAATTATTCCCTCTTCTCGGGAACCAGCAGCAACTAGACAGCTAAACTTATGCTTTTTCTCCCTAAAGAAGGGGTTTTTGTGTCATGTCTTGAAAGTACAGAATGCTTTATAAGTGCATGATAATACACAACATAGGCTTGATTCATTAACAAAAAGCAGATCTGTTTTTTCCTTGCTGTAGCTGCAGTTCTGCTAGAAAAATCATGCCTGCATTTGGTGATGTAAACTAGAGTTTTTCTTCTCCTGATGTACATCCCTTGTAGGGTGTAGAATAGGTCTTTGAGATAAAATGCCTTTTGAGCAGAATTTTGACAACTTTATAAAGTCAGTTTATCGCTGTCCTTACAATTAACTACTGTTACATAGAAAAGTAATATTCTTTTGCTAGGTGGTTTAGAAAAGCCTACAAATGTCTTGCGAGTAGGTACACAGAATTTTTACAAGACTGGCTAAAAGCTTTATAGACTTAGCAGGATTTCAGATTTTTCTCTAGGAACAAATGGGTAGTTAGTTAATTTGGAGTAAGACAGATGTGCTGGTTTTCGTCAAGTTTAATTTTGAGTCATGTTGCATTGGCTTTGGAAACAACTTTTTTTACAAGGCAAAAGCCTGTTCTTGCTTTGGGAAACTGGGTTCAGGCTTCATGTGTCGCTTACCTGCTTTGTAGTCTTTGGCAAGGCATTTTTGCCTACTTTGCCTAACTTTTTCAGTTAAAGGGTGTCCAAGCAAGGACAGTGAGTGAACACAGCCAAGGCTCTGAACTATTCAGTGTCTTCATAAATGCACGCTGGTAGCTTATATTCTCTGCTTTAAACTGAGATTTTTGTGTTGTACAGGACCAGTTTCACAATCCAATTTTAGTTTCAGCACTGAAACATGCTGCCCTTCTGTGTCTGTAAATAACTGCTAAAAATAAATGCTAGAATGTGTCACTGTTAACATACAGACCACCTAATGACATACATGTGATGAAGTTCATAAAGGATGTGCCCATCATGGAATCCCTGTTTATTAAGTGGGCTTATTTCTAGCTGTAGTAGTTTGGGATTTTGTCATTTACAGAAGCGTTACTTGTAGAAGATTACATGCAGAATTGGAATGTATGACCAGAAACATCTATATTGCTACAATTTTCTTGCTGTCGTTTTACTACTGAAAAGTCATCTCCCTTGACATGAAGGGAGGAGAAAAAGGAATGTAAAGTAAAGGCAGCAATAGTTAGAAAACGAGTATATTAAGAGAGGAGGAGGAAAAGATCCAGAAGAAAAATTGTAGGTGTTTAAACTTCAGTCTAACTCTCTGTCTGCCTGAGAGGAATAAGGATTGATTATGAGCTTTTTTTTTTTCCTTCCTACTTGGTATCTGACTTTAGCTTTTTTTGCTTTCAAGGCAACTTTTATGCTGCCCTGTGCCCTTTGAAGGCAAGGGCTTGTAGTAGAGCTAATAAAATGTAGATTGCTCCCTAATGCCCTTAGTTCTTCTTGTTACCAGTCCTTTAGTAACAGCTTTAATGATAATGACCAACATTGTACTGAAATAAACTGCTTTTGTCCTGTTCAAAAATAACAATAAAAATATTCCACTTGCTTGGTTAAAAAAAAAAAAAAAACACAACACAGTAATATAAAGAAATGAATTAGTTGAGAGCATTGCAGAGTTAATTCTGTATATAATTAGTTTGATGATTTTGCAACCCATGCCCAAGGCAATATACTTGGGTGAATTAGTCTAGACTTGGATTTGGATATGACTACTACTCTTATAAATAATATAAAAGGCTATTTTACATCAATAGTATTTCTGCTGTAATGGGGAGGGTGGGATTCTGCCAGCTTTTTTCCATCAAGTTATTGTGCATTGGAAGGGGGTAGAAAATTGAAGCAAGGTCAGTCCTCCAACTATCGTCCTGGCTACAGAGTCTGTAGGCAGTCCCTTCCTGCCGTGGTGTTTTGAAGTCTGCTGGTGCTCCATGTGAAAGGCTGGAAGTATTGGTAGGGGTGCAGAGTCCAAGGTCAGGAACAACTCGCTGCCTGTGGCAGCAGAGAGTTGTCATCTGTCATGGGTTCTTCCCCTTTTTCCTTCAAGGTGGCAGAACTTATTTATGAAACCTTTCTTCTGTTTTGAAGAGGATGCTGAAGAATAGCATAGGGAGACTGTCAGAAGTTACTGCTTGCCAAAAGTCGTGATCTTAAGTGTCTTACAATAAAACTTCCAGTGGCCTCTTTGTGAGCAAAATTAGTCAAAACGGCTTTTTGAAAAATCTCAGCTTAAGGCTGATGAATGCTGCGTGATACTGATGCTTGCATATGGTAGTTGTTTTAGTAGTCTTTTTCTTGTGACAGTGTTACAACAGTGTCTTCTGCAGCTGGATGCTTTTTTCTGGGGCTGCTGCTGCTTTTAAAGAGCTTTCTATTCTTACTGCTCACTCAAACAATAACATCACTAGTGTCTTGCTTCCCTATAAGTGGTAGGATTTGTGTTTCTTTTTAGAACAGCAACAGATGTAGCGTATTGTTCCTGAAATGTAGTATCTTTTTCTTCCCTCTACAGATTTCAGCTATCCTAGGACAAAAGTTCTGCAAGTATGACCTCTTCTCAAGTCACTTTTGAAGTAAGAGGACCATCGGTACCAGGTACCCAAATCATGTTTTCTCCTTTTTGTATGGTTTAACTAGAAGAATATTCAAAGTCTGTCTTTTCTAGTTACTTTGGAGGTAAAAGAATATGTCAGTTCAGATATTAAAATGATAAGTCATTGTAAAATACATTAATTAAGAAATTTCACACAGGAATTTGAAAACTAATTTTTACCTTTTTCTTCAAACAACAATTTCATACTGTGCTAGAGATTTTGAAGCTAACTGAAATGGTTATGATTGTTTTAAAACCAGTGTTCTGTCTCTAGTAACTTTTTATTCCATGGGAATGAGTATTTACATTCTGGATTATGGTAGTCAGGCATGCATTGACGAGTTTGTTCTGTTTTTAGCTTGCTCTCAATCCCTGTTGAAGGTTCTCCGTAACAACATGTGACCTCTACTAGGAGTTAAGGACAGAAAGAACATGCAGCTTAATTCAGTATTCTATCTGTGCAAAAACGTGTAAAATAAATTCTGTAATCAAAATGAGGAACACAAGGTGTCAGATCATGTAGAACACCAAGACTGAGTGTTGATAAATTGTGCTTATTACTTTGATCTTCATCTTTAGGAACTCTGAAGGAAGGTCACCAAAAAAAAAATTGGTGGTTGCCTAACAGAAGCAGATGAATGTGGGAGCATGTACAGATTGGCAGAATTCCTGTTACAAACAGATACCAGATGGCATAAGGGTCCGTTGTAGTTGGGGGGGAAAATGCTAAAAACATTTAAAAAGTTTTGACATCCGCCCCATTTTAGACCTTTCCTGTGTTTCTCCCATTTGATTGGGAATTTGGGAACGGAACATTGACACACAATGTGGACATGAAGCCTTTACTAAGGAGTAGTGTTTTTATAGCATTCTGGGGAAAACTTTAAAGAATAAATTGACCTTAACTCAGATGAGTCTATAAAGCACTGGTGTAGCTATACAATGGAGCCATGCTCTTTTTGCCCTATTTACAGTGTTGCTTCCACTGTTGTGATGGCACTGTCACTAGTGAAGTTGATTTGCATGCGTACCTTTTTCTTTTACTCATAATATCTGCAACAAAAATTAGGATTAGGGAGAACTAAATCCTGCCTCAGTGGCTGGTTATGAAGAATTACCTGGAAATGCTGACATACGTATAGCATAAAGAGGTGACACAGAAGGTTGCTTCTGCTTATGGCAATATTGATGCTGTTGGTTTTGTCCGGGGAGAAGAGCTTTGAGATGAAGCAGTGGCAAGATGCAGTCTTGTGAAAGAAGAGAGGTAGGTTTTCAGAGCTATCAGCAGTTCTACAAACAGCAGAATTTCCAGTTTATTTAGAAATGTCATGTACTGATTTTGTCAGATCACCATGATGGGTAGTTAGTTGGTGAGACACGAATCCTCACCTTGAGCGCTAATGTACGCCCTGTGTCCTCATTGCTGTCCCTTCCTGTTGATGTCAAAGCCAGTGTCTTCAGGCTAACTGCAGGATAAAAGGGCATCACCAGCACGGGAATGATGCTTTGATTCACTTCCTGTAGCCAAACCACTTCTGGAATCAACACTGGTGATGAAGCCTGACACATTGACGTAGGCTTTTACATATTTGTGACATGGAGTGCTTCATTTTTGCCTCATCTTAGCACAAGGAAGAAGGTCACTGGCTGTGACTCCTTTAGGTCTTCATCAGTACACAGTCCCATACCAAGAGACTGCTAGGTGGCCAAAGATTAGCTATTATGAGATTAATAGATGGAGCTTCTGGCTTCCAACTGTACACAAAGATTCTGCTCCCATGGAACTGGCGCAAGCAGAAAGATTGCAACATCAGCGAGGCTTTTGCAAGCTTTGAGGCTGGGCGGAAGGCCTGGGGTAGGTTCTTCTCTGCTGTAGCTGGAGGACCTCTGCCTGTGGCAGCATCGGATTCCTCAGCAGGGGATCGGGGGAGAAGTTGAAGAACCCTGAACTTAAAACACAAAACTAAACCAAATCCCACTGAGTTCAGAATTGCCTTTGAAAAGGCGGTTCCAGTTTATGATATTTCACTCATGCCGTTCCTGAGATAATTTAAGCAGCATTTTACAAATCCCGATTCAGCCTTGCAGTGTAATTGCTGAAGTGAGTTTAAGGGTGACTGCACATCTTGTTCAAGTGTTGCCTTTTGTGTGTTGTACCTTGCTGAGTGGTAAGTTTTCACTGACTGTGCACGCATATTTGTTTTTGAAAAGAAAAAAAGGGCTGCTACTAAGAGGATTATGATTTAGATGGTACTTCAGAGATTAGCCGGCGTGTACACTAAGATATACTAAATGCTGCTATTTTAAAGAATTTTAGCTTCTCTTTAATATTTCTAGTCAGAAATTCTAACTGTGTGGTATTCGGGTGGTTCCGCCCCCCCAACCCCCCGTTATCTCCTCCCTGCGAAAACAACCATAATGTGCCTCAGTACAGAGTGGAAAAGGTAAAGCACCTGACCTAGGCAATTGTGTGTAGTAAATTCCATAGTTAAGTATACTCATACAGCTGATTTTTTGTCTGCATTTATGTGCTTAAAATGGGCATCCAACAGCTTGATTTTTTTAAAAAAATGAATCGGAACAAAAGATTATATAAAAAAAGGGGATGTAGTTCAAGATGTTCTCTAAAATTATTTCAGTAAACTGCTTTTAGGAACAAATTGTCTTATTTAATTCCTGGCTTTTGTAGATTTTTTTTTTTTTTAATTTCTGCAATCCCTTTGTCTGCAGGGTTGGGGCTTTTTTGTTGTTGTTTTTTTTGTTTGTTTGTTTTTTCACAAACAGTCCTGGTGGTGTCTCTTACTAGATTAACCTGTATAGCTGGGAAAAATGGACACAGTTTTAGAGGCATAAGGACTTCCTCAAAACTGTTATTTCAGACTTTGAGGTTCCAGCTATAATATTTGGCTTAGTAAAAGGTTGTGTATCTTTGTTATCTGTAGCTTGCCTACGTTCTTGTTGCGTGAAAGGCACAAAGCTGTTTTGGCAGAAGATAAACCCCCTTGCGTTCTAACACTCCTCACCGAGGTGGGAGGCGAGGTGCGGCTAGGTTTAAATTCTGAGTGATGCCCAATTCAGCATTATCAGTCCAGTCGCATTTAATAGTATTAAACTATTATGATTTGGATACACTAATAGTGGACTGCACCTTCAGTCTAGTTGTGCTCATGAACTAGCACGGCCACTCTCGAGTCTTTGGTCGTGTTCAGTGAGAAACCGAACCGACTAGCTACTTAAACACTGCCGTTTATTTAAACAACAGATACATAAGTTCTTAGGATTGCCAGGGATAAATACACTGTCTGCAAAGCATGTGCAAATAAAAGATATTGTTAAATATACAAAACACGTGACAAAGTTATAAACAATATAGCCTGGCTGTAAATGTAGGAGAGAGATTCTCTAGAGAGATTTCTAAGTTCCCGAGGAAACACTCAGTATAATCTAAGTCTTACCCAAAGGCGTCCCTGTGGGGGGGAAGAAAGGCTCTTTCTTCAGATTATTGTGGCTCCAGCACTATTGCTACTGGTTTCTCAGTTTGAGGACAAGAAATTCCCATCATGGATGCTTGTATCATGCTTTTAAGACTGATACTTTTTCTCTCAGACTTTTCAGATATCGTTGCTTTTCCTGTTGATGAGGCACACAGGGCAGTTCTGGATACCCTCTCTCCTTAAATACCAACCCTCCCCCCCCCACCCCCCCCAGTTAAGGGACTAATTTGACTTTAGCTGAACTTCCTTATGTCTGCTTTGGTTTAAGGGTGACTTTGAAACATTACATTTAGTCATTTCAGGTTAGAGGCCGAAGTAAATTTCAGTATTTTTTTATTACATTTTATTTAGAAGTTGCTCAAATACTCTGGTAGTTCTTACATTTTGCATAGCAAGATTAAAAGGTTAAGCATACTAACTATACTTTTAAAACTTCACATTTTCTCCTTCTGCAACAGATTTTTTTTTTTTCTTGTGTTTAAAAATACTGTTGAAAACCTGTAAAAGCAAAATACTAATTTGTCCTTCCATTTGTATTTAGCATTGTTGTTGTTCTTACAGCCATATACATATGGGACATGGTCTAGTGGTGGGCTTGGCAGTGTTGGGTTAGTGGTTGGACTTGATGATCATAAAGGTCTTTTCCAACCTAAATGATTCTATGGTTCTATATAGGTATTGTATTAAAAACAAGGGAAAGTTTCAATGTTAACTTTAACTCCTGGATATCCCAGAATCAAACATTCTTATGCTATTTTAATCTTTGGATTCTTTCTGTATGTATGCATGCATTAGACTAGACAGCACATGGCAATTTCATATTTTTTTTGTGTAACTGTTATGTTTTTATATCCAATAAAGACCTGAAAGCGTAGCAGCGAAAACCATTTTATTTCTCAGGAACAAAATTAAATGGATGCGTTGTCTTGGGAATAGTACTACAACCTCCTATTTGTCTATGCTTTCTAGACTGTTGGTGTGAATTTTAGAGAATTACGGTTTTAGACATGTATGTTACTCTGTTCTGTGTGTCTACGTACATATATTAAAAAAAATATGCTATATAAAAAAAACTGGTTCATCTTGACAATAAGCATTTTGCAGTGAAAATTTGCCCACTGGATTTCTAGAGATTCTTGAATGGTACTACTGCCGGATGATTTGGAAGCCAGGTCTTTAAGGGCTGGGGCTGTCAGTAGTGCCAGCCTCAGTGAGATCCTTATGATGCCAAAGAAAACCCTGTTGTAGTTTTGGGTAGGGGAAAAATTCCTTTCTGAGACAAAAAGAGAGAGTTTAGATGTATGATTCTGGTGTATATGTTTAAAATATTTGAAGGTTTGACAGCGTAGGCTGTACTTATTAATTCCATATAGGCTTTAGTAATGATGATTGTGGGGTTTTTCTGTTTGGGTGTTTTTTAGGAGAGGTTTTTGCAATATGCGGGAGCTGCAGTGCTTTGGGAAATTGGAATCCACAAGTTGCAGTGGTCCTCCAAACTGACGATCGGTAAGTTGGGTTTTTTGGTTTTCTATTTGTTCCTTTTGAAGTAGCTGGAGTTCTGGAGCAACAAATTTGTTCTGGCTCTGAGTTTGTAAACTATTGAGCTACACGTACTGTTAGTAAAACTCTCCAGAATTTCTCATGTTGCCCTTGAACATTGTGAATGCTTAGGAACGCATCTATGAAAATGTTTAACTTGGGTATGCTTTTCTAGTTACAAATGATGCTTCTGCCATTGTGGCTGCCGTATTTCAGTAATTTAGTTTTAGACATTTTGAATAAGAAGCTGCTATAGATAATCCTTAGTCCCATAACTATACAGCAAGTTGTGGGAGAGGTTTATAGTGTTTACCTTTTAACCTATACAAGTTACTGTTGTGGCTATAAAGAGATGGGGAGATTATTTAAAATGAGAGTTCCTTTAAAGCTCTAAGTGGTTTGTGGGTATATAAACATGTAGCTTACATGTGTATGTGAACAAAATTTACATGCAGTGGAGGAATTCCATGTTCTCTTAAAATGGTGCCCTGCCTATTGCTGTTTGTATAATGCACAAAAATAGGGGTTGCAGGATGTATTTCTAATTCTGTCAGTGACTTGCTGTGTGATCTTGGATGAGTCCCTGAATTATTTCATCATGTTTTCCCCATCTGTTAAATGAGGATGAGAATTCTTGCTGCATTAGAGCACTTCTGTAGATCTGTAGATTAGAAAATGCAATTTCATTTCTAAGTATTTATTGTGTTTTGTGTATGTTTAGATAAGTTACCTTGTAAAAACCTTTCTTGCAGCAGTACACTAAACTTTATTTTAGAATGTCTTTTAGGACAGGCATACGTCTGAGGTGGCTGTTAAGCTGTATTTTGAAACTGGTTGTTTTGGTGTTTTTCCCCCACAGTCAATTATGGAAAGCTACTGTAGAGCTTCCTAGAGGAGTTCCTGTTCGGTATCGGTATTTTAAAGGATACTTCCTAGAACCGAAGGTATGTATGAGCTTTTCTATTTGAAGGTGGCTCATCCTTACTAAAAAAATCCCTTATTTGAGGTAAAAAGGATTTTCTGCGTTAAATTTGAGTTTTTAGAAATAAATCTTAAATTGCAAATTTTGAAACATTAAAACACTGTGGAAATACAAGCAGTTCACTTCTGGACATACAGGACCATATGCTGTTAACTTTAATTATTTTTGTTAAAATGTCTTCTCTCTTTTTACCAGCATTAGTGTGTTAAACATTCTAGTGATAGTGAAATGCCTGACATTATTATAAAGCTTAAATGATTTGGTGAAGTTATTATAGTGGAGCTGTAACAACTTCTACACTTAAAATTGAATATGGACTTCAGCGGGGCAAGGATCTCTAGCATGGAAGCAAGTGATAGCAGGAGAAAAATGGTTAGTGGGAGCAGGTGTATTTAATTTTGCCTAATCTACTACAGTTTTTAAAATTACTGCAGATTTTTTTGGTGAAGCAAAGGTAGTATTAAGTAGCTTTTGTGCTGCATACTTAACACATGTTGATCTCTTGGAGTGAAAAGGGAAAACAAGGAATGGGGTAGCCCAGTGTTTTCTCTAGATGTGTACATAGGTATTTGCGTGACTTCAGGGGGGAAGAAAACCCAGATGTGTTTTTACAGGTATTGATGTCAAAGTTGCATGTGAGTTGAATGTATGTGGCAGTATGCTGGTACCAGGGTAAGGGGGAAGTTCTTCAGACTAAGGGTGAGACCGCATCCAGAAAAAAAGATGGACTAATTTGGGAAAATAAGCAGCTACTCTTTAACTGTTTTTCTTAATAACAGGTAATAAATGTAAGAAATAACCCATTTAAAGCTATCTTTGCTGTCTTTCTTACTCTATTAATATCCTGTAGCTATTCACCCTAGGCTTTAGTTCTCCATTGGGATTGTGATTATGAAGGCTGTAGCTAAATGTGCAAAGGAGTTAGAGAATCATCTGGTATGTCTTTTAAATATTTTAAATTACTGTCAAGAGCATGTAGGGTGTTTTTTTTGTCAGCCTTTCTTTCACTGAAAAAATATTTGACAGACATATCTCAGTGAAGGATAGTAATTTTAAATGAAACGCAAGAGACTGCATTCTGTTTTTTCATTACAGCATGTGAAATAGTCTAATCTGAAGCCGATGTTTAAATTGTTATTCTGAGGCAAAAGAAGGGAAGGCAATAATAGAGTTCTTTTTCTGAGCTCAAAAATTGAGGCCAAAAGTAGATCAGTTCTTAGAGCCTAGCTGCTCTGATGGGACTTGTATATTTTTTGCAAATGCCTGTAAGTTTAAAATGTAAGCGATTGCGCACTAGAAAAAGAACATTTAGTGAGAATAGACTGGCAGAGAATGTGCTCATAGGCAACACAATTTCTGTTTTAACATTTGAAAAAGTTTACGATGTGTGTTGGTGAGTGTGTTTCTTTAAGTAGGTGCTCTGTATCGTGCACGCTTTATGTACCGTGTGATGCAGAGTCTGCCAAGGTAAGTATAAATTTTATGGAATACCAGCATAATGAGATACTGTATATAAAAAGGAGGAAAAAAAGAAAACCACCCTACAAAACAAAGTATGTGAATTGCCAGGGTACATGGTTATCCACTTAACTGTCTCTAGCCTGTACCCACTAAGTGCACAGGACTTTATTTCTTATAACGTGAAGTCTTCTGAAGAAAAGAATTCCAGCTACAATATTTTCTTCCTCTTGTAAATTTTTTGAAGAACAATGTAAAATCAGGATACTCTCATTCTAACAGGATTGTGATGCATAGCATAGTGCAAATGAGATAGTACATGGAGGACTTGAGCAGTTACAACTCTGATAAGGAAAAGATATTTCTAAGTGAAATTATTCTGAATATAAATAAATTCAGTATTTTTTTAATTAGGCATTGCATGTGATTAATCTAAATTTGATAGGCTTGCAATATATGATCCCTCAGACAATTTTTTTGTATCAGTGAAATTTTGTGTGTCATGGTCTGTAGTAGGATAACTTAAATACATGTGTAGTCTTAAATATATGTTAAAGTCTGAACATATGAATTTGACACCACATGACTGAGTAAATGGTGCTGAAGACAGATCCAGCTGAAGTTACTGTTCCCTTTCTATATCAACTGCATCTTTGAAGATGCTTGAGTTGGACACGGTGGCAAAGCTGGGGGTGATACATGTTTTCACAGAGAAACGATAGGTCTCATATTATGCAAAATATTGCTACAGACTAGATGTTAAAATAGATAAAATAATTCACATTTTGGAATAAAACAAATAGGAAAGTGTTTTTCTCGCCTCCCTTTAAAAAAAAGAAGTCATCATTTGATCTCTGTTAAATTGTTTTGCTTGAAAGATAGTTTGTTTGCACTGAAGCATTTTGATGTTAACACGATTGTGGTTAGAGAGCGGGGCATTTCATACTTAATATATTAAAATTTATAGAATAATTGTAGGAATACAAATGAATGTATATACAAAGAACATTTTACTATATATTTGGTGCAAGTCTTGGCTCCAGTATATCAAGAGCTTTTACTATGTTGTAAAAACTTATTGATAATATGAGTCATCTTAAGCATTTTAAAAGTAAATACACACAGTTAATGAAATACGACAGTAATTTAAACTATTTTGCTCCAGGTTTGTTCTTGTCTTAAACATAACCCAGTACCAGTTACCTTACTATGAAGAAGTTCCCATGTTTTATTCTACACTGATCTGCTGTTTGTTGGGGGTTTTGATGTGTTGTCCCCCTTGTCTAGAAGTTAGGTTTCATGCATATCGTATGCTTTAGGAGAATGCTTTGATATGTATTGTTTGCATGACGCACATTTGGAAACTTTAGTAAGGTAAATGCATACCTTATTCTGTTAAGCTATGCTCAGTATTTGTTTTTCCAACAGTAAATAAGCATGCAAGGTTAGGGTTACTACTTCCAAGGAAAGTGTGAAATGACTAAGCTATCTGTGCACATAGCAGCACTTTTAAAACTGGGTTGGTGAACATTTTTCACACCTCTGAGAGTATCGCTTAATTATCGAGGTTTCAAATGAGACTTAAGTTTGTTTTTCTAAAATAGAAATAAATCCATTTAGTGCCTGGAATATAGTAATAAATGTGAAGCTTAGGTCTAAGCTCAGTAATTCCTTTAATATCAGAGTGCCTTAGGAAAGCTTTTGCTAGACTAATAACCCATGGTTAATCTGCTAATAACCAAGGCACACCTCTGCTGGGACTGCGTGAAGGTGGCAGATTGTGTGTTGAATTGTTACGGGAAATACCAGGGCTATAAAATCTCTGTTAATCCAGGACTTCCTGGCAGGTGATTTACATGTGCTGTTGCCTTGCAAAGTTAGTTACAATGGCTGAATGGCTTTGGTTGATTATTTGGTTTTGTGTTTAATTATTGTCTGTGACATGGTACAGAAATCCAGAGAGATTTTTGTCAGGAATCCAGCATCAGCAGTGAAGTCTAATTCATTTAGCTGTTTCGTGGTCTTGAAGTAGATTAATATCCTTGAAACATAGTTTTAAGAAGTGCAGCTGGATAAATGTTTTTAAGATCATATTTTTTTTTCCTAATGCCTACTCTGTTGTGTTGTCTTGGGTCAGGAATTTTGGAACTGGCCTCCTAAATAGTCATTTGAACATCCACAAAGGTGCCCTCATTTTTTAATTGTACTGAGCACCCAAGCACTTCATGCAGAGTGTACTTCACGCTGCTTTGAACCTCTGGAACATTATGCTATGTAGGCATTTTACCCTTCATTTCAAAAGTGTCAAAAGACTACTGGGGAACCCTTCAGCTTCTGACAATGTAAGAAGACTTGATTTTTACTTTTTTTTTTTTTTTAGAAAATTCTTGAATGTCCTTTAAGAGCTTTAAAATTGCATCAGATGTTCAGTTAGATATAAATCAAACAACATTATTTTTATGTATTTGCCTTTTTTTAAAAAAAAAAAAAAATCTCTGTGTTAGTAGAGAGGGATCCATGCCATACAGTGCCACTTACTGTAATCTCAGTGTACTGCCCACTGGGATGCTTGATGTGACATTTGGGTAGGTGCCTTTTTAAGACTGTCCTGGCAGAGGCTGACTTTAGATAACGTTACCGTACTATGAATATTGATGACACATCATTAACTTCCACTACAGGCTGATCTGAACTGGGCTATTGTTCAAATGTGGTCAGTATACGCGGCTGAAATGACATCAGCATTTTAAGCTCATTGTAACAATAACTTCTGTTAGATATAGTTAAAACATACTGGCGACAGATTATTTCAATGCCTATAATCACAAAGACGGTCTGAGCAGGGATTGTGAGAAGGCTCTCAGTCATGTCTGTGCCTGTTCTCTAAGCCATTGCCCTTTTTTTCCAGGTAGCTTTGCTTGGCTCTTCTTAGTACGGAAAGTGTTGAGGGTTCCTGGGCTTGAATGCATAATCAGCTCACTTTATTCCTTCTAGGGGGTGAAATTTTGTTGAATGTATCCAGTGTGTTGTTGGGATAATGTTACTCAAATTCTCATTCATAATTTTAGAACCTAAAATTAAAATGTACAATTACAGTGGTAGAAATAAGTTGGTATTGGTATTCTAATTCAATATGTTGGGAGTTTCTCCAAGGAAAAACCTTTGCCTACCTTTTGAAGGAAACAACTTAATCCATGTTAGGACAGATTTGCATTCCCCAGGTTTGCGAGCTACGAGTTGTGTATGTGTTCACGGAGTCGCTGGTGGAGAGCTTGCAGGGTGCTAGGAAATGGTAGCCTCCCTGATGGGCAAACACAGGTTTCAGCTTCGGAAACAGATTATCACGTGCAGGTGTGGATCTGCTGTGAAAGAAGGGCAAAGAAATTTCTCATTATTTACTTTTCTAGAAGTCCGTAAGAAGGATTTTAGTGGCAGCAGTGAGAAGATGGGTATTAAAACTGCCCTATAACAGGATTAAACTAAAAACAATAGTATCATCTTATTTTATTATTATTTACATGCTTTCTATCTTTAAAGCATAACTTTAAGCATATGTATTTTATTCTGACATGACCCTTAAGTATAGATGTCTCTTAATCCATTAGAAAAATTTAATTGCTTTCAGCTGACTCACAGAGCAAACCTGTCTTTACTGAGCACTTTTTAAATATTTGGGGTTTGCTGTTAAGTCATCCGAAGCATAGTAGATTAAATGTGTTTGAGATATGTCAAGAAATCCCATCTGCTGCTAAAGAATTTATTCAGTGAGCTGTAAGATAACAAAGCAAATTGTGTAATTATACTGCTGAGTGTGAAGCTTGTCTGGCTGTCCCTGTTGAGCTGGAATCTATTTAAACAAGAACCTGAAGTACTGGGAGAAGTTGGCATTGAAGCTTATATGGCTCTGGCAATAGTAGCAAGTCTTCTTGGAAAAAAAGAGTTAGTTAGGCCCAAAGCACCCAAATGCAAACTCTGCAGCTATTTGACAGTGGTTCTTACCGCTGATAGTAAAAACCGCGCAATGTTAAGAGGAACTGACAGCTCCTTAGGGTGATGGGGCTGGGAATTAGGCATGTTCCAGAGGTTAACTAAAAGCTGTAACCTAGAAAGCAATTTCAAAGTTATATTGTTATGAAAGGAAGAGACTGAGTTACTGTTCTGATTATCTGTCTGAGTCTTGGCTGCATTTGTCAACAAAAGTAGGCTTTTGAGGGACAGTAAGCATTTTGTGGAAGAATCAAATTTATACTGCACCAAATGGAATGGACTGCAGGGGGCTTCACTGCTGGCTGATTGCATTGTATCACTGTGTTTTTCCTTCTGAGGCAGAAAAATTCTGATTATTTATGTTTTAATTAGCTAATAGATAATTTGCTTTTCTGTACCACAACTAAAATAACAGTGTTTTTATAGACTTTGAATTAGTCAAGCAAATTCTGGGGGAGAGCCCATGCCTGCAGCCATTAACTGTGCAAGTAGATGCCGAGTCCTGTTTGGAATCAAAGACATGTGGCATATGCCAATTCTTTTTATAAATTGTTGCTGTACTATCTTAAGAAAAAAGAAAGCCCACCTAATGAGTTCAGGGATGCTTTGGTTTTTTGTATCAGAAGGAGAGTAAGTCTGTAGTCCAGCAGAGTAGCTATAAGCAGTAAAGGTTTAATAATTCCATGTAACTTCTCCACCCTGTCAGACTTTGTCACGAGTTTTGTCATATGTAGTGTGACCTGACGCAGCAGGTAGCGTCACCAGCAGTTGCAGGGGTAAGAAATGAGCTGACCTGTTTTTCTTTCTCTTTCATATTCTCTCTCTTCTCTCCCACCCTCTTTCTCCTTCATCTTCTTTTTCTTTCTTAAATCTGTAAGTTTAATTCACAACCATCCCAAACAGCTTCATGGGTAGAAAATCAGCTATAACAAAAGAAATTATTGCAGACATTTAACTTTTAAATTACAGACTATCGATGGTCCCTGCGAAGTCATAGTTCACACGTGGGAGACTCATCTACAACCACGATCAATTACCCCTTTAGGTATGGGCATCAACTGCATCTGTTTGAGGCATATGCATAAGATTGCTAATATGCTGCACATTGGTTTAGAGGGATTGAGAATAAGTTTTAAAATACTTAAATTTATTAATGTGTTGGAGGTATAAACTTTCTTTGCACAACATGGGCCTTACTCTCAAAATATTTATATAAGTGGCTTAAAATGGAGTGGATGTGAAATTCTTTGCTGCCATCCTTAAGATGATGTGGGTTGGGTTTTTTATTAATTTGGAATTGTAATGCTTTTCTGTAAGTTTAATTCTTTGAGACTAAGGATCCATGCTATTTTTTTCAGAGAAAATGTGGGGAGGGGGAGGGTGTGAAGTCACTGCTGTTTTTATTTAGCTACTATTTCATTAGTAAAATTTTAAAGCAAAAATTCTTAATTAGTCTTTTTTAAGTAAATGGATTAATATAAATAGAGACACAAATGGGCTTATTTACCTGGCAATTTAGCTGAAATTTATTTTGCTGGCAGAAAAGGTGGCATGCAGACTTGCATACAAGTTCCTAATGCTTTTCTGAAGAGGTGAAAAGTTTGTTTTTTAAGAGTGACTCAAATAACCTTTGAATGTAGCTTGTAATTTAGATTTCTTATGCTGCTATGGGATGTCATGTTTTATGCGCTGTCTTTCCTAGGATATGAAAAATGTTATTTCCTCCACACTTAAGAGTTTATATCTATTAAAATCATTCTGATGCATTGAAAGAATATGTCTTTTAGAAAGAAGCTGGTATTAAAGAAACTGTTTATTAACCATTAATAGTACCATGATCACGTTGTTCCCCCTGCCCTTTTTTTTTTTTTAAAATTTCAGTTAAATTAGTTAAGCGTTTCTATTCCTGTAATAAAATTATGTTTCTGTATCTGTCAGTAACTGATTAAGGAAGCAGCCTACCCTCTGTTGGGGTCTAGACTTTATCTCTAAATTTGGATACCTTCATTCCAAACAGTTAGGATATTTTGTTTTCTCCCAGGTAATATTCAGTGCTTCATAACCAGTGTTGAGGGAAATGCAGCAAAATCAGGATGTTAGCACTTGGTCATTATGATCCTAAATTAAAAATCGAGAGCAGGCCCATGATTCTTCTTAGAAAAAAAATAATGGGATTAATAGCTGTAGAGACAAAATTTTGTTAAGATTTATGTTTTGAGAAACGTATAGTTTGTTTAGACTACTGCAAAGCTGTTAATGCTGGTGAATTTACTTAGTGCCTTAAGGTTTCAGTTATTAAAACTTTAGAGAGTGTAAGGATAAAAGTAAGTGTGAAATGAGTGTTTAGAATGTTTCATCCTAGGTTGGTTTCTGTCGCATGGGCAGAATAAGCATTTTAATTGTAACTACCTTGGTTTAGAAGCTTTAACTGTAAATGCGCAGGAGGACAGCTTTCTTACGTTTGCAAGAAACTTTGATGTCTTTGACACTAACAAGAAAAAGCATCTTAGATTCTAGTAGGATGCAGATGTTATCAGCAAAGTACTGCAGCAAACTAGGAGATTATGCAACCTTCTTGCTTTTCTCAGTTCAGATTACTTCAGGTAAAACATCTTATGGAATTTTGTGTGTTGATTGGTTTTTCTTGCAGAAACTAAGAAAAAAGCATAAATTGGGAAAAAGCTTTATAGAAGGTTGCCATAAACATGCTTATTCTTTATTTCAGTTTTCCTACTTTTTATTAGATATACTTTTTAGAAGTGAAGTGGAAAAGTAGAATTAACTTGGCAATGATTCTTTATAATGTGAATACTAATTAGTTTCTTTCATTCTTTTCCCCTCCTTTTAATTCTAGAAAACGAAATTACTATCGACGATGGATACTTTGGAATCCGTAGTAAGTGAGATATATTGATCTTTGCTCTTTACCACGTATTTAATTTTAACAAGATTAAGTGTCGTATTTGAAAAATATTTGAAATACTAGTTTAGTTTTGCCAGGAATTCGCTGTAAGTGATTGCTTTCTCTGCTTATGTGGTTATTTTTGTATCCAGCATTTGTGAATTCACACTCGGGCTGTAATCGCTTCTAATGTTAATAGTGAATTACTACTGAAATGAACTACTGTCAGTGTGCTGGTGTTAAAGGTTGAAATTTGCGAACTTTAGATCATGAGCATGTGTTTTTTAGAAATACAGAATAGAGTGTTAACTTTCTCTTCAAACCTAGCCTTAGAAAAAACTCTTCCTGCCTAGAAAAAATATTATCACTTACGCTAAATGTACACAGTCTGCCTCTTCAGTTAGGCACATAACTGCCAAAACCTCTCATAAGCTCAAACCTCATGTTCTTGTGCGTGCATATGTCTTGCTTTTGGCAGTTCTAACCCGCCGCTCATTTAACGCTCGATCCCTTGGTGCCTAAGGTAACTTTGTCATGTCTCGTGCAGCTTATCTTAAAGCTTTTCTGTTTTTCTTCATATCCTCATCGAGTGATACGTTTTGCTAGGAACTCCTTCAAAACTGTGGGTTCTGCTTCAGCACCTGGTCTAGCAGCTTGTGCTTTCTGGCCATCCTCTTTGTAGGCTTTCCTTGTCCTGATGGTGAGGTTGAGGATTCTCCTCCATGTTTTGTTTCCCCATCATGTCTCTTGCTATATCCTGTCCTGCACACTTACACCGCTTTCCTGGCATTGATTATGATGAGATAATTTTGACACCTGTATCTCAATAGAAACAGGGAGTCTCAAGTTGGAGGTAAATCTTCAGAGTTTCTGTCAGCGTTATTCCATGTATTGAGAGATCCCTGGACAAAGGAATGTTATATCTACCTTTGGAGACTTAACTTAGCCCTTGATACCATAAATAAAATTAACACTGGAATACTTAGTGCTCTCTTGCAGACAGTTTACAGGTGAAGCTGGTGAAGAAGCTGGTTCCTATTTAACCCTCTTAAAAGCCAGCAAACAACTGCAGTATCTGTTGTCTATTCTGGGTAGTTCAGGAAAGATGAGTGAAAGGATGCACTGAACAATTGCTCTGGAAATACTATTGAATAAGGCGGTGATAAGGAGGATTGTCTGGAAGATGGTGTCAGAGGAACTGTATTTATATTCTATATTAAACTGTCTAGATCTCCCTTTAGAAAATAAAATAAGTTATTAAAGTGTCTTCTACTTTTTGTTTAATTTTTGATAGATGGTATTGAAACTGTGGATGCTGGGTGGCTGACATGTCAAACAGAAATAAGATTACGTCTGCATTATTCCGAGAAACCACCTGTAGTGATATCTAAGAAGAAATTTAAAACCTCAAGGTTTAGGTAAGAGCCTGCTCATCACAGTTTGTGATTTATCTCATGTTAATTGTCAATATCAGTGATTCTTTTTTACTGAATTATAAGTAGCCTTCAAATTAATTTTGGGTTGCTAATAGGAGTGTACTATCAGGCTGATTTCCAGGTGTTAAAGTACTTTGTAAAAATAAAGCGATAACATTAAATCAGTGGTGTGTTTCAGTTACTTCATTTTATTATTAATGTAATGTTGAAAGAGTTTCTTCTGTTTCAACAGAGGAAGGCAAACAGTCAGACAAAACTATTCTAGTTTCACTGCTGCCTTCATACTTCTCAATTCTTGCCTTTCTGATCGTTATTAAACTATTAAATATGTATAAAGCAGATGTAATAGCACAAGTTAAGCAGTAGGTAACAGGTGTCTTTCACCAATACTTATTCCATACTTGCCCTGGTTTTTCCTGCTTCTTGGCTGGAACTGTAGTGTTCTTAAGTAGTTCTCTGCTATTACTTTCAGAGATTTTTCTTCTATGTTCTTTTTTCTTAACTTCTTGAAAAGAGCAGAATGGAAGTGGAAGTTGGGGGAAAGGAAAGGGAGAAGTCTTCCAGGTTTTTTGTTGCTTACTACTTTTTTTTCCTCAATGAAGTAAACAGCCCTCTCCATGTAATATATGGTTAATTCCCTACTGGTATTACAGATTTCCAGTCAACATGGGTGGTAGAGATAATAGCGTTCTCTAATCATTTCTATTGCTATTTCGATCAGTTTGATGGTTTTGTCTGCAGAGGTGTCTCAAAAAGCAGACATTATTATAACTAAGCAGTTGACTGACAGAAGTGGGTATCTTAGTCCTGATGTTTTGAGGACTGCACTATTGCCTCAAGTGTTTGATCTCCTCCTTCTTTTTAATTTCTGGGATCTGGAGTTTGCTCTTTCTTCCCTGCCCTCCCTTCTCCCCTGGCCCCTTTCCTTCCTGCATGTGGTTTTTTGTTTCCTTTTTTTTTTTTTTTTTTTTTTTTTTTGGAGCTCTGTGGTTGCCAAACTTTATCCCAGCACATATTGTTGTAGTGTGTGGTGTAGGCTTCTCTTCTGCATCTTTTGCAGTATATTTGTTTTGCAAAAAAAAAAAAATCTAAAAGAACGTAGAGATGTATAAAAACCTCTCCTTCTTAACTAGAGCCTGATGTATCTCTGAATGCATGATGATTGTTACTACTAACAATCCTCAGCAAAAGTGCTTTTTTACAACAGCAATTTTTGATAGAGTGTTAGTCATGTGTTACTCCTGCCAATGAGAAAGAGGGGAGCAGGACTTCTTGGACCCTTTGACAGACTAACAGTGTTTTTCCCACTCCTAATCTTGCATACAGCCCATCTTGTTTGGAAAGGATTATGGGTCCCTGTTTTCTTCAATGGAAAACGTTAAAAAACCCCACGAACTATTTGGTATTTAATTGCTGGAAATCAGATTTTGAGCTTGTAATGTGAGAAATTTCCAGCACACCACTATCAAAGTGATTTACAGATCCCTCAGTTAACCTGGGAGTTACTTCTGTACTGTGTGCCTTATTTTGATGGTCTGACACTTGATTATTTTAAATTTTGTTTTGTTTTTATCCTTCTTCCACTTCCAGTTCTTCTGATGAGGGGGAAGTTAATTCTCACTGAAGAATGTTGTATTAAATAAATACTTATGTCCTGTTCTCTAGAGCTTTGCAGTTTTTCCCGGTGTGTTATAGCTAGCAGGTAGAGAGATAGCAATTTCTGAAGCCTGATCCTTTGTCTACTGTCCCATTCTATGTCAGTGTCATTTTTCAAGTTTGTGGAGTGTCTATGTTGTGACTTTTTTTTTTTTAATGAGGATATTAAGAATGTGGACTTAGTGTAAAGGACTTCTGTGATTGTAATTGTTTCTTTGAGATACGACTTCAGTTTTACTAGTGAATTGGCATCTAACTAAATGATAACTCTTTATCCCATCTACTGCTTAGATGATTTGTAAAGGAATTTGGATTACTCACATATGCTTCCATCACTGGTGTAGTTCATTCTATATAGAAGGTTTGTTCTGTATAATAATGAATTCTCAGTCTTGGAGAGGCTTATTCTTCTTAGTCCAGGATTTTTCAGAAACTATGTTCAGTTTACTTTTAAATGATCATTTAGGATTTCTGAAGGGACTTACTAATTATGTCAGACTATCTTGTTTATGTCTGATAGAATACATTTATCTGCCTTATCCAGTGTTCACAGATACTTAAAGTTGTGTGTGTGCTTATCAGCAGCCATCAACATTCAGATATTGATCTTGATGATTACTGCTATTTTCAGTGCTTTCCATTAGACTTTCAGTATTACGTGTATCCATCTGTGGAGAAAGGCTGTCTATTTGGCAGTCCAAATCCTTAATTAGTTTGAAGTGCTGCTTCTCAGACTGCTAGTACAATTTTCACATTTACCCAGGTTCCAGTTTTAGAAGTGACTTGAGCACTTAAATCTGACTAAAATAAGATTTAGACAAAAGCTGCAAACTCTGACTCTTGTGAGGGCCCACTGCCTTGACTGCTATCCTGTAGGTCACGGTGTTGAGAAAAATTCTTGTGTTGTATGAGCTTCTGTTCAAGCTTCTTTCTAATTCTTTAGTGTTTCCCGAGACACTCCTGTGACTTAACCATTTGTCTTGTATTTCTGGTTGAGTAGAGTAAAACTGACTCTAGAAGGCTTAGAGGAAGATGAGGATGACGAAGAGGGCCAAGAAAAAACATCCCCTACTGTCCCTCAGAAAATGGCAAACACTGTGGAGTTCTCGTTAATAAGTAACAACGAATATAAATGTCGACACTCTCAGCCAGACTGTGGTTACGCTTTGCAGCCAGACCGATGGATAGAATACACAATACAAACCATGGAGCCTGATAACTTGGAATTAATCTTTGATTTTTTTGAGGTATGTCTCTTTACCGCTAAGAAGCGACTCCAGTCTGCCTTTGGGAGTTAGTCAATTACCATGAAGATTTCACTGTTGGGATAGGGCCATTGCCTGATATTCTTGATCTTTTGAACTCGTGTAAACAAGTCATGAGACTATTGACTACTACCCCATTTTGCAGAAAGGTTTTGTGAGTCTTCTCGATATGGCACAAAGTTTTGCAGTTTCTGCTCATTTAGAAGTCAGTACAAATTAAACTCAAATGTTAGTGTCCGGTACTGCATGTTGTTAGATTGGCTTGATTTTTATCCTTTATCAGAGATAAGTTTTGCTTATCCTCCTTGAATCTGAACAATGTGTATATCAACTAGTTAAATTATGATTATTGGATCTTGATTTTTAAGTTATAAACAAAAGAGATTTCTCTGAACTAACCAGTTCAAATTAAAACTGGATATTTGTGGATTCTCACTACTCCATCTGTTATTTTGCAGTCTATTTTTTTCCTGGAAAGATCTTAATATTCAAAGTCCTTTTTAAAAGAAAACAACTTTTATCTCTTCATAGTGTTTATGCTGCAGAAGAAAGCTTTAAGCATTGGTCTAAAAACGCTCTTAGGATCACTTACATTCGTAATCGTAAAATGGCTATGTAGTTCCTGAACTTGACTATGGTCAAGTGCATGTTCTGCATGTTAGTTTCCCCCCTCCTTCCCTGCAGATGAATACAAAGTTATTTTAAACATATGTATTATTTCAGTTAATTTTTGTTCTAAACATAACTTGGGTTTTTTAGAAGACAGACTATTCCACACATGCAATTTTGATCTGAAAAGATGATCAAATCTAAGAGTTTTCAAAGACAAATGTGCACGAGTTTTTTGTAGACTTCCATCAACAATTTCATATTCCTGATTGTAATTTTCAACACACTGTTACACTAAACAAATTTTAGCCTGAAATTAGTATTTTCTGTAACACACAACAAATTTCTGTTACATCAGTGCCTGTTTGTATGTTCCTGAGGAGCAAGGAAGAAGAGTTTGTTTAGAATTCTCACCTACATTTAACCAGTAGGTATTTTGGGGTTTTGTTTGTTTTGTTTTTTAGGAAGATTTAGGTGAGAAAGTAGTACAAGGTGATGTGCTCCCAGGTCATGTAGGTTCTGCCTGCCTCCTGTCATCTACAATTGCAGAACTTGGAAAGAGCGCTGGAATTCTTACACTTGCTATTATGAGCAGAAATCCAAGGAAGACAATTGGAAAAGTTAGAGGTACAGTTGATGCAAACAGATGTAGATAACTTTACTGGAAGTAAGCCATTAATTATTAACGTGCAAGCCATTTGGTATTTTTCTTGCAGTGGACTACATAATTATTAAGCCCATCCAGGGATACACTTGTGATATGAAGGCTTCATATGCAAAATATTGGAAGCCAAGAACAACTCTAGATGTTGGACACAGGGGAGCTGGAAATTCAACAACAACAGCTAAGTGAGTTAATTTGCATTTTAATCTGAGGAGGGGGGCTATGTTTAGTTTCAGTGACATCAGCTGAGGAAGCAGACAGTTTAAAAGAAAAAGCTACAACCCATAATCATTTAAGTCACTTCAATATGAAATGTGGCTGTTTTCTAAAACAGACTTCTGATTTGTATTTCTGTTGTTTCAATGGACTTTTGTGCCATGCTGCATCTAACAAAACCTTTTTCTTTGCTGTTATTTCAGACTTGCAAAAGTTCAAGAGAACACCATTGCCTCTCTGAGAAGTGCTGCTAGTCACGTATGTATGCACATTGCATGCACGTTGTACCTGTATAATTAAAACTAGCTTGGCTTGTATGCTTAATTTTCATGATTCAGTACAATGAATGGTAATTGCACTGATAAAAAATTACATCAAATCACTGTGGAAATTCCCCGAGAGATAGGAAGGGAAGTAATAGCTAGTTTAGACTTTTATTCTCAAGTTCCTCAAAAAACCCAAAACTTCCATCTAATATATTCTGGTTGTGTCCTAATACAGGGAAAATTTTACTCTCAACCCTGCAGAGACATAGGGTTGGAATAATTTTGAACAATGGATAAAATTTTGGCTGTGCCTTTCAACGTAATCTCAGGTAGCAAAGGTCTCATTCAGGGACTGGTGTCCTAAAACTGGTGTCCAAAAATGAGACTTGAGAGCTGAGTTGGTAGAATAAAAGAATCCTTTGTTTCAGTGCTTCCTACAATGAAAACTTGGAATCCTAAGATGACACTTTCCATTTGGCAGATACTAGCTTCAGATGCCTAAATTCGGTGATTGGGGTGGTCACTTTTATTCCTTCCAATCTGAATATGAAGTATTATGCTTATTGGCTACTGATTCTGAAGTACCGTACTCCCCAAGAGTCTTAGCTGAAAGCTTTCTCTTGTTTGGGAGTCAGAGTACAATTTGAACGCAGTGTCTGGAGCAGGCACTGACTACAGAGGAAAAAAAACCTGCAGCTACTAAACGTTCCTTTTGCACAGTAACTCTTAATTTCTGGGTGGATGCTGCAGGTTTATAGACAGCTTTTAAAAAGCCCACAAGAAATAAGCATTGAGGCGGAAATTGACTACAGAGCCATCAGCAGCATCACCAGAAAAGTAATTTCAAATATTTGCAGATGAAAATGCTGAATGCTACCACTCTAAAAATATTTTTGCTGAGGAAAGGGCTGTAAAAAAGCCAATCATGTTTTCTTCCTGTATGGATTGAAACATAGTATGTGACTCAGGGTGATAATTTGATGAGTGCTATTCTTGGAAGACTTTCCAAGGAATGGTTTACAGACAGTCAAAATAATTTAAAAAAAAAAAAAACAAAAAAAACAAAACAAAAAAAAAACAACAACAAAAAAACAAACCACAAAACAAACTTGTTTGTGTGGATTTCTCTTTCTATTTCTTTCTGGCCCTTCCTCTTCTCAAAAAGATTGTACCTTAGAGCTCTTGTTTGATCTTTCTTCCTTTTTAAGCTTAAGAGAAAGTAACATATATTTGAAAAGGACATGAAAATACTGTATGTAGCTATTTCTGCTCTTGCACATATAACAACACAGTATTACTGTGTTATTCACTAGTGACTCCAGAAGCTCCTCAGTATACAGAATATCTCCCTGAAGCTTTGCCAATTTGTAGCAATCACTTGTCTCTTGGTGGGGAGGAGGGAGGAAGGGCACCAAGAAGGCATCTATATTTAAAAGCATCATCTTAGCCTTTCTCTGAAATCAAATTTACAATACTGGAGTGTTACTAGAGGGTTTACAGGATTAACCAAGCTATATGTGTCGGTGCTGCATTATGGTAATTAAAATACTTTCCTGTATGATTTTTTTTTTTTGTCTCTAATCCATTGTTGAGTGTGATTAAACTGGAAAGAGCCAGTTGCATTCAATGTCTGGTTGATGTCCAGGACCTGCGAATACTTGGCAACTTGTCTACAGTTCTGTAGTTCTTGTGCATAAATAGCTAATGTGTTTTTGTTTTGTTCTGTGTGTTTTTCAATTTTCTGTAGGGAGCAGCATATGTGGAATTTGATGTACATCTTTCTAAAGATCATGTGCCCATTGTATACCACGATCTCACGTGTTGCATGGCCATGAAAAAGGTAAAGATGACGATATCTGTATTTTATCATTAAATGTGACCATTCTGGAAACTAAAATGCGAAGCTGTCATAGAAATAATTCTGGAGAATCAAGGGATGGAATGGGAATAAATATGCGGCATTACTGCGTGCATGAAGTAGAGCAGGGAAATTGAGTTCTTCGTTTTGATGTTGTAGCAGCAGCATTTCAGGTGCATGGTTTGAGACTCTTCAAGCCTACATTATAGTTTTTTTAGCTTTTTTTAATTTATGGTTTGGAAGAAAAAAGCAGACAATTGCACTACATTCAGTAGCGTCTCTGTGACTTCTCAGACTGTCAGTCTTAAAACCAGTTGTCTCTTTTTTGAGGGAGAGTCAGTGTGATTTTCAGCATGACTTCTCACTCCTGCTAATACTTACATGTATACTTCTCTTAAGCAGTTATGTGCTCTTAAATGCTCTTTAGGTCGAACTAGTCTACCTTGTTTGGTATCCCAGTAGTGGAGTAGTGGCCAGTAGATAGAAAGCAGAGAAGTGGAAGAAACAAGGATCCCCTTCATTTAGGAAGTTTGATTAGCCACAAATGGCTTGGCTTCCATTCGTTTTTCTAACTCTTTCTTTAACCGTTTTTCACTTCTGCATTTTGCTCTGCTCTTTAGCTGTGGGACAGTAAGTGAGGCTGAAGAACTGCTTTTGGATTGCTCGGTGGAACAGAGGAAAGGAGTTAAGACAGAGGTTCTAGGAGCAGAAAAATGCTTCTTGGAAGCAAGTGTCCTGTTCCTTTCCTTGCTTACCTCATGAGGTTGCAGTTGTTCCTTCTTTTTTAACCAAAAACTATTTTGTGCTATTTTTGTAAGAGGCAAGAGGACTATAACATAAGAAGCAGTGAACTGAGCTATTACACATACAGTTAAGCATTCCTTAAAAGGTCCTCTGAACAGACTATCACAATACCTCTTATAAATACCCAAGTTTTATGAAGCATAACAGTTGAATGCTTTCATGTAGTAAAGAGACGTGACACTCCGTAATAATGAGAACACCATAGGCATAAGGACCTGTGACTTAAAAAAAAAAAAACCAAAACAAACCCACTGAGGTGCTTTCCCATTTGGTCTGTTGCGTGTTCTCCTCTGAGGCCAGAATACTTGGTGTTCAGCAGCAGCGCAAAGAGGTTGGACTCTGCTCTGCTGTAGTTTTCTTCCTTTTCTAGCTCTGGCAGTGAAAGCAAAGCTAGCATGGCAGAGCAGACTGCAGGATAAGTTCTTTCTGTCTTCTTGGCACTAAGTCCGTGTCGTCAAACTCTCACACCTGTTGCGATATTGCAATTTATAAGAAGTTTTGAACAGTTGTGGAAATGGAACTGTGACTAAGGGAAATGCATACTCAATGTACGTTGAATCAGTATTGTCTTGTTGAGTAAAAATTTCTTTATAGTGAAGAGGGGAAGTGAAAAATGGATTGACAGATTTTTTTTTTTCACAGTCAATGTTTATTTTGGGGTTGGGCTGTGTGTGTCTCAGTTTTAGCAGGACACTTTTTTTTTTATTAGTTTCTGAGACATTGGATAGACAATAATAAACTGAACTACCCTGGACTATTTTTTTAATTAATTTCTTTACTTGGAAACTTTTTTCCTTGAATACATTAACTGATCAAGTTTTTACAGAATAAATGTGCTAACCTTTTCTGAAGATAGAACACTGAAGCCTCTGACTTGCATGAAAGACCAAATCCTATTTTTTCAAATTGACACCTGTTTTATGCTTCTGAGTCCATATGTTGTCTCCTGAAAACTGATCATCTTGCTTGTATTATAATAAGATATCACTTGTATCTTTATCAAAAAAGAAAAAATTAGTTGCCTTTAATGTTACCATACTAAAAGCCTGTAGACTTTTTTGTATTTTTCAGTGATGCTTAATTATGTATTATTTCTCTTCAAAGAAACTGGATACAGAGCCTTTGGAACTGTTTGAGATTGCAGTCAAAGAACTCACGTTTGATCAGCTGCAGTTGTTGAAGGTATTGTTACTTTGGCTAGTATGATGTGCCATGTGTAGAATTTCAAATTGTGTATGAAGCTTATATATTTTTTTTTTTTTTGGAGTAAGTATAGATAGTTTGGGAGAGCACAAGTTTTTAAAGTTGTAGACGTAGAACAAGTAGCTAATTCCAAGAATAGTACTTTTGCACCATTGTTACAATTTGAATACATTTCATTACTTATATCTTCTAGAAAGATTGTCTGACAACTTGTGTAGATCCATATCATTATGCTAACATTGATAACTTTTTAAAAATAAGAAAGGCTGAAAGTGCTGGTAGGGTTCATTGGAAGCCAATGCTTTGGAGTCTTTGTTGAAGAAGAAAGATAGCTGTCACATGGTCTATCTAATTTTCAAATGTTTCCCTGGTAACAAGGGAGATCCAGGTTATGTTGAACTACTCTTTGGAGGTGTGGAAGGGTCCATGATTCGATGGTATGTCTTGGACAAACTGGCTAGAACTAATTGATTGGTTTTATTTAATTAAGTATCGCTGTATCTTCTGAACAGAAGTGCCCTGTCTACATAAAGGCGGGTCAGGGGATGAGACTGGGCCACTGAAGACCCAGCTGAGACATCTGTCAAGGAAGTACCTGGCTGGTCCAAGAACTATACGTTTCTTTTTAATTAAAAATTACTTGGTCTTCTCCTTTTTGTGGAGAATTTGAATGGAGTGAGGGCCTATGCCTGGCCTGATTTTATCTCAGTACTTGACTACATTATAAAAACTGCTGCCTCTGTCTGCACTTGATTGGAAACACAGAGTCTAACATCCAACAGAAGAGGGTTTAATGTTCAGACTTCTTCACATCTTAATGTTAAATTATATTATGTGTGTTTCCACCCTTGAACGTGTTTTCTGAATTTTCAGTAAGAATGTTTTTGAGCTTTCCTTGGAATCTCTGGTTTAAAGTTTGAAAGAAAATTGTGGTGTGTGCTTGGATTTCCTTTATTCTTTTACAAATTACTAAAACTGTGTCTATAACAGACCTTTAAACTTAAAAACAATTTAGAAAGAAAATTAGTTACGTTTTACATGTAGTAACACTTCTGTGGGTGGAGTATTTGTTAATTTTACTCTTCTTATGCTTTTTAGCTGGCTCATGTGACTGCCCTGAAAGTAAAAGATCACAATGGTATGTACTAGTCCGCAAGAGTCTTGACACTGACATTTATTTATTACCATGTAATGATATGTATTCTGGGGTTGCAGTCACTTGTTCTAATCACATTTGGCTTCTTCCTGAATATTTCTAAATGCTTATGTAGTTACTTTAATTTTGTGCGTGCTATAGAGTTCTTTGCTGGGAAATAAATACTTGGACAGAAGTTACTCCCTTGGGAAGAGGGGACAGGACGGGAGAAGAATAACACATAGATAAATATATTTATGAATAACAAAATTGCCACCTATGTTTCCCTCCTGTGCTTCTCGAACTGTACCTTTTTGGCAGCTCTTCAGAACTGCTAACAAGAACTTTGGTAACTGCTGTAGGGTGTCTTATTGGTGCTGTAAATTTTTGCCCTTAATTCATCCCCCTTTATAGGAACAGCAAACTGACAAAGTATCTTGCACATTCTACCTGTCTGGGAAAAGATAAAATCAGTAAGAAGCCTTGACAGGCAATGCTGCTTCTACTGGACATGATGCAGTGACTGAAAGGGTGAGGGATGGGAGAAGCTGTTTCTAATAAATATTCTGTCAAGGGGGTCAAAAAATTTTCCCAGTGGCAAAACAGGAATTGCCACCACCATTGTTGGAGTATGTCAGTGATAGAGGGAAGGCTTAAGTAATCAAAAGATAGACCCGATTCCATTCTTTACTCTTAAAGGCCTTATGATTTTTGAGCCAGTCTTGTTTTTGCTGGTATTAGCAGTGCTGCTATTTGTTATGATTCAATATTTTGTATTTCTTTTCAGCATCTTTTAAAGAAGAAGAAAATTCTGCGTTTGAGACGCAGCCATTTCCCTCTCTGCAGAGAGTAAGCAGTGAATATAGAGCAATAGAGAATGATGATTGTGGAACATGAAAAGATGCGTTTTTCTTTCAGTTTCGCACACGTAGCAAGGGTTGTTCATTTTTGGTTTTAGGCCTCCATTATCAATGCTGGAACTGAGAACATAGACTTTACTGCTGGCCACTGGAGCCTTTTCAGTGCTTAAAAATAATAATTTGCCTATCTTTCAAGCTTCTTAATTCACAAACCCAAGTTGTATAGCTCAGGATACACTCAAGTTTTACATCAGTTGGTTAACATCAGGGCATTGCATTTTAATGCATTGACAGTTACTTTCTAATTTTGAAAAAAAACTGGCCTTTGGCTGTTCATCACGTACTCTTGGCCATCTAGCAGAGCCAGACACAGAGAAATGTGAAGTGAATTTCTACTGTGTTCCCACTTATGACTATTTGCCAACTCTGGGCTTTGTGTTGGCTTACTTTTCACAGAAACAACTGGCAATTGTTGACCAAATACAGTTTGTTACCATTTACAGTGGTTTTTTTTCTAGAGCTACTATCTTTTTTTTCCTCCTTATTGGTTTTCCTGATGTCTGAACTGGTCATTAACGTGCCTTTTAGGGACTTGTTTTATACAATAATAGTGGGTTTTATGTGGATTATAGAGATGATTAATATCCGGTTATTTATAGGCTCCTGTTAGAGCATGTATGAAATACCCATCAGTTACAGGTCATATGCCCCACTGTATTTTTTTAACTGTTTAATCAGATTACTGCATAACTACAGAAAATAGAGAACTTTGTCTAATAGACTAAACTACTCAGGTTCAATTCCTCTAACCTCATTCCCCAAATTTAATTTTCTTCCTGTAAGAGAGAGTATGTTAACTTTCTTTGGTACCTGTCATCTTTATAGGGTTAAAGAATCATCTGCTAACATTTCCTTAATTTCATTAGCTGTTAGCTTCCCTTTTGGTTTGAACTTGCCTTACAAATAATTCTTTACAAGCATTTCACATATTTTTGTTCTCATCATCATAATGGCAAGCTCATGGATTTCATACTTAAGACTGTGTTACTTTTTTGCTTTCAAAAATCTTCCTGGAGAAGTAAAAAACTTTTCTTCTTTAGGAGTACAAATGAGGCATTTCTCACACATATTAAGGTGAACTGACTTGCATTTGTACCTTGTCAAAATGTTGTCCTTCAGATTTTATAAATTTTTATGTATTTCCTAACTTTAAACTGAAGTAGAAGGTATATATGTATTTTGTGTTACATGTTAAAAACATAGGGGTTTTATTCTACTGTTAGATCCCATTGGCATTCAATTCTAATGTATTCTCCCAGTAGTTACCCTTATAGTGCTTAGTTTTCCTCTTTTGCTGTGGAGTCTCTTATAATTAATTTTTTTCAGGTCCTGGAGTCTGTTTCTGAAGATGTTGGGTTCAACATAGAAATAAAATGGATCTGCCAGCAAAGGGTAAGTAAATGGAGATGTGATTTACTTTGATACTTTGCCATTCTCATGGCTAAAGCTTGTAATTTGACGTGGCGATTTATGAGACACAAAGGCATAATTTTGGGGATTTTTTATATCCCACTGTCTTTAAAACCAGGAGTATAATAGCACCACTCTAGCAAAGGAACAAACTTACTCTTAAAATGATAGGAAGTATTTATACCATTGAGTTCATAATGCAGCTCAGACTGTTTTAGTAGAAAACTCTTTCTAAAGTCAATGGATCACACCAGGTCGGGCATGCTGTATGTGGGAAAAGCAGCAAGAAATTCAGACTCTCCTGGCCTGGTGCAGGAGTAGCTACAACATGGTGCGGTAATACAAGCAACTGTTTCCTCCTAGTCCACAGTACTGTGGACTCAGCTGGATTGCTTAGTGCTCGGTCTAAAAAGAAACGGTTGTCATGGCTAGGACTGGAAGCCTGGAGTGGGGGAAAGAAACTTAAGTAGAATGGTAGGTGGAAGTCTGTATGCAGAGAGACGTGCTAATGCTCTTGGAGATGGGCCAACTGTAGAAAGTCTGGTACCTGCTGTTCTCAAAGCCAAAGGATAGCGCATTTTTTTTTTTTTAACAAATCTTATAGTTGCCTTTTTCTATGTAGAAATAGCAATACAAATATCTGTAATAGTTTTTAGCGATCTGTCCTGGGATTCTGTTGTGTTTTCAAAATTAGAAAAGTCTTCATAAAAACTCTCTCCTTGGATGGGAAAATTGTGAATTTTTCAGTGAATCTTACTGTTGTTAGAATTTGGCTGCACCTCACAGACGGACAGTCCTGTAGAGCTGTAAATTGCGTTCAGGAGACTGAAAGAGTGACTTCTGTATTCAAACTTGTAAACTGAATTCTCATTTTGCTCAGGTTGAATGAGAGACTTGTTAAAATCATTTTATCAAACATTTATTTAAATGGCTGAAACTTGTCCTTTCTTTTTCTAGGATGGACAGTGGGATGGCAACTTGTCAACTTACTTTGATATGAACCTCTTTCTAGATATTATTCTAAAAACTGTTTTGATGAATGCTGGAAGAAGAAGAATTGTATTTTCTTCTTTTAATGCAGATATTTGTACAATGTAAGTCAAGAAGAGATAAAGAATGTATTTTCTTCTTTTTGTTTTTATTTTGGTGGAATTTACTTTGGACATAAGAATACCCAACAGGAAACAAATAACACAAGTTTTGATTGCACCTAAACTTTGGGTGCCAACATAGTTGGGAATTGAAACAAGAACACTTTGCCATCTGAGCTGCATCAAAAATAAAATAGGAGAATAAAGTCAAAGTAGGTATTTTTGTCAAGTGCCTTCCTGAATGCTTCCGTCTTTCTTGGCACATCAAAATAGGTTGAGATTTCTTCTGGTAGTATCATGAAGTCTTTCAGTCATACTTGAGGGGTATGCAAGCCTAACTTACAAACAAAATCATCTTGTTACAGGTTTTTTGCTACATGTGCCTTTTAAAAAGGCTACAAAATGAAACAGCTTTGGATTACCTGTGTTTGGTTTTTTGGGGTTTTGGTGGGTTTTTTTTGGTTAAGCAATTTGCTTTCCTCTTGTGGAATGTCATATTGAAAGTACTGGGGCACAGAAGCAGCATAGCAGTTGAACCGGGGAACAAACATTTGGGGTACATAAGAACTAACAATATGCTGTAGTACTTTGGAACAAGAAGTGATTTAGCACTGTCAATGAAAGGCTTTATGGAAAACTGATTTGATGGGAGAGTGCACTGATGACATGGCATTAAGGGTAAATGGGCAGAACAAAACCAAATCAAGGTACTGAGAAAAGGGTTAAGAAGCAAGTGAGTAAGAGTGTAACACACTAATCTGAAAACTGTGCTTCCGTCTGTTGTTATTTCATACCCCTGTACTGGTATCCAACTTGAAAAATACATTAGTAAGGTTAGGTGTTGTATATTGACGATGTTTAGAAATTCTTATCATGAATCTTCATTTTACTCTAACATGCATTAAGAAGAAAATTACAGAACTGAACAGCCTTTGAGGATTTTATACAAATATTTTGAGGATGTAGATCTGAGTTCAACTTGAAGTCTGGCTTCCCTTAAACTGTACGTTAATCTATAATAGTGGCGAAAGAAAGAGTTGGAGCAGTTTGTCACATAGTTTGATACTAAAATGTGGTACCATGTCATTGCACCAGCTAGGAACTAGAACAACAGACAGTAGAGAGCATAATTCTCCAATAGTAAGATTTGAATTCCCCTGCTTTGTAACACATTTGCTAATTGCAAACTTTTTTTTCTAATAGGGTTAGGCATAAGCAAAACAAGTATCCTGTGTTATTTCTCACCCAAGGAGAATCTAAACTCTATCCAGAACTTATGGATCTTAGATCTCGTACAACTCCAATAGCCATTACTTTTGCACAGTTTGAAAACTTGCTGGTAAGCTGACACGTTCTGGTATTTACTCTGCAGTAAAATGAAACTAAATTATGACTCCTTGTTGTAAATCTATTGTTTTTGACACTAATGCTTAAAATTACAATTAACCTCATAAAAGAAATATGCTAATATCGAACTGCCAAAATAACGTCCTTTGTTTCAAATGCCTGTTTAATACATTGTTTTAAAAATAGTGCTATCAGTAAACTCTTTAATTGTATTCAATTATTTTTATTATTACGGATGAAATCGTAAGGAGCTGTGTGTCAAAAGATTAAACAAACCTGATGTGAGAATGTTTCAGAAACATGGATTTTAATTGAAGTCTTTTATATTTCAGGGAATTAATGTGCACTCTGAAGATCTGTTGAGGAATCCATCGTTTATTAAAAGGGCCAAATCTAAAGGCCTGGTTATTTTTTCATGGGGTGATGATGCAAATGACCCAGATAACAGGAAGAAGTTGAGAGAATATGGTGTTCATGGGCTAATATATGACAGGTACTTCATTTTGGTTTAAAAATAATAAAGCTGAGAAACTACTGTATCCTGATTCTTGTGAAATTTTACGTTGCTTTTTGATTGACTGGGTGCAGAATATCTTCCTTTTGTACTAAAAGTACAAGAAGTTCATAACTAACACTAATTCCTATTCTTTCAGCTGTATACATAAAGCAAAATAACTTTTGTTTCTCCTGAGGTTAACGTAAATGTAATTTGATTTAGTGCATGGCATACACATTTAACATGTCTTTAACATTCCTGATGATAATCTGTACATGACAGAAGGACAGTATTATTTATGTGTTTGGCTGAAATCTTCAGCTTTCTACATTTAGTTATGAAAACAGTTAACACAACTTGAATGATTGTAACTTATTTTTTTTGCTAACATTCTGTTGTGCTTCAAAGCTGTGAATTCATCATTTTTCCTATTAAAATTAGCTTGGAGTGACTCCCAGGGCAAACTGCCAAATTAGTCGCTTCAGAAAGTAGTTATATCTACACAGGTGGGCATCAGAATACTGTGATAAATCTTTGGACAAAAATTAATTCCTTACAAAACCCAAAAGTTTTAGCTCTTATCATAAAAGATGTGAAATTCATTATTACATGATGATGATTAATTTGGAAAGCTGTATTGAATTAGAATTTCTGATAGATTACAGAGAATGTAGTTGGGAACGCATTAAGTGTAACTGAAGTGTCAAATTATAAATGACTTTCAAACCTTTTGCTTTAGCAAGGGCATTGCTTTGCATATTGTTTTACCTAAAAAAAAAAAAAAAACAAGGTGAGGGGAGAAGGATCGAGTAGATCAAGTAATTGTCAAGGGCTCTGTTTTGTAAAGTGAGAGTCAAGTTGACACATTTAGAGGCAAGAAATCAAATAGGTTTGCTCTTAGAGTTCTAGGCTCCCAGTGTAAAAAAAATTAGCTAACTCCCTTCAATTTATTCTTAACTATTGAGAGTCCCGCCAGAGCGCTGGGTCCAGCGCTCCTCTGGCTTGCTGGAGGTCTCCCTTCCTGTACCGTATAGAATGTCTCTGTCTCTTCCTTGGTGGTAAAAAGAAATAAAAAGATTTCTACACTGGGGATCAGTTTCAGACTGAAGTAATTGAAACATAAGTCCTCTTTCCTGCTACAGCAGTGGTACGTGTTGTCCCTCCCCTGCAACTCGAGACTGGAGCTCCTTTGGCAGATGAAAAAATCTCTGTGGGCTAGTGTGCAGACGGAATGCTTCTCTGTCTCTTTAGTGTGCAGTCCATGTACACTCTGGTGAAATGTGGTCCTATGGTATGCATAACTTGAAGTGATTAATTATTGGCCTATAGAAAAGTGTGGTGTTTTAATCAAGTACTACTGCCTAAAGTGTTCTTATGAAATACCTGTTCACTGATGTCTGCTAATCCAGTCTTCTAGAGTTATTAATTACTCCTGATGTAATAGATAACGAACTACTATGGTAAAATAGTAAGACAGGTGATGGCCTTATATCTGACTTCATGTTGCTTTTATTACTTTAGATACTTCATTGCTCAACGCTACTTAAATAATACTGCATTTATGTCAAGGCTGCAAGTCTGTTACGTGTCATCTTATGTTCCCTTTTGTACTCTTCAGTGTGTTTCAAGTTGCAGTATAATAGCAGAACACCTTTAGCCTCACCTTTTGATGACTCACCAGTTCATTGGAATTGCTTATAGGCTGAATTCCTCTGAGGATTTAACTGAACAAAACATTCTCAACCTTTCTGCACTATTTAGACCATCTAGATTCTTAAGAGTATTCACCTCTCCTCTCACTGCCTGCCCCCTGTATCTCTCCCTCCTTGTTGACACCTTTCCGCTTTATTAAGAAGAACCCCAAAATTAATATTAATTCCAAAGCTTTTTAAAAAAACAGCAGTTCAGTGGTGCGTGTTTTCTTTCTTTATCAAGTTACAAACTGCAATTGAGTAGCAAACAGTTATCTTGTTTCAGTATAATTGTTGCAGGCTCCTTAACTCCAGTTTCTAAACGTTACTGACTTTTTTTTTCTGTAGGCCAAAACAAATAGTGGAATGTTCCTTTACAATTCTTAATTATTTTTCAAAATTTACTAATTATCTGAATAGAATTAAATTTAATCTTAATATAGGTTTCTTAGAAGGAACATGACGTTTTCTGAAAATTCCATCAGATCTCTCAAGCTGGACATTTTGAAATTTGGGTGGTACCTGCAGGTCCTGGATGACAAGTCTAAATGTAAAACCTGGCAGCAAGTGTTTCCATTCACAGTTGGAACTGCTGGGTAAAGGGACAGTCTTTCAAATCATTTGAGAGAGTATGAAGTTAATATCAAGAGTTTAAATTGTCAAAAGTTTAAATAGGTGTGGTGTAAGCATCCGTATTCTGTGCTGTTTGACGTTTAGAAATAGATAAATTCAAAACTACTGTGTAGCAGAACTCCAGTAAAGAGAGAGATGTACATGCCTGGTTCAAGGTCTAGAATAAGCAGGGACTGCAGTAATCTGTTTATTAGTGTAAAGCCAGTTTATGCTGTGGTTGCATCTTCAAATTCCAGTGTATTTCCAGGGCTGAATCAAGATGTGCTTCTTCCATGGCTTCTGCAGAATTTTGGTTCTCCGGACTTAAGGCAAAGTCCAGATATTTATCAAAAATTGCTGTGCCTGGTGTTTTGAGTTGCTGTTTGCTAGACCTTTACTTAAACCATCTTAAGTGTTATTTGTCTGAATAAGCTAGGAAGTTAATACAGGAATTTTAGTGAATTTTAGGTTGCTTGGATATGGCCTTGAGTTATTTTTACTGCATGCGGTAATTATTTCAAAGATTATGAACTGTCTGGGTAGAGATGACTTCTATAAGCTATGTTTTCCAAACTTTAATCATCTGTGTAGAATTGAGCAAAACATTGTAGCCGCTTGCGAAGATGGCAGAAAAACTGTGTCCTGAATACCAAAAGTTGCTGATACCAGTGTCGGGCAAAAAAATGTACAGGTAGGGGGTCTGACTTTGTTTTGCATGGAGAAAAAGTGCAAGACTAAATCTGGGAAGCTTATAAATGCCAATGCTATTAAAAGCACGATCTCACTGGGGCAGGGGAAAGAATCTCCCCCCCCCCCCCCCCCCAATCCATTCCTTTCTCCACTTGGGCTGCAGATTGTTAGACATACACAAAATCATTAAGCCAAATGGATCATCTAGTGCAGCTACCGGAACAATATTCTGTTTTTTTCCAGTGTTTAGTTTTCATTTTGGCATCTAAAATATCCAAACTACTTGTGTAGTTTGCGCAGAAAAGGTGTTGCCACTTTTGCCTCCAGGCTTCTCTTTGGGCCCTAATCCAGAAAGGTACTTTAAATGCATGACTGGGTATCTTCTGTTCACACAGAAAACTAAATCTCATGCTTAAAATGCTTTATTAGTTTGATGTTTAGATTTTATTTAGAGAAGAAACTTTAACCTATTGTAGTGAAGTTCTCTGGATTGGCAAAAATTATGAATTTTAAAGTAGGATTTGAGAGGTGATTTGTCTGGTATTTTTCTCCTGGATAAGGTTTGTAAACAGTCCAGGAAATACTTCTGTGTTTGAATATACTTAACTCAGTAAGAACAATGCAGTCTTAAGTTTTTACAGCAGTTGGCTGGCTATATATTAAATACCAACGTGGAGAGGGGGTGGGTGCTAAATTATACTTGCATTATCTTTTTTTTTTTTTATTCACTTGACATGGTCTGAGTTCCGTTTGTTGAATAATACGCACAGCTGCATGAAAATATTAAATTGTAATCCTCAAACATTTTTGCTGAAAGCTTTTCCATAAGAATCTTAAGCATGTTTGTCTCCTCTGTAAACACTGCAGTTCCTTATGGCTGCATGTTGCATTTGCAGACTCCAGAAAAAAAAAACTCTATGCTCTATTAGTGACTTTCCAAAACTAATACAAATTTAGCTGGTAATAAAGGCCGAAAGCATTCAAAACACTTTTCAAAACTGGACAACTGTTTAAAGCTGCATCATTTTATTTGCCTGAAACTGAATGTTACTTAGATAAATAACAGCATGGATATATGTAGGAAGTTAACGGGTATTAGTTGATTTATAATTTGATCTACTCAATGATTGAATTAAGATGTTACAAAATGGCAATCTAAGTCTTTTCCTGTTTTGTGAATTGCAAATTAAACTCAAGTTTACATTGACATGTAAAGAAAAATGAAAAGTTTCAATCAAAAGCTTCAGAAAGTATTTTGGTGCTGCTGACTGAGACTTGCTGGATGTATGTGTTTTCGGAGGTTGCAAAAACACTTAATAGGCACAAAGCACATCAGTTCTATGCCCACTGCATAACCCTGGAATGTCCTGCAAAGCTTTTTGTAGAAAGTGCTAATTTAAATTAATACAAAAGGACTTCCCAGTCTTCTGCAAGGCTTGATTATTAATAGGACATCAAATGGAGGAACTTTGGTGTATAGTTATTTATAAAAAATTGTCCTGTTGAAGAATGAAGGATAGGGAGATGAGAGTTTATTCCTTATTTTGATATGTGATGTTGGAAATAATTCATACCAGAAGTCCTGGAGCTATGCCCTCGTTTTGCCAACTGCTGGTATACTTTCGTGGACCCAAACGAAAAGGGGGGACAAGAAATTCTGAGGTACAATGATGGCTGTGCCTCAAACTGTCTTCTCTGCTTTTGGTTTAGAGGAATCACTGTACATGCATTGGAGCGGACTGGTTCCAGTGGACAGTCTGAAAGGAACTTGGAGGGCTGGACTTGTCAAAAATCTCAATTGAAAAGAACTGAATGTGACGAAAGAGTTACAGAATTCATGCTTGTCCTAGTAAAGAACTAATAAAATACCTGCCAGAAGCTGCTTAGAAACATGCGTAGCCATGTTTTAGGAACGAGGAGCTCAGAAACATGCCTTTGCTCTTCTAGTGATGAGAAGGATTTAAGATTTGCACTAAGGTGTGGTGCTGTACAGAAGACTATCTTCTAATTTCAGTGCTTTGTCTTGAATGCACAGAGAAATTTATGATGTGTAAGCTAACTTAACTGAAGGAAGCACAGGTCGTACCTGCATCCTGGAAGGAAGGAAGGAAAGTTGGGCTTTTATTTTGCAGATAGCTTCTATTAGGCGAGTTTGGGTCATTATCTTAGGCCTGTATTGGATTATAGGTGCTGTGCAAGTAATTTAACTACTGTGCCTTCTGTTCATATTTCATAAAACTGGAAAGCGTTTGTCCTCACTTCCAGGAACTTCTTTTCAGAAACTGTCTTTGGTCTTACTGTAGGGAATGTCATCCATAACTATACTTCCTGCAGAAGTGTTTCCTCATTTGAATCCTATTTACTGTTATCACTCTTTGAGCTGCATATTATTTTTGATGTCTTGGACTTGCCAACAGTTCATAAATTGTCTTCCCAGGGTAAAAAGGCACCTGGCACTGTACCATGTAGCACTCCGTTGTTTTGGTTGTGACATTGTGTTCCTTTTGGACATAACTTGGAATTATGATACGAAAGAGAAAGGATGATGGAATAAAAACAAATAATGTTCCTGAAGGAATCATAGATGAAAGTATGAATATTCATAAGAGACTAAGGCAGAAGCTACAGTAATTCCTTCCAGAAGTTTTCATTTAAGGGAGATAAACCTGGAGACCTGCAATACCTGAGACTGTATATGCGCAGTAGCTACAAGTGAGGGGAACTGGATGCCAGGATTTAAATTTTGAATATAAATAATATACTGATGTTAGAAATTAAATTTGGGAGATCAGACTATACCTTGTTACAGTAAGTGTTGTACCAAGTTTAGTTTACAGGAACATGAATGGTTTTACTTTATAATGAATTACACCAAAATGCTATTTGAGTGTTTGAGTTGTGTTCAGTGCCTACACTGTCAAATGCAAAATGTCTTTTGGATTTGGAGAATCTGGTACAATGTTGACAATTCAAATCCTCCAGCTTTGTTTACATATGTGAAAACAAGAAAGTGAAAAGAGGATACACTATTTAAAATAGTATAGATGGTTAAATTTGCATTAGGTATAAATAAAGATCAGGCTTTCTGTTTTTCACTCTTCACCTAATTTTCACTCTTCACCTAATACTGTAATGGTAATCTTAAAAAAGTGGTTCTGAATTGGGGGGTGGGGGTGAAATACTTGTTGAAACAGTAAGTATAAACTCCAATCAGTATTATGTACAAGTAGTGTATCACAGGCTATTGAAATAATCTCCCTGAAATTTCTTATGCTTTTAAGTTTGAAGCCTGGAACTCTGCTCTTTACTGCAAAGTGCCACCTGTAAAATCATATTTTTCAGGAGAGTAAGTGAGGTAAATGACAGTGGGTAGCTTCTTAGTATATCCAGTGAAGCATTAACCATTGTGTGAAAGGAATACTATTTTATATTGCAAGATAAGCAGCAAAACTTAGGGTACTAACCTTGAAACGTACTGTTTTTATAGACTTGCTGATACCAAACTTCACTCTAGTAGGGAAAAAAATCCCACTTGCTTCATCTAGTCTAAAAGTCTGTGAGCTGTCAGGTTAACACTGATCCGTGTCTTTTCTTTTCTCGCTTATTCAGGATATATGACTCGAATCCTGAACAACCAAATATATTCCAGGTGGAGCAGCTGGAACGTCTCAAGAAGGAATTACCAGAGTTGAAAAGCTGTGTGTGTCCCACAGTTAGCCACTTCAAATCCATATCTCCATGTAAATGTCATCATAGTTGCCTGGAAGAGAAAACTGTAGATAACTTGAAGAGTGTTCAAATGCAAAAGGACTGATTCTAGGTAGAATGGTATTTTGTATCTGTTTAACTTTCACCATTGGAACAGTGCTGTCTATGCCTTCAGGTTGGTTTGGTTTGTTTTTAAGTCCCCAAATAGCAATAACTGTGTTCCTTCTTTCTGACAGGACTTGTTAAATTTTCAAACAATGCTAAAATATTCAGCCATCTATAGTTATTGTTCCAGTTTACATATACAGTTTTAACTTTTTCCTATAATTAAGTCTCAAATCTTGAAAAAGAAGATTAACACTTAAGTGTGTGTTTAAAAATAAAAAATAATAATTTAGCAGTCTTGAGGAGTGGAAGCTCAGAAACTAAATTGTAGGGAAATTACAATGATATGATATGATGAAAAATTGTTTTGACTTTGATTTTACTTCAGTGCTACAGCTTGCCAGCCTCTGTCTGGCAACAGGAAATTGAGAGTGATTGTAAGATACATATAATTAGATCTGGCCTGAATAAATTGGTACCTCATATATATGTATTTGCACTGATACATCCACCTGTACAAAGCTTTGTGCCATTTAAAAATATCTATATATTTTTAAGTAATCTGCAATGCATATTAACTCATTTTTTCCCCACTTCATCGGACACTTAGGCTGCTGCCATTATTTCCTGATTTGCCAATTCATTGGTACAGTGTCTGTGTATAGCAGTCAAGGGTGAACCACAAGTATGACGTCTTTTTCTTTCATTAATCTCTCACAGGCCTGCTAAACTTTAGAAATGTTGCAAATAATTAACAGAATTACAGAAACATCTTCAGTGGTTGAGAATCTTTTTTGCACAGTAACCTTAATAAACAGAATAAGTAACATGCACAACCTCTACAAAATGCATGCTTTAGTTACTAAGCATGAACTTTAGGTGTTTGCTGAGGTCCTTGCATCTTTACGGTGCTAGTTATGTGTGAAGGGTGCAAGGACTAACTCAACTACTTAATCTTCTTTGCCTAAAACCACAAGCCTATTTTTGAAGAAAAGGCTGTACCATACATGGTTTGTCCTCTTTACATAATACAAACTACTAGCTTTTGTATTTTGCAAGTTTTTGGTTTTAGTTTTTTTTTTTTTTCCTTGGAGCAAGAATCACAAATGTACTGAATTCAGATAATCGATATTCTGTTGGCTGGTATCTATCCTCTGTAATTTATTACAAAGTCATAGTTCAGAGTTCTTAATAGATAGGTATGCATGTCCTTTTTCCTCCTGAAGTTGCAGGCCATGCCAACACAACAGCTGTAACTTTCTACCGAAGTGTTAATGTATAATAAGAATGGAAAATATTTATTTTTTTCTCTTGTAAATTGACAATGAAAACAATAGCGTGTACTATATTCTTTATATACAGTCATTGCTACATAGAACTGATTGTACAGAGTAAAGCCATTGCAAATAAGTGCTTGAGCCCGCACCGCTGAGCAGTTTGAAACAAACAGCTTGTTTCAACTTGCCTTGTGCATTTTAGTATTTAAAGTTCGTTTGTCCTGCACAAACAGCACAGTAATGATTAGGTATCTGGAAACTGTCTTTTATTTAAAAAAAAAAAAATAAACCAAAATTTGAAAATGTGAGAGCTGTGTTTTTTGGGAGAGAGGGGGCACTTGAACCTAGATCTTGACATCAAGAACCTGTGTCTATTATCTGACACAGCAAGTCCACATTCCTCACCTATGTGATTAATTCTTAATTTTTTTCCTTGTTTGTATAACCGGTGGGGTTCTTCTGACAGGTCTTGAGGGCTTTGCCACCTCATGTGCAACCCCTAATAGAGTTATACATGGCAGTGCTCATGAATGCTGGGCAGCCTGTCCACAGAGATGTTGAACGCGACAGCTATTTTGTGTGAAGGTGGTTTAAAAGTTGTGCTGTCTGAAGCACCCTCTTGGACTAATCACAGTGTGATGCTGAGAAGGATTTGGCACCCTTAAAAATTTGTTTCTCAACCATTGGATGCTCAGAGAATAGCGTTTGTCTATTCTGTTTGCCGGGGTGGGGTGTGGAGATAAATATACCCTCTGTGGTGATGATTTTACAAGATATTTTTGAGCAGCATTACAATTTTAATGTATTCTTGCCCGCTGTTATTTATAAGTAAGTAGTAACCTGACTGGGCTTTGAACAAGCTCTTCTGCGGTGTCACTGCTCAGAGCTGAGCTCACAGCTTGGCCACACGCACCAGCTGTTCTGCTAGAGCTGACAGGGCAATGCAGCAGGGATATACGGAATCGAAAAGTGGGGCTGGGGGAACTGGTGGGGGGAGTTACGTTCGACTAATATCCTACTAAAAACCTCCTCATATAAGAAAATGCTGTGGTGATGAGCAAAGACAGGAGCGTCCACCTGTATTGCTCTGTGGGTGTTCATCAGCTACTGGTAAGCTTTATCTTGAGTGAGTTCTATGAGACTTCATCTGAGGGGGAAAGAATGATTCCTGAAGGAGAGACTTGCTTTGCTGAACGTACACTCTTTGAGGGGAAACTCTGTGGTGTGGCCAAAGAGGATTTGGGGTACTCTTGTGAAATTATTCCATCCCTACACCCTCACACGAGCACACAGCTACTCTGCATCGACATCCAGCTGCGGTGAAGGCTCCTTGGAAGTGCAGCTGCTCTCCCGCATGGCAGCAGCAGGTCACCAAGGTAAGGGAGCATGTCGACTGGTGAAAGGCAGCTGTCAGTCTTCTACTCAGCCCGTGTGCAAGTCAGCGCTGTATAGCTTGTTCAGTGCCTCCAGTTCCTCAAAAACCTTCTCCTCAGCTCTCCCGCAGCTGTTAACCAGCTCATGTCTCACAGGCATCAATACAAAAATAGTGAAAGATTGTGGCACTGTTGAGGGGACCTCTATTTTCTACTGAGTTTGATGGGTTTGGGTAACTGTCTTCAGAGGAAGACATGCAGAGAGCCCACAATTTAAACAGCCTAAATTGGTGGCTGCTTCCAGCAGGTGTTGGCCATGACCACTTCCATTGCAGGTGGACCTAGGTTCCTCCTGGGCTTGTGCTGCAGGGTGCTCAGCTGTTCCAGAGGTGGCCCAGAGTCCATAATAAAAATCCCCGGCTGGCTGAGAGAAAAGAGCAAAGACAATGAGTATTTTTAAGACTGAATCTGTTCCCTCTGGCTCGTGGATCCTCCCCCCTTTGGCTTCTGAGCGCTTGTTGGAGACCAGTGTGGTCTGGAGCACAGATGGCTTTGCTCCTGCCAAGGGACAGCTTCAGTTTTAATTAATCCAGAGATACATCAGCTGTGGTAGGTGAGACAGAACTTCCCTTTTCCTGCTGTTTGGAGGGTTTGCTTTTGGGCTCACCAGAAGCCCGCTCTCTGGACTTGGACTTTACCGTGTCACTTCACGCTCCGGCTCTGTTCCATGTAAGTAAGTGGGATGGGGGGATGAGAACCTCCCCCCTGCAGCAGAGTAGTTTGGAGAAGAAAAGCTCCTGCGGCAGAGGCGGCGGCCTGTGTGCGGAACTGCTGGCGGTAACTCGTCCCACGGCCCGCACCCACGCTCCCTCAGGCCGCCACCTCCCCCATGCTTCCGGGGGGGCGGGTGAAGATCTGTCCCCCCGACAGTACAAACACAGCTGGTTTTCCATCCCTTTGGTAACGGGGCGGGCTGAGGGCGGAGTGCCGCCCCGATCAGGGCCGGGGCCCTGAGGGCGGGTCAAGATGGCGGCGGGGGGCGGCCGGTACTTCTGCACTGCGGGCCGTGGCATGGAGCCTTTCCTGGCCCGGGAGGTGCGGGCGCGGCTCGGCGCCACGGAGGTGAGGGGGGGAAACGGAGCCGGAGCCGGTGCCCAGCCGGGGCGCGGCGATCCGGTCCGCGTCGGGATCGGCGGGGAACGCGGCCTGGTTGGCTTGGCGCCCCGGGGCCGGGCGGCCGCGACGTGGGCTGTGCCGCCGCCTGCCTGAGGGGGGGACCCGGCGGGTCCGGTCTTGGGCTGTCTGGCTCGGAGGGGACCGCTAAGGACCGTCTGTGGGCAGGGACAGCTGCCCCTCGGCCGGGCCGTGCCCCGTCGCCACCCCCGGTGAGCCGAGGCGGGCGCTGCCCTCCTCCCCGCCACAGTGCTGTCCCGATCCGGGTTGTTTACCCCCAACCGGCACACGGAGCCACGATATTTCTGGAATCACAGAATGGTTTGGGTTGGAAAGGACCTTAAAGATCATCTAGTTCCACCCCCCTGCCATGGGCAGGGACACCTCCCACCAGACCAAGCTGCAAAAAGCCCCATCCAGCCTGGCCTTGAACACCTCCAGGGATGGGGCAGCCACAGCTGCTCTGGGCAACCTGGGACAGGGTCTCACCACCCTCATAGTGAAAAATTTCTTCCTCATATCTAATCTAAATCTCCCCTCTTTCAGTTTAAAACTGTTCCCCCTTGTCCTATCACTCCACTCCCTCCCAGATCCAGAGTCCCTCCCCATCTTTCCTGTAGCCCCTTTAGGGACTGGAAGGGGCTCCAAAGTCTCCCCGGAGCCTTCTCTTCTCCAGACTGAACAGCCCCAACTCTCTCAGCCTGTCCTCACAGCAGAGGGGCTCCAGTTGGTGGCCTCCTCTGGACCCGCTCCAACAGGTCCATGTCCTTCTGCTGTTGGTGGCCCCAGAGCTGGAGGCAGCCCTGCAGGGGTGTCTCCCCAGAGCGGAGCAGAGGGGCAGAATCCCGTTTTGTTTTATTCCATTTTTTTGTTCCCAGTTATTTGTTTTATTCCAGTTCTGTGCAGAAAAGGGTGCTAGGCAATCGCTTGCTAAGCCAGCATACCTGTTAGGAAACACATAGGGTCTTTTATACAAAAAGGTAACGAAGGAAAATCACATCAAAATAGCTGTTTGATCACTGGTAGTTATGTAACAAAAACTCATTTGTGCATGTCTCGATTTCTGTCTGGGTTGTTATACTAAGGTGGTCTTACATTTACATATAATTTTCCTCCTAGTGGTGTGGTTTTTAGTATTAAAATTATCTAAGGTAATTAGAGGCTATACCTTCATCCTATCAGTTATCTCTAGGTTACTGTTTAACTTTCTGTTCTGTTGGGGCTCCACTTGGAACAATGGCTGACTTCAAAATTGGATTATTGATGTTTATGGGCATTTTGGTTTAGGGACTTTCTGTTCCTGTTTCTATGGTTTTGGAGTAAGCCATCGCATCAAGGTTGCTCAGTTTAGTGGGTTTTTAACTCTTTTTGACATCAAAGGGGCGAGCAGGTGTGAGGGGCTGTGGGGCCACTGGAAGTCCTTCCTCCAAACACCTTCCCACATCGGGTTGGGTCAGTTTCTGTTTTTCCCCCAAGGTGGACTATGTCACAGGAAAGGTCTTCTTCAGCACAGAGGCAGAGCCGGGTGAGCTGAGGAAACTGAAGTCTGGAGAGAGACTCTTTTTGCTGCTGAAGAAACGCACCCCACTGACGGTTTCTCAACATAAAGGTGCGACACTGACCCCTTCCTGCGGGCATCCCCTCTGGCCTGCTTACAGCTGGGCTCGCAGAGAGGTGAAGTCCTAGCTCCAGTCCTATTTATAAAGTTAACATTTGATTTACTTTATTTGCTTACGAACAGCTGTAGTTCTAATTGGCAGTAATCAGTTCTGAAGTATCTTTCACCCAGATATATTTTTTTATGCTTTTATTGCTGAAAATGGATTTAAAATGTTTTAAATAGGTATTTTACTAGCCTGTGTTCTGCTGGCACTGTATATATATATGTAACAACTCTTCCCCCCAAAAAAATTTAAAAAAATTAAGGAAACTGCAGTCCAGTTCTGGACCCCTTGTATGCATTTTAACAATGAGTCACATTTTCCTTTAGGCAAAGTGGATTGAGATGTATATCCTGTGTCACTTAACTGTTCAGTACAGAGATTTCTTGTAAATCTCAGCTACTCAGAGGTTTGGTTATGTGTCAGTGTTAGAATAAGAACTTAGAGTAAGACGTATTCATATCTGCGTGCTGGTGTGGTTTTATTTGGGAGATCACAGGTGGCCTTCAACTTTGAGGATCAAAGTTAACCATTATTATAAATGAGAAAAAGAAATACCTTTCCTCTTCACCCTCTCTCCCCCCCAGCCTTGACCACCTTCAAGGTTTTTAAGTGAATTGGCCTGTATATTCCTGGTGTCTCTCTTATCGTAGCTAGCTCAAGAGGACGACTGCCCACAGGTGTAAGTTTAGGCATGTGTCGAAGACTTTGCAGCATTGAAGGCAGGTTGATGAATAGCAAGGAGAGATTTCCTTTCTTAAAGAATAAACTTGTGGCTTTTATTCTAAGCTGAATCAAAGCCATTTGTGTTCACGTCTGTCTTTCAGTCCTGAAAGCGTCCCACATCTCTAATCCCGGACCAAGTGCTGTCTGGGGAGGATGGCATGGTAGACTCTCAGAGGTGTTCTGGTTTTCTAGAGCTGCTGAATTCTGCAGAATTCAACCCCCACACGACTGAATCTTGGTTCTGCAGAGCTTATAATCAGAGGGATACCTGGGCCTCTGCTGGTGGGGTATGTGGGTGTTGAGAGCTCAGCTGTGCCTGTGATTGCTGCTGCTGCTGCTGCTATGCTTCCTGCATTCACACAGGAATGAAAGCTGAACACAGTCTCTGTTAACAACTCTTCTCAATCTGTAGGAAAAATCAAATGCTGAGGCTGAACTACTTACTCCAAAACTGCTTTTTCTTCCAGGGAAAATGCTGCAAGAGATTAAAAGCCTTGTCACTGAGGAGCCAAAGTATTGGGTGGATGTTATCTCTATTTGGAGAAACTTTCAGGAGCACGAGGAGAAAAAAGATGATGTCTCTCAAGAAAACCAATTGCCTCTGAAGAGAAAATCAGACGAAGAGACAAATATTGCAACTAAAAGGCAGAAAATGGAACAACTGAGAGAGACTGTGTCTGAGGAATGTCAGGCAGGAGATGGAGAGGGGTGTGTGGTACCAGAAAGAAAGAGCGATCAGGACTGCCAGACTGAAAGCGAGACTTCCTTAGAAGACCCTTCCAAAAGCAGTGGAGAGGAGCCTAGTGCAAATAGTGAGCAGCTTAACTTCAGTTTCAGAGTTTCTTGTCGTTGTAGTGGAGCGATCGCCAAAATACTTCCTTCACAGGTACGCTAAAGTATCTATGTTTTAGAAGAATTTAGCGAAGGTGAAGGGAGATGTGTAGTTTATTTGTCACTTCAATTGTGTGTTCTATCTTTTAGCATAACAAACTGATCGAGGCTTTTTCTGTATTTTCTCAAAAAAACCCTTAACATGCATTTACCTTAAACAAGTGGAAGTACAAGGGCAGTTGTTAATTTCTGGGAAGTGTTGCCCTGAATATTTTTCAAATCAATGCCTTTTATGGAGGATAAGTAAAGGTTGAGGTAGCTGGGCCTGTGAGCTCTAGTGGAATCTGAGGAGCAACCTGATAGTAGTTCACGGCTACTTAAAGGGCTGTTGCAAGGACAATGGAGCCAGACTCCTCTTAGTTGTGGCAGACAGTGTAGGGGACAAAAGCCAGAACTTGCAGCTTCTGTGGGCTCTGGTTGGGTACTGGGGAGAACTTGTTCCCCTGAAGGGCAGGTGCAGCCCTGGGATGAGTCCTGGGTGAAGTGGATCTTGGTCCTTGGGAGAGTGGTGTAGAGACTTCCAGGGACCCTTTCCATTCAGCACTCTTCTAATCTATAATGTCTTTCTACTGTGAGGAAAATAAAAAAATAAAAAAAACTGCGTAACTGCAATTTATGTAGATTTCTCTTACTTGAAGATAACAGTAGGTTTTTTTTTTTCGTTCCTTCTAAAGCTAATACTTTACTGCATTTTAGTACAGTCCCAGCTTTAGTACTGGGAAGATGGGATACATGAGCCTGGCAACACAAATGGTTACTTAAATTTGTGCTGTGTGTTTGAATTCTCATACTCTGAAGGTAGTCAAAGCTTTCTAGATGCCATAAAAGCATAAAAACTGCGTGTCGTAGTTGTGCATTCTCAGGTTTTTCTCTTAGTTAATTGAGTTTACAGCCAAATTTTCTGCTTGTGATATGGAATTCTAAAATTCTAAATTCCAAAAAATTCTAAAATACAAATTTTTTTGTACCTTGGGCAGGACTTGAACTTCAGCCTCCCGCGCTCCATCTGAGCGATAGTCATTTTGTCCTGTGGTGTGTTTGCTCTGCCCCTCGCTGACATGCTCTCTGCTCTGTTGTACCTCTTGTGGTCTTTGTACAAATTGTTCTCCTTGGGATAAAGAGGGACTCTTTCTTTTTACAGGTATTTGTGAGGATTGTGCAGTCAAGGCTGTGATCTGTAGTTTTCTTAATTCTGTTATTTTTACTGCCTGTGACTGTTTTTCCCCCTTGCAGGAGATTGGAAGAGCTGTCGGCGTAGTGCTCATGAAGCAGTGTGGGTGGCGGGCTGATCTGCGGTACCCGGATCTAGAGGTAGTGGTGCTTGTCTGCCAGATGACCTGTTGCTGCTTCCAGAATTGCCCCCAATATCTTTTGTTTTGTTCTCTGCTCTCTTTGCACATGGAAGCGTGGCCTCTCCTTGCTTCTTTCTGCTGCTGAATTTAACTGGAGATCATCTGGTAGCGCTGAGCAAAGCTTTTCAGTAGCCACTCTGTGCGTGCCTTCCAGAGCACTTAAATACCAGACCAGCCAGCGTGGGCCTGTACGTCAGGGGAAGGACCATACAGGATCCATCCTGATGTCTTGGGATCTGGCACGCTTACAAACTGCTGGACTCTGTTGGAAACGGAGATCACCTGAGCCATTGGGCAGCTAGGTTAGCATCTGCAGGGCAAAGAGAGCGAGCAGCAAGCTCATGGTCTCAACGATCTCGATTTGAGAATGCCGTTTATGGAAGAGCCTCCTCCCAGGTCCTGCCTCTGACAAGCAGCTTGTTTAAGGCACCCTCCATGGTGCAAGGTGTCTGGAGACCTTGGAAAGGACTCACTGCACTTGACAAGCTGTTTCTCCATCCTTCTGTTTGGTGTATGGAAGCTGCTCTCAGCACTGGTGCTGGGAGGTCTGAGGCCTTCTGTAAAAGCTCTGGCTTCATCTACTGGCTCTGGTTTTCCCAGGCTGTCCATCAAATACAGCATTGTTGAGACTCAAGTGGGGCTTCTGTTCTTGTCCAGATGTTTGCTCTGGAACCATTCAAATGCTGAGGACTGGGATTTTTCAGCAGCATCATGTTTCTCTTTGGGCTTCCTGGGGAAGGATTACAGTCCTGCAAGACCTGCTATGGAGCTCAGTCTTCTTTTGGGATGCTCTCTATGGGACAGGAGAACAATTTCTTTGAGCTGCCTATATTTCTGGAAGGATTACCCATGTCTGCCTTCCATCTGAAACACTGCTTAGTGGCACTTGTTTTTGTTTTTTTTTAAAGAAAGTGTTTGTGTGAATAGCTGAGTGATAGTATACTGTGAATAATCTTCTCCTGCTTAGGGTAAATGGTTTCATAATTAAGAATATCTATTCAGTGTTACAAAAATCAGTTCCCTTAAAGATTCAAGTGCTTGCTGATGGATTCCTGGCTGACAAAATTACACTCTCAGCTTGCTTAAATCCTCTTTAAAGTGGCATTCAGATGACCTAGTGTGATTTCTTCCAATTATTCATAATTGTCTAAAGCATGCAATTTTGTTATTAAGAGCTAGGATCGTAAGTTTGTAGAAACATCTTCTATGTCTGGTTTAAATGAGTTAAAGCTATTGTCAGGTTGAGAGTTGCTGATGTTATTTTTTTCTCTTTCAGATCTTTGTACATCTTAATGACATTCATACTGTGGTGGGGATTCCTCTTTTCAGGTAGGCGTTCTCCTCACCAGATTTGTGTTAGCATTATCAGAACAGGCGTAACTTCTAAATAGTCTTGCTGTCCACTGTGAGTATTTATCTTCTGGTTTAATATTCACTGGACAGTCACGTTAGACTTGTGGTCTGTCTGGAGCACGTAGGCCAGACTTTGCAGTGAGTTATGGACAAAAGCAAACTGCAGATCTGTCCAGTTCATTTGTTCTTTCATATTACATGGGCTTTTCTGGGTGGTTGCACTGTTACCTTTCATTGATCTTTTGCTGTCTGCAGGCTTCCGTTGGCAAACAGAGAGTATATCAAAACAGCAGGACTGCGGTCAACAGTTGCGTGGGCCATGGCATCTCTGGCTGAAATCAGTGTAAGTGAATGTTCATGGCAAAGATGTAGAGTCCCGAATGAAGAGGGGGCTGCTGCTCATCAGAGCTGGAAGCTTTGAAGAAGTGTGATGATTTTGATGCACCGTGCTCTAATGCATGTGGACAGGTTTTGCCTTATCTGTGATCAGTGTGCTGTCACCTGCTGTTCAGCCAGATATCTGCTGTAATCTCAGGTCCATCTCAGCAGAGGTGTTATTCTTTGTATGAATATATATATTTAAATGGCAAGATTTTTTCACTGTCCAGGCTTTAAACCTTGGTTGTGATTGTTATCCCAAGGGAAAACAGAAGCAAGTGTGATGTTTTCCAGAGATTAATTTGGTACCAATATCCATCTGCAGTCCATTTGTAATTTTTTCCCCTAAATGTCACCTCAAGGCTAGATGCATTGATGCATTGTCTTTAGTGAAACAATGAATGCTTTTTACTATATTATCTTACAAGCAAGTTTGGCCTCGTAAACCAGTGATTATTGTTACCTATGTTGGATTCAGCGGGGGTGTGTAGGTGATCTGTACATTCCTGAGTAATCTTTGTCCTGGGAGAGGAGTCTGTCTTGCTTGGGATGCAATAACCCCTTTATTTCTGTAGGCAGGTGCCTCTGTGCTGGATCCCATGTGTGGGCTAGGAACGATACTGCTGGAAGCGGCCAAAGAGTGGCCTGTGAGTATCACAGTTGCAACAGGCAGGACCTTTGCAAGATGGCTTGTAGTTGCATCAAGAAAAATCTGTACCACAGTTATACCAAAGTCCATTACTGGAAAGCTGGAACCAAACTGATCTTTCTAGGCAGTTGTTAAAAGTGTTTTAGTAGAAATGTTCCTTCGCGGGAATGTAAAACAAAGTCCTGTGTACTTGTGCAGGGGGTGCTGGCAGACCTGGATTTATACCGCAGGGTTTGTGTGAGACAACCATGGACTTTTAAAACTGCCTGGACTTATCCTGGGAACGGAGGTGACAATGGGACAGTATGGTCAGTTGTCAGTATTAGAGGCAGCGTGGCTGTCTGTAGCTAGCTGGAGTCTTGCTGTTAGGACATAGCCTCAATCTTTCTGTAAGTTACAAGTGTCTTAAGCAGAACATGAAAGGAGTGAAGACAGCACAGATTTCCCCCATTCTTCTGTCATCTGGGTCTGTGTATTGCTCTGTGTAGTGGTACGAGATCTCCCAAGTGAGGGGTTTGTGCTGGAAGAGCTGTGTAACAAGGCAGTTCTGAGAAGGGTTTATAAAATAAATACACCTATTTGTCAACTAGATGAATTTTCTCTTTTTCTCTGAACAGGAAGCCTGTTACTGGGGTGCTGATATAAGTGATTCACAGTTAGAGGGTGCAGATGTGAATATTAGGACTGCAGGCCTGATGGATAAGATTGAGTTACTTAAAGCTTCTGTGAAAGGTATGTCTGTAGCCCTTTCAAGTGAGACGCATTTGAAGTTTTTTGTGGTTCTGGGATTATACAGGTAGTCTAGGTTCTCTTGAGGTGGTCTGTAGTAGAGCTAACTCTCAACAAATAGCTGAGCAGTGACTCTGTAGTGCTAGCAAACAGATAATTATTTGTTCTCTCCCCCTCTGAATGTTGGCAAGAATAAACTCCGCAGAAGATAATGAGAATAATAATTGTCAGACATGGGCAGTAGTTGTCTGTCCTAATGGTAAATGCATGAATACCAGAAAGAGTACATACCATGTGAGGGGTTTTTTGTGTCTAATGGGAACACAGCAAGGACAAATCCAGATAAAATGTGCCTTGTAACTTAAATGTACCAAATGGGTAATAGTGGGGACTTACTAAGCTCAGTGTTGACTTGTTGATGTTTTGCAGTAGGAGTATTTTAAATGATGATACCTTTCTCCTGCAAGAGGGAATCTGTTTGCTAGCTTCATGAGCTAGTTTGGAGAGAACATAATAATTTTTTCACCTTATTCTGGACCTCAAAGCCCGAGTCTAAATTAGTCCTTTATGAAATTAATGACAGACAAAAGCTCAGTGTTTTTACCTGTGCATGGGTGATGAAGTATGCATATTTTTTTACCTTGCAATATTTATTTTTTAGCAGAATTGTAAAAAATATTATTTCTTTTTTATAAGAATACATATAGCTTTATTTCTTACTTAAAAGCTGTGATTGGGCTTGGCTTCTAGGATAACGGAAGGTACTTTGATGTTGAGCTTTTCTAATACCGAACAAGTAATTGCTGTCTTTGTCAGTGGTCAGAAGCTATTATTTCTGCATGTTTTGAGAGGGACTGTAGGTAACTTGTGCTTCCCCTTGTAGATAAAATTGTTGTGCTGCAAGTGTTGATTCAAGAATGGTCCAAGAAACATCTCCAGCTAGTTCTGGAAAGGCTGGCATAGAATCACAGCAGGGTTTGGGCGAGAGCAACCTGACCCAGCTTTGGGGTTAGCTGGAGGTCATCTGCTCAGAGCAGAGCTAACCCCAAAGCTGGGTCAGGTTGCTCAGGTCCTTGTCCAGTCGAATTTTGAGCATCCTGAGGGATGGAGAACTCATAGTCTTGTCCTTTCACGTGCTGCCTACGCTCTGGCCAGCACAGCCTGGTATGTGGCCGGCCTTCATCACCACAAGGGTGCAGTGCTGCATCATGGACAAGGGAACTGACTATTCCCAGCATGCAGAAACTCTGGGGAGTTACTTCAGACGCTAGCTCTGCCAGAATCCAAGTGATTCTGGCTGTAACTGGATTCTTGGGAGAAGAAAAGGGGTATGGAGAGGAATTTAATGTGTGGTTCCTTGCCATTCATATGTGTGTATCTGACATATGTGCCAAGTAAAGTGCTTGCAAGCTTACCTCTTCTTTTGCATTTTGCTTGTAAAGATGTACTGTGAGTTCAGAAGGAGCAGTTAGTTTGGTACCATGCGGTTGTGCTATTCAGGGCAAACATATCACCACTAACAGGGATTCTGCAAGACAAGGCACACTCTCATGCATTTGTCTTTTCCCAGTCTGCACTATGTTTATGGCTTTGTAGTGCCGTTTGTGAGGATAAGTACAGAAAGAGCTGTGAATCTGAGTGGCAGACAGTTTTGGAAGGTGAAGGGGGCACAGCTGCTGTTCGCTTTTCACATAGTCAGATGTAAAGATCTGCCTTTATTCTGCAGCATTGCCATTGCCTTCAGAAAGCTTTGATGCTGTGATTTCGGATATTCCATTTGGGAAGAAGTTCAAGATCACAAAAGACATACAGCTCCTACCAGATATTCTCCAGGAAATTGAGAGGTACGTGTGGCTTTTAACATGCTTGAGGTTTGGTGTAAATGTTGTGATGGTTTGCGGTCCTAAGCATTCGGTCAGCTTCAGGTTTGCTTTATTCCAAACACTCTTCAGCTCTGTAGTCTGATCCTGTGCAGGCTGTGAAAGTCTGAGTCCTTTACTTGTCCCTGGCTTGTCTTGCAAGCTGTGAACATGCTGCTGACAGCACAGGCTGACAAGGAAATGAGCTGCTTGCGTGAGCCACACTCACAAATATTCTTTACAAGGCATGATGGTGAAATATGTGTGAGCCACACTCACAAATATTCTTTACAAGGCATGATGGTGAAATATTTGAGTCACACTCAAATGTTCTTTACAAGGCAGAAAGAGGAGAGGATGACCTAGAGAAACTTAAAGAGTGGCCAGACAAATAAAGCAATAATCCGTTCTTGGTTGAGGTCTGTTTGTATAAAATCGTAGGCTTTCCTTTTGGGTTCACAACCAAGCTTTTACCAGCCTGTGTTGGCAAGAATGATCTCAAACCAGAAAATGGTAGTCTGCATTTTCATTTCTGTTAGTGTATACTGGAATATCCAGCTAGCCACCTGCTCTGCTTTTAGATGCCTCCTTTCATCTTTCACCCATCATTCATTTTGTGGCAGAGTTGAGCCAGGCTAATAACGGGCTGCTTCTAATGGGCAGTTCAAACCATCTGGCCATTTACTTCATTTCTTGGCTGAACATAAGCTCTTTCTGTAGGATTGGTCTTCAGCGGGTGTTGGTCTCATCCAATGCAGGAATGTGGTGGGAAGATGATGAAGAAAGCTCCGCAGACTGGCAGGGCAATCTTAACATCGGCTTGTGCTGACCATCCATACCTTTGCCTGTGCTTGTCTTCTGGTCTTATTTGCTCTGTTGGGCCATCCTAAGCAAAATATTGCCTGGGGGAGGTGGAGGTGAGGAAGGGACCATTACTATGAGAGCTCCACCAGTAACACTTTTCAATCCACTTGCTGTGCACAGAGCCAGGATGGTCTTTTTTTCCCCTTGTTTCAAGGCCAAGTGTAATGTTTGCTCATGTACTAAGAAAAATGGATTGCAAACACTGGTTAATTTTTCTCTGTTTCTTGAGTTTGAAAGCCATTAAGGATTGGTGGAACGCAGAAAGGCCAGACTTAAAGTCTCCAAACGGAAAGGTCAGCTTCAGAATTGCCTTACCAGCCTGAGGAGGTCTTGCTGCTCTGGGAAGTTGTTCCTTTGCAGACTAGTGGGAGGTTCATGCAACCCAAAACCAGGGTTTGGAGGTGATACTGCCCTCGATCCTTGGAAGAATACCAAGAACAAAAAAACTGAGCCTGTCTTCCCTGCTAACCCAATGGAAAGAACTCCTGAGGCTGGAAATGTTTGGGAGTCAGGAAAGGACCCAGTTCACACATTTAGAAAGAGTTATGAAGATAGGGAATTTAAATTCCATTTGGAAATGTAGGTTACTGAGTTGAGCTATGACACTTAACATGCTTAGATGTTTTATAAATGCAACTGGCATCTGAAATATCAGCAGTGTTGAGTTCAGCACAGATGAATGAATGCCAGGCAGGATGAACACTTAACCTTTTTTTTTCCTGAAATTGCCAGAGTACTTCGTGTTGGAGGCACTGTTGTATTGCTGCTGAGCCAAGATCTCCATAAGCGCATGGATGCCATCACCAAGTGTGCTGAAAATGACTCTCCTAATGCCATTTCTGATGGCACAAGTGAAACCACCACTGCAAAAGCCCTGAATGTTGATGGGAATTCTTCCTTCTCGGTGAATGGTGTTGAAGAGTCCTGTCTCAGCAGCCAACAGACACGTTTTGCGTCTCTGGTGCCAGATGGCATTTATGGAGTTAGTCTTGGAAAGACGGATGCTGTCATATACAAATACAGGAAGATCTCTACTGCTGGGAATCGGTAGCTTTCTTGCATTGTGCCAAAGTGAACTTGAATCCTGATACACTTGAAGAGCAGCATGGCGGTGATACAGTGGAGCCCTGATGATCCGAACGAACTCTGTGCCATTTGATAGCTCACCTCGCTTTCTTTGGATGCCCTAAGGCATTGCTTTTCTCTCTTTGGTTTTCAGGAGAGGTGGAAGATACCTACTAGTGTTTTAGATGTTTTTACTGTAAAATATCGTAATGAGACAGAGTCCTCAACTCTTTATTTTGGCAAAGCTTCTCAGTATTGGGAGGAGTTTCTTTGGGAGAGAAAATCTTTGTTTGCAGAACTGTAAAACCAAATGTGGTGATATTAAATGTAAATGGATTTTCACCTTCAGCAGTATTTTTTAGGTAGCACATCTTCTCTGAAGAAGTCTCCAGCTCTTTTTGAGGTCTAGATGTATGCTTTACAATGTGCCTTGCAGTCTTGTGTTTTATTTTAAAGCTCATTTCTGATGAGTTTGAAATGTCGCTATTTGATATCCCTTGGAGTGGAAAATAAACTATTTTCTGTATTAATTCTTTGCAGTGTTTGCATGTGTCTAATGGGTATGCTTTAGCTTTTTAGGGTGAAGAGACTTATTTCTATCAGAAATAATGCTTTTTCTCACTTGATAGTGTTATTCCAAGGGCACAATGTGGACGATGGAAAAGCTTGCCAAGTGGATGAACAATTAGAAGTGACTTCTACCTGCAAAGAAGCACATGGAAAAATTCTGAAGAGAGAGAGGTCTTAGCAGTTCTTTTAGTCTATGCAAAAGGTATTGGGGCGGGGGGGGAATAGTCTAATTCAAGGCTTTCCCATGGCTGCTGAGCTGACAGGGAAGCATTTTTATAGAGAATGACTGCAGATTGGTTTTGGATGCTGTTTTGGACAAGCATTTGCAATTTGGCAAGCTGGGACAGACTCATGCATTGTGTTCCTCTGCCATGATTAGTATGGAGATAACAATTAGTAGTGTGTCTGGGTTGGTTTGGGCTTTATTTGCTTTTTTATGTTTTTTATTTTTGAAGTTTGTTGTGTGTAGCCTGTTGGAAGCATTACTTTATATATGTGCTTTCCACAGCAAAGCCTCTACTCTGGAGATCTTAGAATTTGAAGAGGTGAGGACTGAACTATAGGGACTCAAAGGGAATGAGGATATGGGTCAAATTGATACGATCCTGCTGCTGTGAGTCCTGCTGTTTAGCTGGTACCTGGAAATGCACTAGTGCACCCCAAGTTCAGATTTTTGGCTTGAACCATTATATTATAATTATCTGCCCTCCCACCCAAGTTTGGCTTTCAAAGAGGCCTTGGAGAAGGTGATAATGAATTCATTATAAGAAAGGTAATGGGTAACTTGTTCATACCATTAGCTCTCTGTCAAATATGCACAGCCCACAATAATGTGTCTCCTCTAACTAGCACCAGTTAAGTTTATTGTAGGAGATGAAGCTTCATCTGATTGCTTGGTTCTTAATGTATCCCAGGGACATAAACACTGGACACAACACTGTTCTCAGTGAGGGTCTGAAAGAGAAATGATGATTGAGTTTTTAAATTTTTTTCAGTGAAGCTACATTGCCATGTTAGATAGGTAAAATGTTAATACTACAAAGTTATCATTAGACGTTTAAGTAAAACACAGGACTTAAAATCTGTTGTCCAGAGATGTGTCCTCTCAAGAGGGCTAAAGTTAATGGTGAAATCAAGTTAACTACTTTGTTGGATGGTTGATGTATTTGTAACAAAACACCGACAGATGATCTGCTAATAGTGATTTTTTTGGAGTTGAGTGTTCTTGAGTGTTGCATATCACATTTTCATTTGCATGGTTTTGTTTCCTGTGTCTCAATAAACTTACTTGACAAGTAATTTAGCTTCATCTAAAGTCTACTATAGACACTGATAGCAAAATTGCTTTTCTTATTGCAGTTGTGTGTCAGGAAAATTCTTGAATTTCACCTTCTGTTTCTGTCAAATTTTCTCATCCAAATTGACACCTGCTAGAAAGGGTGAAAATTAGTTATGCTGTTGTACAAGTCATTTCTGTCTTTTGTGTTTCTTTATTTCACTGTTACAAAGAATTTCTGTAGGGTGGTCAGCAAAGTGTAAAAGAAGAGTTAGGGATTAGGGTTTTTTGGTTGTGAAAAAGAGACACTGTCCTGTCCTGCTCAGTTTCATGAAATATTTACAGAGTTAATTGAGGTGGTTGCTTCATTTTTTGGGGTCTGTATTTACTTCATGTCTGATTTAGAAAGACTTCTCTGTGTCTTGACATGAAATTGCCATTTTAATCATCCCTGTTCCCAGGACCTCTGTAGTTTATGCCACTTTTGGGGGTTTGGGTTACAAGTGCTGCATGCAGTATTCTGATGCAGAGCACATTAATAATTTGTTTTGTTTGCCTCCATCCTGGTTCCTTTGGTTTTGGTGGTAACCGCACATTGATTGGAAGTACATTTTGAGGTGATTGTAGGTCCATTTCTTTTCTTCATACGATTATATCACAGCATATTTGGGGAAAAACCCAGCAACATTGCTTTGGTTTAATAAAGGTTGAACTTCATTTGCCATCTCACAGGTGATTGTGTGAGTGGACCCTTCCAAAGATTTTCAGCACCTTACAATTCTTCTATGTGGTGTTTCCCCAATAGAGCCCATCCGAGTACTGCCCTGTACGCTGTTCTTTCCTTCTCTGTTTCAGAGTAATAAGGCCTTTCCAGTTGTGAGGCATTTTGATTAATGAATTTTTGTATAACGGAATAACAAAACCTGGATTTTTCTAGCTTTTATTTCTAGTTGGTGGCAGTTTTTTATATACTATTTTGATATCCTGCTGTTACAGAGACAGTAGCAATTATTTCCTGTTTAATTAGGTAGTGCTTCTCCAGCTTGACTTAGCAGTTGGTGGATTTTTTTAAGCTCCTCCCCAGATACGGCAATCTAGATCTTTGGAAGAGTATCATTCTTTTAGCCGCTGATAGAATGGGGATCCTTATACGGTTTTCCAGAGCAGACATTGTATAAATGCTGTACACGTTTAGTAAAGTGACTGCATGTAGATGCAGGCATTGTAGGCTGATCTTTGCTTCTGGAAAACCTGTGTAATGCATTCCCATGGACATAGTGAAACCTGCGTGTGAAGGAATTAGTTGCAGACTCTTGCTCATGGAAACAGGGATGGGAGGAAGAGCTCCTGGCTATTGCTGGTAACCTCATCATCGGAAAGGCTGGGAGTTAGAGCTCTTACAGGGCAAGCTGCGGTTTGGCGAGGCTGCCTGCTGCTCGGACCCTATTCCTTTGGCTAGGATTTTACATGTCCTGCTCCAGATGTATCTATAGATTTGTCTGTCTACTATTGATGGGGTTTTGGCATCACCATCACATAAGACTTTGTGATGAGTATCCTCCCATGTTTTAATCAGATTTGATCTGAAGTTATGACTAGATCCTCTCTTGGCTTTAGTTGCCGTAGCGCTCTGCAGAGCGTAGTGACCTAGGGAGCCATAGTCAGAGAAACAAATTCCTGACAGCTGGGCACAGTATTGTTAAAAATAGATAAAGTTTTAAAATTACCAGACATTTTTTGTTAGACTAGTGATGCCCCTGAAGCCTGTGAATTTTTTCTAGCTTGGCTTGCACATCCCAGCTGCATGCAGGATGCATAACTTCAGGATCACCTCACTTGTATCCACTACAGCTGTGTCTCATTGATTACCTTACTAGTATAAGTTTCCTCAGAACAGGTCTTTAAGTATTAACAAGACTCCCTGATGATGTCAGGTCTTCGTTAAAGCTTCAGTAATTTTTCCTTTTAATCTTGGAGGTTAAAAAATGCTGACCTTTGATGCATGAACATCTTGCCTCTGTGTTTGTTTCTCACTATGAAAAGAATGTGTGGGGAAGAGAAATAAGGAATGAATGAAAATCCTAGCTCATGCTTCAATGCTGGCACTTTCTCATGTGTTGCCTTCATTGTCTGGTACAGATAAAAGGAACTCCTATTTTTGCTGTTCTTAATGTCTTTGTTCCACCATACAGTGGTAAGTGGAGACACTGCTGCCATTGGTGGGGTAGGCAAATAAGGACTTAACAGGGAAGGCTGCCAGAGAAATTTTTTTTTTAGTTGTTTTTTTCTACAGTCTTTCAGATTTGGACTACTCCTTGACTTTTACAGGATACCCACTGGTCTTGGGATCTATCCATAACCGTCTGCCTGGAAATTATTTGCAAATGCCAGCACTCCCAGCGCTGCAGAAGAGCATTGCCACACCAAGGAAACAGTGGGAGGTTTGAGACTGGCTGCGCTAGCAACAACCTGAGTAGATCTCTGAACCCAGAAATACACACAGTGTTTATTTCCAGACTTTATTACTAGCTATTTTTTATAGCCTTATGGTTTTTTCCCCCTCCGCTTGTGGTTCCACAACCAGTTCTCAAGCTGCCATGTTAAGAATCAATACCTTTCAGTATTCGGTGAGTCTCATGGCTAATCAATAAAAGGTGTGAGCCCTTGAGCTCCTAAAGTGACTTAAATGTGACCATTAGCAGCTTAAAAGATGGATGCCTATCTGCACCTTTAAGTTTTGCAATTCTGGCCTTCTTTGATTTGAAAGTGGATGGGGGGAAAGGCAGGAGCAGGACTGGTCTCACCTTCTGTGTCCTGTGCAGGGAGTGGAGCTGTTGTGGCATTCAGCGCAGGGGTGGTCCAGCACAGCGCAGCTCTGGGTACCAAGACTCTCCTGGGGAGAGGAGAGGCTGTAGCTGAGCATCCTTCAGGAGCTGCTGCTGCAGCGCTGGGGTGCAGCTTTGCTGCCCTCTCCCCATAGCTGGGGTCAGGGGCATGGAAGCATCCTGAAAGCACTGGGTAAATGGCTACCTGGTTTTCAGTTAGTAGTCAAATGCAACAGTTCTAGAAGAGAAATCATTATTACCATAATTTATGTTGCTTCTTAATGGCTTTAAAAAAACCGTAGCTTCCTTGGCTGCTCAGTGGAATGTAGGCTTTAGCGTGAGAGCCCCGTACAAAATGCAATTAAGCTGCTGAGTAATTGCTGCTGAAGTTGGCCACAGAATTGCTGGCTAGAAAATAGATCCAGGATGAGAAGTTTTGTTGGAAGAGTGCTTACTACAAACGTGTACTGGAGAAGAGCATGCTAGCTACAGAATTCTTGCTGTTTGGTTCACTGTCATTAAGCACAGGCGTGTATTGTTTTAATTAAGTGGTTGGATGTAACAGAACTCAATAAGGATGCTTATCTAATGAAAATACATGCTGCAAACCCAATAAAAAAAATGCATGGTGTATTTAGGAGAAAAAAAAAACCCTAGCCTTGCATGAAGCATAAATATACAAGGTGTTTTTAATTTATTGGCAGCTCCTGAGCTTGTTTTTGGTTCCAAAAAGAAACCCCAAACAAGTGGTTTCGCTGTTTTAGACCCTTGTGTGTCTCAGTTTCTCTTTGACTGTGCTGTCAGAGAATGTCAAGTTGAGAATGCAGAGCTGGTTGCTGTGTTCTGCTCTCTAAAAATTTTTTTTTTGTAGGCTCAAAATGTCAACATGGGTGAGCTAGCAGCAACTAAAGTAATAAAACTAGAACCAGGTAAGTGTTTCTTAACTGAAATAGGCCATGGAAACTAAATATTTTCATGCTTAAGATACAATTGTACAAAGTAAGTTGAGTCCACTTATTGAATTGCCTTTTAGTGTAGGACAAAATACACTGTTCTGAAGAATAATAAGCATGAGAAACGAGGTGCGAGAGGAAAAAATATAATTGGGGAACAGTTAAAGGAAAGCTGATTAAAATTTCAGTGAGAGTTGGGTTTTTTGGTCACAAGTACTATGTTTTTAACCCATGTGCTACAAAACCCTGTACAGAACAAAAAGAAATGAGGAAGACAGAAAGGCAGAGAAGAACTCACCTGGAGAGCTGTCACTTCCAGTTGGGGTAGAGGCTTGACTTAGCTTCAGATGGGCAGCGTCCACATTCCAGAAGTGTGGCACTGGCTTTCTTTGCAGATTGGTGGAGAGTGTGAAGAATAACTAATGATGTTTAGGCACTAACTCTAAAGCTGATGCTACTTTAATATTTTGGATGCCATGAAAACACTGGTGAAACACTGGGGGAATCGTGTCCTTTCACAGAGATACCTGTCCATATGTGAAAATCATTTCTTGTTTGCTCCTCAGTGTTTGCATGTTTAAATGTGTAGCCGGGATACAGCAAGCCACCAGCAATACACCACAGATAGTAGACAGTCTGGTGTGATGTTAACTTGCAGCTTGTGGTTTGAAATTTGCTTTCAGATAAATAAAATACAGGCAAATATTGGATTTCTGGTTAAAAAGTACCAAATTATTAGGTCATCAGTATGTTGATGTATTGGGAGTAACTTAAAACATACTTTCTTAAGTAATAGCTTGGCCGTTTCTGTTAGAATTTGTTGTGTTAAATTTGAAATTTATTAATGGCCATATTTGAGAAGTGATTTTGGGTTGCAAGAGTTGATAAATATGAGCTTAGTGTCTCTATTCAGCACATGCCTGACATCAGAGACAGTTGTTCATACGTCAGATGACCTCACAGTTGAGTGCGCAGCCTCGCTGCTGTCCTCACCAGGCCCCTCCAGCAGTCGGCAGGAGAGGCAGGTGGGGCATTTTGTCTCGCCACTGGGATGCTGATGCCCTCAGCCCCTCCACCACAGAGCCGGACCTGTTTCTCTCTCAGGAGGAGGCAAGTTTTCAGCACCCCCACCCAGCTCTTCCAGGTACAAAGGCTCCGATTTTAGCGAAACATAACAGAAGTGACGGCTGCGCCCTCGAAAGAAGAGAAGAGCAATGATACTCCGTTTGATGTCCATCCTTTCCCGGTTTGTCAGAAGCCCTTCTAGCCACACTTCCCTGTGCCCACTGGCCAAATGGCCATGAAGCCACCCCGCGCAGTTCGGCCCCGAGGAAAGGCCCAGCTCTTTGTGCAGCCCCTGGCACAGCCGGGCTTTGCTCCTCTACACTCGGCACATGTCGGTGGTGGGAGAGGTCAAAAACTGGGAAATACCAGAATGTGGGAGCTTTCCAGAGCTGTTCCTGGAAGAACTGAAGATCCAGTTCTGCAAGAAGCTGAAGCAAACTCTGCACATCAGTGGGAGTTCTGTGGACTCAGATTAGGAAATGGTGAAATGCTGAATCTCTGTATTGTGCTTGTCATCGGCAGACCCCAAAGTGGTCAACAAAGATCATCATTTATATACGTGTGGTCCTTTAGAAATTAACAGAAGGCTTCTGGATATGTATTTTTTTATCTTCTAACTGGTTATTAATATGTCATTTACATAGAGACCCATGAGACACTGTGGATCCTGCTACATGGATTTGCTGAACCCAACACGCTCAACTACAGAGTTTTACTGATACTGTTCCCTGTTTATTCCTTGATGGTTTTGCTCCAGGGAGTCAACATGACTGCTGTTGATACTGACATGGAAGAGCTCCTCTTGGAGGTGGGAAAACCGAGGGGGAACCAAACCCAGCATCAACCGGGCCTCACCACTCCTGTGCCGAGCTGTGCACGGCCTCAGCCCTCCCTGCGGCCCGGAGCCCTCCGGCTCCCCCCCGGCGTCGGGGCTGTGTAGGGAGGGCTCGGCCTGGCCGGCCCGGGGCTGCCAATGGCAACGGGTGCCCGGGCAACGGCTGGCAAGCGGTGCGGGGGCGGTCGCCATGGGGACGGCGAGAGAGGCCGCGGGGGTTAGCGGAGGGGCTTGTGCCTGGCCGGCCCTAGGGCCCTGCCCCGGGGGAGCCAGGGCCTCCCTCGGGCAGCTGGGGCTGGGAGCTGCCCCGCTGCTGCTGCGGCGGAGCCCCCGCGGGGGAAGCTGCCCTGCCCGCAGCGAGGCAGGGCCCGGCGGCCGTGCCCGAGAACATCTGCCGGGCTGCTCTCGCCTCCGGCCGGGGCTGCCGGCGCCCCGTCCCCCGGGGCTCCTGCCCCTCCCTCCTTCCCGCACGGCGCGAGGCCGGGGCCGTTGGAGGCAGCGGCCGGCGCGAGACCGAGGCCGTTGGAGGCAGCGGCCGCGAGGCAGCGGCCGCCGCGGGGGGGCGGGCTGTGGAGCTGCCGGGGCCGGTGCGGCCCTGAAGGGGAGCTGGGGGAGGAAGAGCAGGAGCAGGACGTTTTTGGGGGGACGGCCGGTGCAGCGGACACCTCGTCCCGGGTCCTGGCGAAGGGAAGGAGCTGCTTTGCTCCGGGGAGGGGCGCCGGGCGGGCGGGCGGCCCGGAGGTGCGGAGCCAGCTCCCGGCCCGGCCTCAGCACCAGCTGCGCTCCGGGTGTGGGCACGGGTGTCACACGGGGCGCCTGAAGGCTGAGGCCCTCTTTCCACGTCAGAAGTGGCCATTACACACCGCTCCTTGGCATTTGGAAACCAGGAGAGTTGTCTTAGTGTTGAAACAAGGGTCAGGTACGAAGGTTTGTAAAGGCAAGGTCATTCAAAACCTGGCTGTCAGATAGAATTGTTCGTGTGGAATAAACGAAGCCTGGCCCAAGCACTGAGCTACACCTGGGGGGTGGAAGGGGCAGAAGCCAAGGGCTTTGTGCTCAGGGAGCTACAGCCTTCCTGTGGTGGACGTGGGGAGAAGAGGCCTGGCTTGGGAAATACCCCTGCTTGCGTACATCACCCTCCAGCCAAACATGAGCTACCGGTGCAGGCTTAATTCTGGCACTGCCCGGCTTTGCGGTGCTTGACTGAAAAGGGGGTGTGGAGCCATCTTGTCAGAGCAGGGTCACAAATGTGCCTTTGCTTGTGGTGTGGGTGCCTGTTGCTCTTCTGTCCCTGCTGCTGGCTGGGGAAGGAGGTGAGGTGCTTTCAGAGAGGCCTCCCTGCCCTCAGGCTTGTGAAAGTCTTGCAGGGTCTAGTCTAAAGTGCACTGACTTGCTCGTTGCTTTCCCTCTAAGTACCCATTTGCAGGATTTGCTGCATTCTGATGTTTGGCAGCCCAGAAATTAGTCTCCCTGATTTATTTTTCTTCTGTAAGGCAGTGTAGTAATGCTGCTTGTCTCTTGCAGCATCTTCCCACAAGCTGGAAACTAAGATGAGGAGACTAGAGCAGACTGGTCACCAAGTCCGCTTCTCTGCTGTATACAGGCTGGGACCAGTTCTTAGGTGACTTTCCAGCTTCAGGTAAGAAACTCAAGTTGCAAAGAAAGAGTACTCTGAAGGTGTAAAGTCGAATGGAAGCCAGACGTGGTAGAATGCCTCGCTTAGCTGACACCTAGTCCAGATTTCACAAGCTGGTGTAGCGGTTGTCGCAGACGGAGTGATTCACTTCACTTGTAAGAGAGAAGCAGCGAACTATTTATTGATATAAAGCAGGGAATTAACCCAGTTTGATAGTAAATGCAACAGTAATTTAACAAGATTCGATGGCGAGGTTCACTTGGTTATTTACTGCATAGAGGACAGGGTCAGACAGGGAGACCCTCCTGTCGAGTCAGGAGGTTCAGGCTGGACCCCCTTGCTTTCTAAACTCCTCTGAGAGGAGTCTAGGGGTGGCTGGATCCAGTCTTAGACCCAGACTGGGTCAACAGTTTAGTTGTAAAGGATTATATATGCCAAATCAATCCTTTGTATCACTTAGCTAGGATTTCAAAGTTAACCACTTACCAAGGATCTGCTGTGGTAAGGAATCTCTTAACCTCAAGGAGTCACCTTGAGAGGGGTCCCTACTCAAGGGGAGACCCTGGTGTGTAGCCCACTGCCATTCAGGAGAGCTCAACAGGCTCTGGGCTGCCCACTATTTAGAGAGTAAGATGATTGACCTATAGTCATATTTGCATAGCAACAAGACATCTAGATCCCTATTCCAGGCAGCATTTGGCTATGTTGCCATCCATCCCCTGAAGTCCGGGCACAACCCATCACAGCTCCCACTGACAATTATGGCTTGATCAGGAGCCAGGGAAGGGGGCAGTGGGGGCGGGCACACCACCACAGCAGTAGCTCCTGTTCACACTCTTGACGCCCCTCCACCCCCCTGCCACCTCAGATTTCACATGTGGGTGGGTGGGTGGAAAAGCCCTGCGTCTGCTCTGTCTTCTCTCTGTAACCAGAATGTGTTCTGTGTCCCAACAGGAAGTGGGGTGTGGTGCTCTCCACATATATGTGTGTATTTAGCCCATCCATTCTCTATGCAGACAGAAAAGCCTCTTGTTGCCTTGCCTATGAATATTCCGCATATGGATAGGCTGTATTTTTTATAAACTGAAAAGCCTTCCTCTCCTATCTGTGTACATGCTGCGCACAGAATGTATTCTATAGAGGTAAGCAAAGTCCTCTTTCCAGCCATGTCTGTGCTTTGTAGATTGGATCACTCCTGTGTACAGACAGAAAAGCACTGCTGTATGATCTCTGTCTTCTATAGAAAGAGGCTGTCTTCTGTAACCAGAGACGGCCTGCCTCCTCTGTTTGCATCTGCTCTACATACAGGATGACTATAGTCTATATGCAGACAGTACATATGCTCTATACAGACAGAAAAACAATGCCTTGGCACTCTCTCTGTGTATGTCTGTATGTAAAGTGTATGTATTCATGCTCCAAGTAAAGACAGCATACATTCCACACACAGAAAGAAACGCCCTTCCTCCCTTGGCCTTGAAAATGTCTACGTTCCACGTAGAGATAGTATGTATTTAACATAAAGGCAGAAAAGCAGAGCTTCCGCTCACCTGCCTGTTTTATGTAGCATGTATGCAATTTATAAATTGTATGTCTATTCTGTATGTTCTGTGTGAGTGTTCTGTGTATCGAGTGCATCTACAGATGGAAAACCACAGTTGTGCTTCCTGTGTCTGCCCATTTTTTTATGCATAGATAATGTGTCTTCTGAACACAGAGAGGAAAAAAGCCTCAGCGAGGTGAGATGAGTTGAGGCTTCTCTTCCTGGAGATAAGAGTATATAGTGTTTGTATAGACTGTGTCCGGGGGGGTGTGTGTGTGTGTATATTCTCAAAAACCATATATTTACGTGTATCTCTGTATGTCTTTCCATATCTATTCTATATATACATACTACCTGTTTTATGTGTAGATTCTGTGTGTATAAATCTATCTAGATGGTGTCCTAGCTGTGTGTATTTTGTATCCAGGCCAAAATTGCTTCACTCAGGCAATGCAGGACTTGTTCTGTGTGTAGAATATGTACTACCTACATATAACGTAAATGAAATGAAAAAAGCTTCAGCTAAGCAAGGTGTAAAATATGTACTCTCTTGCTTGTGTATCTCTCAGGAAGAGGTCGAACAGCAAGGGTGAGGGGGCAGTAACCAGAGGAGCAGAGAAGTGCCTCTTGGGTGAAATGGGAGCTCTCCAGGTGGGCATTTGAAGGGGCTGAGGGGAATGTTTTGGCAGCCACCTTGTATCTCAGACAGAAAGGTGAGTTGCAGGTTTCTTCAAAGGCAGAGAAGTGGGTTGTGCCCCTGTGCAGGTGCCACCTGTGAAGGGTGAAAGCTCTCTAGGAAGCATTAAGAGCGGTTGGACACAGAGCTGACAAATCCCGGTGCAATAGCAGGGGTCTGGGAAGAGGTGCAGCATTTGTGTCTCCATCAGGTGTGGTCCGGCTAAGTGCAGGCAGCATTTCCATTGTGGGAACGTGCAGTGTGGTTCTTTGGAACAGGAAAACGAGGGAGAAATGAATAATTTCCCAGGCACCTCTAGGAGATGATTAATTGGGATGCATTCAAGAACTTTCACAGGACTTGCTAGGATTTACTATCTCTAGAAGATTGCCAGGAATGTTGTAGAGCCCTTGGCTGGGAATTTCTGAATGAGAATAAAAAGCATTATTTCACTGCTGTTTTTTAGGACTACCCAAACCAGTTTAGAAGCATGTGAGGAGCACATCAGCACATGGCCCTGGAGGAGTGCATCAAAGCCCAGCTATTCAAGTGTCCTTCACTGAGTGGCTTTTTTGGGTTCCTGCACTGCTTGGTTTTATGGGGTGGATCACCACCTGGATCTTCTGGGGAGTGTCACTGTATATCTCTTTAGTAGTACTTCACCATCAAGCTTTTATTAGGATGCAGCACTGCATGACCCTGGTGGAGTGGATCGCTGCATAGCACCGGAGGAGCTGTTCCCTGCCCATCACTTTTAGGGTGCTTTCCTGGTTTGCATTTTTTGAGTGTTTCCTGAGTAGCTTTTTTCTGGAGTGCTTCAATGCCTCGCAGTATTTGGAGCCCTCCGTTGTGACACCCCAGAGGAGCTCTTCATCGCAATGTGACAGAGGAGCTCATCGTCATGCCTCTGCATAGGAGTTCCTCACTGCACCACCTGGCCCTTCTTGGAGTCCTTTACTGCATGGCTCCAGAGGAGCCCTTCACCGTGCTGGGCTGGAGGAGCCCATCGTGGCGGTACGTATGGTTTGGTAAGTATTGCGTTGTGTTTTGTATTGTGTTGCGTTTTGTATTGCGCTTTATGTACTGTCTTGTGTGGCCAGGTCCGTATTGTATTGTGTGTGTCGTCTCTAAGGTACCATTTTGTATCATGCGTATCCTATTGATGGTGTTGTATCATATGTAAGGTATGTATTATATTGTTTAACGTAGTGCATGGTATGCGTTGTATGTATTGTATTTTTGTATTTTGTATTGTATTCTGTGGTCTGTAGGGCATGGTATGTTTTTGCGTTGCATGTGTTGCCTTTCAGGTACTGCATTTCACGTATTGCGTTTTGTTTTGTCCTGTAGCGCCTCCAGCGTATGGTACGGTATGTGCTGTATGGCACGTGTTGTGTTGCAGAGATGGTAGGTATTGTGGGAATGGTCTAATATTTTCTGGAATTGTGTTGTACTGTCTGTGATGCGTTGCATTGTATGTTCTGGTACTTCCAGTGTTGTACGTAATGTGTTGTATGTATTGTATTGTACTGCGCTGCATTTTGTTTTGTATTTTGCTTTGTATTTTGTTTTGTATTACGTATTTAATGTCTTGTATGGGATGGTATTTACTGTCTGTACCGCGTTGTAGGTATCGTATGCTATTACAGGTGTTGTATTGTGTGTGGCATTGTCTGTAGTGTAACGATTATGTACTGTATTTTCTGTGATGTATGTGTTGTACTCCAATGGATGTATGTATTGTAGCTATTGTATGTATTGTATTGTATGGTGTGCATTGAATTATGTTGTACGGTGTCTATTGTAAGGTCCATAGTTAATGCTATGTACTGTATGACATGGTATATACTGTGTGGAACAGTATTTGTGGTAATGTATTTGTCTTTTATTGTACGTATTGCATGATGTGGTATTGTATTTATTGTATTTTACATACTGCATGAATCCAATGTATATTACTGCTTGTGGCTTATGTTGTGTATGGTATTTATTTGATTGTACGTACGGTGTGTATTGTATTGCTTGTATTTTATTTTTTATTGTATTTCCTATCTGGTCTGGTATTGTAGGTATTGTCTTATCTGTATTGTATGTATCGTATGTCTTGTATATCTTGTGTTTTGGTGTGTATGTTACGTATTGTGTTTTGTATTGTGTGGTAGGGATTGTACTGTATTATACTGTACGTGTTGTATTGGATTGTATTTGTTGTGCTGTATGTTTCGTATTGTACCGTAGGGTGTTTTGTATTATATTGTAGTGTGTTTTGTATTATATATGACATTTTGCGTCGTACCGTGTGTGTAGTATGGTATAGTATATATTGGTTTGTATTTAAGGTAGTGTAGGTATCATATCTTGTGTATCGGATTGTGCATTTTGTATCATCTTTTGTATTTTGTGTTGTATTTTGTATTTGGTATTGCATTGTTTTTTTACAGTGTACGTATGGCATTTTATCCATTGTATTTCTTTTCTTGTAGGTATTGTATGGTATTTATTGTACTGTATGTCTTGCGTGTTGCATTGTAATATGTTGTTGTATTTCGCTGTATTTTTGAAGGTAATGTATTTCCCTGTTTTATCGTATTTCAAATTGTAGTTCACGTATGGTATGGCTTGTGTTGTGTGTGTGGCACGATGAAGGGCTTTTGTCGTTTTGTATTATAGTGTAAGATAATACACTATTTCGTACCAGAGTATGTATCGTGTTCTGTTGTGCATTAGCAAGACTTGGTGGAATGAGTCGCGGAACTGAAGTTCTGGGATGGCTGGATGGATGTATTTTGTTGTATGGCACGTATTGCGTTATATTCTCCTGTTTTGTATTTTGTATTGTGTTTTACTTTGCATTGTGTTTTTTATTGTGGGATTTAGTGGGATCGTATGCTGTGTACCGTATGGCATGTATTATAAGTCCGGTATAGTTTTGTGTTGTCTGTGTGGTACCTGTGGCATGGTTTCTATGGTGTGGTTTGTCGGTATGGTATAGACTGTAAGTATGGTAGGTGTGGTATTGTATTGTTTGGTATGTCCTTCATTTCTGGAGTCATTCCTGGGACCGCGCCGGCGGAGCGCTTTACGGTGCCAGCTCAGAGGAGCCCTTCGTCGCGCCACATGAGAGCAACCCGTCACCGCGCCCTCCCACAGGAGTCCTTCACTGTGCTGCCCCGGAGGAGCCCTTCACCGCAATGGAGGAGCCCGTCACCTCGCTGCCCCACAGGAGTCCTTCACCATGCCACCCCACGGGAGCCCTTTGTTGTGCCGGGCGGCTATGGTTGCAACACGCTGGAGGAGAGCATCGTCGTTCCGCCGTGGAGCAGCACTTCACAGCGGCGCCCAGGTCTTCTTCGAGCCTGACATTGTACTGCCCCAGAAGAACCCTTTGTCGCGCCTGCCGGCTCTTCTTGGAGGCCTTCATTATACTGCCGGGTTCGTCTATGTATTGTGCTGTAGTGTCTTTTGTACTGCAGCGTACGTTATTTCATGTAGGGTCTGGTATTCCTGGTCTGGTAGGTATTGTAGTCTGTTGCATGTTGTGTATTTCTGTCTAGGCGGTGTGGTACGTACTCTGTTTTGTAGTGTAGTTTTTGTACTTACAGTGTTTGCATTGCATTGTCGGGACTGCGTTTTGTACAGAATTCTGTCCTTTTTGTATGGTATGGTATTCCTTGTGTTGTATATGTTGTATTTTCTTGTCTTGCTTTGTGTTTTGTATTGTGTTCTATTGTGTATTGATGGTTTTGTATTGTATGGTTTGGTGTAACGGTATGGTAGGTACTCTATGGTATGTCCTGTATGTCTGGTATAGTTTGTATTGTTTGCCTGTGATGGTCTTTGAGACGTTCAGCTCTCCGCCCCGGAGGAGTCCTTCGCCACGCTACACTGGAGGAGCTCTTCATCACGCTGGCCGGCTCATTTTGGAGCCCTTCATGGAGCCGCCCGACTCGTCTCTGGGCCCATCGTTGTGCTAGCCTGCAGGAGCCCTTCATTGCTCCGCCTGGCTGGTCTTGGAGGCTTTCATCGTGCTGCCCGGATCACCTTGGAGACCTTCAGCGCGCCGCCCCAGAGGAGCTCTTCGGCGTGCCGCCCCAGCGGAGCCCTTTTACTCATGCAGGCAGCCTCTTCTTGGTGGTCTTGAGTGCGCCACCTCGGAGGAGCCGTTCAGCATGCCGCCCCAGAGGAGCCCTTCACAGCGCCCCCCCCCTCAGGAGCCCCTCACCGCGCCACGCCGGAGGAACCCTTCACCGAGGTGCCCCAGAGGAGGCATTCATGCTGCCACCCAGCTCGTCTTGAAGGCCTTCCTCATGCTGCCTGCATCGTGTTTGAGACCTTCAGCCCTCTGCCCCGGAGGAGTCCTGCAGCACGCCACCCCAGAGGAGCTCTTCATCGTGCCACACGGCTCATCTTGGAGCCCTTCACCGTGCCACAGCAGAGGAGCTCTTCACCATGCCGCCCCGGAGGAGTCCTTCATCGCTTTGCCTGGGAGGAGTTCTTCATCGCGCTGCCTGGCTTATATTGGAGCCCTTCATCGTGCTGCCCTGGAGGAGCCCTTCAACGGACTGCCCAGGTCGTCTTGGAGCCCTTCAGCGCGCTGCCCCGGAGGAGCCCTTCACCGGGCTGCACCTTAGGAGGCCTTCAGCGTGCCACCCAGCTCTTTTTGGAGTCCTTTACTGCACGGCCCCAGAGGAGCCCTTCACCGTGCTGGGCTGGAGGAGCCCATCGTGGCGGTACGTATGGTTTGGTAAGTATTGCGTTGCGTTTTGTATTGTGTTGCATTTTGTATTGCGCTTTATGTACTGTCTTGTGTGGCCAGGTCCGTATTGTATTGTGTGTGTCGTCTCTAAGGTATCATTTGGTATCGTGCGTATCCTATTGATGGTGTTGTATCATATGTAAGGTATGTATTATATTGTTTAACGTAGTGCATGGTATGCGTTGTATGTATTGTATTTTTGTATTTTGTATTGTATTCTGTGGTCTGTAGGGCATGGTATGTTTTTGCGTTGCATGTGTTGCCTTTCAGGTACTGCATTTCACGTATTGCGTTTTGTTTTGTCCTGTAGCGCCTCCAGCGTATGGTACGGTATGTGCTGTATGGCACGTGTTGTGTTGCAGAGATGGTAGGTATTGTGGGAATGGTCTAATATTTTCTGGAATTGTGTTGTACTGTCTGTGATGCGTTGCATTGTATGTTCTGGTACTTCCAGTGTTGTACGTAATGTGTTGTATGTATTGTATTGTACTGCGCTGCATTTTGTTTTGTATTTTGCTTTGTATTTTGTTTTGTATTACGTATTTAATGTCTTGTATGGGATGGTATTTACTGTCTGTACCGCGTTGTAGGTATCGTATGCTATTACAGGTGTTGTATTGTGTGTGGCATTGTCTGTAGTGTAACGATTATGTACTGTATTTTCTGTGATGTATGTGTTGTACTCCAATGGATGTATGTATTGTAGCTATTGTATGTATTGTATTGTATGGTGTGCATTGAATTATGTTGTACGGTGTCTATTGTAAGGTCCATAGTTAATGCTATGTACTGTATGACATGGTATATACTGTGTGGAACAGTATTTGTGGTAATGTATTTGTCTTTTATTGTACGTATTGCATGGTGTGGTATTGTATTTATTGTATTTTACATACTGCATGAATCCAATGTATGTTACTGCTTGTGGCTTATGTTGTGTATGGTATTTATTTGATTGTACGTACGGTGTGTATTGTATTGCTTGTATTTTATTTTTTATTGTATTTCCTATCTGGTCTGGTATTGTAGGTATTGTAGGTATTGTCTTATCTGTATTGTATGTATCGTATGTCTTGTATATCTTGTGTTTTGGTATGTATGTTACGTATTGTGTTTTGTATTGTGTGGTAGGGATTGTACTGTATTATACTGTACGTGTTGTATTGGATTGTATTTGTTGTGCTGTATGTTTCGTATTGTACCGTAGGGTGTTTTGTATTATATTGTAGTGTGTTTTGTATTATATATGACATTTTGCGTCGTACCGTGTGTGTAGTATGGTATAGTATATATTGGTTTGTATTTAAGGTAGTGTAGGTATCATATCTTGTGTATCGGATTGTGCATTTTGTATCATCTTTTGTATTTTGTGTTGTATTTTGTATTTGGTATTGCATTGTTTTTTTACAGTGTACGTATGGCATTTTATCCATTGTATTTCTTTTCTTGTAGGTATTGTATGGTATTTATTGTACTGTATGTCTTGCGTGTTGCATTGTAATATGTTGTTGTATTTCGCTGTATTTTTGAAGGTAATGTATTTCCCTGTTTTATCGTATTTCAAATTGTAGTTCACGTATGGTATGGCTTGTGTTGTGTGTGTGGCACGATGAAGGGCTTTTGTCGTTTTGTATTATAGTGTAAGATAATACACTATTTCGTACCAGAGTATGTATCGTGTTCTGTTGTGCATTAGCAAGACTTGGTGGAATGAGTCGCGGAACTGAAGTTCTGGGATGGCTGGATGGATGTATTTTGTTGTATGGCACGTATTGCGTTATATTCTCCTGTTTTGTATTTTGTATTGTGTTTTACTTTGCATTGTGTTTTTTATTGTGGGATTTAGTGGGATCGTATGCTGTGTACCGTATGGCATGTATTATAAGTCCGGTATAGTTTTGTGTTGTCTGTGTGGTACCTGTGGCATGGTTTCTATGGTGTGGTTTGTCGGTATGGTATAGACTGTAAGTATGGTAGGTGTGGTATTGTATTGTTTGGTATGTCCTTCATTTCTGGAGTCATTCCTGGGACCGCGCCGGAGGAGCGCTTTACGGTGCCAGCTCAGAGGAGCCCTTCGTCGCGCCACATGAGAGCAACCCGTCACCGCGCCCTCCCACAGGAGTCCTTCACTGTGCTGCCCCGGAGGAGCCCTTCACCGCAATGGAGGAGCCCGTCACCTCGCTGCCCCACAGGAGTCCTTCACCATGCCACCCCACGGGAGCCCTTTGTTGTGCCGGGCGGCTATGGTTGCAACACGCTGGAGGAGAGCATCGTCGTTCCGCCGTGGAGCAGCACTTCACAGCGGCGCCCAGGTCTTCTTCGAGCCTGACATTGTACTGCCCCAGAAGAACCCTTTGTCGCGCCTGCCGGCTCTTCTTGGAGGCCTTCATTATACTGCCGGGTTCGTCTATGTATTGTGCTGTAGTGTCTTTTGTACTGCAGCGTACGTTATTTCATGTAGGGTCTGGTATTCCTGGTCTGGTAGGTATTGTAGTCTGTTGCATGTTGTGTATTTCTGTCTAGGCGGTGTGGTACGTACTCTGTTTTGTAGTGTAGTTTTTGTACTTACAGTGTTTGCATTGCATTGTCGGGACTGCGTTTTGTACAGAATTCTGTCCTTTTTGTATGGTATGGTATTCCTTGTGTTGTATATGTTGTATTTTCTTGTCTTGCTTTGTGTTTTGTATTGTGTTCTATTGTGTATTGATGGTTTTGTATTGTATGGTTTGGTGTAACGGTATGGTAGGTACTCTATGGTATGTCCTGTATGTCTGGTATAGTTTGTATTGTTTGCCTGTGATGGTCTTTGAGACGTTCAGCTCTCCGCCCCGGAGGAGTCCTTCGCCACGCTACACTGGAGGAGCTCTTCATCACGCTGCCCGGCTCATTTTGGAGCCCTTCATGGAGCCGCCCGACTCGTCTCTGGGCCCATCGTTGTGCTAGCCTGCAGGAGCCCTTCATTGCTCCGCCTGGCTGGTCTTGGAGGCTTTCATCGTGCTGCCCGGATCACCTTGGAGACCTTCAGCGCGCCGCCCCAGAGGAGCTCTTCAGCGTGCCGCCCCAGCGGAGCCCTTCTACTCACGCAGCCAGCCTCTTCTTGGTGGTCTTGAGTGCGCCACCTCGGAGGAGCCGTTCAGCATGCCGCCCCAGAGGAGCCCTTCACAGCGCCCCCCCCTCAGGAGCCCCTCACCGCGCCACGCCGGAGGAACCCTTCACCGAGGTGCCCCAGAGGAGGCATTCATGCTGCCACCCAGCTCGTCTTGAAGGCCTTCCTCATGCTGCCTGCATCGTGTTTGAGACCTTCAGCCCTCTGCCCCGGAGGAGTCCTTCAGCACGCCACCCCAGAGGAGCTCTTCATCGTGCCACACGGCTCATCTTGGAGCCCTTCACCGTGCCACAGCAGAGGAGCTCTTCACCATGCCGCCCCGGAGGAGTCCTTCATCGCTTTGCCTGGGAGGAGTTCTTCATCGCGCTGCCTGGCTTATATTGGAGCCCTTCATCGTGCTGCCCTGGAGGAGCCCTTCAACGGACTGCCCAGGTCGTCTTGGAGCCCTTCAGCGCGCTGCCCCGGAGGAGCCCTTCACCGGGCTGCACCTTAGGAGGCCTTCAGCGTGCCACCCAGCTCTTTTTGGAGTCCTTTACTGCACGGCCCCAGAGGAGCCCTTCACCGTGCTGGGCTGGAGGAGCCCATCGTGGCGGTACGTATGGTTTGGTAAGTATTGCGTTGCGTTTTGTATTGTGTTGCGTTTTGTATTGCGCTTTATGTACTGTCTTGTGTGGCCAGGTCCGTATTGTATTGTGTGTGTCGTCTCTAAGGTATCATTTGGTATCGTGCGTATCCTATTGATGGTGTTGTATCATATGTAAGGTATGTATTATATTGTTTAACGTAGTGCATGGTATGCGTTGTATGTATTGTATTTTTGTATTTTGTATTGTATTCTGTGGTCTGTAGGGCATGGTATGTTTTTGCGTTGCATGTGTTGCCTTTCAGGTACTGCATTTCACGTATTGCGTTTTGTTTTGTCCTGTAGCGCCTCCAGCGTATGGTACGGTATGTGCTGTATGGCACGTGTTGTGTTGCAGAGATGGTAGGTATTGTGGGAATGGTCTAATATTTTCTGGAATTGTGTTGTACTGTCTGTGATGCGTTGCATTGTATGTTCTGGTACTTCCAGTGTTGTACGTAATGTGTTGTATGTATTGTATTGTACTGCGCTGCATTTTGTTTTGTATTTTGCTTTGTATTTTGTTTTGTATTACGTATTTAATGTCTTGTATGGGATGGTATTTACTGTCTGTACCGCGTTGTAGGTATCGTATGCTATTACAGGTGTTGTATTGTGTGTGGCATTGTCTGTAGTGTAACGATTATGTACTGTATTTTCTGTGATGTATGTGTTGTACTCCAATGGATGTATGTATTGTAGCTATTGTATGTATTGTATTGTATGGTGTGCATTGAATTATGTTGTACGGTGTCTATTGTAAGGTCCATAGTTAATGCTATGTACTGTATGACATGGTATATACTGTGTGGAACAGTATTTGTGGTAATGTATTTGTCTTTTATTGTACGTATTGCATGGTGTGGTATTGTATTTATTGTATTTTACATACTGCATGAATCCAATGTATGTTACTGCTTGTGGCTTATGTTGTGTATGGTATTTATTTGATTGTACGTACGGTGTGTATTGTATTGCTTGTATTTTATTTTTTATTGTATTTCCTATCTGGTCTGGTATTGTAGGTATTGTAGGTATTGTCTTATCTGTATTGTATGTATCGTATGTCTTGTATATCTTGTGTTTTGGTGTGTATGTTACGTATTGTGTTTTGTATTGTGTGGTAGGGATTGTACTGTATTATACTGTACGTGTTGTATTGGATTGTATTTGTTGTGCTGTATGTTTCGTATTGTACCGTAGGGTGTTTTGTATTATATTGTAGTGTGTTTTGTATTATATATGACATTTTGCGTCGTACCGTGTGTGTAGTATGGTATAGTATATATTGGTTTGTATTTAAGGTAGTGTAGGTATCATATCTTGTGTATCGGATTGTGCATTTTGTATCATCTTTTGTATTTTGTGTTGTATTTTGTATTTGGTATTGCATTGTTTTTTTACAGTGTACGTATGGCATTTTATCCATTGTATTTCTTTTCTTGTAGGTATTGTATGGTATTTATTGTACTGTATGTCTTGCGTGTTGCATTGTAATATGTTGTTGTATTTCGCTGTATTTTTGAAGGTAATGTATTTCCCTGTTTTATCGTATTTCAAATTGTAGTTCACGTATGGTATGGCTTGTGTTGTGTGTGTGGCACGATGAAGGGCTTTTGTCGTTTTGTATTATAGTGTAAGATAATACACTATTTCGTACCAGAGTATGTATCGTGTTCTGTTGTGCATTAGCAAGACTTGGTGGAATGAGTCGCGGAACTGAAGTTCTGGGATGGCTGGATGGATGTATTTTGTTGTATGGCACGTATTGCGTTATATTCTCCTGTTTTGTATTTTGTATTGTGTTTTACTTTGCATTGTGTTTTTTATTGTGGGATTTAGTGGGATCGTATGCTGTGTACCGTATGGCATGTATTATAAGTCCGGTATAGTTTTGTGTTGTCTGTGTGGTACCTGTGGCATGGTTTCTATGGTGTGGTTTGTCGGTATGGTATAGACTGTAAGTATGGTAGGTGTGGTATTGTATTGTTTGGTATGTCCTTCATTTCTGGAGTCATTCCTGGGACCGCGCCGGAGGAGCGCTTTACGGTGCCAGCTCAGAGGAGCCCTTCGTCGCGCCACATGAGAGCAACCCGTCACCGCGCCCTCCCACAGGAGTCCTTCACTGTGCTGCCCCGGAGGAGCCCTTCACCGCAACGGAGGAGCCCGTCACCTCGCTGCCCCACAGGAGTCCTTCACCATGCCACCCCACGGGAGCCCTTTGTTGTGCCGGGCGGCTGTGGTTGCAACACGCTGGAGGAGAGCATCGTCGTTCCGCCGTGGAGCAGCACTTCACAGCGGCGCCCAGGTCTTCTTCGAGCCTGACATTGTACTGCCCCAGAAGAACCCTTTGTCGCGCCTGCCGGCTCTTCTTGGAGGCCTTCATTATACTGCCGGGTTCGTCTATGTATTGTGCTGTAGTGTCTTTTGTACTGCAGCGTACGTTATTTCATGTAGGGTCTGGTATTCCTGGTCTGGTAGGTATTGTAGTCTGTTGCATGTTGTGTATTTCTGTCTAGGCGGTGTGGTACGTACTCTGTTTTGTAGTGTAGTTTTTGTACTTACAGTGTTTGCATTGCATTGTCGGGACTGCGTTTTGTACAGAATTCTGTCCTTTTTGTATGGTATGGTATTCCTTGTGTTGTATATGTTGTATTTTCTTGTCTTGCTTTGTGTTTTGTATTGTGTTCTATTGTGTATTGATGGTTTTGTATTGTATGGTTTGGTGTAACGGTATGGTAGGTACTCTATGGTATGTCCTGTATGTCTGGTATAGTTTGTATTGTTTGCCTGTGATGGTCTTTGAGACGTTCAGCTCTCCGCCCCGGAGGAGTCCTTCGCCACGCTACACTGGGGGAGCTCTTCATCACGCTGGCCCGGCTCATTTTGGAGCCCTTCATGGAGCCGCCCGACTCGTCTCTGGGCCCATCGTCGTGCCAGCCTGCAGGAGCCCTTCATTGCTCCGCCTGGCTGGTCTTGGAGGCTTTCATCGTGCTGCCCGGATCACCTTGGAGACCTTCAGCGCGCCGCCCCAGAGGAGCTCTTCGGCGTGCCGCCCCAGCGGAGCCCTTTTACTCATGCAGGCAGCCTCTTCTTGGTGGTCTTGAGTGCGCCACCTCGGAGGAGCCGTTCAGCATGCCGCCCCAGAGGAGCCCTTCACAGCGCCCCCCCCTCAGGAGCCCCTCACCGCGCCACGCCGGAGGAACCCTTCACCGAGGTGCCCCAGAGGAGGCATTCATGCTGCCACCCAGCTCGTCTTGAAGGCCTTCCTCATGCTGCCTGCATCGTGTTTGAGACCTTCAGCCCTCTGCCCCGGAGGAGTCCTTCAGCACGCCACCCCAGAGGAGCTCTTCATCGTGCCACACGGCTCATCTTGGAGCCCTTCACCGTGCCACAGCAGAGGAGCTCTTCACCATGCCGCCCCGGAGGAGTCCTTCATCGCTTTGCCTGGGAGGAGTTCTTCATCGCGCTGCCTGGCTTATATTGGAGCCCTTCATCGTGCTGCCCTGGAGGAGCCCTTCAACGGACTGCCCAGGTCGTCTTGGAGCCCTTCAGCGCGCTGCCCCGGAGGAGCCCTTCACCGGGCTGCACCTTAGGAGGCCTTCAGCGTGCCACCCAGCTCTTTTTGGAGTCCTTTACTGCACGGCCCCAGAGGAGCCCTTCACCGTGCTGGGCTGGAGGAGCCCATCGTGGCGGTACGTATGGTTTGGTAAGTATTGCGTTGCGTTTTGTATTGTGTTGCGTTTTGTATTGCGCTTTATGTACTGTCTTGTGTGGCCAGGTCCGTATTGTATTGTGTGTGTCGTCTCTAAGGTATCATTTGGTATCGTGCGTATCCTATTGATGGTGTTGTATCATATGTAAGGTATGTATTATATTGTTTAACGTAGTGCATGGTATGCGTTGTATGTATTGTATTTTTGTATTTTGTATTGTATTCTGTGGTCTGTAGGGCATGGTATGTTTTTGCGTTGCATGTGTTGCCTTTCAGGTACTGCATTTCACGTATTGCGTTTTGTTTTGTCCTGTAGCGCCTCCAGCGTATGGTACGGTATGTGCTGTATGGCACGTGTTGTGTTGCAGAGATGGTAGGTATTGTGGGAATGGTCTAATATTTTCTGGAATTGTGTTGTACTGTCTGTGATGCGTTGCATTGTATGTTCTGGTACTTCCAGTGTTGTACGTAATGTGTTGTATGTATTGTATTGTACTGCGCTGCATTTTGTTTTGTATTTTGCTTTGTATTTTGTTTTGTATTACGTATTTAATGTCTTGTATGGGATGGTATTTACTGTCTGTACCGCGTTGTAGGTATCGTATGCTATTACAGGTGTTGTATTGTGTGTGGCATTGTCTGTAGTGTAACGATTATGTACTGTATTTTCTGTGATGTATGTGTTGTACTCCAATGGATGTATGTATTGTAGCTATTGTATGTATTGTATTGTATGGTGTGCATTGAATTATGTTGTACGGTGTCTATTGTAAGGTCCATAGTTAATGCTATGTACTGTATGACATGGTATATACTGTGTGGAACAGTATTTGTGGTAATGTATTTGTCTTTTATTGTACGTATTGCATGGTGTGGTATTGTATTTATTGTATTTTACATACTGCATGAATCCAATGTATGTTACTGCTTGTGGCTTATGTTGTGTATGGTATTTATTTGATTGTACGTACGGTGTGTATTGTATTGCTTGTATTTTATTTTTTATTGTATTTCCTATCTGGTCTGGTATTGTAGGTATTGTAGGTATTGTCTTATCTGTATTGTATGTATCGTATGTCTTGTATATCTTGTGTTTTGGTGTGTATGTTACGTATTGTGTTTTGTATTGTGTGGTAGGGATTGTACTGTATTATACTGTACGTGTTGTATTGGATTGTATTTGTTGTGCTGTATGTTTCGTATTGTACCGTAGGGTGTTTTGTATTATATTGTAGTGTGTTTTGTATTATATATGACATTTTGCGTCGTACCGTGTGTGTAGTATGGTATAGTATATATTGGTTTGTATTTAAGGTAGTGTAGGTATCATATCTTGTGTATCGGATTGTGCATTTTGTATCATCTTTTGTATTTTGTGTTGTATTTTGTATTTGGTATTGCATTGTTTTTTTACAGTGTACGTATGGCATTTTATCCATTGTATTTCTTTTCTTGTAGGTATTGTATGGTATTTATTGTACTGTATGTCTTGCGTGTTGCATTGTAATATGTTGTTGTATTTCGCTGTATTTTTGAAGGTAATGTATTTCCCTGTTTTATCGTATTTCAAATTGTAGTTCACGTATGGTATGGCTTGTGTTGTGTGTGTGGCACGATGAAGGGCTTTTGTCGTTTTGTATTATAGTGTAAGATAATACACTATTTCGTACCAGAGTATGTATCGTGTTCTGTTGTGCATTAGCAAGACTTGGTGGAATGAGTCGCGGAACTGAAGTTCTGGGATGGCTGGATGGATGTATTTTGTTGTATGGCACGTATTGCGTTATATTCTCCTGTTTTGTATTTTGTATTGTGTTTTACTTTGCATTGTGTTTTTTATTGTGGGATTTAGTGGGATCGTATGCTGTGTACCGTATGGCATGTATTATAAGTCCGGTATAGTTTTGTGTTGTCTGTGTGGTACCTGTGGCATGGTTTCTATGGTGTGGTTTGTCGGTATGGTATAGACTGTAAGTATGGTAGGTGTGGTATTGTATTGTTTGGTATGTCCTTCATTTCTGGAGTCATTCCTGGGACCGCGCCGGCGGAGCGCTTTACGGTGCCAGCTCAGAGGAGCCCTTCGTCGCGCCACATGAGAGCAACCCGTCACCGCGCCCTCCCACAGGAGTCCTTCACTGTGCTGCCCCGGAGGAGCCCTTCACCGCAACGGAGGAGCCCGTCACCTCGCTGCCCCACAGGAGTCCTTCACCATGCCACCCCACGGGAGCCCTTTGTTGTGCCGGGCGGCTGTGGTTGCAACACGCTGGAGGAGAGCATCGTCGTTCCGCCGTGGAGCAGCACTTCACAGCGGCGCCCAGGTCTTCTTCGAGCCTGACATTGTACTGCCCCAGAAGAACCCTTTGTCGCGCCTGCCGGCTCTTCTTGGAGGCCTTCATTATACTGCCGGGTTCGTCTATGTATTGTGCTGTAGTGTCTTTTGTACTGCAGCGTACGTTATTTCATGTAGGGTCTGGTATTCCTGGTCTGGTAGGTATTGTAGTCTGTTGCATGTTGTGTATTTCTGTCTAGGCGGTGTGGTACGTACTCTGTTTTGTAGTGTAGTTTTTGTACTTACAGTGTTTGCATTGCATTGTCGGGACTGCGTTTTGTACAGAATTCTGTCCTTTTTGTATGGTATGGTATTCCTTGTGTTGTATATGTTGTATTTTCTTGTCTTGCTTTGTGTTTTGTATTGTGTTCTATTGTGTATTGATGGTTTTGTATTGTATGGTTTGGTGTAACGGTATGGTAGGTACTCTATGGTATGTCCTGTATGTCTGGTATAGTTTGTATTGTTTGCCTGTGATGGTCTTTGAGACGTTCAGCTCTCCGCCCCGGAGGAGTCCTTCGCCACGCTACACTGGAGGAGCTCTTCATCACGCTGCCCGGCTCATTTTGGAGCCCTTCATGGAGCCGCCCGACTCGTCTCTGGGCCCATCGTCGTGCCAGCCTGCAGGAGCCCTTCATTGCTCCGCCTGGCTGGTCTTGGAGGCTTTCATCGTGCTGCCCGGATCACCTTGGAGACCTTCAGCGCGCCGCCCCAGAGGAGCTCTTCGGCGTGCCGCCCCAGCGGAGCCCTTTTACTCATGCAGGCAGCCTCTTCTTGGTGGTCTTGAGTGCGCCACCTCGGAGGAGCCGTTCAGCATGCCGCCCCAGAGGAGCCCTTCACAGCGCCCCCCCCTCAGGAGCCCCTCACCGCGCCACGCCGGAGGAACCCTTCACCGAGGTGCCCCAGAGGAGGCATTCATGCTGCCACCCAGCTCGTCTTGAAGGCCTTCCTCATGCTGCCTGCATCGTATTTGAGACCTTCAGCCCTCTGCCCCAGAGGAGTCCTTCAGCACGCCACCCCAGAGGAGCTCTTCATCGTGCCACACGGCTCATCTTGGAGCCCTTCACCGTGCCACAGCAGAGGAGCTCTTCACCATGCCGCCCCGGAGGAGTCCTTCATCGCTTTGCCTGGGAGGAGTTCTTCATCGCGCTGCCTGGCTTATATTGGAGCCCTTCATCGTGCTGCCCTGGAGGAGCCCTTCAACGGACTGCCCAGGTTGTCTTGGAGCCCTTCAGCGCGCTGCCCCGGAGGAGCCCTTCACCGGGCTGCACCTTAGGAGGCCTTCAGCGTGCCACCCAGCTCTTTTTGGAGTCCTTTACTGCACGGCCCCAGAGGAGCCCTTCACCGTGCTGGGCTGGAGGAGCCCATCGTGGCGGTACGTATGGTTTGGTAAGTATTGCGTTGCGTTTTGTATTGTGTTGCGTTTTGTATTGCGCTTTATGTACTGTCTTGTGTGGCCAGGTCCGTATTGTATTGTGTGTGTCGTCTCTAAGGTATCATTTGGTATCGTGCGTATCCTATTGATGGTGTTGTATCATATGTAAGGTATGTATTATATTGTTTAACGTAGTGCATGGTATGCGTTGTACGTATTGTATTTTTGTATTTTGTATTGTATTCTGTGGTCTGTAGGGCATGGTATGTTTTTGCGTTGCATGTGTTGCCTTTCAGGTACTGCATTTCACGTATTGCGTTTTGTTTTGTCCTGTAGCGCCTCCAGCGTATGGTACGGTATGTGCTGTATGGCACGTGTTGTGTTGCAGAGATGGTAGGTATTGTGGGAATGGTCTAATATTTTCTGGAATTGTGTTGTACTGTCTGTGATGCGTTGCATTGTATGTTCTGGTACTTCCAGTGTTGTACGTAATGTGTTGTATGTATTGTATTGTACTGCGCTGCATTTTGTTTTGTATTTTGCTTTGTATTTTGTTTTGTATTACGTATTTAATGTCTTGTATGGGATGGTATTTACTGTCTGTACCGCGTTGTAGGTATCGTATGCTATTACAGGTGTTGTATTGTGTGTGGCATTGTCTGTAGTGTAACGATTATGTACTGTATTTTCTGTGATGTATGTGTTGTACTCCAATGGATGTATGTATTGTAGCTATTGTATGTATTGTATTGTATGGTGTGCATTGAATTATGTTGTACGGTGTCTATTGTAAGGTCCATAGTTAATGCTATGTACTGTATGACATGGTATATACTGTGTGGAACAGTATTTGTGGTAATGTATTTGTCTTTTATTGTACGTATTGCATGGTGTGGTATTGTATTTATTGTATTTTACATACTGCATGAATCCAATGTATGTTACTGCTTGTGGCTTATGTTGTGTATGGTATTTATTTGATTGTACGTACGGTGTGTATTGTATTGCTTGTATTTTATTTTTTATTGTATTTCCTATCTGGTCTGGTATTGTAGGTATTGTAGGTATTGTCTTATCTGTATTGTATGTATCGTATGTCTTGTATATCTTGTGTTTTGGTGTGTATGTTACGTATTGTGTTTTGTATTGTGTGGTAGGGATTGTACTGTATTATACTGTACGTGTTGTATTGGATTGTATTTGTTGTGCTGTATGTTTCGTATTGTACCGTAGGGTGTTTTGTATTATATTGTAGTGTGTTTTGTATTATATATGACATTTTGCGTCGTACCGTGTGTGTAGTATGGTATAGTATATATTGGTTTGTATTTAAGGTAGTGTAGGTATCATATCTTGTGTATCGGATTGTGCATTTTGTATCATCTTTTGTATTTTGTGTTGTATTTTGTATTTGGTATTGCATTGTTTTTTTACAGTGTACGTATGGCATTTTATCCATTGTATTTCTTTTCTTGTAGGTATTGTATGGTATTTATTGTACTGTATGTCTTGCGTGTTGCATTGTAATATGTTGTATTTCGCTGTATTTTTGAAGGTAATGTATTTCCCTGTTTTATCGTATTTCAAATTGTAGTTCACGTATGGTATGGCTTGTGTTGTGTGTGTGGCACGATGAAGGGCTTTTGTCGTTTTGTATTATAGTGTAAGATAATACACTATTTCGTACCAGAGTATGTATCGTGTTCTGTTGTGCATTAGCAAGACTTGGTGGAATGAGTCGCGGAACTGAAGTTCTGGGATGGCTGGATGGATGTATTTTGTTGTATGGCACGTATTGCGTTATATTCTCCTGTTTTGTATTTTGTATTGTGTTTTACTTTGCATTGTGTTTTTTATTGTGGGATTTAGTGGGATCGTATGCTGTGTACCGTATGGCATGTATTATAAGTCCGGTATAGTTTTGTGTTGTCTGTGTGGTACCTGTGGCATGGTTTCTATGGTGTGGTTTGTCGGTATGGTATAGACTGTAAGTATGGTAGGTGTGGTATTGTATTGTTTGGTATGTCCTTCATTTCTGGAGTCATTCCTGGGACCGCGCCGGAGGAGCGCTTTACGGTGCCAGCTCAGAGGAGCCCTTCGTCGCGCCACATGAGAGCAACCCGTCACCGCGCCCTCCCACAGGAGTCCTTCACTGTGCTGCCCCGGAGGAGCCCTTCACCGCAACGGAGGAGCCCGTCACCTCGCTGCCCCACAGGAGTCCTTCACCATGCCACCCCACGGGAGCCCTTTGTTGTGCCGGGCGGCTGTGGTTGCAACACGCTGGAGGAGAGCATCGTCGTTCCGCCGTGGAGCAGCACTTCACAGCGGCGCCCAGGTCTTCTTCGAGCCTGACATTGTACTGCCCCAGAAGAACCCTTTGTCGCGCCTGCCGGCTCTTCTTGGAGGCCTTCATTATACTGCCGGGTTCGTCTATGTATTGTGCTGTAGTGTCTTTTGTACTGCAGCGTACGTTATTTCATGTAGGGTCTGGTATTCCTGGTCTGGTAGGTATTGTAGTCTGTTGCATGTTGTGTATTTCTGTCTAGGCGGTGTGGTACGTACTCTGTTTTGTAGTGTAGTTTTTGTACTTACAGTGTTTGCATTGCATTGTCGGGACTGCGTTTTGTACAGAATTCTGTCCTTTTTGTATGGTATGGTATTCCTTGTGTTGTATATGTTGTATTTTCTTGTCTTGCTTTGTGTTTTGTATTGTGTTCTATTGTGTATTGATGGTTTTGTATTGTATGGTTTGGTGTAACGGTATGGTAGGTACTCTATGGTATGTCCTGTATGTCTGGTATAGTTTGTATTGTTTGCCTGTGATGGTCTTTGAGACGTTCAGCTCTCCGCCCCGGAGGAGTCCTTCGCCACGCTACACTGGAGGAGCTCTTCATCACGCTGCCCGGCTCATTTTGGAGCCCTTCATGGAGCCGCCCGACTCGTCTCTGGGCCCATCGTCGTGCCAGCCTGCAGGAGCCCTTCATTGCTCCGCCTGGCTGGTCTTGGAGGCTTTCATCGTGCTGCCCGGATCACCTTGGAGACCTTCAGCGCGCCGCCCCAGAGGAGCTCTTCGGCGTGCCGCCCCAGCGGAGCCCTTTTACTCACGCAGGCAGCCTCTTCTTGGTGGTCTTGAGTGCGCCACCTCGGAGGAGCCGTTCAGCATGCCGCCCCAGAGGAGCCCTTCACAGCGCCCCCCCCTCAGGAGCCCCTCACCGCGCCACGCCGGAGGAACCCTTCACCGAGGTGCCCCAGAGGAGGCATTCATGCTGCCACCCAGCTCGTCTTGAAGGCCTTCCTCATGCTGCCTGCATCGTGTTTGAGACCTTCAGCCCTCTGCCCCGGAGGAGTCCTTCAGCACGCCACCCCAGAGGAGCTCTTCATCGTGCCACACGGCTCATCTTGGAGCCCTTCACCGTGCCACAGCAGAGGAGCTCTTCACCATGCCGCCCCGGAGGAGTCCTTCATCGCTTTGCCTGGGAGGAGTTCTTCATCGCGCTGCCTGGCTTATATTGGAGCCCTTCATCGTGCTGCCCTGGAGGAGCCCTTCAACGGACTGCCCAGGTCGTCTTGGAGCCCTTCAGCGCGCTGCCCCGGAGGAGCCCTTCACCGGGCTGCACCTTAGGAGGCCTTCAGCGTGCCACCCAGCTCTTTTTGGAGTCCTTTACTGCACGGCCCCAGAGGAGCCCTTCACCGTGCTGGGCTGGAGGAGCCCATCGTGGCGGTACGTATGGTTTGGTAAGTATTGCGTTGCGTTTTGTATTGTGTTGCGTTTTGTATTGCGCTTTATGTACTGTCTTGTGTGGCCAGGTCCGTATTGTATTGTGTGTGTCGTCTCTAAGGTATCATTTGGTATCGTGCGTATCCTATTGATGGTGTTGTATCATATGTAAGGTATGTATTATATTGTTTAACGTAGTGCATGGTATGCGTTGTATGTATTGTATTTTTGTATTTTGTATTGTATTCTGTGGTCTGTAGGGCATGGTATGTTTTTGCGTTGCATGTGTTGCCTTTCAGGTACTGCATTTCACGTATTGCGTTTTGTTTTGTCCTGTAGCGCCTCCAGCGTATGGTACGGTATGTGCTGTATGGCACGTGTTGTGTTGCAGAGATGGTAGGTATTGTGGGAATGGTCTAATATTTTCTGGAATTGTGTTGTACTGTCTGTGATGCGTTGCATTGTATGTTCTGGTACTTCCAGTGTTGTACGTAATGTGTTGTATGTATTGTATTGTACTGCGCTGCATTTTGTTTTGTATTTTGCTTTGTATTTTGTTTTGTATTACGTATTTAATGTCTTGTATGGGATGGTATTTACTGTCTGTACCGCGTTGTAGGTATCGTATGCTATTACAGGTGTTGTATTGTGTGTGGCATTGTCTGTAGTGTAACGATTATGTACTGTATTTTCTGTGATGTATGTGTTGTACTCCAATGGATGTATGTATTGTAGCTATTGTATGTATTGTATTGTATGGTGTGCATTGAATTATGTTGTACGGTGTCTATTGTAAGGTCCATAGTTAATGCTATGTACTGTATGACATGGTATATACTGTGTGGAACAGTATTTGTGGTAATGTATTTGTCTTTTATTGTACGTATTGCATGGTGTGGTATTGTATTTATTGTATTTTACATACTGCATGAATCCAATGTATGTTACTGCTTGTGGCTTATGTTGTGTATGGTATTTATTTGATTGTACGTACGGTGTGTATTGTATTGCTTGTATTTTATTTTTTATTGTATTTCCTATCTGGTCTGGTATTGTAGGTATTGTAGGTATTGTCTTATCTGTATTGTATGTATCGTATGTCTTGTATATCTTGTGTTTTGGTATGTATGTTACGTATTGTGTTTTGTATTGTGTGGTAGGGATTGTACTGTATTATACTGTACGTGTTGTATTGGATTGTATTTGTTGTGCTGTATGTTTCGTATTGTACCGTAGGGTGTTTTGTATTATATTGTAGTGTGTTTTGTATTATATATGACATTTTGCGTCGTACCGTGTGTGTAGTATGGTATAGTATATATTGGTTTGTATTTAAGGTAGTGTAGGTATCATATCTTGTGTATCGGATTGTGCATTTTGTATCATCTTTTGTATTTTGTGTTGTATTTTGTATTTGGTATTGCATTGTTTTTTTACAGTGTACGTATGGCATTTTATCCATTGTATTTCTTTTCTTGTAGGTATTGTATGGTATTTATTGTACTGTATGTCTTGCGTGTTGCATTGTAATATGTTGTTGTATTTCGCTGTATTTTTGAAGGTAATGTATTTCCCTGTTTTATCGTATTTCAAATTGTAGTTCACGTATGGTATGGCTTGTGTTGTGTGTGTGGCACGATGAAGGGCTTTTGTCGTTTTGTATTATAGTGTAAGATAATACACTATTTCGTACCAGAGTATGTATCGTGTTCTGTTGTGCATTAGCAAGACTTGGTGGAATGAGTCGCGGAACTGAAGTTCTGGGATGGCTGGATGGATGTATTTTGTTGTATGGCACGTATTGCGTTATATTCTCCTGTTTTGTATTTTGTATTGTGTTTTACTTTGCATTGTGTTTTTTATTGTGGGATTTAGTGGGATCGTATGCTGTGTACCGTATGGCATGTATTATAAGTCCGGTATAGTTTTGTGTTGTCTGTGTGGTACCTGTGGCATGGTTTCTATGGTGTGGTTTGTCGGTATGGTATAGACTGTAAGTATGGTAGGTGTGGTATTGTATTGTTTGGTATGTCCTTCATTTCTGGAGTCATTCCTGGGACCGCGCCGGCGGAGCGCTTTACGGTGCCAGCTCAGAGGAGCCCTTCGTCGCGCCACATGAGAGCAACCCGTCACCGCGCCCTCCCACAGGAGTCCTTCACTGTGCTGCCCCAGAGGAGCCCTTCACCGCAACGGAGGAGCCCGTCACCTCGCTGCCCCACAGGAGTCCTTCACCATGCCACCCCACGGGAGCCCTTTGTTGTGCCGGGCGGCTGTGGTTGCAACACGCTGGAGGAGAGCATCGTCGTTCCGCCGTGGAGCAGCACTTCACAGCGGCGCCCAGGTCTTCTTCGAGCCTGACATTGTACTGCCCCAGAAGAACCCTTTGTCGCGCCTGCCGGCTCTTCTTGGAGGCCTTCATTATACTGCCGGGTTCGTCTATGTATTGTGCTGTAGTGTCTTTTGTACTGCAGCGTACGTTATTTCATGTAGGGTCTGGTATTCCTGGTCTGGTAGGTATTGTAGTCTGTTGCATGTTGTGTATTTCTGTCTAGGCGGTGTGGTACGTACTCTGTTTTGTAGTGTAGTTTTTGTACTTACAGTGTTTGCATTGCATTGTCGGGACTGCGTTTTGTACAGAATTCTGTCCTTTTTGTATGGTATGGTATTCCTTGTGTTGTATATGTTGTATTTTCTTGTCTTGCTTTGTGTTTTGTATTGTGTTCTATTGTGTATTGATGGTTTTGTATTGTATGGTTTGGTGTAACGGTATGGTAGGTACTCTATGGTATGTCCTGTATGTCTGGTATAGTTTGTATTGTTTGCCTGTGATGGTCTTTGAGACGTTCAGCTCTCCGCCCCGGAGGAGTCCTTCGCCACGCTACACTGGAGGAGCTCTTCATCACGCTGCCCGGCTCATTTTGGAGCCCTTCATGGAGCCACCCAACTCATCTTCGAGGCCATCATTGTGCCACCCCAAAGGAGCTCTTCATTGCACCACCTGGCTGTTCTTGGAGGTCTTCACCATGCTCACCTTTGAGACCTTTTGCACACCATCCCAGAGGAGCCCTTCACTGTGCTGGCCATCTTTTTTTGGTATTCTTTGCATTGCCCCGGAGGAGTCCTTCAGCATGCTGCCCTGCGGAGCCCTTTTACTCATGCAGCCAGCCTCTTGTTGGGGGCCTTGACTGCGCCACCTCTGAATGTGGCAGTGAATGTGCTTCAGCTGCATTTCAGGAACAGTAAGTTATGGAAAGCAGTCCTAGTGATGTGTTTTATTAACCAGACAGTTGTAGATTAACCACGCAGCAGTACCTTATGTCTGCCCCAAATGGGCAACGCCTTAGCTGGAACTTTGTTTGGGCCATGACTGTGTGAAAAAAGCTTGAATTCCAGACAAGAGCATCAGCGATCAGATGCATGGAGAGACGGCAGGACAGCTGAAGGGCAAACTAATTTAGTACAGTCTAGGCTAGGGAAAATTTGTGGGGAAAGAGGAAAGAAATAAAAGGTGGTGCAGAGAGATAGGTAATGAGCTTCTGGCTCCTCTGTAACAAGAGACTGGGATTAAGGCCAGGAAGGAAAGCTTTCTGAGTGCTCAGACGGGTGAGTGCTGCAGTAGGGGTCAGAGCGATGGAACAGCTTTTCATGAGAGTCTGGAACATCAGCCCTGACATTGTCACCACTGGGTAGGGTGCTTTAGTTGATTCTCTCTCCTCTTGAGGATAGAAACCCAACTCGATGGCCTCGGGGAGAACTCTTTTGTTCTGCATTTATGATTCATGAGTAGATGGTGCTTCTGTCCCTACAGGAAAAAGCTGTGGAGAAAGACAGTGACAACAATGATGATGAGGGACCAAACCAGACCTTAATGACAGCTTGAGAGATGATGAGGAAGAGGAGTGTGAGCCTACTGATGAAGATTCTGATGGGGAACCAAGTTCAGAAGAGAAGGATAATGAAGCGTAGTTAAACTATGCTTTTAAGGATAGTTAATGCTTCATCTTCCAGTGCTTGGAATAAATATTGGCATTAGGGAAGTCTATAGGTTTTTGCTGTGATTAAAGTGGTACTTCTTTCCTCCATGCCTGTACATCACTGGAATTGTGTTCAGTTTGCAACAAGGCTGAAATCTTGATGACTATTTTTGCACCATTAAATGTGCATAAACAGTGTTGGAAAAACTGCCTCTCTCTGATTTCTAAAGGCTTTGTTGGAAGATCTTGCCTTCATGGCGTTTACCACTTTCCTGAGCTTTCTAGAAAGAAATTTGGTTTGCCTTGAGTAAAAATATTTTAGTATGTTTTTGGGCAGACGCCTGGAGCCATGTGAATTTGGCACTTTTTGTGGACACAGTCCTGAAACTCTCGTGTGGCTCTAGCTTGCCTGTGACCATCTGCCCAGTCATGGTGGAAAAGGGGCTTTTCAGCTGAGTGGCAGCATGTTCTCTGCAGGTGCCCTTCAGGGCTCCAGCTGTTTTGTGTTCTGCAGTCTGCTGTCAACGCTGTCTCAGCCTGTCCTGTTGCCAACTTGCGTTTATTATGTGTGAAGCCAGTGGGGGGCACAGGGGTGTGTGAGCGTAAGGAAATAAATGGGCTGAAATACAGGAGGCTAAAGATGAGAGGAAAGGAAACTGGAGACGTGATGGGGAGTTCAGCTCCCACAGAAGACTGATGTTCAGGTTGGCATTTCAATACAAAGTGGGAATGAAGTTACAGCATTCAAGATCTCAGAACGCCCATGGGTTGTTCTTAAAGACTTGCATATAGTAACTTCTTACCTCTTTAATATGGTTTTGCGGTCTTACAGCTTTTAATCTTTTCTTTTTGAATGCAATTGTATATATATCCATGCTTGAAGAGGTTGAATTACATCAGAAGCAAAGTCTGCTATTTATATCTGTACTCAGACATTGTAATGTTCTTGCAAGGTCTTCAGAAAATCGGTTAAATTAAAACAGAGATTGCTGCAAACTGCCATGGGGCTGCTTTTGGCTGCAGGATAATCTTTTGCCAATTGCGTGTCACAAGTTTATCTCAAAAATTGTATATATTGAAAATAAAAACATCACAATGGGCCACTATTCCGCCTTTGGAGAACGTCAGCTTCTGTTGGCCAGTGGCGTACTGTTTGCCAAAGCCATTTCATACAGAGAGAATCCAGATGGTGTTTTTTACAGAGTCTGATGATTTCTGTGACCGTAACCTTCCTCAATTAGGGCCAAAAAAATGAAGCGTGACCAAAGCAGCACACCAGAAAAGTCAAAGCCGTAATCAAGCTGCTCTATACTGGTAGACTGAAGTTTTCTCTGTTTTAGGTGTATTTTCCTGTTCTTGTATTATTTCCTTAACAGCAGGATATATTTTTATTCTTCTGAGGGGATGAACTTGTAACTCCAGGATATTTGACTATTGATTGAAACTACTCTGTTTGAGGTACAGATGAGACCGCTCGGATGCTCCCCAGACCCTCCAATGTTGAGTTACCCAGGGTTTTTCCAGTGAGTCAGGAATTCGCAACTCATGGGCTGAGTCTAGGGATAGTCCTATGGTTAGGCTCAGTCTGGGTAGAGTTTGTTCTGTGTGATCTGAATCTAAAAACCAACAAGAAGCCAAGGTATGTCATCAAATGTTTTAACCCTTGGTTGCTCATATGAAATGTGACAAACTAAAACCGAAGCTTAACACTGTGCGGGTTGTTCTGAAACCTCAGAAGTTAGCTGGACGCTTGGCTTGCCAGTCTGAGGTGTACAGCAACTCATAAGAAATGAAACTGAAGCCTACATCAATTTAATGAAGTCGTTCCTGTTTCTGAAAGAACCCTTGAAGTAGAATAACAAAGAACGTGAAATGCAACCCGTGCGTTGACTTCATATCTTTTCTCCTGCCTGTACTGCTGCCTCAGCATTCAAATTTAAAAAAAAATTATTTGCTCTCTCCAGACATAATGAGGCAAAACCTAAACCGCAGTACAGAAAGGCTTTGACTGAATGTTGGGAAAGAAGCTGAGCTGTGCCAGTGAAAGCTGCTCCAACTGTGGAGCCAGCAGACTTGTCTGTAGTATTTATAAATCCTTCCTGGACAGGAGCTGTTGTGCTCCAGGGTGTCATTGAGTTACTTCCCAGCTGGAGGAAGCTGCTCAGTGAAGGACCATCCTGCGATAAAAGAAAAACAGTGTGGGTGGGTGGAGGAGTAATAGGGAAAAAGAATGCAAACAGTGCTTCTTCCTCCCCACCAAGCCACCTGAAGCCAAATCAAAACCTACTGCAGTCAGTTATAAGAAATAAAATGTAAAATGGCTGTAATGAAGCCCAGGAGAGAGAAGCAGGGGAAATGAGACACAGCCAAACGTTAACAAGAAATTGCTTAACGGTGTTGCTATGAATGCGGCAATTCCCTTCATAACATTATTGTGCAGAACCCCATCTTGTGTTGGATTGGGTTGTCGTAGTCTGCACTAAACCAAAACCACTACAGTCAGTAGTAAGACAGGAGTGTGGCCTTAGAGCTACATTGAAACAGGATTGGGTTGCTTTTAATGGCAAAGACTTTTGTGTTAGTATACTTCCAGTGACTTTCTTTTTGAACTGTTCTGTTCCTTTTTCCAAGTTTAATTTCGTTGCAAGGCCACTGAAAGCAATGGAACTGTGCAAGCCTGCCCTTGGTGAAGACGTGGTCCCCCTCAGTAGGAGCGTTACGTGAGCACAGACTGGATGTCGGGAGTGGGAGAACTCCTCCCTAAGTAAAAGAGAGTAGAGTCCACCTATCACGTTCTCCTCAGAAATAGTGACCTATACGTGACCATACAGTCACAGTTGGTATTGCTAACTGGGTTTTGTCTCCCTGTTTCTTTGCACTTTTTCACCAGGAAGTTCAGTGCTTTCCCATCTTCACTTCATTCCTGTTAGTCCCACAAAAAGGCAGGCTGCTTTGCCCACCTTTTTCATCCAGCTGACCATAACACACCTCTTTGAACTGCTCCGTCCCCTTCTAGAAGTGATACCATACCCGTATCTCTCACTTGGCTTGTCACAACTAATGGACTGTGAAGTTATTGCCCTATTATGTCAGCACAGAATTAATACAGCTCTTTATTTGCCAATTCAGATCAATATAAACCTTTGTCCTCTCCCTTCTGGCCTCCCTGTGAACTCCGGTGAATTTATGGATTCACCACATCTTTCTCCAAGACGGAGCCAAAACCGTCTCTGCATCAGGACTGAACTCCCAAGGACAAGGATTCCTGGCCAGATGTTGGCTGGTAAAAGCTTATGGAGCTGTATGCTGGAGGAGACAGAGCTGTAGGAGTTTACATGCCAGAGACTAAGTGCTTTTCTGAAATCCGTTCAAATTAGGCACTTACAAGGACTAAGAAGAAAGCTCTGTTGTAGCCCTCAGCTTCACCTGCAGCTTGTACAATATGATATTCTATGGTATTTATTGTATTTTATTGTATGTATTGCATGGTTTGGTATTGTATTTATTGTATTTGTTGTATTTTATATATAGCATTAATTCAATATGTATTATTGTTTGTAGCTTGCTGTGTATGGTATTTATTTTATTGAATGTATGGTATGTATTGTATTGCTTGTATTGTATTTTTTATTGTATTATATATATGGTATGGTATTGTAGGTATTGTATGGTCTGGTATGTATTGTCTGTGTTGTATGTATTGTATTTTGGTATGTATTTTATGTATTGTGTTTTGGATTGTATTGTACGTATTGTACTGTATTATATATATATTTTTTATTATATTGTATATCTGTGGTATGGTATAAGGGAAAAGTCAGCTGCTACAAATTCTAAGAAAACTTCTCTTGTATTGAGATCCACTAACAAAACCAGGTCACAAATTAGCAATGGTGTGGCAACTCCCAACAGCTTTGATTATTGCTTTTAGTAACATGCTGCTTCCCAATCAACAGTGGAGGACATGAAAAAACATAGGAGAAGACATACCTTCAAGAAATTCTAGCCTCTGCTCCGCTCTGGGGAGACCCCCCTGCAGGGCTGCCTCCAGCTCTGGGGCCACCAACAGCAGAAGGACATGGACCTGTTGGAGTGGGTCCAGAGGAGGCCACCAACTGGAGCCCCTCTGCTGTGAGGACAGGCTGAGAGAGTTGGGGCTGTTCAGCCTGGAGAAGAGAAGGCTCCGGGGAGACCTTATAGCAGCCTTTCAAAATTTAAAGGAGGCTTATAAGAAAGATGGAGAGGAACTTTTTACAAGGCCATGTAGTGACAGGACAAGGGGCAACAGTTTTAAACTGAACAAGGGTAGATTTAGGTTGGAAAAGGGAAAGAAATATTTTACTCTGAGGATGGTGAGACCCTGTCCCAGGTTGCCCAGAGCAGCTGTGGCTGCCCCATCCCTGGAGGTGTTCAAGGCCAGGCTGGATGGGGCTTTGAGCAGCCTGGTCTGGTGGGAGGTTGTTGCATTTAGTGAGAACACTTACTGCTGAGACTATAGGCCTGACACCAGATGCATCAACAGCCAGTCTGCTGTAGGTCCATCCGCTTTTAAAAGCAGCAGTCAGGTGCACTAATAGTATGGCTCATTTTATGCAACATATACAGATTCTTTAAGATTGCTGTTGATAAATGCACTAAACTGCAGAATATCCATAGAGTTTTAAAGGTATGATTACAATCACAAGCTCAATTTCCCGGCTAAGCACTCCGTGTGGCTGAGGTTGCAAATCTTACCAAAAGGTGCCCCTTTTTGGGGAGGTGAGGGTCGATCTGTCCCGACAATTTGGCATTGAATTCTTATCCCTCCATTAGGTGCAAAATCAGGGTAATATTTATACTCCTATTGTGCAAAGTGAGTGGGTGTAACTGTGGCCAAGCCATTGTTCCTTGTGGTTGTACCATTAGCCGTTTTGCAAAACATTTCTTGGAAAGGGCAGAAGAACATGACTGTGCGGCCTCCACCTCACTTCTCAGTTCTCCCCGGTGCCATGGCAACACAAACCACCCGATCTTCACCCAGTTTCTGTTTCTGTTCTGGACACCAGGTGGTTTCAGCAATACTGAGCTTTGCTACTGTTTGTGCTTCCAACAGAGATGTCCCTGCCTATGGCAGGGGGGGATGGAATGAGACGATCTTTAAGGTCTTTTCCAACCCAAATCATTCTATGAACGAGGCAGTCCTACCTCCTGCTCCAGACCTTGTGCATGGGAGCAGCTGCCGAAGGGCAAGCACCGTATGTAGGTCGTGGCTGAAATGGGCACGTCTTCCATGGGTCACTGTTCCACAGCAATGTGCATTGCCACATCGCTCCTTTTATTTTCCTGATGTTTCATGTCTTTGGCCTTAGCTTCCAGAGCTGTGTGGTTTTACTGGTTGTCCAAGTGAGTGTGTTAAAAAGAACACTCCATATTATGGAGAGGGGAATGACTCACTCCCATGGACTCCAGACTAAAAGAAAGGCAAAAAAGGGAAGCCAAATGCCTTGGGAAATCTCATTTTTTTAGGTCATTTTTGTTACCTTGGCATATCCAATCTCCTTCTGAGATGATGGAAGCGGTTTGCCCTGCAATTCAACTGCCCTTGTCTTGGGATGCATCTCCCAATGTGTGCGACATTCCGCAGCCCTGCTGTTTGCCAGCAGCTGGCACGTCCTGGCTTGCCCTGGCCGCCAGCTGCCCTTGTGCCCGCTGCTGTGGCCAGCTCATGCGGGCGGGGGACGAGGTGACTTACTGCACAGATGAAGGGGATGAGAGGCTGCCCAGCTGGGTGGGTACAGGTCTGCCCTATTGTCCTCTGATGTAAGCCAGAGCCACCCACCACCGCCCAGGGACTTGCCCTGCGTGCTCAGCTTGTGTAGAGACAGCTCTGCTCCAATGCCCCAGGGCTGCTCACATCTCCTGAAAACCTCCCCTGTAGCTCCCATCAGCCACCAACTGACCCCTGGTGACAGGATTTGGCCACACCTGTGCCATTCACAAGTGTCTTCACCTGCCAGCAGGAAGGAGGGAGGGAAGAAGGAAGAGCAGGAAGAAGGGGAGGGAAGGAGGAAGAGAGAGAGAGGGAGGGAAGGAAGGAAGGAAGGAGGCTGCATTTAGCAGCTACCTCCCGCAGCTAGAGCCAGAGCAGCTGACAGTCACCGTGGGAGACATTCACAATGTCCTCGGCAACTTCCACCACCTCTTTGCCCAGCGGCCTGGATGTTCTGACAACTTTCCCAGATGTGCTCTTCATTCCTGAAATCGTGAGTGCCGGCTTATCCCTGGGGAGGGCAGGTGCTGCTGGTGGGGCATCCAGCAGTCTTCATGCTGTAGGTGCCTGAGGGATGAGACCTGACACAAGGTGTGTGGCTTAGGAGCCACGCCAGGTCCCTGAGCCAGAGGGGTCCGGGGGCAGCCCCTGATGCCAAGCTCACCCCCAAAGCCTGGAGCCGAGGGCTCTAAAGTGCTCCTTTAGTCTGCAGGGGATTTTTGTGGTGCCTCTGAAAGCCATTTCTCATTTCCTGCCGAACAAAGCTGAAGGGGTTCCCGGTGGGTTTAAACCAGGTGGCCAAATTGGGGCAATTAATTAATTGGCAGGTGATCTTAGCAGCTGGTAGAGGCAGAGGATACACTGCTTACTTAAAGCAGGAGGTAAAGGCTAGCTGTTTGCAGCAGCAGATCCTCGGCTGCCGAAGCAGCAGCATTCCCGAGCTGCAGGTGTGGAGTGCTGGACCTGGGTGTTGTGGCCAACTGTGGGTGGGTCAACTTCTTGTTACTTCTTCCCATATTGTAATTTTATTGATCAGGAGAAGATCACAATCTTAATAGCTTTGGCACGCAGCAAAGCAGTTGCTGTGAGCACTGACTGAAAATGGAAAGTTTCAACTAGAACCCTTTTTTCCTGTGTTCTCTGTCCCCACTCATGAAACCCGCTCTTCTCACAACAGTTTTGAGAGGCTTTTTCGAAAGCCTGAGTACTTTCATCCAGCATTGAGAGGTTTTGCTGAGTGTTGTAGGAGGGCATTCGGATTATTTCATACTGAAAACTTCAATTTTGCCATCTGGGACCAAGTCCTTCCCTGTCACCCGACTCAGTCCACGCTCCTGGGATTTACAGCATTTACTTCATTCTCCTAGTGACGTAGTCCCAAAGTGGGGTTGTTGATTCCAATTTCTAAAGCACATGAGTGACAGCAGTCAAGCAAACAGGAACTGGGTAAAAGCAGATGTTACCGATGCGTAGGGAAAGGCTTTGCTTCAGCTTCTCCAAATATGCTCTGGGCACTTGCTTTCTGTGCCGGGGTGTCTGAGAGCAAGGCCCAGGTTTCCTGCAGCTGCTTGAAGGAGGGTGGCAAAGTCCCTGTGGAAGTTCTGGCTGGGTGGCACTTGCCAGCCACCGCTGCTGCTGGGTTGCGTTAGTCCTGGTGCTGCGCGTGCTGTCGGCCTCGCTGTGCTTACAGTGCCCAGACTTAGACTGTTGGCTTGTAATGCCTGTCTCCAGGGAATTTGGCAAGGCGGCTTGCTTAATGAGACAGAAATAAGCACCCTATGCTTTGGTTTGGGTAAGATCTGGAAATGTACATCCTAAAGGCTCAGGAACCACCAAGGCTCAGGAAAGAGGAATGCTGCACAACCGGATTTCTCCATCTCCGGAGGTGTGTGGCTGTAGGTTGTGCACCTGTATTCTCTCCGCTGTGTACAAAGGAGGCGGCTGCCTTGAATCACAGCATTTAGAATAATAAAGTTTCTCAATCCTTAGTGGAATCCGAGGTTTCCTGCAGTGGGTTAGTATGGCAACTATGAAAAAAATTTGTCATTTCAAATGCTAAGACAGTTGTGAAAATGCCGGAAGGTCCTGCCTGCAGCTGAGGTGATCGCCACATCTGGATGTGCTGATTAAGAACTACCATTTGTCTTTTCTAAGGCTGGGTTTAAGTCTTGTAATCTGTTGTATTTGGAGAGCTTTCTGTATGAATGGATAGCCAGGCCTATGTGGAAAAGCTGAAACAAGCCGCAAACGGATATGTTTGCTTTGTAAAAGGCTATTTAAAAGATAATCTTTTCTTAGGCTGCTGTCCCCAACCTGCTGTGGGTTGAAAGCCTCTTGAACCGTTCCTCATTTTTATGAGTCTGCTGAAGACTAGGACCATAAAACCAAAGTCAGTAACCAAACCGTGTCAAATGTATTTGCCTGAGTGAGAATTCACATCCTGCAGAATGGAGAGACGGGGGGTGGTAACAAATGAGAAGTGATACTTCTTCCCCCAACCTCATGTCTCACCCCAGTCGTGATGGATTTCAATGGAGCAACTACAAGGTTTTCTCCAGGATTTTTAGCTGTGACATGCTCGTGGTGTCACCACATGAGTTATTACAGGGACTGGATTAGGGTTCAAGTGTCAGCCTTTGGTTGTTACAAGAGGCACCAAAACAGCAGCACTTTGGAAGATGTATTTTCACTCAGATATTTGCAAGGTCTTAACCGCCATCATTCATTTAATCTATCAGTTTGTGTAATGGAACCAGTGAACTTTCCTACAACTGTGGGGTGACACGAATGATGTGACATTTTCTGAGTTTTATAAATCAGAAACTTTTTTTTCCACTTGCAAAACGCCTCCAAGGAAATGGAAATGCTGTGATTTGTATGAATTGGCATTTGGATGCTGGCAAAGGCTGGCCTGGGATACACCGGTGATCAGAATGGTCTTGGAGTCAGTGAGGCTTTCTTACCTCTGGAGATTTGCCTGCAAAATCAAGACCAAGCAGTGATGAGAGATAGGTCCCTGCAGCAGCACTGATCTCCCCACAGCGTGGGTTCAGCTGAGGAGCTCCGTGTCATAGGACGCTGCGTAGAGTAAACTTTGCTCAGGTTCAAGAAACAACTGCGCTGATTTGCTGCAGAGAAAAGCTACTGAGTACATTTTAGTGCAAAGACACCACTTGCAGCTTGGACACTCTGCAGCATTCGACATCGTGCTCTCGTCCTCTTGTGTAGAAATCTGCTGGTGGAAAAAGGATGGAGTCTTGATATAGGTGTCCTTGCATTCCTCACCCCACCAGAAAACCCATAGCAATCTCCCAAGGCTGTCTGAGAAGGATGGGGTCCCACCTGCTGCCTCACCAGCAGCTGGACCTTGCACAGCACCAGTGGAGCCAACGAAGGATGACCTGAACAGCTGGAGCAGCAATACCAGTCCCCCTTCCCAGGAGGAGCTGGGAGCCTCAACCTTATTTCCCCTGCCTCAGGGAGTAGAACTGGCTGTGTTACCTCTCTTCAACTGGTTCTCTTGCCTTTCAGGGAGACATTTGCACGTGGCCTTCATTAAGGCCATGTCTGGGGCCTTCATGAGGCTGCATGCCTGTGCTGTTTGTGCAGGTGAGCTGGGTTTGACACCACTCCTTTCAGGGATCTGGGTGTGAAGCAAACAGGCCCTTCTGAAATAAGCCTCCCTGTTCATCGAAACCAGCCTCCAAAAGCGCCCGAACCAGCCTCCTGAGCACGCTGGTGCGGGGAGGACACGAATGGCAGCAACACCAGGAGGCAGGGCTACAGCCAGGCTTTTCTTGGGTCAAGGTCAGAGGCAGATGGCCCTGGCTAAATATCCGGTTTCAAGTGGAGGCTGGGAAGAACTCAAAGGCATCCCTGGACTTTTGCCATGTGCAGTGCTAATGCCAGAGGCGTGTAAGGCTTTTGGCTCTGTTCTGGATAAGTCAGTTTGTCACACGCTCACCTTTTCTCCCACTTTCACTTGCAGGTCTTTGGGGGCCTTGTCTGGATCTTGGTGGCATCCTCGAAGGTCCCGATACCCATGCTGCAAGGCTGGGTGATGTTTGTCTCTGTGTTCTGCTTCGTCATGTCCACCGCCCTCCTGTGCCTCTACATCTGCGGGGCGCACGGGGGCAGCAGCTCCTGGGTCACCTTGGTAAGTGGCTGTGATGAACCTCAGGGCCTCTCCCCGGTACCGCTGGTAGACAACTGTCTCCTTTGCTGCTCCTGAGCTCCACATCGCAGGCTGGGGCTTGCTTGTGTGGGTTCCTCTTTTTTTTTTTTTCTCCCACTCCGCAGTGTGCTCCCTCCTTGGAAATGACGGTGTGATTCCTTGTTTCTTAGGATGCCATCTGCCAAACGACAGCAGCTCTGTTCTACCTCAGTGCTGCCGTGCTGGAAGCCTTCTTCACCTATACCAGCGGCTTGTTTTCTGACAGCTTTCTGACATCCATCTACCAGGAGAACATTGCTGCTGTGGTGAGTGCCTGGCGAGCAGGGGAGGGAAGGTGAGGAGGTGACTGTGGAGTGGCCTCCAGGGCAAATCTTTATTAGGAGGGAGGGAGAGAAACTAGTCCAAGCCCTATTACGTATGAATGTCTCCAAACATGCAAGAGTCAATAGAAATATAATGCATCACAAGGTGTTTGGGCAGTGCAGGAACTCATAACTTTTACAATAAAAAGTTAACTGCCTGATGTGTTTTTTCCATTGTAGGTCTTTGCATTCTTAGCTACCCTGATGTACGTGATCCATAAGGTGTACTCGCTCCTGCGATGGAAATCATCCTAAGAGCCTCCCCTCACAAGTGTGTCTTGTGCACCCCAGGAACACAAAAAGTTGTTCAACGACTGCAGTTTCCAGGCTGGGTTTGGGTTTTGTTTTTTAATGTATATACTATAAACAAGCAGCTTTTTACGTGGGACCATGGCAATGAAGACAAAGAGCCTGCCAGAGAAAGCAATATCCTGGCACACCCTGTTTCCCTTCAGTCTCTTCTGGGTTGGGTACAGTTTGATGCTGGTAAAATTGAGGCCCAAATAGAAAAACATCCAGCTTCAAAAAGAATACTATAGTTGGGTTCAAAGTGTTAAAATCTCCCTGAACCACACCTTTATGCCTCCAGGGTTATTATTGCTATCAGGGGAAGCCTGGACAACCAACACTAAGGAGCGTAAGTATGAAACTGGGTCATTTTAATTGCCGCCCGTCCATGTAAGCCTGTTCTCCTCCCTAAATCTGCTGTACCAAAAGAAAATTCTCATGCAGTTTCTGGAAATGCCACCTCTGACTTGTGAGGAGGCGCTGTGCCTAAGGAGGAGGCACAGGCTTGGACATGAATTCAGAGGGCTCTTCTGGCCAGGGGAGCCTGTGGGGCTCTGTAGGGCCAAGGGCTGAAGTCACTCAGGTTAATCTCAGTGATGATGTTCATCTGAATGCTTAAATTACTCCAGAGGGTTAACTTGAGTGAGCATGCGCGTTTTGACTGGGATTAGAGTTAATTTTCTCCATAGTAGGATTTGTGCTGAAAATAGTGTTGATAATGTAGAGGGGTGTGTGTTATTGGCGAGCAGTGCTTGCACAGTCAAGGCCTTTTGTGCTCCTCGCCCTGCCAGCGAGCAGGCTGGGGGAGCACAAGGAGTTGGGACGGGACACGGCCGACCCAAGAGATATTCCATACCCTATGATATCATGCTCAGCGATAAAAGCTGGGGGAAGAAGGAGGAACGTTCGGAGTTGTGGCATTTGTCTTCCCAAATAACCGTTACGCGTGATGGACCCCTGCTTTCCTGGAGATGGCTGAACGCCTCCCTGTGATGGGAGGTGGTGAATGAATTCCTTGCTTTGCTTGTGTGTGTGTGGCTTTTGCTTTACTCATTAAACTGTCTTTATCAACCCATGAGTTTCCTCACTTTTACCCTTCCCATTCTCTCCCCCATCCCACTGGGGGCAGTGAGCGAGGGGTGGCGTGGTGCATAGTGGCCAGTTGGGGTTAAACCATGACAGTGAGTTAATTTAAATGGGGTTTAGACCCAAGAAGGGAGGTTTTTCACATGCCAGAGGTGCCTAATAAACAGTGGTACCAAATTAGGCCTTCCAGCTTGTGGGGCAAAAAACCTGTGGGTTCAATAACAAGGACTGGAGATGGAAAAGAAATAAAAGTTGACTTGGAGGCATCTCTTGCTTCATGTCTAGGAGGGACGTTTAAGCTGTGACCATGGATTTGGGTTGAAGCTTTTTAATTGCAATGTCATGAAAATGTTTTATTTTTTCTTGGTTTTTTTCCTTGCTGAAAAACCAGCCTGACCTGTTTCGCTTGTGTTAGTGTGACAAAAGCAAGCTGATTGCAACAGAGGTGGAAAGAAACCCCTTTTCAGAGCAGGGAGGGAAGGCGCAGCCACTTTGGACAATGGCACTTGGTTCTGAAGGTTTACCATGCGCTTGTTGAAACTGGTTTCAGCATCACGTCATGATGGGATGGGTGGGTGTGTGTAGAGGTGGGGTTTGGTGCCCAGCTTTGCCCTGCTTCTATTAGCATTAAGACACAAAGACGCCTTTCTGTTTGGGTCTCTTTACAAAGGCAGACGTTTGCGGTCATACCCTGGGAGGCAACAGCTCTGGCCACCTTCTGCTCCCGGGTGTGGCCAGCACCTCCACGCCAAGTCTGCTGTCTGTCCCCTCGCACCCGTGTCCCTGTGCCCTTTGGACATCCCATTTGCAGCCTATACCTTGGCGGGGCTCCCCCCCCCCCCCATGTCCCCTCCCCGATTCTTTCCGCCTTGCTTTGCCCTTTGTTGCTCCCTTCCCCTGCCACACACTAGTTTACACCAGTCTGTGCTAGTTCACCTGCTCGTCCCTTTCCTTCTGGCCCCACCTGGTTTGCTGAGATACCTCCCCCTCCTCCAGCATTAGCGTAACCTTGCTGTAAACCGGCACTGGAAAAACACAGCCAGGTGCCGCTGGCACTGGAGTGCTCATCAGCCCCACTGCAGCTGGGGAGCGGGCTGAGGCAAGGTTCTGAACCTTGTCTCATGGCCCCAGTGTCACCTGGGCCAAATCTTTGCCTGGGGCAGGCTGGGCAGAGAGAAGGGCCACCGCAGGGTCAAGAGCATCCAAATGAACTGACACAAAGCAGTGCTGGGACTTTGGAACGCTCCCAGGGTGGCCCCAACTCCAGTCCCATGCAGCTGAAGAGCCCGCAGGGGAATGAGAGTCCCTGTTCGGCACAGGGCTGCTGCGCCCCAGCACAGGACAGTGACACACCGAGGGGTGGCTTTGTTCCACTTTGTTTCGAATGGCAGCCGTCAGGCACCAGGTGAGCTGCAGCGATTTCATAGGTAAGCTTAGGAAGTGTGGGTTAGATGAGTGGGCAGTGAGGTGGATGGAGAACTGGCTGAATGGCAGAGCTCAGAGGGCTCTGATCAGCAGCACAGGGTCCAGTTGGATGCCTATAACAGCAGTGTTCTCCAGGGGTCAGTACTGGGTCCAGTCTTGTTCAACATAATCATCAACGACCTGGATGAGGGACAAAGTGCACCCTCAGCGAGTTTGCAGATGACCCAAAACTGGGACGAGTGGCTGACACACCACAAGGCTGTGCTGCCATTCAGCGAGACCTGGACAGGCTGGAGAGTTGGGTGGAGAGGAACCTAATGAAGTTCAAGAAGGGCAAGTGTAGGGTCCTGCACCTCGGGAGGAATAACCCCACGCACTGGTACAGGTTAGGGGGTGACCTGCTGGAAAGCAGCTCTGCAGAGAGGGACCTGGGAGTCCTGGTGGACAACAAGTTGCCCAGGAGTCAGCAATGTGACCCCGTGGCCAAGAAGGCCAATGGCCTCTTGGGGTGCCTTAAAAAGAGTGTGGCCAGCAGGTCGAGGGAGGTTGTCCTCCCCCTCTGCTCTGCACTGGTGAGTACTGGAGTACTGTGTCCAGTTCTGGGCTGCCCAGTTCAGGAAAGACAAGGAAATACTGGAGACGGTCCAGTGGAGGGCTACAAAGACAATCAAGGGACTTTCCTCTTATGAGGAAAGGCTGAGAGACCTGGGTCTGTTCAGCCTGGAGAAGAGAAGACTGAGAGGGGATCTCATCAATGCTTATCAATATCTAAATTCAGTGATAAAAATCAGTGATATTCAGTGATAAAATAAAATAAAATTAAATTTGGCAGGTGTCAAGAGGATGGGGTCACACTCTTTTCAGTGGTGCCCAGTGACAGGACAAGGGGCAACTGGCACAAACTGGAACGTGGGAAATTCTATGTCAACATGAGGAAAAATTTCTTTAAGGGTAACAGAGCACTGGAAGAGGCTGCCCAGAGAGGCTGTGGAGTCTCCTTCTCTGTAGCTGTTCAAAACTTGCCTGGATGCATTCCTGTCCAACCTGCTCTAAGTGACAGTTTTGGCAGTGGGGCTGGACTAGATGGTCTCCGAAGGTTCCTTCCAACCCCTGCCATTCTGTGATTCTGTGATATGCACGTTCACTGCATCGTGGAAAGAAGAGAAAAAAAAGAGAAAAGTAAAATGAAACAACCACCCTGAGGTCTCCATTGCCCAGCATGCCCAGCCCTCCTATCGCCTCAATACAGCCATGGAGACCCACCTGCCCTGGAAGCTGGGCAGCCCAAGGTTGCTGCCTGGAAAATGACACACCTCGATGCTGCTGAAGGGAAAGATGCTGCCCAGAGCTCAGAGAATCTCCCAGGACATGTGCACCAGGTCTCACCCCCTGAGGATTTGCTGTCCTCTCACCGGAAACGTTGGGCATGAGGAACACTGCAGGCTTGATCCTTCTCCCATGGAGAGACTCGTCTGGGGTTAACTGCATATTAGCATGGCTCCCCAGAACGCGAGGGCTGGCTCTGCCGAGTGCTGCTTGCAGAGGGTTGTCCCTCGCAGTTTGTTGACCACAAGGCACGGGTGGTCCCCGCCTGCGGAGCTGCTCCCAGCCTGGACCAGTACACGGGGCTGCTCCATCCCAGGCTCTGCCTTTGCTCAGACATTTCCAGATCCACCCCCCGCCCCGACTGGCACCTCAAGTCCAACAGCTCCCTCCTCATGCCGTTCCACTCATCCTCCCCATCCCTGGGACCCCCTTGCAGATGGGGATGCGGCCCATTTAAAAAGGCACAAATCAGCCTTTTTTCCCCTGTGCACTTACAAGTCCCATCACACTGTTAAAGAGTGGGTCTGCTGCACCCCCACAGCCACCACCAGATTCCAACTGGTAGCGTTACTGGAGTTTCCATCTCTACTCCTCTTCTCCAGCTTCCTGAGCTAAACAAGGAGGTCTGCAGGCAATTAGAGAGCAGGCAATTAGCCTTTAGTTAAAACTATCCCCTTGAAGGCAGGCAAAACCTCAGCTCCTGTGATAACAACAAGGTTACAGATGTATCATTCATTAACTATGCCCAGACCGTAAGCTTGGTTGCTCTTGCTTAATTAAATACCTTTAAACGGCAGTTAGCTGTTCCCCAAATATTTGTATATTGGATACCTTGCCTCCAGTCATGCAATGAGTTAGAAGCACTTCCATCTCCTCCTGAATTACAGGAGAAGAATTTGCTTTGTCAGAAAGAAACTTAATAGAGAATTTTGTCCAGCTCCACGCAGGACTTTCTGATGTTTCTCACGTTACAGTCAGCTTTCTCTGTGAGCGGTGAGCAAACCGTATGCTGGGTAAAACTTCTATACAAGCACCTCTATTAACACGAATAAACTTTTGAAAACAGGGAACCCACAAGAGATGACTTCTGTGAAGGGATCAAAGCTCCACGGGAGTCTGTGGCAGAGCCCAGTTTGTGGCTGGCTCAGTCTCCCTCCCCCTCTCCTCACCCAGCTACGGCCCGTTCCCCACCTCTGATCTTCGCACCGAGACCACGGCCCCCTCCTGCTCCTCTGTCTCCCTCACGCTAACAGATTCAAGTGGTGAAACCCCATTTGCTTTGAGGACAGGGATGGAAATGCCTTATTCCTGATTCACGGAAGTGCTCAAACATTAGTTATTGTCCTGTGGGTCTGAGAAGAGCCCTACGCCTCCTCCAGAGAGCAGAGGCAAGGCAGAGCAGTCCTGAAGACCCCCGTGGGAGCAAATGCTAGTGCAGGTAGTGCCCAGACCCTGGGGGAAGAGGGAGATTGGTAGTTACTACATTACTTTAAGTTCTGAAAAAGCAAATGACATTCACCCCACCGATTCCTTACCTTGCAGCTCCTCATTTCTACTAGCACACAAGGCGGACCTGCGAGGTTTGTGTGGATTCTCTTGGAGGCACCAGCTAGAAATGTCAGAGACTTCCCAGTGCTTTGGCTGACGGAGGAAAGACCCACTGAGAACAATATGCTGTTTTACCCTGCACTAGCAGCGAGAACAGAATTTACCGAGTGACCCAGAAGGGTTCGAGGGAGATGTCTGTTTGCAGACCTCCACTCACCAAAGACAGGCTGGGACCCTTATGCCGCGTGATACGCACCTCACAAGCTGGGAGGATCTGGTGTGAGATCTGTTTGGGTTGCACACGGAACGGTGTTCAGGTCCAGGTCAGCTGAGGAGAGCTGGGCTTTACAACTTGCTCTCCATTGGGTGCTGCCAGCCAAGGACCTGTCCCTACAGCTCGTCTTTCTTCAGCCCTTCCCAAGATCACACAAGGGCCCGCCCAATTCTGCCATCTCATCCCACTACGCAGACAGGGCATTGCTGGAGACCTTGGCATCACCCACATCCCCACTTTTTGTGCAGCAGTGGCCTTGTATGATCTCCTCTGGCACCATCACCATTCTTAGGCCAGAATACGGGGGGATTTTCCATGTGTGTTGGGTGAGGAAATGCAAGAACAGAGTGCAAGGAAGCAGCAGGACATCTCCAGGTGAGGATGCAATCACCTGCAACCGACACGCACCTTATTCCTGATTCCAAGAAGAGAGAAATGATCCATCTGCTCACTGCAACACAGGGCAGCAAATGATGAACAGCCGATCCTGATCGTCACTTCAGGCTCTCTCGACTACCCAGGCTGAGGCTGTTTTGGGTCAGTGACGGAGCCAAATCACTTCAGCTCGCTGATTCTGCAAGGACAGAGACAAACTGAAGGTCATCCACATGCAGCAAGATTTGATTCCTTTAGCCCAAGGTTTATTCATTCTTGATTTTGCTCAGCAGTGAGAGGCACGCTACATGCAAGCAGGCATTCTCAAACAGCGCCTGCATGTGCTGCTGACTAGGAAGTTTGCAAATGGAACACTTTGCATCCTATGGAAAGGTGGATTTAGACTGAGCTGGCAAACAGGAACACAGCCTTCAGCTAACTGCTCAGCAGGCACGGCCTATGAATTAGAATGTTCATTACCAGAGCGAGATAAAACTCAATTAAATTCACCATATGCCTCTTTGTATATACGCAACTGCTGTCTTCAGAAACCTGCACTACAATCAATGCAAAATATTGCTCCTAAATGTCTTTAACGTCAGAACTTCAAATGTAAACTCCCAGGCTGGTCTAGAAGTAAAACAGGTGGTACAAGCATCATTTGGCAAACAGAGAAATGCCACGACAAGCACTCACAGCACAGAAGTGAACTCCTGAATTGTTTTATAGCCTGGATCGCTCTAACACTTTGTGATAAAACATCATTTGGGTTCGGTTCCACTGTCTCTTTTGCCATGCCCAAGACAAAAAGATGGAGTTGCCAGGTAGAGCATTATGTCCTAGCGTATGGGTGCAGAGTCTGTTTATCTTCTGGTGGGACTTGGGTGATGGATCCTCCAACCAGGGAGCCAATCTCGCACCTGCCACGTACCTCTGTGCGCTTCAGCTGGAGATCGGCTACACGAAGGGGTTTAATCCATCTCCGGTCGGAGGCTGGTGTGTATCGTGGACTTGCTTTTTCTCCTTTAATCCTCTGACAGCTGCAGCACCTTCTGAGCTCTGGGGAGGGTCCAAGAGTCTACTGTGCTCGGTACCAAACTGGCAGAAGATGAAGTTAAGTCTTATCCCAGCACGCGTGCAGAGGAGAGTGCTGTAAGAAAGGCTGGATTGCAGGTTTTGGACTGGACTTCCAATGCCAGTCAAAACACTGCAATATCCCACAGGGGGCTGTGGGGTGGCTGACCTCAGATATTTGGGCTCTGCCTCATTTGGGGAACCCCCCCACTTGCATGAACAGTGTCTGCACAACTCCAGCTGTTGCCCACGATGGCGTTACCCTCCTTCCCCCCGCCAGAAAGGACACAATTTCTACTGTCTGATTTCACAGTTCCCCCACCATAATAAACGAACTTAGGGAGCGAGATGGAGAGTGCACACATCAACTCCCACTACTGCTGCTTGCTTCAAGATCTCCCAGACACTGGCATTTTGCAAAAAAGACCCCACACTGAACTCATTCTGTGGATTCTTTATTGCTTTCACAATCTGATCTTTTCAGTAGTTTCCCGAGAGCCTGTGAAAAAACCACGGGATCTATTGATTAAACATCATCTTCAGAAATGGAGTAAATGCACGCTTGAAGACAAAGTCACATTCACTGGCTGTTTCCACCTGAACGTCCCTAGTCGAACAGCGGTCAGAAGAATTGTGGGAAAGCAAACAGTGTTACTGAATAGTAGCAATGGGAGCAGCGATATGAATGGCATGAGAGCGCTACTGGTGCCCTCCTCTGAAATGTAAGCCTAGACAACCTGTCCACTTGGGCCGGGCTTTCCCAGTTGCATCTCTGAGCAGAAGAGACAGAGGGACCGAAGTTTTTACCATACTGTCCGTCTGACATTCGCCCAGGGAGATTTCTTCATTCCCTGAGCTTCTTTCACGTCACTCCACTCCAGCTTTGTGTCTGGAACCTCATCTTCAGGCTCGGGATCCTCGCGGACGGTCCCCTCAGGCAGCGCCACCACGATGGGCAGAGGGCCCTGCTCCTCCCGGAACTCCACTACGTAGAGACTCTTCTGGTTCGCTAACTGTTGGTGAGTCTCCTGGAGCAGGAAAGGGAAAAGACAATCAAAGCAATGATGCACAATGTTGGTTCACTTCAGGTCAAGCTCCACACGGTATATGGGGCAGGGGAAAAAAAAAAAAAAAAGTAATTTACTAATAAACAGTTTAAACTGCCTAAAATGAATGACTCGTCAGGCTCACGCTCATGGGTTTCAAATAAGCTAATTGCATAAGCAGGAGGAATTCAGGTAACTAGACTGGGAATATATTAGCATTACAATGTCATCCTAGAGGAATTTGCCTCTGGAAAGTATCTGGCCAGAAAGGGCACATGCTGCTAACAAGGACGCACGTTGGCATGTTAGTGACGTGCAGTTTTTATGTCTTTATATGGATATAAATTTTGCTTTGACAACAGTAAAGTGCTTATTACTGCCCTGACAGGTAATATTAGCTAATATAATCATATGAATTTAATATTATTTTCAACTATACCTCTTCCTTGCATACAAGTTGTTTTGTTAACACTCAGAATTTAGAGAATAAATGTCTACTGGGAACAGGAAATTTTTCCCATTCAGGGCAGTCAAGAACCGTATCAAGTGCACATCTCTCAAAGCAATAATCCATGCAGCAGGCCTTTCTTCTATTCTTCCGTTCATTCTGTGGAAGACTTCTCAGAGACATCGGAACAGACTTCCTCAAGTCTGATTAACCTCAGATACCGATAAGCATCTGTAACTATCTCATTAGGCAAAGAGGATCATAACCCTCTCCCAGGCTAAGCCGAGAAACCTGGCTAGGACAGGGCAACAGATTTGACAACTACAGCTTTGCAGGGCTATATTGGGAACGTAAGCAGCTAAATCCCGGCAGCTACCAAGACTCCGTGACCAAATGAGATAACTAGGAATTTCCAAAGGCCTGACTCATCCTAAGGCTGGTGTTCAAAGTCAGTCAGACGAAATGCTGCATGTTGGATCTTTCCATCAACCACAAACAGCTGGCTCATCCCCATTGTGACACCTTGAGTTAGACAAAACGACACCACCTCCCTGATTTATTTCAGAGATCTTAATTACACTAGCGACAGAAGCAGCTGTGATGTTCAGTCCTTCGGCAATGAAAACTCAGAATGCAGACAAACACGGAGCAGCAACCAAAGCTGGGCCACGACTTCCTCTGCCCGCTATTTTTTGAATGTCACCAAAAATACTACAAATGAAAGCCCAGAAATTCAGATCTCTCCTGGCAGTGTTTGGCTGTGGAACAGGCACAGTTACATACAGCTGCTTCCGACTGGACAACTTCATACAACTCCTGAGGAATTACTCACATGCTGATTTTGTTTTCTCTTTGGAAAAATAATTCTTTTTGAGCCTAGAATATAAACTGTTTGACCACAAAATATTACAACATCAATCCCGTTCTGTCGCCTGACAGAATGTATAGAATCACAGAGAGTGCAATCTACCTGTTGTGTCAAGCCTTTAAAGAGAGCTCTGGTGATGTTAATCAAGTTTTTGGATCCAGAAACCTTGGCGTACATGTCTTTAATGCCAATTAGTTTGCAGATGGTGATGATAGCTCGATGGCAATGAAGACCATACCCTGGGGAAAAAAAGTACAAATTAGCATTATGTGATTATTTGTAAGCACACAACTTCGCTAAGGAAGAAGAGAGAACTAAGACCTCTTCTTTGCTGTTTTTGTTACCCAGCATGTGTTCTAACACATTATATCTTAAAAATGGCAAAACCATTCCGGGAAGACCATTCCTCCCAGTCTCGCAGCCACGCTAACATAAAGATCTTGGGTGGTTTTTTTTAATTTTTTTTTTAATTTTTTTTTAATTTTTTTTTAATACTAAATATACCTAACTTAACATACTGCAAAACCAAATGACAATGTCACCACCTATAAACTCTAAACATAAAAGCACAGAAAATGCAACCTGAAGAGCTGCTTAACACCAGAGGTGAGGGCAGTATTCCTTAGAAGGACCGTTGGCAGCTTTAGAAGAATCTTCCACAAACACACGCCACAACCCTGGCAACACTGACCGAACAAAAAGAATTTCTTTCTCCCACTCAGCAGAAAAATAACACCCAAGTACTTCCCCAAACTAAAAAAAAATTAAAATAATAATTTTAAAAAATTAGCAGAGAAGCAAGGCAACAAGTTCACTTAAAAGAGCATTAAAAGGAAGCCATTACAAGGGGAGAGGATCTAAATGTAACTGGATCCCGACCAAGACTGTCTTTTCTAAAAAGCAATACCTACATCGCTTCAAAACCACTTCCTTTGCAATTTCAGGTGACAACCTGCTGAATGACAGCTTCAGTAACTCCTAATGATGGTAAATCTGACTTTAAAGTCCTCGTTCACATACGTGATGGAGGGATTTAAACTGGACTCCGATGCTGAAGGGTTATCAAGCATTGGAACAGGCTGCCCAGGGAAGTGGTTGAGTCACCAACCCTGGAGGTATTTAAAAGATGTGTAGACGTGGTGCTGAGGGACATGGGTTAGTGGTGGTTTTGGCAGTGTTAGGTTAATGGTTGGACTCGATGATCTTAAAGGTCCCTTCCAACCTAGATGACTCTATGATTCTGTGCTCAAGCACTGCTGTCCTTTGGGCTTCCTTACAGAAGGACCCTGCACTAGAAGCAATGTCAGCATCTCTCATTCCCAGGGAGATTGCTGCTGGATGAGGGGCCCACAGTGCCCTCCTACATCCTGAGCTTGTGCTCAAGACCTCTGTCAAACACAGAGCAGGCAGAGACATCGGGAAGGGAAGGAAAAGGGAAGTCCAAAGAAGTTTGTGGGCAGTAATGCTCCAACAGAACAGTCCGGTCTAAACACAGAGCTGCTGGGAAAGGGTGAGTGCCCACTGGCACTGGCGTCTCTTGCTGCTCACAGGCCTTTGGGTAGCCAAATAAAACCTACCACATTTTTATTTTATTCAGCTCTTGGTGGGCAAAGCTTTGAGCATGGGAAGTGGGACTGAAGCTGCTGCAAACTGAGGAAGGCATCATTGCACCCACTTATGCCAAATTCACACTGTGCGGTTGATCTCCAGAACGTGAACCTGTTACTTGTCTCCTGATTTAGTCACTGCAGTTCACCAGCTTCACAGCCTATGCAAAATATAACAACTACCAGGCACGAGTTATGCTTTTCCCCTCCAGGTTACAAAAGCTAGCAGAATGCTGTGCACCATCCAGAGAGTGAGACAGCAGGGATTACCGAGGTACCGTGCAGAGATACCACCGCCCTTCTCCTGGCCCAGCAACTGGCATGAATTCACTTTGTTATTACGTTAGCGGCACAACATGAAGAACGGGGAGTGGAAATAAAGCAAGTAACAGACTCCTCAGAGTTAAAACTACATTGGAAAGACAGCAAAACGCTCTCTGTATTTCTAGAAAAAGCAATTCTTTTAATCAAGCATAAAGAACAAGTAAGTGTTGTGACACTCACTCACTTTCAACTCACTGTTCAAAGCTATAAGATCATCGCGAAAAGTCCGTGTGTGTGCCTGTGGAAACCACAGGCCAAATTACAAAAGTTTGTCATGCAACAACTTGTCATTTGTAGGTGAGTGGTGAGGAGAGAAAAACATCTTTCAAAATCCACAAACAAAGGTTTGCATGTCACCCGCATCCATCTCCGTCATAGAGTGTTACATTAGCTCCAATGCATAATTATAGTACATTAGCGTTAATTGCAAATGGTTTCTTAGACTTGCTGATTTTAAGGAAGGAATTCTTTTTTGAGGAGTCTAATTTTGCGCTCTCATTCCCCAGAGAGATGTGTTTCATGTGGTCCAGCTCTATTAATCTTGAAAAATTGGTTTGTTATAGTTCTAATGTATCTTACTTAAAAGCTGAGAAGCCAGGTTATTGATTAGTCCACTCTGCGGGACAGTCTTGCTGCTGAGCAAACGAGGAAAAAAACTGTCTATTCCGGTGCTGCATGTTTTATTGTGTCAGTAAGTCCCTTTTTCTTTCAACCTATAATTGGAAAAGAAACTATAACCATCCAAAGCCATTTGTTCTGCCATTTGAGAAAATACCGGTTTTTATGCTACAAGCCAAAGTGAAGCTTTAGACACAATTATATGTGAATCAGCTCTGAGAGCCTGTTTGTCAAAGTTTCATTTTCATCGACTTAAAAGCATTTAATTTCTGGTGGTTTTATGGCTGCTTTTGTCTCGCCTCATCTCCATCAGGTTTCTGCAGATTTGTTAACATGTGAAACTCAGAAGCCAGCAAACCAGTCCATCAGTCACTGAACAAAATTTATTCCTAACACAAAAGCAAATGATTCCACCTGCAAACTCCAGCTGTGGAGAAAAAGCTGTGCTCAGACATTTTTCCCTTGTCTGTGGCACCCACCCTGCCTTCCTGCAGTTAAATTCAACGAGGCCTATATAAGAGAGCAGGGGCATTTAAATTTTCTCACGCTGAAGAAGACAGAAAGGTAGGCAAAAGAAGTGTTTAAAATGCATCCTTCCTATAATCTAGGAAAATCTTCTGGGTAGCCACTAACAAGAGTCTGGAAATAGAACATCCACTTTGCATCCCCACTAAGGGACTACTCTGAGTGAAGTTCACATTCACATGTTCACATTACGTTGCTTTTTTAACTTGGATTTACACTTGTCTAATACGTAATCCTGACTGTATGATGAGGGTTTTCTCCACTTTGCAGGGATCGGGAATACATTCAAGAAAGGACCATTTCAGCGCAACAGTGACTTTACCTTTTCTACTGAAACATTAGGCTTTGTTGCGATCATTTGCTGAGATAGCTGCCTGAGTCCTACCTGCGGGATCTGGAAATAAACTGCCCGCTGTAATTAGGCAAAGGGAGAGGCTTCAGTGTATGTAACTGCACAGCTGTACTGCCATCAGCAAACAGAAGCAATCTTTTAGACTTTAAGGGAAGACAGTCTACATACGCCATGGTCTAATGTAAAAGCTATGAATAACTGTAATTTTTTTATACCTATTAATTACAGCTCTGCGCTGGGCTTCACAGCCACATAAGTGTATTTGACAAACTGTTTTGCATTTGCCCTTATTAATTCACATTAGGAGCTAATTTACACTACCTACAGATGTATCAATGTGGCTAGCAGAGTCCTCTCATGACTACTTCAATTGCAAAATCAAGTCAGAAATGAAGATTAAGAGATGTCCCCACTCCGAAAGGTAGCATGTTCTGCAGCACGGATGAGCAATAGCCCCAGTAGCTTCCAGCCAGCTGACACATGCCAGAAACAGGAGCGACGCGGAGTGGTGGCAAATATGAAGTCCAGAGCCTGCCTCAAGTTAAATCGTCGAAAGAGGGCTTGAGTGGGGTCACCTCCAGCATCTGCATGTAAGCAAGGAAGCGTCCGCAAGGTTTCGTTAATGGAAAAGTACTTTCTGGGAAATCAGCATGCTGAGGTGCCTCTCTCAGGCCGGTGGGGTAATGTTAATCATAAGGTGACCCTGATTGTTCTTGCTTCTCAGATTCATGAATGTAACATGACAGCTGAGGTGGGAAGGTATGTCTTACTCTATATTCCACTACATACTCTATATTCCACTACAAGAAAATAACACCTACCGTGATCCTTCCTTTACCATTTAAACTAACAGCATTATTTGTTTGCACGTGCGTGGTCAGATGTGTAGTTCAGTTCTGCTACTGCTGCTCCGTGCATGTTTTTGCTTCATTATATTGAAGACTAACCTGAAGTTTCTTTTAAGTGGCTATCTTAAAAAGTGTAGCCCAAATTACCCAATTCACCAATTCAAAAGCTCCTTAAATGCAGAAAAACTGCAGAAACGTAACTGACAGGACAGTCTGACTCCATACATGTTAACTTGTAAAGATTTTTCTAGGCACATGCTATCACTTTACTGCCACACTGATTAAAAAAACCCCCCATCCCAGAATCAAAATGTCATCTAACAGAAATTGCGTTGAAGGTTCATAGCAATTTTGGATGTTTTCAAAATACATTAGTAACTCTGAACATTAACAATTAGATTCCCATATGCAGAACAAGAATATTAGATACACAAAATCAAATAGTATGTCCAAAGCGTCAATGCTTCAGCTTACTCAAAGGCTGCAGAAATTGATGAATTAAATAGTTGAAGGTGACAGTGTTCTGACTGGAAAATCATCCCAAGGTTCTGACTTATTATAAGCTAGTCATTAAATGCTCTTGCATTTTAGATCTTATAACGAAACTGAAGTGATCTACAAAGAGTTAGCCCCGTAAATGAATTAGTTTCCTATTTGTATATTAAAATTAGAGGACCAATTAAGGATGCTGAGCAGCAAACTAAATCTGTTTTCTACAGAATAGCAGCTAAATTTTTCTGTCCTGAAAGCAAAGTTAGGCTAAACACGTCAAATCAAACCTTTGTACATAAAGGTCTAACTCAAAAGATTCATGCGAAGAGATGACCTCATGTCATCACTGCAGGTCTGCAAAGAGAAAGAGCCTAGAAGGTAAAATGAATCGCACTGAAAATTGCAATGCATTAGAAATAAGCTAACCATTAGCTCCCCAAACTACCTCATGTGTTAAAACTCTGTTATGCTGCAATCCCTGAAGAACGCGGCAGCAGTTTACAAGGTTGCTCTGGATGTTTCCCTGTCACCGCAAATGACTGGCAAAGCACATATTGCAGCAGCTCTGAAGGTGAGGAAAAGGACAGGAGAAAGTCAGCAACGTGTCTTCAAAAGGTCAGCGTTCATGTGGAAGCTATTAGAGCCAGCGCACACACAACCAGGGGACAATGTGAGGTGGGCTGTGGATTTCTTCGAAGAAAAATGTGAAGGGAACAGTCACAGCCATCAATTTCCAGTCCGACGACAAAAATCTGTGCTGTGTCTTGCTGGTGCAGAACTGCTGACACTAGGCGTGCTACTACTGGGATCAAAGTGAAGAACAGCTTGCAAAGATGGAGAAATGAAAACACCGCTACTGCTAACAATGAGACGGTCTTCGTGCTGGTACAGTGCACAACAACAAGCCAGGGTAGATAATCCCTCTGGTTTCCACAACTGGGAGCTCTTGATTTTAGGGAAAATGAAGCAGTAATGGTCTCGGGGAAGCAGTAGGCTGTGTGCTGTCCTGGCTCCAGCTCATGACCACCGTTAGTCTGAGGCAGTGGAGGGAGGGTATCTGCCCATGCCATCCCACTGTGGGCTTAGGAGGGACGGGCACACAGGCGGGGCTTGCACTCTCATTCCCATGTGAAGCACTCCCACTGCTGCGTACTGAACTACCCCTGAATCTTGTCTTAAAAACAGCGATTAAAAATCACTGAAAAATAATGGAACAAGCCTATCAGTTCTCCAAAGCATGTGCGGGGCATATGGTGGGAAGATAAATGCCTTTGCCTCCAACATCTATGCTATTCGATCAGACTTTTCCACACCTAGGTAATGTACAGCAGAAGAAACTACACTTAAGAAGCGTGAAAGGAAACCAGGAAGAGAGCTCCCACCAGTGTAAGAGGGTCAAACCCCAATTTACAATAACAAAGCCATGTCATCAACGGTCGGTATTTCTACTGAAAAATAATTTATCATCTTCAACATTTAAACATGGTAGACTAGCACCAGATGATCCATCTCTGAAGTAAACGGACATTGCACAAATATAACACCAAATAAATACCAGTCAGTGATTAATAAAACTTCAATATTTCCAGGCAGCTTTAATTACCTTTGTTTTGCTTCTTCATGCGGATGGTTGTGCTTTTAAATTTCACTGTAATGTCATGGTAAACTGCAGGGGAGAAAAAAAAGGCATTACAGCTAAATTCCTCCTTTTGCTGCTCTACCTCAGCACATTTAAGGACTACCTTTCTCTTTCAGAACTGCGAATGGGAAGTTGGTTTTACTCTCCTCTGAGTTCTTTAAAAGGAAGGGTTAATTTAGGTAAATTTCTGGACTGGATTAGGAACGTTTACACATCTGCGAATACTATGTTACCACTGTATACAAAACCAAGCTTCACTTGAGAAATCTGAAGTGTGCCTCTAATGATCCTCACTTAGTTTTGAAGTGAGTTCACATGATACAACTTAACCTTCTTCCTCATACTCAGGTTTTTCTAAGAATTCAGCTTTTAACCCAAGATTTCCCCATAGGCTTCAGCGTTCTTGGATTCTCCATACAGAATATTTACCATTCCAGTCTTCGGGCTTCTCTCTGCTTCAAAAGGAACCCCAAACTCTTGTCCTCGGGTGAGTGGCTGTTAAATACATCTGATTCAGTGGCTCAGTCCCTGCATAGCGGATTCTAGCACTGCGGTCAAGATGGCTCGGAGAGGACCTCTCCGTTAAGTAGGAGGGAAAGCATGGGGGAAACACCACCCAGTTTTTAATCAAATCCCCAATCTGTTACTGTGAAATAATAATGCTCAAGGAATAGGCTCACGAGGATAACTGCAGTTCTGTATTTGTAAGCTGAAGCTTTAGTATACTGAATATTTATCTACATAATGCCTTGGTTAAATATTCATAGCCTCAGTAAGGTACAATTTTTCAAATTTTTTCTGAAAGGTAACTCAATATTTGCTCTGCTGGTACGATGTCTGACGTCAGAGAAGATTTGTATGGCATTAAATGGAATTAACAAAAAGCTACCATGAAATGTCAGACTGACTTCTCCAGCCCACGTTCTCCCCAGCTGCTGGGCTCTGTCATCTTACACGGATTGAGTCAAGAGGGAACCATCTCTGACACTCAAAGGGGAAAAGCACAGAAGAGCTCACTGCGGAGAAGAGATATCCAGCCAGTGTCTGACTTCCTTACTCTGATCTTGCTACTACCCCCTTCCCCTGCCCCCATTTTTAAAGAGCCTTAAATGCTATGCATAAAGCATGCAAATTTTAAACGTGCAAAGGCAGGAGACTAGAAGGGAGATGAATCTCTCAATATTTTAACAACATCTTGTATTATGGAATTGTAACTTTTCTTTGTGGACTTTCCTACAACTGTTGATACAAACCTGAGCGAAAGTAGAGAGTAAACCACATATTCATTCTTATTTTAGCCAGGGACTGCCAGGCTCTGTACTCTGACATTACCACTGTCTGGCTAGAACAGGCTGGGGCTAAGATTTCATACAGCAACACCGAAGAAACAAAATAAGGCACAAAGAATAATAATACAATGCAACAGATCAGAAAGGTTTTGGTTAACATCTTTTTATGCTTTGTAACTAGTTGCAACCAGGAGTCTAAAAATATCATAACACTTACTTGTGTGGTTCTGATACGTCTCTATAAAATGTAAGCAGCGTATCGCTTTATTCTTTGCCTAAGGAATAAAAGCAGAAAACATTTTTTTTTTAATTTTTCTGCAAAAGATTTGAAATTTACCATTGTTCAGTTAACTAGACAGAACAAAGCAAGAAAGAAAACTTAGAAAAACAGGTTTGCCACATCTAAACGATTTACTTCGTGGAAACTAAAATGTTCTCTTTAAAGAACTGCTTTCTCCTAACAGACTAAATATTTCAAAAGATTTCTCTAATATAGTAACAACTTTATAAAACTTTGTGTACTTTAGCATTACTACGTGGATAGATTAGTTGAACATTACAACAAAAACTAGATTAATGTAGATGTACAAGCAACATTTCGAAGTCTAAACAGGAGCCTTAATAAGGTCATTATGCATTTGTAAGAGAAAAATTCCTACACACTAACTGTATAAGCAGGTTGTATGCTATAGAGATATTGGAAACAAGTGAGCAAGAGGGGATAGATACAGGCCATAGAAAAGGGAGTAGAAAGAAAATAAAGAGTGCATTAACAGAATGCCATTGCACGGCAACCTCATTATCCATGTCCAAAGAAGAGCAATGATACTCATGAACGGTCTGGAGAACAAGTCCTGTGAGGGAGCCGGGGTTGTTCAGCCTGGAGAAAAGGAGGCTGAGGGGAGACCTTCTCGCTCTCTACAGCTACCTGAAAGGAGACTGTAGCCAGGTGAGGGTCGGTCTCTTCCCCCAAGTAACAGGCGACAGGACAAGAGAAAACAGCCTCAAATTGTGCCAGGGGAGGTTTAGGATGGATATTAGGAAAAATTTCTTCACCGAAATGGTTGTCAAGCGTTGGAACAGGCTCCATATTGGTGGAGTCACCATCCCTGGAGGTGTTTAAAAGACGTGTAGATGTGGTGCTGAGGGACATGGTTTAGTGGTAGCTTGTCAGTGTCAGGCTAATGGTTGGACTTGATGATCTTAAAGGTCCCTTCCAACCTAAGTGATTCTATGACCATTTGTATCAAGATGGGCAAATCATACACATGGACTCACTTCTTTGATTAGGCTACAAAAGATACTGATTATTTAAAAAAAAAAAAAAAAAAGAAAAAAGTGTAGGTACACATTATTTGTGCTTGTCATCAAGCAACAAATAATTCAACCAACATACTTTCCGTAAAGCATTCATCCTGTCACCTGCTTTCCCCATTGCAAAACCTGCAAGACAAAAAAAGTCATTTTATTACTGAGAAATACATGAGGCAGGACCTTCAGAAAGCAAAGGGGAAAAAAACAGAGAACTTCACAACCACCTTTAAGTTACCTGTTACTTCCACTCCATTGCACAGATCATACTCAGAAAATGGTCCAGAGAAAAACACAGAATCCACAGAAAGTAACAGTTTAGGAATTATGAATACCGAAACAATTGGATGCCAATTGCTTATTGTCAAATAAAAACAAAGGAGGCTTAAGTTATTTCTTTTGTGTATTTGTCCAAACAATTGAATAGTGTGACTGCTTCACCCTAAAGAAGTCCAGCCTTCTGCTTAAAAAGAAAGAAGGGAAGGAAGAAAAAAAGGAAGCTGATGCAGATATATCAACTACGTCTGTACAGAGTAGCTCCAAGACCCTAGAAACAAAGGAGACTGGGTTTCTATTAGCGAAATAGAGAATGTGAAAACCAGGTTTAACAGAATAGTGCCTTTGCAAAAAATGTATGCCTGCCGAACAGAGAAAAAAACAAACTGCCAGTTTACAAACGGCTACCTAATTCTCTCTGAACCCTCAGGACTACTCCTGTTTACCAGGTGAACTGTGGTAGCGATGAAGAGATTTCACAGCAGCCTCAGAGAAGCTGCAGTCAGCTCAGAGCAGGACATCAACTGACTGCATGGAATGAATAAGGGGATGTGACAACTGTTTTTAAAAACCCTGTAGTCCAACAATGTCAAGGTAAAAACCATTTAACTTCAAATCAGCAGATCTAGCTTTCTTTGTCCTTTGATGTTTCTGTTGTGTCACCTGGGATTACCTGTATCCAAAAGCCTAATCCAAAAATCAATGGGATTGGAACCCACTGGCCAACACTGACTCACTGATTTCACGCAGACACTACAGGAGAAACGGGCTGAAAGAGATCTAGCACAGAAATACCATTCTGCGCGTTGTGGTGCTACAAGCAACGAGGACGTGACTGCAAGCCTGGAGGCTGCTGTGGAAGCAGCGCACAGCCAAGGGTAGTGTCTGCTATCAGCTGCCTCTTGAGACAGCTCTCCCTGCGCACGCACCAAGCACCCAGAGGTCTCTGGCGCTTTCTAACTCCTGCACAAGACAACGCGAGGAAACTGTGCTATTCTTTTAAACGCACACACAGAGCACAACAGCAGTGCAATAATGCTGTGAAGTCACGCAATAGATTAGAAAATGCCAAACCAAAGTCACCTGGGCAACCTCAATTCAATCATTCAGCACATATAGATTAAAGTGATAACATTTCATGAAAAAGCTTTTCAAAGAAGAGGTAGGAAGAATTTTTTCAGAGTAACATATCTTTCTGCTGGAGAACCACACCTGAAAATTTATATATAAGTTTTCCTCTCCTCCAAACTGCAATTAAAATTCAGCGTGAGGCACACATCTGGACTTGAATCTTTCACATAAATGAAGTTCTGCAAAATTGTAGCTGACTGGAAATACAGTTGTCTTATTAAAGCTCCCACATACATCCCATCATCAGAGATATCTATTCAGCTCATAATAAAAGCAGACTATTTACAGTGAAAAGGCGGATGCTCCGCATATATATTGAAAGTGAGATTTTCTCTACTAGAGTTATATATCAATGCAACTGCAATTTCCTGTACTCTGCCACCAATATAATACATGCCATATTTCTACCTCCTGATAGAGGTAGGAATCCTCTATTATTTGGATTATATTATTTGGTTTGTTTACTTCACAGCTATTTACTTTCTATTTTTTTAGCTGATTCTTCTTTTAATTCTGCGCAGCTGTCTTATCTCTAAGACCATTTGAGGTCTAAGGGGAATTTTAATGTACGTCAGTTTATATCCACAAAAGAATGCATGAATACTGTCTCCTTATGGAGAAAAACTTAGCACATTCAAGGGTGCTTCTTAAATAAAACTTATCCTCCAACAAAAGAAAAAGTCTTTAACTCTTGGTATTTGAAAACTGAGGTAAAGATAAACACCATTTCCTCAATAACAGAACTGGAAACCTGCAAGAAACTCACTGCTGTACAGGGTGGTTGCATAGTTCCTTTACGGATGCCTTTACGATGCCTTTAAGTGGTATTAGCATTGTCTTGGAATCTGACTCATCCCAAAAGCTGGTTACCAAAAGCAAAGCATGTACCGTCAAATGAAGGATGGACAATAATTTTTGTAACTGACAAAGTGAAACAGAAAATCCTTAAAAGAAAACATACTTTTCTGGGAATATCTGCTAGCCTTCAGAGATTTTTTTTTTGAAAAGGCAGTGACAGTTTTGGGTTTTGTTTTTCTTTTTCAAAAAGACAGTGACAACCGCATCATGGAATGTCTCCTTTTCCTTTACCAATATGTAATATGGTTAAGTATTAAATAGCCAATATATAAAGAACTGGCTATAGCACTGCACTTAAGTACTACTGTGTGCTTTGTCAGACTTGTCTGGCCTTGTCCATTTTCTTTTGGTTGGCTGGTTGGTTGTTAGTTTTTTTAAATGGGACCTGATAATTTAGAAAATTTGCAAACAGAATACAGAAACTCCTTCAGCCTTCTCCACGCTGAGCTGCCCATCAACAGCAATAACTGATTCAACTAAGAATTTCTCTTGCAACTTCTTACTTTGCACGCAACCCCGTAAAAAAAGCTGCAGCAGAGTGAATTCTTTTTTTTGTAATGACCAATTCTGACCATCTCAAAGGCTCTTCTGGCCAAGACTGCCAAGCACTTCACTTGAAGAAAGAACTGTCATTACTTACTGCAGCATTTTCCAAACTTCTGGGGAGAGGAACACGGCACAACATGCATCTATGTCTTTGCTGTGAGTCATCTTCATAACATAGGAAGCAGTACCATGATACCAGCTGGGATCCAGGGCTAGTTAATCCTTTTGATTGCTTCTAGAAATAGCTTGGTCATCACTATCCTGGATGCACAACTGTGCTTAGAGTTCCCTTGCAAGGAAATCGCAACTAAACTGAATGCCTCTGACCAGTATTCTTTCCCCAGTCTTTGCCAAGAAAGAAAAGGAAAAAGGTCTCTTTTCACAGCCCAGATTAAAGACCCTTCCTAATTTTACGTTTCTTTTGATTTGTACTATTTACTTCATGCCGTAGACAGCATTTCTATGGTTAAACTTCAATTTGCTTGCTGAACAGACTGTTATAAAGAGTCCTAATGGAAAAAGCCTACAAATGGGTTAAACCACAGATCACTGAAGTAACTATGAGATTGGACTCAAAGGGCCCTGAGTATTCTGTTTTTCCTTAAAAGTGTAAATATAGTATTTGCAGGAAGCCCATAAAGTGGATTTTTTTTTTGTGATTAAAACTATTTTTTTAAATGATTTTTTAAAATGATTTTATTATGCTAAAATAAGAAAGCTTCCCAAAGAGGCTGAATCAGAAGGAAATCTGATTTGATAGATTCATTACAAATTTCTGAATCAAGATGGCAGCTGAAACTACCATTAAACAAGCCCTTTTTTAACTAAAAGCAGTAGTACTTACAAGGGACTCTGCTGAAACTTAGAAAGAATTTAAAAAAAAATCAGCCAGATTTATACTACTTCTACCTAGAAATACTAACACTAGCTAGAAAATAACCCAGGAAAATGCACAACCAGTCACGCAGCACAGGCACCTCTGTGAAGAGCAAACTCAGCTCAGTTTTCTTCCACCATCAGCACAAGGGGCTGAACGCTTCCCGTACAATTCCAGGCACCTTTTGCAGGTGCCTGATTCTTTTCTTTGACTTGAGAGCAAACACTTACACTCTGCAGTTAGGCGCCTAAGGCTAGGTGACATAAATGCAGATATGCACGGCTGAATACTTTCAGGCTTTGATTTTTTTAAAACCATAAACAGTACGTACAGCAAAAAGAAACTGTGCAGGAAAGCATAGATGATCCCCTCTGGTAGGATCTACTGGTAGTTAGTTCTATCACTCCAGAGTTAAATAAAAAATGTTTTTACCACTGGATAATATAAGCTCCAAACGTATCACATATTACCAATTTTCTGCATTTCTTTTTTTTATGCAAAACAAAGTGTCCAAATGAACACATGCATAGTTTGATTATAAAGCTTACTTTTATAGATGAAACTCAAAATTCTTACAGGTATTTCAGTATTGCCCAGTGGAAAAAAGGGTAAATTTTCTTTTCCTTTTTTTTTTATTTTTGAAAGTATAAAAAAGTCCCTTTAAATCACCATACCTCCCGAAGTCCTATTACAAACAATGATTAATTTGGCATCTTTTACATACAGTAAACGCACATACCTGCAGCCCCTTTACCATTTCCAATAGCCACTAAGGCACGTATTGATTTTTTTCTGCCTTCCTTGGCCTTCATACAAAACACATTTTTCACCTGAAGAAAAAAAACACAAAGCATCTTGTTATGGCATTATAGTTAGCACTCTGGAAATCTAAATTTGCTTCTGCCTCTGCTACAGGCTCCCCTACGTGACTAAAGGCAAGTCACTGCTTTATAGTCTCCCACCTTAAATGGTCTAATAGATCATCTGAGATCCTTTGTCCATCTGGCTCCTGTTCTAGCTTCCTTGGTTTTGTTTATGTATTAAAATATATGATTATTTAAATATAGACATTTGTTTTAATATATAGTTTTAACACTATATAATATATAAACTATATAAAAATGTAATATGAAATATAGCATATATAAATATACATGTAAAATAACATAGCGGATATTGCTTGACTGTTAATATCGGTATCTCAGAATTACCAGTCAAAAGATACAATTTACTTCATGGTTCATTTCTCCCCTTCCTCTCAAATGCATCAGGGTCTACGTGCATGAAGCCTCAATGTGATTTCCATAAATTATAATCACAGTTAAATTAAACATGCATTGTTAATTCATTAATTAAGCAGTGCTCCCCCCTTTTCCATATATGTAATTCTTCAGTAAGCTAGTTTGGTCGTAGCACTACGCATCTGAAAATATACTATTCTATAATAGACTATATCTAAAATATACTATCCTAAAATACTTGGTCATGGCTTAAACATTCATACTGAAATTCACAAAAAAAAACCCCAAACCAACCCTTAAAAATTCCACTGACATCACTAGGTACAGATTAGGAATGAGTGCTGCTGAAAAATTCCACCTTGCTTTCATTAGAATAAAGATGCTGTTAAATTCAAAATGCATTCTAGAGAGCACTTCGAAGAAATATCAGCTTTGCTAATTGCTTATTCCGAGCTATTTTTCTTTCTGTGATCTTGTTGCTTACAAGAACAAGCTAAAAAACCAAGCCCCTGGAGATGAAAGTGCCTGTGGAAATAGGCTATTTGCAGAAAATGCCAGATAATGACGAAAGAAAGAAAGAAAAGAGAGCTGAAGCAGAGCGATCTCTCCAGGAGCATCAAGAGCATACTATTTTTGCTTTGCACATACTTTTGCCAATCTAAATAAGTACTTGAACAAAAAAAGAAGTTGGCATGCGTATTGTCAAAAATAAAGGATGTGATGTTTGTAGAATCTACTCGAAAATTATTCTTCTGCCTCTCCAGAAGGTGGCAATGAAGACCTAGGCCATGAGCTTCTCCAGAAGCCTTCCTAAAACTGCACTTGTCAGCTGTTCCTGAGCAGCTCGGAAGGAAAATGTGTTCCGTCACCCATCACAACCAGCGCTATTGCGTCTCTCCTCAAACGCCGCAAAGGCTGTTCAAGCTTGATAATGTGCACAGGCAGCCATGGCTGCTGGAACAACGGTGTCCTCAGATTCTCCCCGCCGCAGCCCGGCGCCTCCTCGCATCAAAGCAAGCGGAGCTCTTCAGGGTCGCACTCAGCAACGCTGCCCTTCCGTCTCGGATATACAGCACGCAGCCGAAAGCCTACTGTTAAACTGCGCTGGAATTAATTAACACAAAATGAACAACGTGCCACTTTCAAAACAGCACGACCTCTGAAAAGCGAGTGAAACGAAGGCACAATTACACCTATTTACTAGATTGCCACTCAAGCCAGATCTGAAGGCAGTTTTTAAAATCTGAAAACAGATGCTCAACCTTAATCACAGCGTACCTCAAGTTGACTCTCTCCCTGCATCCATTCCCCAGTGGTGGTAATGGACATTCAGCTTGCTTTTGAGAGCCAAGGGAAGAACAGCATCTCCCAAATACAAAATGAAACCACTGCAAACTTATTATTACGAGGAGAAACGGCAAGCAACAGGTTCAAAGGTGGAGTTGAAAGTCTGGAAATAGGCTCCAGTCAGAGACAGGCTGCTAAAGGCTGTTGTGATTTCAAGTACTTATCAGCTGTTGCACTGTTAGAGAAAGGTAAAAACCCAACGCTTCCCCAGAGGTTTTGCTCTTGTAAAAGCAGAATGAAGGACAGGCCAAGCACTTAGTCCCTGCAGATCACATGCACACACACAAAACAAGGAGTGAGGTAAGACAGAAATATAATTACGAAAGGATTTAATAAGAAGATAGGCTGTGGTGATCGGGTGCAGGGCTCAGACAAACATGTGGTGTGGCCCCATCTTAAATACAGCCAGCCCCTTTTATACTCCTCCTTTCCCTCTATTCCTCCCCAACCCCATCTGGTGCACATTCCTTCACCAGTTTGCAGTTTCAGTGTCACTTCTCCAACATCCCGGACCCTCAGGTTTGCATCCTTATCACCTGCAAAGTACAGGTTTGCCTGCAGCTTTTTGATAGCCCACCAATGAGCGTGACCAACAACGTTTGTTCCTTTTCTTTGCGCCCATTACGTCTGTCTGTCAGGTTTGGGTCTCAATGTATTTTGCTTACAGCTGTCCCCTTTTCCTTAATATCCCACTGGACCTCTATCAGATAATCTTAATGAAATAAACATTCTCACATTACACATACCCTTAGCAATTAGTGTGGCTGACCAGATTTGGTTCTCATTACCGCCAGCCTTATAGTCTGTTGGTCAGGATTGTGTCTCTGTATGTTCTTTCACAGCTTCTCCCTTATTATTCTCTTTTTACATTGAGAAGGTCCTTAACCATGCACCCTTAAAGGAGGAGATGCTCTCCCCATCCATCTACCCTCAGAGAAAGCTGGGAAGGCAATCCCAGTGAGCACAGACATAAACACACCTATACAACACATATATATGCATATGGACACAGCAAGCCCTGCAGATCAACACGAACACAAACGAAGAGCAGTCACACAAACACAAACAGCACTAATAGCCTCATCCTGCTCCTCTCTGGCTGATCAGGGTGAAGGTCCATTAGTGGGAAATATTTATACTCCAGTTGCTGGCGTATATACTTAGACCCCCTCCCATCCATGTGCATGCACACAGTACACAGGAGTCCCTAGCCCAAGAAAATAGTTAGAAATTGAGTTTAATAAGAAGTCAGGACAGACAGCAGTGATCAGACACAGGTCATGGCGAGACAAGCACACTGACCAGCCCTGCTTACATGTGAGCCACCCTTTCTATCCCCTTATCCCTCTATTTTCCCCACACTTATTCCTCCCCAAATCACCTATGTCCCTCCCTTTGCTCTCCCTTTGGTTCCCGCCCTAGCCATCCCGTAAGTCTTGTGTAATACTGAAATGCTCTTCCCCTGCACTCCACGATTCATCCCCTACCCCTTGGCAGTACCCCCCCCTCAGACTGTGGGGTGCTCTGCAAAGCTCATCTCAACAGACGTCACCCCTGGACCATGGGGCTGAGCCTATCCCAGTACAGCCCCAGGAGGAGCCAAACAGGGTGTCTTTTTCTCCAAGTCTGTAATTTGGGTTCCCCTGCCTGCGTCTGTGCTCCTCTGCTCTGTGCAGATGAGCCACTGATGTGGTTATGGCTCTCCTGCGACGGCCCTGGGAGAAGCACTGGCAGGGTGTTATTGCAGTTCCTCTACCTCCCATTGCCTCTGCGCTCCTTTGTGTGTGGGCAGACAGGCCTTTTATCACATCCCCTAACAGTCAGTACTCGCTCCAACTTGGCCTTCAGTAGAATAAATAGAGTACTTCTCTTTCGAAGAATTTGATTCAGTAGCTGCAACCCCTGAGAAGCAGGAAGATTAGCCGTCCTGTTCACAGCGCATCCAGCCCCCAAGGACACAGCAAGCGGAGAAACTGCAATACAGAAAATAAACCGGACTCCTCTACCCCTCACTCAGCAAAAGAGATGAAAGTTTTTGACCAGATACTTGAAGTGTTTTTTATATAGGCTGACTCATCACAGCTCTGGGATAAACCCCAAGTGCAGTTCTCATCCAAATTAGTAATGAGCCCAATCTGCAGAGAAACAACTGACTAAACCATGTTTAGTGCTGATAGTTTTCCCCTGTCACATGTGTGAAACTCTTTTATAACTCACTAGGAAAAATAACATAGCTCAAATGCCCTACTGACACAGCATGTGTCTAAATGTGGCCTCATTCTACAGCTCGCATCTGAGTGCGGATCCTTTGGATTAAACCCACAATAATGCGTGCTCAAAGCCGTACCACATCTGAAATGGCTTTATTTCCTTTTCAAAGGATGATCCATAATCATGCGGAATTATAATTCACCTAGAAGCTTCTGAATGTTCCAAATGCCAATTATTTCATCCATACAGACTGACAGGTAAAAGAGATAAAAAGATTTAGTTATTTAATCAACAGAACCAGTTGGAGGTGGTATCCTTAAACTCCACTTTAAAGGCAGGCCAAAACTCTCGATAACTCCAAGAGTATCAGAAATAAACTCTAGTGCACAGCTCTGACCTCTCATTCTTTCAGGTTGCTTCAGGTCCTATCTTAAAAACTGTTAGAAATTTTCATTGTCAGTCTAAAGACACTGTCAGCATCATCCAGGGAACAGAAAACTTCCCTGTAGTTCTAAAAGCAAAATCTAGAGCTCAAATACCCCAAAAGTACTTTTGAGCCAACATCTCATTTGAAGTAAATTACTACTCAGAGAGTATCTTGTATACCATATAATTTTTCAGTCAAGGATGTCAAACAGTGGATCTCAGACACTGTAATTTCATGCAGCATTTCCTTTTCACAAGCCTTTTTATTGCACCCTTTGCAAAAACAATAGCTAGAAAACAATTTCCAATGACTTATAAAAAGAAATGAAGGTTTCAGACTGTGTATTAAGGAATATTCTTTTTGTCACAAGTAACAAGTCTACCAAGATTAATTCTGTGGTCTTAAAACCAACATGGACTCGTGGGTTTTTTGCTACTTTGTGGAAAGTTGAAACTATGGCCTTATATTCTACTAACAATCCCCTGCTGCACCTAGACAATTCACTTTTATTTAGTGGATGCACAACAAATGACTACAGAGCAATACAGTTATTAGTCTCTTCTGTGTTCATATTCCCTATGGATAACTCGCTGCAGTTGCATGCACTTTTGTGACAATACATTTAGAAATACTTAAGACAAGGTCCTTCGTATCATTTTGACCCAAAAAACCTTTGTTTTTCCGACTTTATCCCTGCTTTCCACACGTCACCATAAAGCTGCTGTTCCTAAGGCAAGTCAGTTCCCCCTGGCTTGGTAGAAAAAGCCTAAAGGTGCTTAGTGCCACCGTCCCCGAACAGTCCCCCACACGACCAACCTTCTCTACTGCCCCAATGATCTTGGCCAAGGGCTGGATTCAGATGATTAAAGAAGTACAGCTGACATTCAACTGCAAGAACATAAACCTTGAGACTTCTGATAATCGTCTCCAGCTAGGAATGGTGGCTCTTCATTCAACTCCTGCTCAGGTTTTGGCTAACGCACAGCTCATGCTAAGGCCTGATGTACACCGTGAGCAGCTCCGTTATGTCGAAGTGAGAGCAAACATGATGGCCAGGAAGGGCTTGCTGTCCCCTGGAGCACCATCCTTGCATACTGATTGTCTGGCAGCTTCTTTGGAATCCCCTGACTCACGGCAATGGTACAGACCAAGCTTCCAAGCTGGATGGTACAAATATGTCAGCTCAGCCAAAAAGCTTTTGAAGTGGATCCGACAGCAGCTGGACTGCTGAGGCTTTTGTGCTTCCTGGCGTGATACAGGGTACGCCCACACCGTGACAGAGGCAGAAGGATGAGCATTTTTACTCTTGGTTTGGCAACTATTTTGCTCACAGGTGTACAAGTTGGGAGTTGCAAGTTATGAATTAGAGAACCTTTGAGTCAGAAACCTCATGAGTTAAGTGATGAACTGGTGAATTCACATGCTAAACCAGCCCGTACAAAAGGGACTCAGTGCTTGGTTGGTTGTTTTTCTTCCTAGTAAGCTCATAAAATAAAAGTTTAATTTACAGAGTATGGTGCCCTGTAGATTTGAGTGATCCAATCGGGCCGTGACAAGGACACCTAACACTGCTTTGCACGTGGGCAGCACAGCCCACACCAGACGCAAGTTGTGCAGACCCTGATCAGAAAACCACTTTTTCCCCCGATTGCTCTCTTGAATCTTGCTTCTCCAAAGTGCCATACAACAGCTGAGGTAAATGCTACACCCAAACAGGTCTCAGAGAATCAAAACAAGCATGCTTGAATCCAGCTGAAGAAAAGAGTGAAAGAACAAGCAAACGACCAAACGCACTTGACAGAAACCGCCAGCTTTAAGAAATTACAGGTTTTCCATGAAGTCTTGGCACATGAGGACTCAAACATGAACTGCCAATCCTACGATACAACTCTGTGAAGCCTACCCAATCTCACGCCAATTCAACTAAGAATAAAGTTTGTAAAGAATACTACTGGAGGTAACATGCAAAAAAAGAGAGAAGAGTTAGGTGAAAGCCTAGAATCTGGCTTCATTTACTGCACACTACCTTGATTATAAGACAAAAGGATTTCTTCACAAAGGCTTTCTGTAAATGTCAAAGTAACTCAATTTCTAGCAAAATGCATTCTGTATGCTTTTCAGAATATCCACTCAGTTATCCACTCAATGCAATTTACGTTGATTCCAGGGAAGAACTGGTTAGTTATTTTTACTATGCAAGTGTTAAAAAAGATCTCTTTTGTTCTCTCTACTTCCCTCCCTTCCCATACTCTTAGAAAGTAAAAACAAACAAAAAAATCCAAACACCCAAAAGGTCCACATACAGTTTTACCTAAAACGTAAGAAAGAATGAGAGATTAACTCTGAACTAAAATAGCAACATATAATGACTTTGTATTTCAAGGACCAAGAAAGGTAATACCAATATCCCAGTACCCAGCTCACGACATATGAAGCTCTGCATTAAACCAAACCACCAGTGTACTTGTATCTGCAGAGAGCAGCTTTTGCTTTAAAGACAGTATCAGCATCTTTACATTGCTGCCGTTTGCACCATTTCTCTGCACAACCCCCCCAGGGCAGGGGCTTGGAACAAGATGATCTTTGAGGTCCCTTCCAACCCAAACCATTCTGTGATTCTGTCACCTCACCTGAACTTCTTTAGCAAGTCTGTACCTTTCTGTAATTTAACACTCAAAACACAAATCAACGTTTGGGGTTTTTTTTGTTGTTGTTTTTGTTTTGTTTTGTTTTGTTTTTTTGTTTAAAATGACAGTACCATATCCTAACCATCTGGCTGAAAAAGGGAACTATTCTGGCAGTGGAAAGGTTGCACCGACCCAGTTACAACGGGGTCATGCTTGCACAAAATTCTTCAAGTAAAGTTATCTTTATTAGAAACAGATAAAGAAAACAAAAAAGCATGAACGTAGCAGTAAGTGATCAAAAGGCAGAGTTTTCACAACTGGCAGAGGGCAAATTCAGCGCTGGACAAAAAAACCTTCAAGATCCGTCTTTTGCAAAGGGCATTATTTATAACTTTTTTCTTCTCCCTCAGAAAGCTCCCCTTTGTGAAAGATTCACAGGGCCACTAATCTCATGTTATGTGCTTTCAGGCCTTACTGATTACTAGGTCTCACTTCCTGATTTTGATTGTGCTGGGAGGCAAATATCCTAACACAGGATACCATATAGGCTACATTTTTTACTATGTTACCATGTTGATTTTGGAGAAAAATAGAAGAAAAATTCATCTGAGGGCGGATGATACATGAAATGGAGCCTTTCAGTTAAGATAAGAATGGCATATGTCAACTACAGCTGTAAATTTTAGTTACCACTATTATTACATTATGTTAAACACCAGTAAACACCAGTTTATAGCTTTTACACCAGTTCTATTCACAGAAATTCTTCTTACGTGTAATATATGCACAAAACAGGAAATATTCCTGCAGGTTGGCAGGGAAAGAAAGAAACAGGTAGCCCAAGCCATCCACTCTCAGTAACGCAATAATCTATAGGAAAGCAAGAAACAAACCCAATATGCAGTCCCTTAGCACTCACTCAAGCTAGCTTTTTCTCTATGATGACTTTAGATTACACGAAAATCTGACCTTGTCTGTACTCTGTTCTACAAGCAGGGAAAAATCAAGTTAGCTTTTCTGTTTCTACAGTACAAGAAAACACTTTAATATGCAATTTCTCTTTTTTAGCAAGGGAGCACAGCCCTTTTAGTAGCATAATCACAACAGAAAAGGGCTTTTGTATCTTTGTTCATAAGACAGTCCTTTAAAAATGGCTTTCAGTTTCTTGCTGCAAAATATTATTTCCCAGCAAACGTTATTTTAATCTCCTGTATTGTTGCGAAGATAAAGATAGTGGAAAAGACATACAGAAATAGCATCATGTACACCATCTATTTAAAACAAGAATGCTAAAAAAGACCTGTTTATTTCTAAACTTGTTACCAGAAAATTATAGGACTCAATTATCTTGGGCTCACTCTGACTTCGAATATCGAAGTTTTTGCTCCTGCTGCTATTTTTCTGCAAAAAACACTCCTCTTTCTCAGTTCACATCTGTGGCAATTTTGTGTAACAGTAAAGTCTCAGCCTGCTTCTAAAAGCTTTTTTATTGTCTAGATTAGATATTAGGAAGAAATTATTTACTGTGAGGGTGGTGAGACACTGTCCCAGGTTGCCCAGAGCAGCTGTGGCTGCCCCATCCCTGGAGGTGTTCAAGGCCAGGCTGGATGGGGCTTTGAGCAGCCTGGTCTGGTGGGAGGTGTCCCTGCCCATGGCAGGGGGTTGGAACTAGACGACCTTCAAGGTCCCTTCCAACCCAAACCATTCTGTGATTATTCAGATACAACAAAGCAGTGAAACGGATTTCTATAGCACATAGAACCATTGCATAGCAACTTGTTTTGTTGTTTAATCTGATGAATTTGACTGCAAATAATTATGCCAACAGAGAATGGCAAACTTTAGTAAATACCTACTGTAGTACCCAAACTGACAGTCAGTTGTGACATGTCACAGCAACAGAACACAGACACTTTTCTGCAATGTGCCCTTTCAATTATCTGAAAGCACTGCCAACTGCAGGGCTCATTAAGAAAAATCAATTCTTTTATGTGCTGTGCCCATGCAACTCAACTATTACAAGCTGCCTTCCAACACGGACACAGCCGAAGGCTAAGTGGTCCGAATGGTCTTTGCTATATACCAGAGTCAAAGCCCAGAGTGTCCCATCCACTCCAAAAACTCCTTTTAAGTAAAGGAGCTTTAACAAATTGTGTGAGCTTTCCAAAACCCACCACAACAATCTACTGTGTGTACAGCTACTCCTGATCTAAGAGGAACTTAAAAAAAAAACAGAGAAGGCTTTTGCGATTCTTCAGCATCTCAAATGAAATCGTGCTGTGTGTGGTTTTAAAACTGAGGACCTCAAACCAGGACAATTTTGCATATTAAAATAAGAATGTATAAAAAGTATATGGTGCAATTCAGGACATCTCATTAATGCTCATGTAAATGTTCATTGTTGCATTTATCATTCTCAACATAATCTCTAAAATACTATTAAATGGGAATTTGGTATATAAAGGGATCAGATGATACACTTACATATGATCAGATCTTCACCAGCTTTTTTTTTTTGATAATACGATCCTTGAAAAGGTGTTTTGGGGAAGTCTAGACATATGCATACCACAATATGCAATAAGGTATAGAAGCACGCAACCCATTTATTATTGCAACAAACCACCTGTGACATTAAGTGCAAGTTTGCTACTCATTTTATTTTCTGCCACCTCTAGGCACCAACGGCACATCTGGCAAGAATATATTAGAGATACTTGAGAAAACAGAAAAAATCTTGATACCGACTTCATTTGTATAGGTTTCTATTCATGTCTATTTAGATATACATGACATATAGAGCATTAAATATGAACTGCCAGTGAAGGTCAGATCCTTTGATAAATGTTATCTTAAGATTTATACTGCAAACACTCATTAATGGAAAAGATATCCCTCATTAAACTAACTGCAATTTAATTTGTTCTTGTGCATACCAGTACCACTTCACACATTCTGCTGAAGACAGAAAAGTTGATCTTAAACAGCAATTTAGTTTTAAAATAAATAGTGATCATACCCAAAGAATAAAATAGTGTTGTGAAGATAACACAAGGGACCCTACAAATACTCATCTTAACTCTAAGGTCTAAGTACTAGAATGCTAAAAAATTAAAAATGAAAAAAAAAATTATGAGGACTTAATTCAGGAAAAAAATGACTCGGGCAGCAAGGCAAAGAAAGGTCTATAAAAAAGTTTAAAGACAACCGACAAAAAAAACCAAAAAGAAGCTATTTTTCATTTGCAAGGATGTTATCATTGCTCTGAGCAGCAGATATTGGAAGGTGATTTTGCTCAACATCTTCATCATCAACATAAAAGAGCACTATCGAGTAGCAGAGACACCTGAGACAATGTCTGCATAATGCTGTTTCAGGGCAAACAGAACGTGAGGAACAAACATAAGCTCAGCGATGGAGGGATTCACTGCATTTACAGGGAGAGGGGACTCTAGAAATTAGGAGAAGGAAGGAAATATATTTTTAAGTCAGGCAGGACTAGAGCCCTTTGGAAGTTCCAACAGGACAGCATTGTTCTCAGATGCATCCAATACAGAAAGAGAACAGTTCAACTGCTGCAGAGAGATATAAATTTATTTATATATATATGGACTAGATTATAGACTACTTCCAGCTGCTTCCAGGGAGGAAAGCATTTCTCTTCTTTCTCATCACACATACTGGGTACAGATCTACTTTCACCTCATGATAGCGTCACATGAACGCTCCTTGGGTGCTTGAGTACATATATTTGAAGGTAGATCTGCCCTAACCTTAGTAATTATGCTACTTACGAAGAAAAATAAGTAGAGTGCACAAAGATGCCTATAGATTAAGTGAAATTCACCTGAAAAGTCTTAAAGAATCATAGGAAAATGGGTCAGAAGGTTACCAACCTTGTCTCCCCACACCCTCTTGACAGATTTATCTAACTTGTTTTTAAAAACCTCCAGTGACAGACATCCCATATACTCCCAGACAATCCATCCTAGCATTCAACTTTCCATTTGCAACTCCATACTTTACGTCTAAATTTCCCTTGCTCATTATTTAAATCCATTGCTTCTTATCCTTATCACAGCAGGACATGTAAAACAGCTTATTCCTGTCCCCTTTGGAGGATTTTGTAAAAGAATATAAACGAACTCATGACTTTTAATTACGCAATCTGACATTACAATACACCACCATTGTCTTCCATGTCTCAGAAGAGATTCAAAACCACTGCAACAAACCAGGATTTTGATACATAGGAGTAATCGAGAAATCTTTCAAGCCACTGGATGGATTCCCAACTGATGGTCATCTCAGCAAAATGCAGGAAGATAATCAAGGACAAAGAAACCTGTTTGCTCATTTATCAGGACAGGAGAGAACCTTCAGAGGCTTTTCTCGAGTAGAGCTGTCAGTCAACTTCTGACTTGCCTGATTATTCTTTTAACTTTCAGACAAGGAGCTGTTGTGAATCAGGCTATTCTGTTTATGGAAAATCCCTCTTTCCCAATTAAATAGACTTGAAGTAACTCGTTTTCCAATAGGTTATCCTTGTACACAGTTTAAAAGAAATGAGTGCTGCTCTCAGTTACATTAACTTTGTTCTTACTCTTGCACCCAGTATACACTATTTATTAGTTACTCAAGGCCATCTAAAAAGTATTTTACCTTAATTCTGGCAAAATCTTACCTTCTCTGTCCACACATATTTCAATTAAGACAATGGATAGAGTCCTATTGTCACATCAAATAAAACACTAAAATTCTCAAATGTTGATGAAAATCATTTCTGAATAAAACACTTCTTCATGGAAAGTACCTCACCAAGGAATGGCAAACAATTTCAAGCAGAAGGCAGGTGACCATCATGCCAAAGACAGGTGACAGACAATGACAGGGAGTTCAGAGCTAAAAACAAAAAGACAGAAATCCCTTTCTTGTTTCCACATAAGAGATGTGGTTCACAGCTGATATTCAGTACTTCTGGTTCCACCCTTTATCCTAAGCCTCTAAATAAGAGTAACATAATAATAATGTAAGAATATTATTATCAAAGGACATTATTTATTTCCTTAACTTGAAGTATCTGCTATTTTTCTCAAAAGAGACAGGGATGGAAACTAGGTGCTGATGTAGCTTTAAGGTCTCTTGCACATCTCGCGTCCTATTCCTAAACCTATTGCAATGTACCCCAGATAAAAGACAGATAAAGGGACTCTCTAATCTATACATTTGGTCCTGTTCTGGACTGGGACATGGCCATCTCCTTCCCTCTTTGACTCCAATCCCACTTAAAGGCCAACTTTCTCCTTTCTCTCCAAACCAAGTAAACACTTGATTTCACAGTTCTTTAGGCAGCAGCTCTGATTTTATTGTCAAGGGACTGGTTCACTTTTTCCTTTCTCAAAAAGGGAGATGTCTGGCCACATTCCAAGAAAAATGCAATCAGGTATAAGGTTTGGCAAGAAAAATCAATGTTTGGAACTTATGGCTTTCTTAGAGATATGCAGTACACAAGAAAGTTGCAGTCTCAAATAGATCAAAATCTGAATATGAGATTTTACTATGACCATAATGCAAAATCTTGAGACAGAATAACTGTTTTCAAGTGCATCCTACTAATTAAGAACATGTTGTTCCTTGCCAGGTTTTTCAGACACAGGATTTAAAAAGGATTTGCATGAAGGAAAACCAGCTGTTCAACATTTTATGACAGTGCATGGTAGTGGAGAGAGAGAGCGCGATCCCTTCCAAAAAGGGCATCACTAATGAACTTTGGTAGTGGAAAACAAATGATATGCTGTGAGTGAAACTAAATAGAAACTCAAACACAGGTACTTTGGAACAAATACCTTGTATGGACGCAGGTTAAACACAATATTGGCTAAAAATACAGGCAGTGTTTCACAGACCTGTTTGGTAAGTGAAGCTGTAGTCATGTAAGTAAAAGTAAGGTGATGAACAGTCATCTCTAGCCATTTAAAATTGCATAACAACTCAATGGACACTTTATTTTAGTGATAAAAGGGTATCAACATTCATATTAAGCAAAAAGACCTGATGTGCATCTATCACAGTATCACAATCTATCACAGAATGTGTACTGATTTAGGATAATACCTTGGCCCTCAGATCACGGTTAGAAATGAGAGAAGTCTCTTTTTCAAAGCAGCAGCTAGACTAGTATAGTTTTTCAATAATAAAGTAGTTAAATATTAATTGCAAGTGAAGGTTCTGATGATAATCCTGAAAGGAAGATAAATCTAATAAGCAATTTCATCTGAAGAAAAGTAAACAACATGAAAATGTTCTAAAGTGACAAGTTTATGCGACTGATCATAGCCAGCATGGGTTCATGAGGTGAAAAGCCTGTTTAATTAACTTAATTTCCTTTTATGACAAGGTCACCCATCTAGTTGACCAAGGGAAGCTACCAGATGTGGGGTGTTTGGATTTTAGCAAAGCTTTTGGTACTGTCTCTCAAGGTACCCTACCACAGCTAGACATGTCCATAACACGCTGGGTGAACAATTGGCTGTTGGGTTGGGCTCAAAGGGTTACAGTAAATGGGGTTACATCAGGCTGGTGGCCAGTCACCAGTGGGGTTCCCCAGGGCTCAATTTTAGGGCCTGTGCTCTTTAATGTTTTTATAAACGATCTGGATGCAGGAATCGAATGTACATTAAGTAAGTTTGCGAACGATACTAAATTAGGAGGAGCTGTGAACTCCCTCAAGAGCAGAGAGGTCTTACAGAGACATATGGATAGGCTAGAGAGCTGGGCAATCACCAATCATATGAAATCTAACATGACCAAATGCCAAATTCTCCACCTGGGGCAGGGCAACCCTGGCTATACATATAAACTGGGGGACAAGAGGCTGGAGAGCAGCCCCAACAAAAGAGGTCTGGGGGTTTGGGTTGATGGCAAATTGAATAGGAGCAAACAGTGTGTCCTGGCAGCCAAAAGGGCCAACCGTGCCCTGGAGTGCATCAAGCACAGCATTGCGAGCTGGCTGAGGGACATGATTGTCCCACTCGATACCGCACTGGTGTGGCCCCACCTCCAGTACTCTGTACAGTTTTGGGTGCCTCAATATAAGAAGGACATCAAACTATTAAAGTGTTCTGGAGGAGGGCGACCTCGTCTCAAGGGCAAGACTTAAAAGGAGCAGCTGAGGTTTGTTCAGCTTGGAGAAGGCTGAGGGGTGCCCTCATTGCAACCTACACCTTCCCCAAGGAGGGAAGCACAGGGGGAGCTGATGATCTCCTTTCTCTGGTGACCAGTGATAGGACATGAGGAAATGGTATGAACCTGCACCAGGGGAAGTTCAGATTGGACATTAGGAAAATCAGCAGTCAGAGGATGCTCGGTCACTGGAGCAGGCTCCCCACAGAAGTGGTCATGGCACCAAGCCTGCCAGAGTTCAAGGAGCATCTGGACCATGCTTTTAGTCCTGTGAGGTAGTCCTGTGAGGAGCAGGAAGTTGATCCTTAATCGGTGATCGATGATCCTTAATCGGTCCCTTCCAACTCAAGATACTCTATGATTCTAATTACACACAAAGCTACCAGGTTGATTTATGCACCAGAGTATTTGTATAACAAGGTTTAATCAAAGCACAATCCAAATTTTGACCAAAAGTCCTCAGGAATTCATTTGGTCTGTGAGACTTCAATGGCAGTTACTGGAGGCTCAGATTCTTCCACCCTGGGTGCCCGATTATGCAAAGCAGCTGTTCCCAGAGTGGCAGTGCTCACTCACAACCACCTCTGCAGAGCGCTCCACAAGGATGCCTTCCTCCACCCGGCAGCCGACCTGAAGAGTCATGGGCAGTTTCCTGCTTTACGGGGCTCCACAGACTGGCAAAGTGGGCTTCAGGGGACATACAGCTGAACACGGCTCTAAGATCTCAGCCCACCGTAAAGTGCTGCAAGTAACACTGAATTTCTCCCAGACCCTTCTCCTTCACCAGTAAGATCAATACTTATGAACAAGAAAGACTTAGCCAAATGGTATCTTATCTGGGGGCTTTGTGATGGCCCCAGCTGGAAATGGTCAATTTGCCACATCATAGAGGGTATTGCTTTCTAACAGATCAATCATTTTAGCAAATATCATGTCCTTTTAAAACATTAGGTCTTTAGAAAAAGAAATAAAAAAATTTTGATGTTTCAGTTGGCTAAAAAACAAACTTCTGGACACAGATAGAGTAGGAAATGACTTGGCCACTGCTACCACAAGTCTCACTAAAATTACAACGCAAGTAGAAGAGAAGGGAAGATGCAAGGATAGAGAGCAAATAATTGCTCTCACTTCCGGAGCTGGTCCCTTTCTGGATGCTGTGATTCATCTGATCCTGGACGGGGAGCAAATGAGTCACAAGAAATCAATTTATTTCTGAAGTCATGATTCCCCCCAACAATGCTTATACTAGTTCTACCGTTTCCATAGCAACTAATGTATTTGAAATGAAAGAAAAACTAATAAGATAAATGGGAAGCATAAAATATCTTGCAATAGTGTGGGTGTGCATAGCACTAATTGTTTATGGTCTGCTTTGGAATGAGTTGCAAGTTGTCTTTATCAGTAGTGGCTTTTCCGTTGAGAAGTAACATGGGTCCACATATCTGCATTACTAACAATTCACACATTTCACCACTAAAAATTATTACCTTGTTCTTGAAGCAAAATCCACCTTTATTACATTTGAAATAAGTATCTTCTCTTATCACATTCTGAGTGGTGTTTCTGTTGAAGTCATTAAGAATTTGGGTCGCTAAATAACTTTTTTTGGTAGCATTAAGGACCTTACCCTTTAGCTTTAAGTTTTGCTGTCAGTCACAAGTATGTTGAGTGACATGGATTTAGTAGTCAGCTAATATCACTTCACTCCAACCAAGGGACTGCATACAACTGGTTACACACTGGAAAGTCATTGTATGTTTGAAAAAGGTGACAACGTCATGAAATGTAAGAAATTAAACATTTTTAAATCTCTGTAGCTTCTTAATTTACCACAACAAAATTATTCTAAGGTGATTCACTGATTTCATAGAATCACAGAATCACTTAGGTTGGAAAAGACCTTTAAGATCATCAAGTCCAACTGTTAACGTAACACTGACAAGTCCAGTGCTAAACCATGTCCCTCAGCACCACATCTACACAAATTTTAAATACCTCCAGGGATGGCGATTTAACTACTTCCCTGGGCAGCCTGTTCCAATGCTTAATAACCCTTTCTGTGAAGAAATTTTTCCTAATATCCAATCTAAACCTCCCCTGGCACAACTTGAGGGCGTTTACTCTTGTCCTATCACCTGTTGCTTGGGAGAAGAGACCGCCTTGCTACAACTTCCTTTCAGGTAGCTGTAGAGAGCGATGAGGTCTCCCCTCAGCCTCCTTTTCTCCAGGCTGAACAACCCCAGCTCCCTCAGCTGCTCCTCATAAGGCTTGTGCTCCAGACCCCTCACCAGCTTCATTGCTCTTCCCTGGACATGCTCCAGCACCTCAGTGTCTTTCTTGTAGTGAGAGGCCCAAAACTGAACACAATATTCGAGGTGGGGCCTCACCAGGACCAAGTGCAGGGGGATGGTCACTGCCCTAAGTCCTGCTTGCCACACTATTGCTGATACGGGCCAGGATGCTGTTGGCCTTCTTGGCCACCTGGGCACACTGCTGGCTCATATTCAGACGGCTGTCGATCAACACCCCGGGTCCTTTTCCGCTGGGCAGCTCTCCAGCCACTCCTCCCCAAGCCTGTATCGCTGCATGGGATTGTTGTGACCCAAGTGCAGGACCCAGCACTTGGCCTTGTTGTTATATTTCATTAAATACCTAGGACATGCGGAATGCATTTCAGCACACAGGCTGTTCTTTAAAATATTCCAGACTTCCATTAAGAAGCCCTAGTCAGCCAGTCACAGAGTTCAAGAGTACAGAGAATAATTCTATAAAGTTCAACCAGGAGTAAGTTTGCGAGATAAGCACGTAGGAGTCGACCTTATTATTTGCAAATAAAGATAGCAGGATTTACAGCCTATACTAGATCTTATTTACTAAAAATCAGAGACAAGGAAAATATCGGAACGCGGACATCTTTTGCCAGTTACTACTTTTGATTGATAGACATTTTTAAAGTGAGTTGATGCAATATAATCTGTTTAGAAGTGAGGGTGGAAACACGACTTGCATTAGTCCAGTCATAACCATCATCCTTACTCTGTCAATAAGCACAATAACAAAGTGGATATAAAACTATGAATGGGAAATTTTGTCGGAATATTTTCCCCAGAAGACACAAATACCACAGTTTAAGACATCTAGGACAAGTGAGTATTTTATTACTTGAGACACACGCAAAATGGGATCTTCATCCCACTCACACTCTGCCTGGGGCTGCTGCTTCCCCCCTATAATTCATTATTTATTTTACAAGCAGAATTATACAACTTCCTACTTTGTAGTTTTGCCTGAAATAACCCTAACGCTTTACTATATTCCTTATTATGGTTGTATGTTAACTCTTAAAAGCTTTATCTGTGGGAATTTGCCATTTCAGAGTTACTCCAAACCACCTTTGAATTAGTTATTATTTGCTCAACAGAGAAGATAATCTGGCATTCTTTTCATTGGGGCCTTATGTCATGCCGTTGAAACGGAACATCAGACTAATTCCCACTGCTGTAAGATTGACTTAGCAAAGACTGGTTAAATCATTGCAAGCTCAATATAAAAGAGGGATAAATATTTGAAGTCCTTGAAAAGATCTGTAATGCTTACCTCAATGACTCTTGTTTCAAAATCTTCGTAAGTTTCTGTTGGGAGAAAAACAGGGTATTACATTTCCTTGTATTACTTGCCTATCAGCACAGGGCCCTGTAGGCGGTATAATTTAAAAAGCACACAATTTTTATGTAACTGTAATTTAGAAATTAATGTCAGCAGGAAGTAGAAAAAGTAAGAATAATTTGAAAAAACATATCAAAAGTGATCTTCGTTAGCTGTTTCCTGTTAAAAAGACCTCAAATGTTTTTTTACTTTACTCCATTCATTCAATCTCTTTTAGAATAAGGTTGGTGAAAAAACAGCATATGGTTCTTATTTCTAAAGCATAGGTTTTTTTCATTTCTTCAGTAAAGTCAACATATGCAAAGAAAATTAACTTAAAAAAAACCCAGTTAAAATGGTAACTTCCCAGAAAGTGTAATACTACTTATTATAATTACAACACAGCTCCTGTTATAATTAAGAGATGACAGCGGTTAAACAGACTCATTGTGCTCTATTAGGGACCCCAACCTCCAGCTGCAATCAATATCTCATCCTTTTAAGTACCATACATGCAGGAAAGTAAGATGGAAAGAGTCTCCAAAGACTGTCCAACCTAAATAACAAAGTAGCAGAAAGGAAGAAAAATAACCTTTTTTTTTTTAATATGGTACAGCAAGACATAAAAATTTAACTGCTTTGCTTGAATGTCACACAGAAAGCAAAGCTGACAGAAAAACTGAGACATCCTCAGAACCTGATGAATATTTTGATCACAAGCTAAGCTATACATCCTCTCCAAATTAAATCTGAAACTTCCTTTTGGAAATCATTGCAACTCACCGCTTACATTGAAGAATTTTTGTTAAATTATATCTGATTCCTAACTCTTTCCAACTGCAGAAATGCTACAAAAAATAACTATCCACAGCGTGTTATGAAAACAGAAAGTTTTGGGTTTTCACTGGCTGGCAGTGTGAACTGACTTCTTCCCTAAATACTGCTCTAAAACTGTAAATGAATCCCAAATTTCATATACACTGAGCAAAGGATGTAAACGGTTACAAAATAGAAAGGTATATCACCAAATGGGTCACTTCTGTTACGGCCAAACTATTATGCAATATTGTTCAGAATATTCTGAAACTTCTATTAGACAAGCAACAGGGATTCAAAGAAATTGCAGGTATTTCTTGACACGTATTTCTGTGAAATTCCCAAAAGGTGTGGGGGATAAAACAAAACAATACATAGCCACTTCAAATAACCAAGAATCACATAGCCAGGCCTTTTTTTTTTTTTTTCTCTATCAATTTCAAATTCAAATGTCTTTGCAATCACAATTACAGCATCATTTATTTTGTCTAGTAACAGTTGAGGTGTGTTGCACTGTAAAATAAAGATGGCTTCTGTGTCACATCCGTGTTCAAGTCTTTTCATCACGGTGGTACTGAAGCACTGAACACGGAGCTCTGTTCAGGAGAGCATTACACATTCGGCTCTAACAGGCGAACACATCCTTTTCACAGCACAGAAAGTAAGTTTCTGCTCTGTCTTGAGAAAGAACTTCAAAGCGGCAAGATTTTGAAATGTTGTCGGGAAGGAAAGAGCAAGAATAACAGAGCTCTGGGCACAACAAGGTCATCTACAGGTACCACCTCCAAAGACGGTACGTCAAAGGAGAGAACGTAAACCCGTGCGAACAGCAGCGCAGGCAGATCTTCTCCATAGGCCTTCACCCCGACACACAGCGTAAGAAAAGTCAGTCCCTCAGGCCTGGCTTTCAGCAGTTCCACCAGCATTTCACGGAAGCAGGCAAAAACGCTGCAAATCACGGGTACTGCCAAAAAGATCTCATTTTCTCTGAGCTGCTGTTTCAAAACCTGATGACCACACAAGCACCTGAATATAGATTGCAAATATATTATTCCCTTTTACGGAATTGAGAGCATAGTTATAACTGATCTACATTGTAATGTAGATACATTTTTTCACGAAGCATATTTTATTATCAGCTTGGCTGTGGCAAAAAACCTACTGACTTTCAAAGCAATGGTCAATGGAGTAAAATGCAATGCCTTGCTATAAGCAGAATAGATAACAGATCCTTCTAACATCCTTTTTTTTCAATCTATCTCAGGAACAAGAGTATTTCAGTGTAACATAGAAGACCAGTGTTAACTGAGGTACTTAATACTTATTTTATTTGGTGTAGTCACAGTGAGATTCTGGAGGAAGGCCTGGGAGCTGAAAACACTATAATGGTGAAAAGCAGGGGACTCATTCCTTCACCAAACATTGCTTTATCATTTACATATAACCTCCAAGATGATTATGAACATGAGCATCTTGGCACAACTTAGAGATCTGTTAGTCTACAAGAAGCAGACTTCTAGCTCACAGTAGAGGATACAAATGCCAACAGGCACTCTGCTCCTCTCTGAAGCCTCTTCGGTTGCATAGAAACACTGTAAACTTAGACGAAAAATAATTTCATTTCCAACTGAAAAATACCGTTCTTACTCTACTCATAGTAAAGATGTGGAAGAAGATCCCCCTGAAAGAATGAAGCATATAAAATCACAGTATATCCCCAATTATTTTTTTTTTAAAACATATTGGTCAATTTGAAACAAACTTGTCAGATGTTGAAGGCTAACAACATCAAGGTTTCGACCAACTTCCTCTACCTGTTTTCAGTAGAAAATATGAATGCTGCTGAAGTGAAGCTGCCACATATGCTCAATCTCCATTTGTTACTAGAGAATCTAATACCAGAATATTAGGAAGGGTTGAACTGCAGAATCTCACTCAACATTCATGCTTACTCAGCCCCCAGGGAATCCAGCCACACCACAGCCTCAGGACAAAAGGATTCATGGGGTTTGGCGGTTTCTGGTCTACTCCTCCTACCAGCTTGACAGTGCTTTGCACACAGCCAATGTCCCAGTTCCCCTGCAAAATCATTAATTCTCTGAATAAAAAGATGCTGAAAGAACTATGCCGACCTGAATATCCGCACAATTTTTAACAGATTAAAAGGAAATTGATGTACGCTAATCGGAAACCGCTTCTTCTGAAGCACATTTATAATACAAGCTTGACAGTTTCATTTTCCTATTTTGATTGTAGTACCTTTTCCTCTTTTTGGCAGAACCTGACCTGACTATTACAGCTTCCACACAGCCAACTTTAATGCAAGTAATCAACATCAATAGTACCAGCCAAAAGCAAAATCAAAGAAAACACCGGAAGGTAAAATTCATACATGCATAAATGTTGTCTGCAACAGCTGCCACTTCTTTTAATGGAATAAACTGCTTGAAAATATATTTGAATTTAAAACCAACATAGTCTTGTGTTCAAAGTATGGAACTAGAAACATTAAATTTTCTTGACTTTCTCTCTATTCCACCACTGACTTATGGGGAATTTGGAACAACTCATTAATTTCTCAAATCTTCTATTTTTCAGTTGTAAGATTCAGTGACAGGCTGCCAAGTCCATTGTCACCCCACTGCCTTCCACGGAATATTTGCTTTCAAGGTAATAAAATGAAACACAGGGAAATAAATACAGGAAATGTTTCATTTCTATACTGCAGTATTATGCTAATATTAAAACAGAATTAATTGCTCTTAAAACTGAAGGCATCAAAAAATACTTGAAGAGACTGTCAGGCAAGCTCTCCTTAAATTCACAAGGTAAACCTGAGGGAAACAATATATCTCAGTCACTACAGCAACAGAAGCCACAAAATCATCTACCCCAGCTACATGAATGGAAAACCTGGGAAGGGAACAGTAGATAGCTACAATGACATGGATTTCTAAAGCAGAAAGCTACAAAAATGCCAGCATAACTTCAGTCTACACGGACAAAGGCATTAGATCCCACTGGAAAGACAATGCTCTCACTACCTTATGGCTTGGTTCAAAGCATGCCTGGATTTTTAATTCATGTCCAATAGAACGTAACCAGAAAACATTCACAGACAGAAAGAAATTGATAAACAAAGCACCAGGCAGACTGGGGAGCAAAGGTGACTACAAGAAGATCAGACAGCAATATAACTGTGATTCCATGTATGTAATTTCCCCTTTATGTTCACTTGCTGCAAAATATGTTCCAAGATCCAAGCTAGCCCTGGGAGACCATATTCCTAGACAAAGACAGCTCCAAAACCACGTACAAGCTTAACTGCTAGAATGACTGGAGTCTGCAACAAGCCTGAAACGAGTGCTAGAAAACAGCAACTGTTTTTCTTAGCTCATCTTACTAGAAAAGCCTACAGAAAGATGACAACAAACGTGCAAGCATCATTAAGTGCTTCACAAGAAAAAACAGCTGAATATGAGTAACAACTTAATTTCATACTTAATTAGTTGGAAAGGATTAGGCTTCTAAATGTTAAACAGCTACTATAGAATTTCTAGGGGTCTGAATAACAGCATTGTAAAAAAAGTTCAGGTCACCTCTCCGATTTAAGTTTAGGAGATATGTTTCACTATGATATTTAACTAGGCAGCAAATAAAGAAAGAAAGAAAGAATGAACTTCTATTAGCTACATTCAAGCTACACCATCTTTAACCATATTTCATTATATGACCTAGAAAAGAAAGGGCTGATTTATCCCACAGGATCCTTTAAGAAACTGTAAGAAAACCATAACTATATTTCATACTCAATACAATTGATGTTGAACACAGAAAAATATTTCCATACTTCAAGAGTCCCATAACATAATAGAGTACTCTGTAATACAATGTAACATCATGCAGTCTATAACGTCATATAACAGAATAACAGCTATATTAAACTAAGCAGTGATTTAACAAAGGTCACTTGTGTTAACACAACTTCTTTGATTTAGCTACCTTGGTTCATGTATAGGCATATAAGAGAAAAGTATAAAATTGATTTTCAATCACAGGAAAAGTCTGTATCTCACTTTCTCCAAGCCCCTTATCAGAAAGGCTAAGTAAGACAAAGATAGATACAGTTTTCTTACCTCCATTAGGACCTGGGTCAGGAGGATCCAGAAGGACACCTCCCCAACACTTTCCACTCCATCCTCCCTCTCTCTTAACTTTTATTTTTCTTTTCTTCTCCCATGTGTCTCTCTGCTGAACAATTTCAGACTGAATTCTCTCTCGTTCTTCTTTTTTTCGTTGAGTAACTGCCTGGACTCTCCCACTTTGTATCACAGGAGCATTAAGACCAGGCCAGAGGAAACCAGAACGTCCTTAAAAATAACAGAGAAAAATTAGATTTTATGCCAAACTAGGACTGAAACTCTGCACACCAGAAAAATGCAATAAAATGGAAGGTTCTCACATATTTCAAGTGCATTTTGTAATACAGAATTTACATTTAAAACCCAAGAATAACATTAAACTGTCATATCAGGATTTTTTTAAAAGACAAAAATATCTCAAGCAGTTCTGACACCACGGAAAATAAAAGAAATATGTCAATTTATTAAATCAAGAAACACTATACACAAAAAGGTCAAGACATGTCTTGAGCCCCATATTTGTGAATCTACCTTCACCAATCTCCTGGCCTCTATTGAGATTCTTCCTTAGCTTTTTCTTCCTTCTCTTTCCTCTTCCTTTCTTTACTCCCACACCAGTCTCTGCCAAAGCTCCTTTCCACAGCTGATCAGCTGTCACTGAAATAAAAAAGCTTTCATAAGTAATATACAAGTACAGCTTATATTGGAAACTGAAGCTGAATAAAAAAACCTTTGAAATGTTAACCCTTGCTTGATCTTTGCTGGGATTTAAACTGTGGGGTTACTGCATTGCTAAGAACATGATTTCCTACTATGTGTGTATGTACGTAGTGCAGAGATATGCCCCGGTTCCCAATCACTGCAATCAGACAGGCACACAGCCTCCTGCATGGTTTTTAAAAGGATTTTCAAAATCAATTTAAAGGTAAGCATTCCTAACCAGTAAGGTATTAATTCCCAGGTCATTAAAAGAAAAGAATTCATTAGGAACTCAGAGCAGCAACACCTGTAAGCACTTATCCAAGGACAAATATCAATGACAGTCAATTTGAATCACTCCTAAAAATATTGAAGGGTTATCCTGCTTTAAAAAGCCACAAAACACAAGAAGTTAACCAAAAACAGAGATCTGCAGCTATTCTCATGTTCTGACAAAATACAAGGCCCCCCTTACTGCCTGTATAAATGCAAAGGAGTGGAAGGAGGAAGGAATGTAAGACACTTTAAAGAGCCTCATGACAGAGCTCAGGTTCTGGTCAGGCCTCCTCACTCATGGCTGTGACCAGGACAGCCACCATCCCAAGATGTTTCACCCAACACAGGAGAGCATGATTTAGGAAGCATGGATTTAGTAGTTAACTTCAAACTACTATTTGCCCAACTGATGGAAATATAGGATAAGAGAAGTGTTCAAGGCCAGGCTGGATGGGGCTTTGAGCAGCCTGGTCTAGTGGGAGGTGTCCCTGCCCATGGCAGGGGGGTTGGAACTAGATGATCTTTAAGGTCCCTTCCAACACAAACCATTCCACGATTCTATGATCCTCATAACTTAGACAAAAACAAACTACATCAAAATGAAGCTGAAGAAGGCACCACAGGCAGTATTTCATCCTGTTAGACCAGACAAAAAGGCTATTGCCGTGGAATACACAAGCATCACCATTGCTATGTTTATGGATTAACACTATTATGTGTTTCGCCCTGGGGCAATGTTACTATGGCAGTTTATATCTCTTGTCTTCTCTGATTAGAAACTGATTTTGTTTATTTAAAGTGGATAAAAAAAGTCAGTAAAGGCTTTCAACCAGGGGAATTAAAATAACTACGCTCAAATCGCTACAGTTTCCCCACAGGAATTCATGCTTTTTAGATTAACACATGTGAGAGAACCTGCCCCACAGACTGCGAAACGCGTTGGAACTGCTATGTTGACATCACAGTGAGGGACAGGACTCCTCCAGGATTTCCAGAGATACAGCTAAGTGCCCAGGTTTATTTTTGTATTTAGTGAGTTTGCATCAGGTGTCAAGGTGGCTCTTCCAAAGGTATGACACCCATCTTTTCAGCCAAAAACCTTTTTCAAAGTGGGATGTATAACTGTGATTCTTTTTTGAGAAATACAATCCTGAAACAAGTAATCAAAGCTCAGTACACTGGAAAGCAAGCATATATGGAAGGACACACAACAATACAAGTCCATGAAGCTACAAAATAGTATTCCCTCAAGATGGGTAAGAGCAGGATGGCCTACAAAGTCCCTACATACCCAAATAACATATTGTACAAATAGTACAAGCCAAAATATGTAATACAGATTTTGTCTGTATTACAGACAAGTGGAAATTGCGTATTATAGACAACTAGAAATGCCCATGGATTGCACTTAACAGCAGCATTTATCCCACTACTTATATTCTGTGAAGCCAGAATTGTATTTGCTCCTGGGTAGGCTTTAGTCCCTGTGCAAAAGAAATTTCTGTCTGAAATCACCCTCTTCTTTCTAGACATTCAAGTGAACCCTAAGGTCCAGAGGTTTATGCTTAAAAAAAAAATCCCACAAAGAGTAACTGTTTCAAATGGCTTGAAACCAGTGTCTGAACTGTGAGCCACTAAAAAATTTCCAGCTGATTACAACAAACTGATGCATATAGCTGTGTGCTAAAGCAAAAATAAAATAAAATAAAAAAATCTTCAGCTGCACAGAACTCACTAGACAGAAGACCTTCATTGCTGACTCAGCATGTTACTTTCAGTAAGTGTCAAACTATGACAGGTACCAGGCCGTCTACAAGCAGTGAATATTACCCTAAGATAACACTGAATTACAGTCCCGTATAGAAAAAGACAGATGGTAAGTACGTAATGCATGATGCAGCTTTTCATGTTCTCAAGTGGACTATAGGACTGCTGTATGAACTGGAAGGTTGACAATCAATCGTGTTAAGCTTCTTAGCTTATTCAGAAAACATTGTGTAACTAGCAATTTCTTTTTTTTTTTTTTTTATGATAATCCTGCTAGCCTAGAAACATGGCATTACAATAAAGGCATTTAGACTTTTCTTTTTGCAAGGTTATTTTTTTAAGCTGGAAGAGCTCTCCAATCTACTGTAGCTTCTGTGGCCTCCCAAAGGGTCATAACAGCTACAAAGGCGGCTTCAAAGGGGCAGCAACAAGCAGCTGAGAGACAGGAACAGGGACCCTTTGAGCTGGTAATACACTCAAAAAAAACCCAGCACTTTGAGCTTCACTCTAAATATCTGTACAATAAAAATCACTTAATCCCAATAGAGGAAAGTAGCAAAAGTCACAGAGCAAGGAGATTGTTTTGTAACAAAGGAGACCAGTCAATGCCAACAGATCCAGCGAGATGAGGTCAGACCGAGTCAAGTTTTGGCCTCAAGCACAACACAAATTCTAACAAAATGAGAACCAGAGGAAAATGTCACGTTTGGTACCAAAGTGCAGTTCATCTAATCAGTCTATAATAATATCATCATGCGTTTGGAAAGCAGCTGCATTTAACGAAACACATCAGAAACCTGCGGGCTACGGAGCTGAGAGTTCTTTGTAAGATGGCAGATATCACACTGATTTTAAGACAACGTGACAAGAATGGAATATGGATGGGATAGGCCACAGTCAAGAAGATTACATGGTGGGGACATTGCTTACAACAGACAAAACCATGAAGAGAATAAAAATCTGACCATAAGAAAGGTCAATCCAACTTGGCAGCAAAGCACCAAGATGGTTGGAGAACAAACACACAGGCAGGAGACAGGTCTCGTAGTAGAGGAAATAATCCAAACAGAAACGAGGACTGCTGTAGTGCTTTTCTCATTTGCAGAAATGCTCTGAACTGAAGACAGGACAGAAGGTATGCAGTCTCTTAGTGACTTGTGGCCTTGCTTTTATTTTGCCTTCGTAAAATGGGAGGCTGCACGCATTCCTCCAGAGCTAGGACAGACCCAGGCATGAAAGTCACCAGACTTTCTTAGTCAAGTACCAAAAAGCACATAGCGACTAACTGAAAAAAATAAAAGATAATGTGTCATATAGAAGATTTTATTTTATGGCCTAGAAAAAGATCCACTATTGAATTTTGCTGAAAGCATGCGAGCTGATCGCTAACAACTGCCAATAAGAAGTTCGTATGACAGCACTCCATTCTGCTTAATCTACGTAAAAGATATTTATAATATTTTGAAAAGGATTTGGTTTTGTGCCTTTTTATACTATCCCTGAATTTCAGGAACCACACAGCCCTAGTGCTTACTTCAGAGGAAGATGAATGTTAGATCACACCTCAGTAACTCACAAGTATTACCAAAAAAAGACAGAAAACAGTAAGCTAGATTCTGATAAACTGAGATTAAAAGCAGATTTCTTTGCCTCCTGCAAGATGACTCCCCAGCTTGCTTAGAAAATAAACTACAGCAAAAGACAAATAGCAGTAAGTTGGAAAATTGAAGGGAGTAAAAGGAGACAAAAGGATCAACTTTGTAAAACAGCTAAGTAGGTTCACTTCTTCCACTTACAAGTCATTTTTCCTTAAGTTTTTTTGATGACAAATAATCTTGTGGCAGCACAGCAGCAGAGATTCAAGGGCATTAATATAAATGAACATATTACATAAACATGCTTTTTTCAATGTACTGTTGCCCACTAATACCATTAAATCTATGCATCTGTATTACCTTAAGGAACTTAGTAAGGTCTTTCAATTACTAACATTCTCGTCCAGGTTTCAGCTTGGAATACGTACTTTTTATTAGCTGATGAATTCTAAAAAGGTATGATATTTCAACCACTTTCCTTCTCCAGATACCAACAGTTTTGGCATCATCTCCAAACAAAAACAGGATTTGGAAAAAATACTTCACACACATGAAATATGAAAGAGCATCTGCAAAGGGAACAAGCTGCTTACGTATTCTATTAGAAATTGCATGATAAATTACACAGTCTAGACTCAGCTGCTTAACGACCACAAGAAGGCATTTTTTCTTGGAGGCAGGTCAAAGGATTAACAATCAGCTCCTCTAGGAACGAAGTCTCACAAAACTCACTATACTGAAATGCAGACGGAATTTTCTTGACCTTGTCTTCTCTGACAAACACATGCTCTCCCACAGAATGCACTCTTTTCAGATCATTTACATGGGTTCAAAAGCAGCCAAACAATTCACAGAAGAAAAAAGCCACCTAGAACTATAAAATAAAAAAAAAATCCATGTCACAAATCACTGAAGGTTGGGAGGTTTTTCTAAGGAAGCATGCCTACATACTCATCCAATTCTTACTTTCTTCCCATAGCATCAGCCGCTGTTGGAGACGGGATGCTCAGTTAGATGGACATTCAGTCTGATAAGACAAGGTTTTTCTCATGTTCTAGAAGTTAATTTTTAACTTACTCCTCTAAGACACTAATGTAAGGTATAGTTTTCATATTCAGTGGCTGTTGGTTCTGAAAGACATTTCTGAAAAAAACCAATATGGACTCCATAAGTTCTTAGAAAAAACATGTTTCCCTATCACCTCACCACAACTGAAAGCTCTGAGGACTGCTTAAGCAATAGGCCAAGCATTAAACAGGTAGGAAAACCAAATGATGGGCCTGCCCTCAGAGCTGGTCTCTAGGTATAGCTGAAATAAGATGGGAATAAGAAAAAACAATGTGTCCCTTATTTGTACAACTTTGCCCCTTAAAGGTTCCAGCTGTAGAACAAGTCATGATTGTATAAAATGTTAAAAACAAACTCATACCCACTCTTCTGTTCTCTGATACGGTTGTACTTTCACAAGTCTACTGTTATGGCTAAAATTTTAAGGATGTGCATCTCTGATAAGAACAATGCAGCTGTATATTAGACAGCAAAAAGTCTGCTCATGTCCCAGACAGCTTATAAACAAATTCTTCACTACTGACAATTGCATTTCAGTATTTCTTCTGAACAGGCAAAGCCCCGAGAGAGGTCATTCTGTTGGTATTCATGAACAATTAGTATTAAGCCATCCTTCTCGAGCAGGATGTGCTGAGAGTCCAGAAAGATAATGAAGTTAATCATTCTACCACTTTGATTATATAGCTAGTATCTAATACTGGTATTAAGGTGAACACAGTATTCCACTCACTTGTAAATTACAGTAGTTCTCAGTGACAATTCAACGGCAAATCATTTTATACAGATTCATAGAATGGTTTGGGTTAAAGGGGACCTTAAAAGATCATCTAGTTCCAAACCCTGCTGTGGGCAGGGACACCTCCCATTAGACCAGGCTGCTCAAACAAGTTTGGATAGCGGGAAGCTGCAGACATGGGATTTTCAGGTTAGTCAGAATTCAAATCCTGAATAAATCCAGTTAGAAACACAGTCATTAACAAACTAAAAACTTGTTAGCTTAAACAAAGAACCAAAACTGCTGTAAATTATCTGGACAAACATCTGAGAAATTGTATTGTTTTCTTCATAACATCTTATTAGAAAAACAGGACCTTAACTCAGCTAATAGGTACTGTTGTAAATGCTACTGTATTTTGACAGTTGCTTTGATTATTAAAGCCTTCATTTTCAGCTTTTTTTTTTTTTTTTTTTTAAATAATAGGTATTATGAAGATGGCCTCAGTGTCACCAGCTGGATATGGAGAACAGAGATTTCAGGGAGGTTTGCAAACTAAACACCATTGGCCTGGTTCATTTCCTCAAAACAAAATGAAAACCAGAGGCCAAGTGCCTTCACAAACGTTACACTGCACAGTAATAAATCAAAACCCGATAAAATAGCCCACCCCATTAAGTACAATTAACTGTAAGGAATGTAATATTCACTCTCCTTTTTCTGACTAAAACCACACATGCACACACAAGCATCTGCCTTGCAAAAGGGCAAAAAAAGAGGCAGCTGTATCTTTGGAGCTCTTTACGTCCTTAATGCTGAAACATCAAAACTCTTTACATGTTACTACTGACCATGACAAGTGGTAACTCAGTAATTGTTTATTTGGAGTGTTCATACTTAAAAGAAAAATTCTTGAAGAATAAAATAAAAAAATAACTAAATAATTTTTTCACCCTGATCCTCAAATTAGGCATGGCAGAAAAAATGAACAATTTTAATCCAAAGAAAACTCATGCAGGACCACAAAAAATTAATATAAAATGTAATTAAGAAGCAGGCTTCCAGGAACTGATGTTTCCAATAAAGAACACAAACACAGAGATTTATAATGAGTACAATTGCTTCCAGTAATCAAAGCCTCCAGAGACAAAACGTGTTACTCTGAGTATGATTTTATATTGTTGGTCTAAATGATTCTCCCTTGATTGTTATAATCTAGTTCTATAACCTCTGAAAAATCTTCATATTCCCTATTCTGTATTCTAACCTAAGAGGAAACATCACCTAGCAACAGAGAAATTAAGTTCTTTTCATTTGTTCCCAAGGGTAGCTAATGGAATTAATACTGTGAGTAGGAAAGCATAATTTTTATATAGTCCCAGTATCAAATAAAAGTTCTTTACTCTCACATACACTCGGATACACAATGGATGCTGAGAAAATTATGCTTGCTGGTTTGGATGGCTGGGGTCAAAGGTAACTCCTATGGCTGGAAGACCGCCTCTGCTGCCTTCAGGAATGACAGCCCATATATTTCAACCCAATTCCGTGGCTATCAGATGTAAACGGTCTATATCTCCTGTTTTCCTCATCTACAGGTCAGATAGACACATACTTCTTCCATTAAACATACAGCAGTTTTTGTCAATGTTTCTCAACAACCAAAGCTTAAGCACCTGTTCAGAAAGTCTGGGTTAGTGGGATTTCCCAGTCTGTGTGAGAGCACGTAAACGTACCGAGAACAGGGAAAACAGATCTGCCCCGTCCTCCCAGACAGAACTCGGACTGAAACAGGCACAAGCAAGACATTACTTGCAAATACCAGGTCCGTTGAGACACACTGAAAAAGGAGGCAAGACTTTTCAGAGGAAGTTAATTTATTTTTTAAACACGATCTTAAAAACCTCAGGCCCTTCCACATCTCTAAATAAGCACGTGAAACTGTTAAGTAAATGGAAACTGAATTGCTTCCCACGGTGGAGAGAACAGAGACGGGAAAGGAGGGAAGGACAGAAGCTAAGCCTGGAATAACAAGATCATTTGAAATTACTTCATTACAAACTCACTGAAATACGTCACTGGACAAGAACAAAACCCTGTGTATGTTCCTGTCAGAGTTGCAGGAGACAGCTCTCTGGGTAAGGATTACAGACTGCCTAGGACAACTGTAATTCCTCTTATTTAATTTAATGCTTCTTATTTAAATGAGTTAAACTGTTTTTAATAGTTAAGTTGAAGGTACAGATGACCCTACCAATCAGAGCATGTTAATATTTTTTAAGGTATAACGGAAGAGAACAAGAAAAGTACAGTCACCTTTCTCAGTCACAAAGGATTGTTGTTAGGTTGACAATTCGCTTGAAAATTGTCTCACATAAAATGGTCATATCTGCATTTTTATTGTTACCTCTTCTGGAGCAACTGCACTGCTAGAGGACATGAGTGATTTATACTGTTAATATCTACTTCGTTTGAATTTTGAAGATTTTATTTTTTACTTCTGTAAGAGAAACAGTTCTTAGAATAACTGTACTTTGAAATATAAACCCCTCAGTCTTCTGAATCTGATGGCTACTATCTCTGCTGAATACCTAATGGAGGTACACTTAAATTCGTCCAAGTTGTTGCATCTTATTAATTAAGCAGATAGTTTTAGGTAGCTTGCCTAAATATAACTTGTTTAAAATTGTATTAAGTCAAACAATAGAGGTTTCAATCACAACAAACATTTTCACTTCGGTCATCTAACAAGACAGCTGCAAAATTCCCGGTAAAACAGATCTCATCCAGACTTTGTGAACACAAATGTAAGAATAATTAAGGAAACATCTAACCTACAAATTGTAATCATGCTGCAATCACTTGCAGTGCTATATTTTAAATTTAAGATAAACAAAATAACAACAGTGCTTAGCTTCTTACATATTCTTATCTTGTAACTGCTTCGGTGCCTGAAAGTTCTAAATTTTTCCTGCAGTTGGCATCCTTACAAAACCTTTACCGCGCAGAGCCTCTGGCTCGCACAGCAGCCTTTTGCAGGTCTTTTGAGACCACTCTACCCTCAGCGGCTGGACATCAGTCAACAGGCAAAATTGACTGGGTAAGCCAAACAGCCAGCCAGCATGACTGCTTCAACCCCATTTCTTTAGGAAATGTAAAGAAAACAAATACAGTATTCTCCCACTTAGATGTTGAGATACCACCAGTTCCAAAAGCCTAATTTTGCAGAGGTCTTATATTCTATGGATTATAAACGGCCAAAGAACTTTGACTCTCAAACAGTTGAAGTCACCTCCTCCAGAGATTCTGTTCTTACTATTCCTTCTCTTCCCCTGTGGGATAAGATAAGGAACCACAAAACAGGTGGAATGGCCCCTCAGCTACCTCAGTTCACAGTCCCAAGCATGAATTTAAACAGCCATCATTTCTCTATTATTTTAAGCACGTGCGTAATTCCTTTCAGGACTGGAAGAAAATACTGCAGCTGGCCAGATAACTAGGAGGACGTTATCAACAGTTTTTGTTTAACACAGTATTACATTTCAGTTATTTCATTTTTGAGACAGCACAGCTTGAACAGTATCTCTTGCCTGCTGCTCAAATATCATTTGGAAAATAAACACACTATTTATATTCTCAATAAAGGACTAGGAAACAGAGGGGAAGGTGTTTCCCCCTTCCATCCAATGATGTATGTTAGATGGATTCACTGTGACATAAATCAAACCCTTGCTTGCTATTAAAAGATAATACGCTGACCTTGTGCACACACCTCTGTCAATAGCTGTAGTTGCAACTATAATCTTAGGAGATATGCAATTAGAGTAGATACAAAAAGCTACAATACATAGATTTTCATGCCTGTGTCTCTCCAAAGCAAAATTTTCTTTCCTTCTTCCGTTTATTACAGGTAATAATTTTAATCCAACCTGAAACTTACACATATTGAAGAAACTGGTTTGTCTGCATTGCTGGACTGTCACATTCCAGGGGGCAGAGATGGAACACCGTGTCTGGAAAGCCCATGCCAGGCTAGAATATGAACAGCAACTCCCTTTCACCGGCACAGAAGCAAACCCTGAGAATGAAGACAGAAAGATGTTTATACACAGGACATTTTCTTCTTTAAAACAGCATTTCCTGTAAGTATACACACCAGAAGAAAGAGACAGTAATATTTACTCATACAGTTTAGTTTCTAAACGGAATCAGACTTAAACCTTCTGTTTGGAAGCGCAAAGTGAGTTGCAGAAAGGAGGGAAAATACTGCAATAGAAAATGTCATGAAGAGAAGGCGGCTAGAAGGATTCTAACATACTGCTGCTAGACTGAGAGTGTCTGAAGTGACAGTATCAAGAAGACAGAGCCAGGCTCTTCTCATTGGTGCCCAGTGACAAGACAAGAGGCAATGGGCATAAATTTAAAACCACAAAATTCCATCTGAACATAACTTTTTTTTTTTTTTTTTTTTTTTTTTTTACTTTCAACTGAACATGGTCCTGGACAATCTACTCTAGTTGACCCTGCTCTGAGGAGGGAAGGTCTCCATCATACTCCATCTAAAGGACTATCTCCAGAGGCTTCCAGCCTCAACTATTCTGTGATTACGCAAATTCGTGAACCTGACTTACTCTGACATCCTGAAAGGAGAATGTACCTCCAGGAGCACCTTCCCCATGGCCCTCCGGATTTGATTATTACAAAGCTAGCTAATTACACGTGTTCTTATCACCTCCAAAACAGTTTACTTCAATAGCGCATAAATGGTGGTGCATTTTCTTCCGAGTGGCTTGGCGAATGCAGAATGGTTGCTATTCTTTTAGTCAAAAGGAGCACATTAAAGCTGCTTGGGCTCAGGTGCTTACCTACAACAGTGAAAGCAAGATATACTTTCATTTACTGACCAGCACAGAGAGGTTCTTCTTCAGAAGTAAGGAATCCATATTTTTCCTACTTGTGTAATCAATCACTCCAAACAGTGTGCATATTCAACAAACTAAAAAGGGCTATACTGTCTTGAAATCAAGTACTCAACAAGTTATTCAGATAATGATATTAAAAAAAAATTAAAAATCTACTTCTTCCTAAACTACATTTAAATTCAATCTTTTCAGCTAGATTTTAAAAGCAGAAAGTAAGCATGACTTTTCGTCATGTTCTGTTAGCATCCAGTATCAATAAACCAGCAATCTATTCTTTGAAGTCAGGGTAATAGCTCCTTCTAGGCAAATAACAACCAGATCAGTTAACCTGGGGTAATGTAGCAGGAAGTTCTAAAAAATTTCTCTCAAAGTAGTCTTAAAATGTAAATTTATCATCATTTATTCCTACGGAAAGTTAAAGTTGACAATAAAGCTCCATTATGAAAATTTTGTGAAAAACTATTAATTTTCACAAAACAAAAAGCAGCCTAGAAACAAAAAAGCAAAAAATAGGAATAGAAGATTCTGAAGTATCTGGTTAAATTCACAGAGAATGCAGAACGTATCACCGAGTCATAGCATGAGACACACACAAACAGCATGCTAGTCACTACTCAAAACACTTCCTCTCGCTTCAAACTGCTCCTGAACTAGCAGTCACTCCTCATACGAACTACACAGACGATGTTAATGATAACTCCAGAAGCACACACAATTTTTGAGCTGTTTTCTGTTTTTAACACGCATTTCATGACAAACTGTTAATCTGCAAGACTAAATTAACGGTTCATCTGAGAAAAATTTTCACGTGAGGTACTGATCTAATTTTTGGAATGGCATGCAATTACGGGAGTTACTTTTTTAAAAAATAACAACATCATGTATCTACAACTAACTCAAAATTGCACTGTGTAGCAATGTTTATAATTTCCCTTGCTGCACCTTAAAATTGCCTACTGCTGGAAATTGCTTCAAAATGATTTGTGAGATCTAATCTCGCCTTCTTCATGCACTTACAAAGTTTGTCATACCTTGAAGCGGCCACTTTTCCCCTCTTCACGTACTTCCTGTTGGCCTATAAACGATCTTTTCGCATACATGAGCGCATCTGCTGATAGTTTCCTTGAATAAGCTTCTACAAAGACGCAATAACTTCTAGTTCTTAACAACTTTTTGAGAAAAACGAGGAAAACAAATATTTGGACATTTACAAAGAGATGCACTGGTTGAGGCTAGTGGCCTAAGGAGCTGGGTATTCTGTCTCCAGTAAGGACTATGCACATCTGCCTGGGGAATAGTGAAAAGCGTGAGAATACGTACAATATTGTCCTCCTCCGTATTTTCTCAGTCTCTGACTACTTTCAGTACAGGTGCTTTCCTCAGAACCATGTGGACATCTTGCATCCGCAACACTCCTTGGTAAGGAGTTCCCCACATCTACTACTCACCACATAATGAACCAGATGCTTTTTTAAATTATTATTATTATTATTTTCAGCCTGTCAAAACACTCAAGACATTATCTCCATGGCGTACTTGTCAGATTGGAAGAGCAAGTCAATTCCTACCCATTCCACATGTGATCTAGTAGACTTCTCTCATACTTCCCCAGGAGGTCTTTTCTAGGTCGAGAAGTCCCAGCCTACTCAGCTGTTCATATGGTATTTCTGGTGATCCTTCTTGCCTTTGTATCCATCTTCTCCAGTTGTAATTTAGTCTTTTGGACTTAGAACTTCATCACTTTATATTTTACACTGTAATTCATTCACTCTCCAGTCAGTCTTTATTTTCTACTTTAAATAACTTAGTACCACCACCAAAATTAACTACCTTGCTGCTTAACCCCTTTTCCAGTGAGCCTATGAACATGCTAACCAGTACAGATGTTTATGGAACTCCACTGGTCATCTCCCCCTGACAAAAGAGCTCCAACACTCTTCCCTATCTTTCAGCAAATTATTTATACACACCAGGACCTCCTCTCATATCCCACATCTGCTGAACTTAAAAGTCTGTGGTGAGAGACTCTGCTAAAAGGTATTTGGAAATCAGGCATGCAGTGCGTTATCTGGACTGCCATTACCCTACTGAGTCTCTCAGAAAAACCAACAAACACACCCAAGCTCAAAGAGGTTTCTAAAGTCCGATTTTCCATTACTAAAGGCATGCATAATCTTTTTATTGACATTTATTCTGCATCTTTTCTTTTTAAAAGATTGGTGCCACATTTACCACCTTCCACTCTTGACCTACCAAAGCAACTTCTAAGGGGAGGTTACACACTCTTACTAGTAATTAATCTTCTTCATCCTGGAGTTCTCTTAGAATTCTTCCGTGAATAGTTTCTGATCCTGCTAATGATCATCCTGTAGATTTGTCCCATAACCTCTTTCACAGTTATTTTAATTTCAGAAATAGCTGCTAACTGTCATCACCATCACCACCAAGGGGTACCATATGGAAATCTCTTGTTTCTTTTTCCAGTGAATAATGATGCAAAGAATTAATTTAGCTTCCATGCCTTGCCATCTCTGAGTGCTCCTCTTATATCTTGTTTGCTAAATTGGCTCTACACTGAGTTATTTATGGGAGCAACACTTTATTAGCTAAAATGAGATAAATAACTGGCTGACATTGAGCATCAGGAACAACACTAATTGCCTGGGCCAGGCTCAAACGTACATTAAAACATTGCAGTGAGAAAGTCATTGCTTGCTTTGAATTTGTCATCTGCACTTCTAGCAGCAGCAGTGATAGTTGCTTTCACAGTTCTGTAACACAGAAATATACTCTAAATTCTCTGCCTAAGAAATGATACATTCATTTGGAAAACCAAACATAACAGTATGAGACAGTTTACTTCATTATCAAAAATATTTGCAATGCAATTTGCTTTTGGTTGTTTGTTTTACTCCTCCTTTCGTCAGCAAAAAAAGTTCCATATTCTAAATAGCATCTCCTTCTGAAATTATGATGGAAGCCCAAAAAAAGTCTATAAAGAGGCAATAAAGTCAGGACTAAATGACAACAGTAGGAAGAATCAAGAGACAGTGGAATGAGATGAATAACTGCAGCAGAAATAAAATTCTGACAGAATGGCTGGGGCACAGAAGAGGAGAAAAAGTCAAATGTCAGAAAGAGAAGCAGATAAATAAACACTGGTATGACAGAAAAAGGTCAGAAGACCCTCAACTGATCTCAAAGTCTGGTGATCCAAAGTTATTTTAAGATAAGTACTACAACATCTGACTATTGCAATTCATAACAGAAGTTGTCAAAGTCCAAGGTGAGATCCTGGCTTCACTGAAACCAATGACAAATCTCATGTTTTCTTTAAGGATTCAGTCTTTTTTAAGGTGAGAGCAATTTATACTTTTAAGACTGGCATTGAGAGAATACCAGTTCTGAGGTGGCAATTAAAATTATATATCTAGGAAAGCCCAGGGGCTGTGTTGACCATATTCGGGACACCGAGAGATAAGACTGTTTTGGTCTCCGAATTGCAGCAGGACAAAAGAGAGAGGAAGAAGACATGGCAAAAAAAACCCTCCAAACACACATGATTCCCAAAGTCTGAAGCAGTGAGTGCTGGTTTTTAATAACGTATACCCACACACCTCTGTACACATACTGCTACCATGGGAATAGACGCTTTGGAAGGAGAGCAAAGAATAACAATATTTATGGTACGTAAGCAGTTTGAAATGTCACATCTCAATAAAACAGCATTTGACATGTAAGTATGTACAGTTAATACATTATATCCTCATTCCTTATACATCCTCCAAGCATCCGTGATGGATTTTTATTTAAAATCTGAAATGTTTCTTACAATAAGCTATTCAAAACTGTATCGTTTATAGCACAAGATAGGTAATGAATACCAGACTGATGTCTTACCACCAGCAAGAGAGATGTCAACAAAGCAGAAAAAGAAATATTTAACTATAAACTATATCTTTATAATTATAAACTATATTTAAGTCATGCTCTGCACTAACATAAAATTAACTCCTCAGTGGTACTTCCCTGCTACAAACATTACAATTAAAACCCTGCTGTGACTTGTAAGTGCTGTCTTTCGCTGGCTAAACACAAAATTTTATAGAAGTATAGATATACATATATTCAGCACTAAAAAGTCACTTAACCACTATAGAACCCATTTCATTCTTCTCCCAAGATGCAACAGAAGAATGAGTGTCAAGATAGGGGTTAACAGTCTTATTTCTGCAAACTTTAAATTCCCAATGGTTTTCTTTCCAACACTCATCTTAGTTCATATACAAGTCTACTGCCTCACTGTACCCATTTCATCGTAACTTTCCTGACCTGTATTTCAGTTCCATCCTGGTTTAACATGCCACCTTTAGCAGATTTATGCACAGGGTGCAGCATCCGTCACCACACCCAATGCCCAAAATTGGCATGCATTGCCATTTGCTTTCTGTATTACTAACATTCCGAGAGACAGCAAGCATGCTGAACATCCACATATTGCAGTGTTCCCCAAGCCGGAGCACTAATTTTATTTTTTTTTAAAACAACTGGCAACAATTTAATAATCCCTTCTACTCACTTAATTATTTTCCACAGGAATTAAATACAGAAAACTATTCTTACTCAGTGCCGTACCTGAGAGAAAGAAACACTGCATGAAGTTGGTTTCAGCAGTGAGAACTGCATTGTAAAAAAACTTTAAAAAGGAGCCATCAGCATGCTTATTGTGTGATTATAATTAGAACTTTGGAAAAATTGCCCAAGTATAGTTCCAGACGTACACATGGGAGGCTCTAAGCTGAAATAATCATGACATTCTCAAAAAAGAATGTACAAGAAAACAAGAGATGTTCTGATTAAATTCCAAATTGCAGTTCTGAAGATATCAAGCACTATTAACTTAGCCTCTAATGGGCAATGAAGTTTTGAGGGGGTTTTTTTGCCTGGTTTTTCTGTTTAATATTTTGCTTGCTGTTTTTTCCTCAAATGAAACTGTTATGCACAGAAATAACACATTCATACAAACAATTCAACAGGGAATATACTTCAGAATCATTACTATATTTTTGATATCATCTCAGAAGTGCTCAAGAAAGGCCCACATAGTAATGAAATCTTCACACTGATACAATCTGCTTTTTAAAAAAAACCCTCCAGCTACCTTGGAAAAATTTGGATGTGAAGAACTTGATTTCTCAAGCACATTGAAATGCACACGGAAAGGGTCACTATCTACCTGGGCTAAGCATGGAACACCAAGCTAATCAAATCAGAAGACAGTTAGAGGGTCACACCTCAAAAGACATGGATTATTTTAATAAATTATTTTGGAGCAGTTGTAGCCTTTTACTTTTCCTGGTCTACTTGCAAGAAATGTTGGGATATCATTAGGATATATGCTGTGACTAGACAGTGAAAATGTTTCCCTCCACCAAGGAAACACCACTGGCCTGCTTTCAAACCTCCTTGACTGCTCAGGCTTTAATTACAATTTGGCTACAGAATGGGCATCACTTCATTATAGATTGCCCTGAAAAAGAAAAGAGACCAGAAATTATCTGCTTAGAGTTGGGGTTTTTTTCCAGAAGTGGAGGCAAGGAAGTTTTTAGAAGATCGTAAAAGCTAAAAAAAGCTACAGTACTTTATTTTGCCTTTGAAGGTCAGGGAGAAAGAAGGGACATCCTCTGCTGGACACAAAAAAACATGCCCAGCTTCCATGTGTTCTAATACCAAGCTTAAATTTAATTTTACCAATGTTTCCTCCCACCTCAGTCGCCAGCTTTCCCTGGAGAACACACATGTGTTAATATAGTTGACTATGACTTTTGTCTAGAACTTACTAGCAATACAAAAGGGTAAGGTATCCATGGCACTGCAATAACTACATCTATACCACCTTAAAGTTGTGTCAAAACCTCTGTAGTATTCACTGCTTAAAAACACTGTATAAAGAAGGGACATTAATCTTCTCTTATGAGAAGCATGCAGGTCAAAAAAAAAAATAACCTATAACAAAATATATCTGATCTTTAGTGGAAAAAATCTACAGGTTCTCCCCTTCTCCTAAGTACACTTTAACTTCTACTAGGAAAAATAATACATTTGAGTTTTGAAAAGTGACTGCAGAGGATTAAAAGACAGAAAGAAACGGCTACTGAAGAATTAGAAAAATCTAGAAAACAAACTTAGATTCTTATCAATTAAAAATGTCCAGGGAGATGTAAGAGGAGAAAGGTAGGATGAATGGTAAGAAAATAATATTTGAATTAAAAAGCAAACCACCTCACTCCATTATCTTAAGGCATTTATTACTGCCCAAGTTACTCTGATGGGATAATAGGTTTCGAAATGCACAGCTGGCCTGCCCCAAACCCTTAACGATGAGTGAGATCTGCATACCTAAAGCCCGTTTAGGATTTGAAGTACATTTGCCGCATGAGAAGAAAGAAATACGGAAACTGCTAAGTAATAACAGCAGCAACCTCCTCCACTGATGGCAATGCAAGTGTAAAGCTAGCTATTTCACAAGGTATTTATCACACTTTCGATCCTGGAGAAGAAGAACACATGCAAAAGCAACTAGGTTCCTACTACCTAGCAAAACACAGGCTCTAAAAAAATATCTGTTTAGAAAGTCCTGTTAGCATTGCTTCGATATAAAACAGAATTCATATCTAGCTCTTGTAGGACCCAGAGCAATTGAGTGGAGAGATCTTAAAGGTCTCTTCCAACCAGAATGATTCTATGATTCTATAACAAGAGCAAATGGCCTCAAGTTGTGCCAAGGGTAGTTTAGATTGGATATTAGGAAAAACTTGTTCACTGAAAGGGTTGTCAAGCATTGGAACAGGCTGCCCAGGGAAGTGGTTGAGTCACCATCCCTGGAGGTATTTAAAAGACGTGTAGACGTGGTGCTGAGGGACATGGGTTAGTGGTAACTTGGCAGTGTTAGGTGAACGGTTGGACTCGATGATCATAAAGGTCTCTTCCAACCAAGACAATTCTATGATTCTGACAGACAAGGGAACACATGCAACTGCAGCGTGTTCTGATCCATGCGCATACCGAGCAGCTCCTGCTCCTCTGCGCTGCTTTTGAGCCATTCCATATTGTGCCAGAGGAACTATTGTTAAGTCTCACAGACAGAGCCAAGTCCGACAATCACCAAAGCACATTTTCCACACTGGAATTAACACAACGGGGGAGGGGGGGGGGGGAGGAGGAGGGGGGGGGGATCAGTGTGAGGGCTTATAAAACACAAATACACATACATACAGACACCCACATGTGACCCCGACCAGCCGCGTCGGAAGCACAGACACACTCCTGAGCCCCCCACTCCCCGTCACCCTGCCGGTGTCACCCCCGCGCAGGCGGGCAGCAGGCCGCAGGGCAGCAGGTTGCTCTTACCGGGTCATGCCCCAGACCCACCGGAACGCGTACACATGTATATTGTATGTATGTATGTATGTATGTATGTACGTATGTATGTACGTGCACGCTCATACATCCCCTCACGCTGCGGGAGCCGCTGGGGCCCGGCCTCCCCCTAGCCACTGCCTGCCCCGGGCCGCTGCACCGGGAGTCAGACCAGCGAGCGATTACCGCCCCCGCTCCCCGAGGAGGCGCCCCCGCCGCCCTGCGCCCCGCCATCACCTCGCCACGCCGCTCGGAAGGCACCGTAGCTGCACGCCCGGCCGATCGCCGCCGCCGCCATACTGGCCCCATCCCCCGCTGCCGGCCACCGTACTTAGCTGCCCCGCGCCCTGCCTGATGACAAAGCCACAGCAGCCAGGAACCGGCTGGGGGAAAACTAGGGCGGAGCGGCGAAAACTAGCGGCTGACACTCAGATGAAACCTCACTGAAACGATTTCACCGCCCCGGCCCCTTCCCACCAGCAGCTGCAGGGTAAGGGGTCCAACAGGCAAGCGGCAAAACAGCCCCCGGCTGGGGCCGCCGCAGGACCCCAACGGTCACTCAGGGTCTGCCCTTCTCAGGGGCCCCTCCTCAGGGACTGCCCTCAGTGGACCTGGCGGGAGTCCCCGTGTGGTGTCGTCTGCCTTGCGCCCGCCCTCCGTTCCGGCACAGCCTCCCGCCCTCGTCCCCAGTGCCCTCATTTCCCATCCGCGCTTACCATTGCACGTTCTTCATCTTCTCATTTGACCGAAGCCTTCGTTGATCTAATAAATGGTTGGCAGACCTAGGCGTTCATCATCTCTTACGGCCTTTCTGGTTTTTTTGTTTGTTTGTTTGTTTTTTGTTGCTGCGTCTTCTTTTTCTGACTATCATATGGTTGTTGTTGTTTTGTTTTCCCCCACAAACTTTTCAGCCTTCCCATAGTGTTCTTCGCCATGCTTTAGTGGGCTTTTGGCCTTCGCTGTCCACTTTCGCCTTTCTTTCATGCCTCTGATGATGCTCTTCATGTTTCTTTGCCTTTGACCCGTCATTTTCTCTCATTACCAAACCCCGCAAAATTCAGTCTGAGCATTGGCTTTCTTTGCCTCTTCTTTTGCTTTTGCGTTGCTGACTGCTTCTGGAGGAAAGCTGGAGACCTTGGCAAGAGAGAACTGAAGTAACTAGCCACGCACTGGTACCTCTGTGTTCCCTGTGCTGGTGCCAGCAGCTGGGGGAGGGGGTGATGGAGGCGGGGGGGGGGGGGGGCTCACCAGTGAGGGGCTGGTGCCGGGCCCTGCCCAAGACCAAAGCTCACATGAACACCAGCGTGGCAGCGCTGCCTGGAGCTCACGGGGCTTTCCTAGGAGTTATGATCCCTTTCCTGTTGGTTCCGTTTGCCTTTCACACAGCTGAGGTGCAGTGGGCTGTGCAGGGCTCCTAGTGGACGGGGACTCGGTTAGATGTGTCTCCTCGCAGACAGCTTTTTCTTAGTGTCTCTGCGTTGCTGGTCAGAGTGTCAGCCAAGACGTGCTGTTCCATGAGTGCTGGTGGCCATTTGATCCAAAGGGGCAGGTGAGCTCCAGCGGAAGCTGTTTCCTGCACAGGCAAACTTTGCCTGTGGCTTAGGAGGCTCCCCTGTGCCTGACCATAATGCTGTCAAACACAGCTGTTACTCCCCTCAACTGCAGCAGCTGAAGAACCAAATGTGCTTTGGAACCGCTCAAGACCCTGAGCTCGTTCATACAGCAAGTGTAAGAACAAGACCTGGCAGTTCAGCGTGCTGCACGCACCTTGTCCCCTTTGGTGCAGTCCCCTCGCAGCAGGAACCATCTCTTCTCCCGCACGGTGCCTACCACTGTGGCCATGAGGCATTATCATGCCAAGAATGAAAAGGCAGAATGCTAGGGGCTGAATTTTTGCTTTTTCAGAAGAGCTTTTGGGGCAGGGAAAATTTTGCTGGAAATGATGCACAGTAGCATTTTTCCCTCTTATTTTTCTCCTTCCTGTGCGGAAAAACCAGTGGAGCTGTTGGTCTGACTGCCCTCTTCTGCAGTACAGGCATTTTCATACGCTGCATTACCATTCTTCCTGATGTACTAGTTCCAGTACTAAAGAGTACAGTAATAACAAATAGCTTAATTTGCATTAGTGAGCAGAAGTATTTGTCATACATTCAGCATGTAACACAGTGATTGCTTTGTACCTTATGGAACAAAAATACACTGAGAAGCTGTAAAGAAGAATTTCCTGTAGTGTGCTGACAGACCAGCTGCTGGCAGAAAATTAATGCAAGACATAATCTTTTAAACAGGATTTTATCTTATCTCCTGGCACTTTAAATATGCCCATTCTCACAGCGTTAAGGTACCACATATTTCAGGACATAACCCTGACAGTGTCACTAAGGATAAAACCAATTAGTCTCTCATGAATTCCTGCAGATATGTTCACTGCGGTATTTATTTCCAGTTTTTGCTTTTGGAAGTAATTGTGTCACGTAGAGAATTAAACTCTCTCTCTTTTTTTTTTTTTTTCTCTTTATTTATGCACTGGGTGATCTAATGGAAATGCCACTTTCTGCGCATCATTTACTGGAGAGAAAGAATTTGCCTTGTACAAATTTGTTACGTAGAAAAAATATTGCAGCCAGTGAAATGGCTGTTTAGCAACTCCACCTTGTGACACTGCTACAGCTGGTCAATGCCAGCAGTGTAGGGGTGAGCGTGCTGTGTCTTGTGTCCGTGGGAATTGGTTTATGCACCAGCCAGTCTCTCAGTATGCTGCAGACTACAACAGATGGAGAAAAAGTAATACGCAGTCCTGAAAGCCAGTTCCTGGAGTTCACTACCGGTCATTCATCTTAAAGATCCAACTCAAAGAGGACAAATGTCCTCCTTTGTTAGAGTTGTTTATTACAATTCTTTTCCTCGCACCTCCTCAAAAAAATGGACCTACATTGTAAGAAAAGGCTTTCCAAAGGGCTAAATCACCTTGGGGCAAAACCTTCCGAGTCTGAAAAGTTAACAAAGTTCTGAATTGACTCGGAATAGTTTTGGGGCTTAGGGGTTTTACTTAGACCCTCTTAAAAAAATCTGGTTCCATTAGCTCTGAACTGTTATTATCTTACCTGGTTGAACCCCAAGTTCTCTCCCTAGAACTGGAAATAGTGTTCTAAGTCTCCCCATGTGCCCTGAGCTCCACAGAGGCAGAAGCAGCCTGCAAAAGTCTTTGTGTTAGGGCTGGGGCCCCAGAAAAGCACCTAGTGCTAGTGCTTGGTTGCTGCGTGAGAAGCTGGTGTGGGTGACGCCATGAGAAGCCAGAGAGAAAGCAGATGACCTGAGGCTCTGGTAGCACCTGGTAAGTGCCAGCGTGGCAGGAAGGGATGTACACATGATGAGGAAAAGGAGCCAGAGGGGTGTTCAGCCCAGAAAGGAGAACAACTGGTTGCTAAAACACCATGGTGCAGCCACCATTCTCTCTGTGGCAAGAAGCTAAGGTGGAAAAAGCCCTACTTCACAGGTATCCATCAGGCAGCCTGGTGCTTTTAATATCCCACTGCACTCCTGTGAGACCATATCTGGTCTGTCCAGCACTGGAATACTTTCAGCAAAGTGATGTTATCAGCTATTTCTTTGCTGTCTCAAGGCAGCGAAAAATCCCATCACATCTGATAACCTACCAGAACTGAAAACAATTACAATAAGCCTGCTCTCTGGGCATGCTGTCATTTACATTTTGGAGCAAACCTTGTTTGCTCCATTTTTTTTCACCAGTGATAACTGTTTTACTTGGCAGTAAAATAGATTTGGACAAGTATTAGTCATTGATGTGTGAACAGTGCTGCCACTGGGAGGGACGGCAGTGCAGACTGATAATGGACCATTCAAAGGCAGGCTGCCTGCTCCAGTGAAGGATGAATAGTGCACTCTAATGCCAGCAGACAAAAATTTCAGAAGGGATGTGATTTCGATTAGGGTTTTCCTATCTTTGAATAATAGCAAAGCCTCAATCTAGCTCATTTGTTTCAGCAAGACTGATAATTTTTAACAACTGATAACATAAAAACTGTGTTTTTTGCCTGGCTCATTGCCTGTGAATCTCTGTTGTTTGAAGTTACTCCCCAATTTATGCTTTCCCATTATAAAAGCAACGTCAACTAAATGCATTACACTGCTTTGGCTCCTCCTTGGTAGGAACTTCAGATGCCCAAGAAGAAATATCTCTGAAGAAGAGGAGCTTTGAGACCCAGTGGAGTCAGAAGGACTTCACTCACTTTGGGTCAGCTTCAGCAGGGAAGAGGCTGGTGTCTTCAACAGTTTCTGATAACAAGTTGCCAAAATAGCAGAACTGGCTGTTTGGCGTAGGTACTCTGCTGTCCTGGGGAAAATCGACCAGACCTTGCTCCCAGGGCTCCAGGTGAAGTGAGACAGCACAGGCAGTTGTGGGTGGCCTTATAATGTGGAAGCCTCAGGATTATTTAGCAGTTTAGGAACTAATGCTAAGCCATGCATTTTTAAAAAGGAGTAGGAAGATGCTCCAGGTGTGGTGGAAACAGCTGTGTGCCAGGAAACATTAAATTCCCCCCTGGTAAAGGAGACAAACTATTTTGTGCCCTTCTTGCCTGCCTGGGCCACTCGTTGGTGAGGAACCAGGGAGCTTTCAGCCCAGATGCCCTCCTTGATCCCAGGCCTTGGTGGCACACGGAAGAGGCCCCATTCCCAGCTTCCTTGCTAAGAGCCAAATCAGCCCCACTCCACAAACACAGTAGCCACTTGCCAGTGTTGCCTGGGGGAGGGTTGTCAGGAGAAAGCGTAATACATTCTCCATGGAAACCTGCACTTTCACGGTTTGTGCATTTGCTTTTGTATATGTTGAGGCCTGACGAGCACCGTCAAGGATCCTGTTTCAGGAAGGTGTCATTGAAGATGCCAGAGCAAGGCCATCAGCAGCGTCCATGAGGGCAAACCTGCCAGATTGCTGCTGCCTTTTACTACCAGAGTGTTTTTGGGGGTTTCTGCCAAAACCTCATGTTTCTCCTCAGCCAGTCAGGAGTAACTGTGGCACAACATCTCCCAGGTGGTCAGTCTTTTGCTCTGTGCCAGGAAAATCAGCTATTCCCTTCACAAATGCTACCCTTCTGCTCCTGCCTGCAGTTTGGGTGGTGTTTCGTTTCCCCCTGTGCTGTGCCAGTCTGTGAAGGCTCCCATTCTGTAAAAAAACCCCCAGTATTGCTACAGAAGTGTATTTCTGGGACCAAAGATCATCTGCCAAGGAGGGTGGCAAAGACAATACAGCTCTTTGCTAATCTAGAGATGCTGCACAGCTGCTGAAACCAGACAGCTTGCAGTAATTTGAAATGTTCAGTGGGTGTCTAATACACCCGCTCACTGAATTGTAGTCAGAAACATTCCTGGCCTGGTCAGTATTCTCCCTCCGCCTCTATGCCTCTCCCCCTCTTTTTTTAGTCCATGGGTCTCACACTTGGCTGATCGCTTATTTTCTTCTACAGTTCCGGGTGCTTGACTTTTCATATAATTTGGGTGTAAGCATCCGTTTTATGGAGGCAACACATGAATCCCAGGTGTCCGCGTTATCAGGGATATGCATGGCAGAGTTATAGCAGCAGTAGTGATGCTGCAGCTAACAACGTTGTGTGATGTGGCACCAGGTGAAACCCTTCCTTCTTCCTAATACAAAATTACCCCAGCACACATATCTAGAGCAATTACTGCTTGCTCTGCCTCGTTACTCTTCCACTTCTGATATGTAGGAGGTCGGCATGGGCCTTGCAACTGCTGGTTGTGCTCAGAGTCAAGCAGGGAAACGAGCAGGTGCACTGGCCATTCATAACAGTTAACATGCAATTGCACAGCGGTATTGCTAATGAAGCCAAAGGAAAGGTCGTAAACAGACTTGCCGTTCTGAAGGTGTCTGGGTATTTCTGCCATTGCCGTTATGAGTCTTTCAGCAATGATGTTCCTTGGTATTTAATTGTTTTGAGATGGCATCTGTGAGTCCCAAAAGCCACTGCCAGGCTTTTAGCAGAGCAATGTGAAACCAGCAGGTAGCTGATTGGAAAGGTTAATGTGACTACTGCCATCATTTCTCTAGTGTTGCTGAGGTACAGTGTTACAAGCTACACATCAATAACCTGCCAAAGTGAAAGCTGGAAATAGATTGAGGCTTTCCAGTGGCCAGCTCCATTAAGGTATACTGAATTCCAGGCAGGACAGAAGACAATTTACATACCTCTTGAAATAGGTGGTTTGAAGGCTGTGCAATTGGAAAAGTAGTTCAATCAGTTATACAGAGCAATAAACATATATGTAAAGCAGGGCCTGGCAGGCCCAGGAGGCCGCTCAAAGATACCTCTCAGCCAGGGCAACATTCATCTGGCAGTACTGCTCCATCTTTTAAAGAAATACACATTTCCACTGAGATCTAAGTATTGTTGCTACCTGGCATCAAATGCATCATAGTTGATTTCTGTAGGGCAGCAGCCAGAGATACAGGAGTAGTAAAAAAAGCCACTGTTCAACTCTTCACGTTATTTATGTGTTCTCCTTCCCATTGCCTGCAGTAACAAACCATGCTCCACCTGCCTCACATGGATCATTTGCTAAGCAGAAGGCTGCTATCTCCAAAAACCAGCTGCTACCGCTCAGATGCACAGTGGACTCCGTCTCTGAAGAGCTGCTGCTGGACTCCATACTAGCAGCATGGTCAGGGACATGGACACTTGCTTGGGCAGGGTTAGTGCAGTGACAACACACTTGACTGATACAGGGTTTTAGCACAAATCCATCGTCATTATTGTGCTGGCATGAGCAGACTCCAAGAGGAGGAGCTCACAGGGGGTCTGTTCTGATAAGTTCTACATGAAACTGAGTATCATCTGTTGACAGCTGAGTCATACATACCCACCCTGCTGCTGGTTCAGGGCAACTTGCTGCTCCTGACCCATTCTGCTTCTCCTAGGTATCATAATTAGTTATGTTAAGGTACCAAAAGCTATAAATATATATCTGAAAGGCTTCACAGTGAGTGCTATATATCCTTTCATCTCTCCTTGGATGTTCAAATATGTTGGAAAATCTGGCCTAGCAGGCTGTTTTGTCTACAAACATTGGTAACACAAAATGAAACAAACAAAAAACCCAAACATAAAACTAGCATTGAGCTGAGAATGATGGCATGTTGCCCGTGCTCCATGCGAACGAGCAGCTTGGAGGGCACCTGGTGACCAGCCAAGGTCAACCACAGGGCCATTCAGCTGGGCTGGATGCAGCCTGGGACATGTGGCTAGGAAGTACTTCCAAGTCATAGCCCAGGCATGCACAAGGCACACTTACATCCCCACAATCAAACACAGCCATGGATGAGAGCTGCCAAAAAACCATGGCAGCTGGCTCTGGGAGATGAGGCTGGTGAGGTGGGCTCCCCTGAGGCACCTGTCTCTGCAATGAAAAGGACTGGGGAAGATTCACAGCATGGCAAGAAAGCTGCAACATTCCTAACACAGTCTGTTGACGCGTTTCTCCTTTTTATCGCCCCCTACTTATCTGTGTTTTCCACTTTTCATCTCTAATGCTGGCTTACCCACACCATGAGGTAGTACTCCTGGAGGGACCCTGGCTGATGCTGTGATGTGTTTTCACGGGCTGGGACCTCTAGGCAATTAAGAGACTGACTAGAAATCAGTGGAACAACTTCACAGCCACATCCTGTCAAGATTTGATCTAAGCAATTGCACAAAAATTAAGAACCAGTATCCTCCCATACATAAGGCATGCTTTGATTTTCTGCTTGCTTGGCATCCTTCTAAAGAAGCTGTTGAAATATTCCATCAAGAAATGAAGATTTCGTCAGCAGCCTGAGATAGCCCACTTAAGGAGAAGAAAGCAAAGCATGTGAGACACTAGATTTTCCTGAAGTCAAGTCCTATCCTGCTCCTCAACATTTGTGTGACAGATTCTGAACTATGAACAGTCCAACCCACTGATGAGGGCCCGAAGGCCACCAAGGTGATGTCAGGCATAGTTGTGGGCATTGCTGTCCAGGCAGCTGAACTAGCAACAGCAGCATCTCCTGAAGGCAGAGCTGGAAGCATGCCCACAACAAGACATCACCGCTGAGGCCAATGCTCTCTTTCTGAAAAAGAGACAAACTACAAGGCAGAAATTCTATATTTGTATGAGGCTTTGGGGAAAAAAAGGAAAGTTTTTGGAAGCCCAAACAAGAGGAGCTACAGTCTCTGAAGAAAGAAGTTTAATTTCCATGTTGAGAAATTTCACTGTAACTCCCAACTTCAGTTAAAGTAATATTTTTTTTGCAGTGTCTATAGCCAGTAATAAAATAACTACTTAGAGTAGCTTTTCTCTCCCCATTGTCACAGGAAGCAACTGGAGCCAGAGTCAGCAAAAGGCAAGGGCATCTCTGTGGACTCCTGAGGAGCTCAGATATCGTGTCTCTAGACACTGTTTTGAAATCAACATCAGACCTTTTGCTTGAGTTTAAGGATTCCTTACTAGGTGATCTCTAAGGCAGAGATGGGACATACATCTGCCTAGTGCTGGCCTCATATGGCTCTGGGAGCACTTGCGGTGATCACTGCTATGTTCAGGCGGGAACGGGTTCCTGTGTGAAAGCAGCAAATACTCAGTACAAGATCCCCGGCAACCTCCAGAGGTTCCCTGTTTTGCCTCAGGGGTTTATTTAAACTGTGGGTCTCTGAGCTGCTATATGAGATTGGCTTGAATCAGCTGTTAAGGGATGAGAACCCTTCAGGGAAAGGAAGGAGTAACGCTCTCATTCAGCCTGTGTTGCGGCCCCTCCTCATTTAGTCACTTCACCCACTGAAGGGGGGCAGCGCGGGCGGGCTCACACACACCGTCTCGGAGAAACACTGCAGAGGACTCCTCTGTGCTCCCAAAGTCAGATCAGGGTTGGTCCATGTAAATGCCTGCAGTTGCCAAGCAAACCTGTCGCCTCTCATAAAAGTAAAATCTAGGTCAAACCTGTTTTCCAGAAGACCCTTTTCGCAGCTACTAATTAATAATCTCATCCACATCACCCCAATCACAGAATCACAGAATGGCAGGGCTTGGAAGGGACCTTTGGAGATCATCTAGTCCAACCCCCTGCCAGAGCAGGGTCACCCAGAGCAGGTTGCACAGGAACGCGTCCAGGTGGGTTTTGAATATCTCCAGAGAAAGAGACTCCACAACCTCTCTGGGCAGCCTGTTCCAGTGCTCTGCCACCCTCAAAGTAAAGAAGTTTTTCCTCACGTTCAGATGGAATTTCCCGTGTTCCAGTTTGTGCCTGCTGCCTCTTGTCCTGTCGCTGGGCACCACTGTCTGGCCCCATCCTTTTGCCACCCACCCTTTAGATACTGATAAGCATTGATCAGGTTCCCTCCTCTTAGTCTTCTCCAGGCTAAACAGATCCAGGTCTCTCAGCCTTTCCTCATAAGAGACATGCTCCAGTCCCTTGATCATCTTCGTCTTTAGTCCCTTGATCATCAGTCTCCTCTTTGTCTCTCCATTATTTTTGCTACATCTGATAGCACTTGACAGGTCATTCCACTCACCGTCTGCACATGTGCAAAATATTAGTGTGTCCAGAGTTGGGAAACTCCTCCACTGTTTCCAGATTTGCTCCTGCAGGAACCAGATCTAGTTGGAACAGCTCTGTTGGGGGGATTTAGACTAGATGATCTCCTGAGGCCCTGGGCAAAATTGCTCTCCTTCCAGTTGAAATGATTCTAGTATTAGTTAAGAATGAAACTCAGTGAGCTGGATTGTCTCCTCAGCTGTTGTTCTGTACCTGTGTACCAAAGTCCAAAAGAGGAGGGCAAAATGTGGAGAAATATTGCAAGATTGCTATTTGGAAGGAGCAGGATGGAGACAAGAGGGAGAAGGCCAGCAAGGCCAGTGCAGAGGTGGGCGGTTGCTTTGGAGGAGGACCTGACACACTCAGATGAAAAGCCTGTCAGGGCCACGCAGTGGCTTCACAGGCTGCTCCCACTCTGGATGGCAGCGGGTCCTCCCATGCTGTCAGCGAGGAGGACACTAGATTCAGATGAATGAAAAGCACTCGCATGAGAAAAGCAATATTAGTTAAAACGTCTTATCATACATTTAGCTAATTACTAAGCAAATTGCTTTAATGCTACACAAAATACGCAGCTGTGTTTAATGAGCTGCTAAAACACTCTCTGAGCAAACTTTAATAATATCACTATTCTCACTGAGGAAAATTGCTGCAGGGGAAAATGCATCTGTTCACACCTAAAATGTTCTGAGTGACAGCTCGATGGCTATTATCTTTAGGGCACATGGTCGGCAATTTCAGTAATATGAAATGTTAAAATATTTATGCTTATCACTAGTGTGCAGCCTCCAGGGCAATCCCAGTCGAACCGGTGACAGAGAAGGCAATTCCAGCATAGGTTAAATAAAGTCAACCCCTGCTTCTTTCTGCTTTTTGTCATAGCACACATTTCCTCAGCCTCAGACCTGGAAACCACTTCACACTTTCCCTGGGACTCTCTCCAGTAGCCTACATCCCTTCCATGATGAATGCCCCAGCTCAGACACAGCTCTCCAGCCCACAGCAAATAGCAAAAACCCATTGACTATACACATGGAAGGAGGACAACTGTCTGTGACACATAGAATCACAGAATGGTTTGGGTTGGAAGGGACCTTAAAGATCATCTAGTTCCAACCCCCTGCCATGGGCAGGGACACCTCCCACCAGACCAGGCTGCTCAAAGCCCCATCCAGCCTGGCCTTGAACACCTCCAGGGATGGGGCAGCCACAGCTTCTCTGGGCAACCTGGGCCAGTGTCTCACCACCCTCAGAATAAAGAATTTCCTCCTAATATCTAATCTAAATCGCCCCTCATTCAGTTTAAAACCGTTACCCCTCATCCTGTCACTACACTCCCTGATCAAGAGTCCCTCCCCATCTTTCCTATAGCCCCTTTAGGTACTGGGATTTAGTATACAGTATACTGTACTTTAGTGTACATCCCAGTATGAGGTGTGCCTTCTCCATGACAGCACAGTTGCCTCCTGTTTGGCTTATGATTGATTGTGGCTCAGGCCACCTCAGTAGCTACCCAAGCTTGCATGTAACTCCAACCCAAGTACAGCCCTTCACTTACCTTTATTGACTTGCATCTCCAGTTTGTCAAGAGTAAGCTCCTGGAGCTGCTGCCTTGTACTTCTGCTCGTATAGTTTGAGGAAAAAGAATCAAGCACAAATGAAAGTTATGAACTAGAAAAGTTTACATACTTCAGATTAAAAGATAGACTGGTTTCTCAGAAGTCCTACCATAAGCCAGCAACCGTCAGGCTGGTTGTTAAAACAGTCTAGCAGACCCAACAAATCTTCTTTGCTGTGTTCATACCAATTTTGTGGGTTGAATGAACTGGTACATATGCTGATTATCTCGTCCTAACTTCAGTGTCCTTTCCTAAACAAGTTGCACCTTCTATATGGTTTCAGGAAATGGGAAAATTACCAGCAAAGAGGCGGGCTATTAGCCTCGAAGTGCTCACATGAGACACTATTGCTGCTTCCTTCAAAGCAGCAGCTGCTAACCCCAGGCACCCCAGTGTCTGGTGTGCTCTGGTCCTTCTAGGACATGCTCCTCTGCCATGGCAAGAACACGCTCAATCTTATTAGATGCACTGTTGCTTCCCAAGTGCTTCCCGTTGGCTTCCCATTTTATGTGCATTCACATTCAGGCACGTGAGACAGATTTCCAGTGCTGATTTAACAGAGAAAGTACAAAAGCCTCCCTCATCATGCTGTCTACCATCACCTCAGCCCTTTCCAGGTTCAGAGTGCCCCAAATGTTGCACTGGCACACCTATGATGTCCCTACACATATGGTCAGGCAATCCTGCAGTCACCAGGGCATGGATTGGGTAACTTAAGTTTTGAAGATGGTCTCCAGTCTCCATCCTGTACCCCCCTGTAGTTGAGACAGTCTTGATTTGTGGGCCCAGCTGCCTGGTGGAGAGGGGCATCATACTGACAGTGTTTTTCTGAAAACTTGTGCCAAGAGTCTTCTGCTGCCTCAGAGTGACTTTCTGTATCGTGATGGGTTGAAACAACCTGAAACACTCAGAGATCTGAGAACACCTTGAGATGCATTTGTTTATCTCTGCTTAGAAGAAGCCCAGTCACTTGGGAAGATAAGTTTCAGAGATGTTTTCAACGTCTATAAACAAAGCCAAATATTTTGACTGTGGCGATGTAGTGACTGCCTTGCACTACAAATACAGTCAGAAGCAGGTTCTGTGGAGCACATGATCAGGCTGATGGATACTCAGTCTGCCTGCTATTTGTTGCCTCATCCAGAATAAAGAACCAATGCTCTGAGTGTGAATTGTGAATACATTAGTCTATTTTGTGCTCAGGAAATGTTTTAGTCTTTTTCTTTTCTGATTTTCAGAACACTTCAGAAGGACCAAGTGCAAACATTCCTGCCTGTATCATTTATTGAGGAAAGAAATCATTAGCTGCCGCAAGAGCTGTATCTTAGCTATGCAATTATGCTTATGGCCTGTCATCTGCTACTAATGCCTAGGGGAAAAGAGCAGAATTATGCTGAAAAAGAAATAAAGCACCTGTGTGCCAGGAAACTCCTGACTCGGCTTGCTCAGCAAGCTCCATCTCTTGATAAACATTCTTGTTATGAGGTAGTTCTGGTTTACAGCTCTCTGCTTGGGTTTCTATAGCTCACCTGTGAGTAAACGCCACGGACGTCGATGCTTGCAACCTAAGACACTGCTTCACTGCATGCCTCTTCCTCTGCCCTGCAAGAGCCCTGGCCCCAGAATTACAGCCTGCTCAGCACCAGCTCTCTCGTCTCAAAAGCAGAGTACAGAGTCAGTTCAGCAATTTCCATCCAGGCCAGAAGTGTCCCACCTTGCCTTTTATATCATCCACTCTCTGCATTAACATTCCCTGCTGAGTCTCCACAAAGAGTATAAACATATTTTGGAAATATACGTGGGGTCATAAAATCCCACTTCATACTCTGCATTTTTTAGTTCACTGCTTTAAAGGAGGCTCACAAGATATTTTACTGGCTAAGTTACTGGATGGGAAACGGCTTGTGGATGGAGCTAAGAGCTTTCTGGAGATTTTTTTCCAAAGCAGGCAAGTCTCCTCTGAGCCTTCTTTGATCTTCAGTAACAAGACCTCCCAGGAGACTTACAGCTCTTCCTGGCTACTGCCAGGCTAAAGAGAACAGTATTTTTCTCTCTCTTTTTTCTCTTATTGAAGCATTTTGCCTTCTGGGCGCAGCTTCCCTCCATAACAACCCGATTTTACTTGTCTTTAAAAAACAGGGAGAGATGGACTGGAGGAAAAAAAAAACACCAAACCACCAAAATCTGAGGCCAGCCAAACCTTTGTCAAAGCAGAACTAATCTGGAAGGAGATGAAGGATGAGAATATGTCCCTAATGAGGCGCATGGAGGGAAGAAGAGCCCCAGGTTGGGGCTCTTCCCTGACCTGCCCTGACCCTCAGGGAGGTTGGGGCAAACCAAGTGTCAATGTTGTGAAGGAGAAAAGATGGTAAAACTTGACCCATTTGCTCTGGTGTCTCCCTCTGCACAAGTGCTCTGGGTCTGATAGCCACCAGCATGGCTCTTTTACACCTAGAGGAATGTCAGTATCATTTTGTTCTTCTGAGTCAGACCAACAGCGCACTGGAAGGCAGAGCTGAGCAGCACAAAAATGCCCTGGAAGGGAACTTGTGAAAAATAGGTTTATTCTGAGCTCCGGGACAAAAACGTGTGATTGAGCCAGCTCCTTGGTCTGTAAAGCAGGCATCTGTGCTCAGCAAGCCAGGTGCTGGAAATGTACAGTACGTGCTCTGTGAAAAAGAATGGACAGCTGTTCTTGGAGATAAGGCCAACATATATATGTATGTGTATATATATATATTTGTGTATAAATATGTACATGTCTGTGTTTGTATATATATATGTATGTATACATACATAGGCATGTACACATACTCACATGCAGAAATAAATTGATGCTCTGTAAGACCAGAATCTCAGCTTGCGGTATTCTTCTCTCCCTTCTCCTCCTTCTCCTTCTCCTTCTCCTTTTAATGAAACGGACTGAACAGACTCGGAACTATGAAATGAATGCTCATTTCTGGCTGAGGACCAGGCAGCAGAGCAGACGGAATCTCTATCCATGTAAGTATTTAAATATCCCAGCTTTCAGGGGCAAGGCTCAGGAGTTCTGAATGCAGAGAATGGTAGATTGCCCTACCTCGAGAAGCAATTCCCAGGCTGCCCTTCCAGCAGGTTTCCCCAGCATTGTCTCAACCTGACACTGAGTTGCTGACTGTATTAACGCTTAGGTGGAAGTATTAAAGATTAGGTGGAAGGTAAACGGTGAGATGTACTTCAGCCTCCACAACCCCTGAAATGCATTTTCTGCCCAGCATAAGAGAAGCTCTTGGTAGGTTGTTAAAAGAAAATATAGGCTCACATTAGTGGCCAAAGGAAGGTCAGTGTCTCTGACATCTGCTGATTTGCTCTTCCTGTGCTCAAAAACATTTACATATGGGGAGAATCTGCAAAATGCCTGGGTGAGGCATTCTCCTTCCCCTCAACCTCTGAAAAGTTCTCTGCGCAGTTGGACCCAGTTCCACCGCAACTGTTTCACCACATAACTCCACTAGTGCTGGTGGGAGCAGAGTGCTTAAAATCTGGGCTTAGGCCTTTAAGAAGCCCTTGAGTAATTTACCCATCTCTTAATCAAGACCAAAACCCTTTGAAAGACCTAGAAAAAATGAAAGCAAAAGGCAATACTTCATCCAGTCACTAAAATCAAAGTTAGTAACAGTGTTTGAAGGAAGAGGGCAATGCTGGATGAATATATCCATCTGTAAACAGCTGTACCCATTGCACATAAAAGCATATGTGGGGGAAAAAAAAAATCCAACAAACAAAACCACACAGTGGCTAAAGCAATGCCTCAGTCCTGGCATTCACAGATCAGTGTGTTTTGGTTAGAGACATTTCAATGGCAACAGAGAAGTCAGTACAGGGGTTAAAGAATGAAACACATCATCACAAGCTCTTATTCCGGAGCCCAGGTTAAGAATATGGCACTGGGCTGTGTGCCAGGACCCCGTCACACAGTAAGACTGACCAAAGTCCTAGTTAGAGCTAACTGGAAAGGTTTAGACCAGGCAATAACCCCTAAGAACACGCCTTTCTGTCAAAGCAGAAAAACCTTGTAAGGACTGCACGGTTCTGACAAAGAAAAAAAAAATTGCAGTGAAAATGTTTTCACTTCATTTTGGAATATTTTGTTTCATCTGTTATTATTTCCTGATTTTGTTTTAATATTCTGACATTGTGGAAAAAAATGTGGTTTCAATATTCTCATGGGAAAATGCCGCGGTTGAAAATGTGTATTTCTGAGACTCTCCATTTTATAGGGAAATGGATTTTTCACAGTGCACGCTGGAACAGGGACCAGAGTGGCTGGGGAATGGCCATTCTTGCAGGTATTCAAACCTCAGCTGAACATGGCCCTGAGCAACTCCGTGTAATTGGACCTGCTCAGAGCAGGGAGCTGGACTCGAGCTTTTCAGAGCCAACCTACGTTATTTTGTATTCTGCGATGTATGGGATGGGAAGAGGCTTGCTACAGCACAGGGGAATGAAATCCTAAGATTTTTTTTTTTCTCCATTTCACTCTCTTCTCCACAGAAAAGCATGAAGTGTAAAACAATAAATTTCAAAAACCTAAAAACATTCCAAGGCACTCTCTCATATGGCAAAAGGGTGGTGGGGTCATTTGGTCTTCCTTTTTTAATACAAACTTTTTTTCCTTTTCAATCTAACATCAAACAGCTCCAGTTTGAAGCCAGACCTGAAGGATTTGTCCTCCCTGGGCCTGGCCTACTCTTGCAGGGGGACGATGCTGCAATCCAGGCGGAAACTTCACAGCGCTGGGTGGAAGGCACACAGTGGGGACCCACAGCAGCACCGGCTTCCCTGCCTCTGCTTTTCCCACTTGCTTTCTCCTCAGATCCAAACAGGATTCTCTGCCTCTGCAGCAGGATCAACATATGCTCCCATTCTTTCAGGTTCGAGGCAACCTCCTTTGGAGGGAATATTTATAGTGTGTCCCACATGGCACCAGCTGGGAGGCATTGCTCTGGATATAAGTGCTTTTGCCCAGTCCAAAGAGCTATTTGTGACTTTGGGTGCCCCTAATGCCATTCATTAACTTCAGATTTACTAACCTTCAAATAGTTTCTACTTCCTCGATGAGGGAGACACTAGCACTGTAGAAAAAAGCAGCTCATGACACTGCAATCAACAACTGTTACGGGAAGCGGAGAATAAAGTTCGCACAGACAACATTAAATCTGTTACCTGCTAAATCCTGAGTACTTGATTTTTGCAGTGGCAATCATTTTCCTTTAACGTTGTTTCCTGTTATGTATTTTATTGAGATGGAGTTTATCTCAGGCCAAAATCCCTACGGATACCATCTCCTGTGGTTATTTCCCCTGAGGCAGATTGGAAATATCTGGATAGTGTGCCTGTTTGAACTGTAATTTAAAATCTCCATTTTAATTGCACCAGTGTAAAAACCGATGGGCAGGTTTATATGTCAGGTGTGGATATGGGCACCTGGCTCCATCCAGAGAATTACAAATGCCGAAGAGCCAAATGCTGGACCTCAAATCCTGCAAGGGCACCGGTGAGGTTCTTGGGACACCCACTAACTCATCAGCCACTGTCCCACCTACACAGAAGTCCTTACTGCACCCTCACTTGTTAAGGCTGAGCAACAGCTTTCTCCTGCAGATCTCTGCATTAATCTGCTTAGTTTAATTAAACAAATCTCCAGATTCAATTAGCGGTGATAGTTAAGACTTCTGCAGATGTTTAAGCAAATGTCCTGCTGATTTTAATGCATGCCTGTCACCAGGCGCTTCTGTAAGAATGGCTGTATCTGTTCCCTTGGTTTGCTCATTTGCCTGACCCTGGTGGGCTTGGACTTAATTAAGATGTAGCAGAGCCATCAGGAGAGGAGGCAGCCCAGGAAACAGCTGCCATCACGGGGCATCTCATTGAAAGTCTCCCAGTTCCCATGCTCTTGCCCTCCTACCTCTGTTTAAAAGTACCACAGTGACTTTCCACAGGGAGAAGGGCGTCTCAGTGAAATGAAGGAAGGAAAGGAAAAAAAAAATTAGCCTAATTCTTGACATTTGCTACTTTTGACTTCTCCAGCAATGACGGAGCCTTTCTGTTTTTTTTCCTTTCCATTCACTTTGACCCTGCTCCAAAACTGCTTCTGCCTCTTTATGTGGATTTCAGTGCTTCCATTTCTATTTTCTTTTCAAACACAGCACACATAAACCAGCCCACCTGTATAACCACAGGAGGTTCTTCTTAGGAGAGCTTTGGTCCCCAAGAAAAGTGACAAGCCCAGTTCCACATTCAGCCTGTCCAGTGTAGGGAGACTGTTAGATTCATCACTTTTTCCATGGTGCAAGTAATTTAGGTTTGACAATTTCATAGTCTCTTCGCTGCCATGATCACGCTGTTCTTGGTTGCAAAACCTAGTTTGCATTTGCAAAAGCTGCATGAGCTGGACCCTTCTTAACACATTACTTTATTCCTAAATCCTGTTAGAGCCTGGGGACGCAGCAGTTGGTCCCAGACACCATGACCTCCTCCTTATTTTAGCTTGCTCCTCTGCTTCTTATTTCCACATGAGTTGCCTGCGTTGGGCACTTCTGATACTTGAGAAAACAAAGCAATACCTTCTCAAAGCAAAACCTTCCTTTTTCTAAGGCTGTTGGGTGCAGCTACATGACAGCCGTGGTCTCAGCTATTTCTTGAACAAGCTCTGCACTGGAAGCGCAAAATCATGGCTGTTTATTAACAGTAGTTGTAAGTGGTGTTTTACAGAGGATATGTCCCACGTTGCCACGTGCAGAGACGTGAAGTAAATCTGATCCCTGCTGTTTACAGACTGTGCAACTGAATCATCACTGTAGGTTATTCTAAAGGTCGCCATCACAGTTGCTGTTTTAGAAAAAAAAAGATAAGTCTAGAGGAATTATGCTTAAGGCCCCCATCTCAGCACGTTCTCCCTTGTTTTTTTTTCCTTTAATGTTTTTTTCTTTTCTTTTCTAGCCGAGGAAGTGACAGATGTTATTAAGTTTCCTTTCTGTGAGATTTCAGGGAGTAATCACAGTGATTTGAGTCTCTGTTTCGCCAGTTGCTAATGCAAACATTGTTTTGGGTTCGGTTAATTAAGTGGAATGATTTTAAGATCAGCATTCACCTTAAAAGCACTAAAGACTTCTTTCTGAATAAATGATAGCTATAAATACCGGAAATACCCAACATATATTTTCCTTAGGAATACACAGTATTTGCCTCTGAGTGCTTATGATGAACTTTAGCTTCCAAAATGCCTCAAGAAATGCTTTCTACTTCACTGCAGGACTCATCCTCCCTTTATTCTCCCATTGCTTCTATCCAGAGCTGTGCAACTAATTGATTTTTCATTTCCCTGGCAGTTAAGAAAAAGAAACAACTTCCCGTACTATTTTTGTTTTTAACTGAGGTCCCTAAAATGTGAAAATACATTTCACATTGGCCAATGAAATTTAGCTGGAACAGGACTAAAAAAATAAAAGTCAAGAAGAATACAAATTTGCATAAAAAGTCCAACACAGTGCATTAAAAAAAAGCAAGATCGACATTTTCCAGGCTGCTGTGAGCAATCTGGTGAAATGGCATAGACTCTGTAGGACATTATCGTGTCAGCTGAATCTGATTTGTTGCTTTCCCATGCTTATGAACCAATTGCACTTTCTTCACTCTACAGATCATGGACCGCTGCTCTGGCCGCAGCCCCCATGTTGTGCTGAGCAGAATGCATGTTCTTGCAGTGTCTTGTCCTGAAGAGATTTATTAACTGCGTCGGGCAAAAGCCTTGTAATTAAGGATCCAATTAGGAAAGAAGACTGGTGCTGGTCTCGCTTTGCCCTCAGTGAAATCCGGCTAGCTGCAACACATTTTGAAAATCCTTTTCAGTGCTAATGCTTAGACCTTGATATTTCACTACTTTGGGGAATGGTTAGTCCTACTCAAAACTCACACTTGAATTCTGCTTGCGTTGTCCTGGGGTGTTGCTTTGCTCCTCAGACATATCCTGGACAATATCTCATAGGATTTTCATGGATTTTGCTACATGCAGACATACATGGGCTGAATAGACATAGGTTCCTGTTAAAATCATCTGCAACCAGGCCCTTACAGTACAGTAGGGCCGGCAGGATCTAGTTGTTACATCCCAAAAGGGTTTTATAACATGAAGTTAATTGTATCTGATGTTTCAACTCCTCTGTTCTGTAGAGCTCATAATGAGACTCTGGCAAACAATTTCTTCTGAATAATTTGTTGCCTGAATTCAACCTCTTTCCCAGCTGACAAAAGCCACGAATAGACTGCAATTCCTTCAATATATTCAGTGCCTGAATGAATGGAAATAATTTTTTCCCCAGCTTGCCCTTCTTGGTTGGGAGGTCACTTACAAACACAACACTGCAGTTCCCAGCTACTTCAGCAACTTCTATCTTTGTTTGTGTTACGTTTGAGGAACCCACAACAATTTATTGTCGTTTAGACAATTATTCTATCACCCGATGACCCCACTCCACCTGGGAAGGGGAACTGGGAAAAACAAGGAAACACAAGGGTTGAAATATAAATAGATTTAATTGAATAAGACTAAATAATTAATATTACTAATACTAAAGAACCAATATTGGTCTCGATACCAATATAAAATATATGAGGATTGTACTCTGCATCTACTGGCTTCCCTTGGACAACTAGATGGGTGACCTTGTCATAAAAGGACATTAAGTTAATTAAATGGGACTTTCCCCTCATGAACCCATGCTGGCTATGACCAATGACTGCATTGTCTCTCAAGTGTTTTTCAATAACTCCGAGAATAACCTTCTCCGTAATTTTACCAGGCACTGAAGTGAGACTGAGAAGCCTGTAATTACCAGGTTTTTCCTTCTTACCTTTCTTGAAAATTGGGACAACATTTGCCAGCTTCCAGTCGACTGGTACCTCTCCAGGCTCCCAAGACCATTGAAAAATAAAGGAGAGAGGTGCTGTGATGATATCAGCCAGCTCTTTCAGTACCCTGGTACGAATCCCATCAGGTCCCATAGGTTTATACACATCCAGCTGGAGCAGCAAGTCTCAAACAAGTTCAGAGTTGGCTGGGATTTTATTATTCCCCTGGTCACAATCTTCCAACACAGGGCTCCCAGAGTCCATCATCGATGTTAAAGACAGAGGAGAAGGTGGCATTAAACATCTCTGCTTTGTCTATGTCCATATTCCTGAGGTGACCGACCTCATCAAATAATGGACCAGTGTTATCTCTGATTCTCCTTTTGCTGTTAACATATTTCAAAGAGCTCTTTTTGTTGTTCTCCACAGTGCTGGCAGGTTTGAACTCTAATAGACCTTTGGCTGCATGAGTTTTCTCCCTACAGTGGTGAACAGCATCTCTGTAGTCCTCCTGTGTCACCTGTCATTGCTTCCAATGTCCATACACTTTCCTTTTCTGCCTAAGTTCTAGAAGATCGCTGCTCACTCAAGCCAGCCTTCTGCCCCACTTGCTTGACTTCTGACACTTTGGGACTGCCTGCTCCTGTGCTCTTTAAGAGGTGGCTCTTAAGAAGTGACCAGCTTTCACGGACCCCAATACCTTTAAAAGCAGATTCCCGGGGGACACGACTAACTAGTTCCTTCAGCAGCCTGAACTGCTCTCCCCACATCCAGGGTTATTTCAGGGTCTTATTTCAGTGGACACCAGTTTCACTACAAGCATGAAAAATTTCTAATATTGATAATAACACAATGAGACAAAGCATTACATTTCTTCGTACTGGTCCTGTGGTTTTTATTCAGAGAGACTGTGGTCTTCAGATATTACTGCAATAAAAAACACAGCGAGATGCCATGACCTGACAGCTGAGTTTTCCATGTGCATCACAGAGCTTTCTCACCTATTTCGAAATAAGAGGACAAGCATACATGATACCTTCCCTGCTTATATTCTTCTGGACGACTATTTTCAGCACAGGGAGTTTCCAGAAGTTGTGGTCCATTTTTTTCATAGCCCTAACGGATGTCTCTTCTAAGTACTGTCTTGTACCCTCAGTGTCCCTTGGAAAGGAGTTCCTCAAGTTTACACCTGAGGTATGACAAGTTGCCTCCTTTCATTTATTCTGGACTTGATATCAAGCAGCATAATTTGTTGACCCCTATTTCTTATATAGTCAGTCACTATTCACTTGCTTCAGACCACTCGGGATTTGGTAGAGCTCTATCACATGCCCTCCCAAAGATGAGGAATCCCAGCCTACGTGATTTATCGTTGCTCATAGGGAAGCTGTTCCAGATCTCTGATCATTCCTCATCCTTTTTTGAACTTTCTCCTGTTCTGCTCCATCCTTTTAGAGACGTGGGACCAGAACTGCACACTGTACGCAGGTTGGTGGCAGTCCATGGATCGTTTTGAGAAGCACAGTGATATTCTCTATTTCTTTCCTTATAGTTACAAATGCATTAAGCTGGCACTTTCATGCCTTGTTTCTGGCATGCCTACCAGGTCTCTTGCTCCCAAGGGGTAACAGCCAGCTCTCAACCCATCATTTTATACATGAAGATACGATTGTTCCTTCCCTGTTGTATCACTCCACATCTGCTTTCATCTGGTCCTGCAGTTTTCCTTGCTCCTGTAATAAATTATTTATTTTTGAGAGCAATTTCAAAAGTGTTGTTCGCTTGCATGACTTTTAATTAAAACTCTGGAAGTTTTTGCCTTTTTTTATTTTATTTTTTACTTATTTTAACTAACCACCCTCCAAATAAAACAACACCGGAGAACAGATGTGACTTGGGGAAACATTTGGTGAGAGAAGATTGGGCAGAAATATTTTCTGACCCCCATCGAAGCTGACAAAGAGGGCCAAGAAAAATGAGCTGTTTAGTAGAGTTGATATTTTTGGTGGAAGAGAGAACGCTGCTAACGAAAGCAATTGCTTAATAAAGGTAGCTTCTTGTAGAAGAGCCTGCCACCGTGTCTTGTTTGAACAACTACATGGTGTTGCAGTAAGCGCTACTGTCTAAGCAGCTCAGTGCTGTGGCCTGTCATGTTCTGATACCTCCAAAACCACCCCATAGAGGCAATATAATTAACATTAGTGATCCACCATTATTCAAACAGCAATCTTTGTTTTTTTTTTCTTCTTTTTCTAGAGGCTTCCTATTTCTGTTTTACCCTATACCCATGTGGTTAAGAGTGAAGGTGCAGAAATTATGCTCAGCTCCTTCTGACAGGAAGAGAGGCCACATTCTCTCAGGGCAAACAGGGCATTAAGGCTCCTCACAGGCCAGTGGAAAATGGAATTTTCACCTACTGCAGGTGGTTTCAAAAGCAGAGACAGAAAAAGAATCAGGATGGTTTTTCATCTGCTGCCCCCAGGAGTGATAATTCAGTTTGTCGTTGTGACTTGGGGAGGAGAACAAAAACACATTAAGTCTTTCCAGCTGACTGAGCTTTACAAAATGCGTCCATTGAAGGTGTGAGAGCGCCTGAAAGCATGTGATGCTCTTTGCTGTGCAGTATTCAACAATGGCAATTTTGTTTCGTCTCTCCCCAGCGAGTTCATTCCACTTAGTGCATGTATTTCTCAGCAACATTCACTTTACAGCTCACCCAACTCCCTACTATGCACAGCTGATAATCTGGTTTCTAGAAAAAAAATAAATCCCCAGTGATACTTTAAAACTAAGAGGGGTGAGTCATCTCTTTAATTTAAGCCATGGTACTATCTGAACCAGTAACTTCTTTAGCTCAGAGAGAAACCAGGGCTGCCTATACCTTCTTCCTTCTCTTCTGTGTTTCGAACTGCATGAAGAAACTCACTCCACGTGGCTCCCACACTGCTCTGCTCGCTTCAGACGTGACCATGCTGCAACCATTTCTCATCTATTTACTGCTTCCTTTTTCCTCATGAAAAGTTCATATTAACCCAGTTTCTTTGCAAAAGAAAAATGATCATTCTCGCAGATCTATGAGGTGCTAATTAGCTTCCATGGCTGGGTGTTTGCAGCAGACATGATTCTCCTGTCTGCAAAGCATTATCATGGTATAGAAAATGAATAGAATAGAATAGAATAGAATAGAATAGAATAGAATAGAATAGAATGGAAATTTCAGTTGGAAGGGACCTACAACAATCATCCAGTCCAACTGCTTGACCAATTCAAGGCTGACCAAAAGTTAAAGAGTGTTTTTAAGGGCCTTGTCCAAATGCATCTTAAGCACTGACAGGCTTGGGGCATCGACCACCTCTCTGGGAAGCCTGTTCCAGTGTTTGACCACCCTCTTGGTACAGAAACACTTCCTAATGTCCAGTCTGAACATCCCCTGGTGCAGCTTTGAACCATTCCCACATGTTCTGGCCCTGGATTCCCAGGAGAGGAGCTCAGCACCTCATTAATGTGCAGGACAGGTACTGGCATTGTCCTGGCTAAAGAGAGGGAAACCTGTACTTAATGTCATATCTTGGATTAGCTCTGTGTGTGTGTGTAGTAACACCAGGCAACACTACAAGCCAGCAGTGTGCTCTTGTGGTGATAAAGGCCAACTACATACTGGGCTACATTAGCCAAAACGTCAAGGAAACTGATTATTCCTCTCTATTTGATACTGTTGAGACTGCGCCTGAAGTATCGTGCAGAATTTTGGGTTCTCCGGGATAAGAGATATCTAGCAAGGTACCACTAAGGTGATCAAGGGGCTGGAGCACGTCATGGGTTTCTCTTGTCTAGGGAAGAGAAGTCTCATTGCTGTCATCAGTTGTCTGAAGGAGGATGTCTCAGGGATGCACAGTGGAAGGACAGGGCCAGGGGAACTTACAACTGGAAATGAGGAAAAATTCTTGCCCATAAAAGCAGTGCAGTCCTGAGACGCCCTTTCAAGAAGAGAAGGTCTGTAGAGAAGTCCTTGTGTCCATGTGGTTTAAAACAAGAGGTTTAGCTCAAAAGAGAGGTTCTTTCCCATCGCAGAGCTTTCCTGTGCAATTACTCTCAGTGGTAAAGAAGTCTGCAAACACCATTTCATTGAGATAAAGACCCATCAGCGTCTTTCATCTTGGTGGAAGGATTTGCAGGGCCCCCTCCCCAGCATTGGTGCTGGAAGCAGCCCTGGTATAGGTAGGGATGCAGCAGTCCTTACCAGCAGGAGCAGTGGAGGAGAAGGAGGAAAACACTGTCTTTCTATTCATGAATTCCTTGCCTGGGTCCTTCAGCCCCCAGCCCCCATGAGTGCCCTCCAAAAAAACCTGAACATTTTGTTTTCTCATGACAGCTACAACCCTTCTGAACATGTTATACTTGGGCAACATCCTACTACAAAAGTACTTAAAATGATCCCAGTCCCTTTGAGGCAATGCCCATCTTTCTGCCATGTCTAGATCACATGAAGTATCCCCCAACTATACATCTTCAAAAAAATCGTAATAATATTCGAGGACTGTATATTTAGGGGTAGAAGTAACATCTGTGTTGGGATGCAGGGGCTTTTCTCCAGGCTTTCTAAATCAGCAGGGATTGCTGAAAGCCCATTAGCTACATTCATGTACCTGTCTGATCCAGGAATGAATGTAAAAAAGTCCAGGTTACTGGGGCTTGCAATCTAAAGTTCATCTCTGCCTCCTCACTCTTGGCTGGGCAGAAGGGGAACAGCTTTCCTGTGCAAAACTTGACATTAAGATCGAAGAATTGTTGCTGTATGCAGAGATATTTTCTGTAGCAGAGCTTTGCTATGACTGATGCTATGTATTAAAACCGATTAGTATTCACAGCAGAACAGATGTGGAGGTTCAGAGCAAAGCTCTGTTGTGAAAAATACAATTGAAAAAAACCCCATAATTTTGAAATGCTGCTGTTTGATTTTCCCCTGAGTGTTAGTTCTACACTTCTGATTGAGATCCCAAACACCGCCTCGGAGGAGTGCAAACAAACAATCTTTGAGTTAAATCCCTTCTGCCAGGCAACACAGCCCAAAGCGGTGAGCGCGGTCCTGCCCTTCGCTGCGGCGCCGGGGGTGCACCGGGTGGAGGACAGGGGCAGGAGGGATGGAGGGGTGGAGAGGGTATGGCATACCTCATGCTGCTGTGTTACAGAGAGCCAGTGGCATTTTCTTCCCTTCCTCCTGCCTGAGGGAGGCCCAAGACGGCTCTGCTTCCTGAGGCTGGCCATATTAAATGCAACTATTTCCCCTGGGGCTTGACAAATTAATTTCTGCAAAAAATGAAGCGGAAGATAAACATTCCTCTATGTGACACTAAACACAGTGACTTTGCAGGGCAAAGCTGGAGTGCTCCCTGCAGTGAGCTGGTGGGGATGCTCCTGCCAGAGCCCTCACTGCAACATTCCCGGGGTCACGAATCCCATTCTGCTAGGAAAGCTGAGGACACTGAATGGGATACAGGAGGCAGAGCAAGTTCCATCTCCACATTCAAACAGAGGACTTTCCCCCAGAAAAGTTCATTAACACTTGAGAAACCTCTGCTCACATCAAAAGTTATTATTAATGCCACCAAATTTTTTAATTACAATTGCAAAAGCCGCAGCCAGCACTCAGAGGCTTTGTACTTGGCTGCCTCAGCTGGGAGAGGCACCCATACTTGGCAACCAAAGCACATGACTTTTTTGGTTATTCAGGTAGGTTTTTCAACTCTACTTTATAATATTTCCTTCCTCAAGCTTCTGGAAGCCACTTGGCCACTGCTTAGCAGGAGGGGAGCTGTGACAATGTCCCCAGACACGTCCCAGCAGGCACAAATTGGAATGGGAGTGGGTTCAGGACAACGCAGGAAGACCATGCTAAAAGGATTACAACTGGGCTACGTGACAAGTATAACTCACTGCTGCTTAGTGGTGTTATCAACACTGATAACAATTTCAGACGAATGGGAGACTACCCGGAATTACACATAATTAGATATATGTAGGTATAACAAATGTATAACAGAGTACATAATAAAAACGATGGGCCATTATTTAACTTACACAGCAAGCATATCCCATTCGAAGAAGCACATTTTAATTAGGGCTGGACAGACAATTTCCACCATGTAGGAAGCACTAATGCTTCCATACTTAATTTAATTGTGAAGTGGAAAGAAAAGGCAACATTTCAACATCGCTTCTGGAAGATGAATCCCCCCTCCCACCCAAATTCTTTCAACTGCCTTGAAGGCGTGGATGTTCAAAAGTCATGTTGTGGTTTTACCGCCTAAACAATGTAATGGAGGGTGGGTTATGGAATACATTAGTCTCAATGAAGAATATAATGTATTGCTGCAGTCACATCAAACCCATATTACTCAAAAGATCACATACAACTTTATTTACACAAAAGGAGAAAGGCAGAGGAATTGGTGGAGGGGGAACTGCTCCTTGCTTAAAACCTCCTTTGCATAGCAATGTTCTGTTTCCTCTGGTTCCAGTCTTACTCTGTGCAGTTTTCATCCACAAGCATTTTCAGAAGGGAAAAAACCCAAATGTTTGGCCTAATTTACAGGTCCCTCTGCTAGTGAGGGACATGGGACCAGGAAGGGTGAGGTGGATGCTGTGGTCAAGCCAGTGGTTGTGCCAAGGAGCAGTGGTGGAGCACCAGCCGCGCTGAGAAGCCTGGCTCTGAGCAGCTTGTGTGCCAGGCTCCAATCTGTGCTGCTTTGAAGGCTGATGAAAAGCTGGAGAATATCCAGAAAAGGACAACAAAACGTGGCCAGTGGCTGGAGATGATACTTCACAAGGAAATGGAGCTTGTTCTGCTCCAATTATTGAGGAGTGTGAGGTGACTGGATTTAGTGCATGCAGCCTTCAGGGGATACAAATGTTGAAAGGTTTTTTCTTAACTGAATGGGAGAAGAAAAGGCTAATGTTTCTGGCAGTGTCTTGGGATTGGGCCTGGGGGTTTGCATTACCCAATAGCAGATTCTTGAGACCAGTGCAAAGGAAATGCATTTGGCTGGCCAAGTGCTGTGGGGAAAGCAGGTCCCACCGTGTGGTGCCCCGTGCCCCAGCCGTGGAGGAGGAGCAGAACGGAAGAGCTGGGATGTGGGGGGACACCCTGCAAGGGGCAAGCTGGGGATGGGACAAAGATGAGCGAAAGGACCTAATGGCACTGTGCCTCACTGTGGTAGTGTCTGCCCCTCGGCCTCCAAACACGGGACACCCAGAGGCGGTGGTGAGCAATGCCAATACCAAGAGACCGATGCCACGACTCTTGGCGCAGAAGCACGAGCCATTTTTGCAGGCCTCCACGTGGTAGCTGCAATGGGAGCCCCAGAAAAGCAGAGCATTGACATCTGCAGCAGCCATCTCATGCTCTTAGATCTAAATTCACTCAGAAAGAACCCTTCTTCAGGTATGGCTGATGCACTGTGCTCTTATACCTGCTCTGGCTAAGGTGCTGGAGGTCCCTGGCTGGGAGTCAGCCTCTTACCATAGATACACGCAAACATCTCTTCACCTGGAACAGCAGCACCATAAACCATCATGAACAGGCTTTCATTTTTCTTTTCTCACTCTTTTAACTTAGTAGAAAGAGCCCTAGATCGGTTTGCTTGTGTTGACAAATCCTGAACTGCCATGGGGTACTTGAAGTGGGAATGGGGGATAAGGAAATTCCCACCTGTGTTCCCATGTCTGTCTTTCCTGGCACTGCTCAATGAAGGTGCCAGACCTACTCTACTGACTTAGAGATTTGAAGGGCAACCACTTGATACTGCACGCGGCAAGCAAACCTGGCTTTGGCAAAAGAGGGGCAGCATGTGCCTGTGAATGACTTAAAAGTGGCTCCTTGATTTTTTTAATGCCTTTTCTAAATCTCTGCGCACCGCTCGGTCTCCCCCATCCCACCTCAGCCTTCAAAACCTAAGTAGGTTTAAATGACAGGCCCAGGCCGCTGCTCCTGTTTTAAGCCCATTATGTAATGCTTAGATACCATGACGACAAGCGCATTATAAATTTGTATAAATACACCAGAACCACGTTCTTCTGCTATGCAAGGTGCCCTTGAAAAGCTTATGTTCTTTAGCCTTTCTCTCTGAACAAGACTGCCACCTCTTCCTCTTTTGCACCAGAGCAGTGTTTTGCTGCCTGTAAGCACCAGGCAGCTCTGAAAGATCTGCAAAAAAGAGCAAGGCCATCCCCAGGAAGCCTAAATGTACCTGCACTGGAAAAGGTCTAAGGGTCCACAAATTGAGAAAACTAGATGTCAGCTTAGTTTGCAGTTATGAATATGCAAGGAAGGAGAATCTATTGTAGTCTTTGCAATGGTGTTCAATATCTTAAGTTAAATCCCCATCAATTAATGGCAGGAGGTCTAAGAACATTTCCCTGAAGCGACTGTAAATGTAATTTGCTGTAATTATGAAGCCCTTTCTATTGCCACAGTGGCTTAAAATGGCTTCAGTCTACCTGAGAATTGGGTTAATAGATTGTGACTTCAGCTCACGTATCAGTTTTCAAAGAGCTGGTAGATTACCATAGTTACTTATTTGGGTTACCCAGAGGTGGATGAGGACCCCACTGTGTTGGGTGCTGTGTGAGCACAGAAGCACCCCAGGGCAAAAGACCACTCCAAACGCAAAGAGCCCAGCATCTCAATCCACTGTTTGTCCTCCTATGAAACTAATTCCTCTTCCCTTGAAACGTGGCTGGAGTGGGCAAGGAAGGCAGCGAGGCATTAATGTTTTTATCAAGAATGCAGGGAGAATATCCGTAGCCAATGGACACAGTGTTGTGTAACAATGATCCAGACGACATCTTGTGGGCTAAGCTTTTGTCAGTGCACTGCTTTGATTTAATAGGGCACAATCTGTTTAGCTGGAGCATTTGGCTTCTAGGTATACGAGCTTGGGAAATATCTGAATGTTAACTTCCACATTCCTGTCTGCTTTCTAAACTTGTCTGAATGCTCAAATACATGCTTGAAGATGCCTGTTCTTATTCCAGATGGCATCTCATTGGAAACAGTCATGCCCAGTGTGTGCAAGTAGGCTGTGATGTGCGGAAATGTTTACTAGGCAATCATAGGTCCTTTGGCTCCTCCGGCTGCTGCCAAGGGTCCAGTGTTGCTTCTCCTAACTAAAGGGAGAAGCTCAGCTTCTCCACTTCACAGCTCCAGTGAGGCTCTGGACAGCCACAGGCACATTCAGTGATGCACATTGCTAGTGGTGGCCAGATCACAGCCACATCCAGATCACTACGTATCACAGGGGACTATGTGTCGTAGTGATGAGCAGGTATTTGCTCCACAGGCAACACATCTGAAATCTATCTCAGCAGACTTTCTGCTGCCAGGGTGCATTCTACACACCATAGGATCAAGTCATAATGGGGCAGGTGAGCACACAACACCCCACCTTGTGCTGGAGGCGCAAGGACTCTGCCCCGTGTGTGTGACCACGAGGCTGACAGACTGGAGCTACCTGGCTCAGAGGATATGACATAAAGTTCCACATTACTAAAGTTTAAGGCTGCCCCTGGGTGACCAGAAGATGTAGGAAACAAATTTAATTGACTTTCCATAGAGTATGCATTCCCAGTGGCTCCAGGAGCGTTTGAACAATATCTGCTCTGAAAGCCCCTGAGCTCTGGGCATAGCCTACCCTAAGCACGGATGAGTAGCCACCTCTGCATTGTAATTACTCCTGTGCCAAGAGTAATATATCAGGCCATTTAAGAAGGCAACTAAGGATTCCCCTGGGTTTCAGCATGCTTTGAAATTGTCAGGTAACTCAGGTTCACACATTTTTCCATTCTTAGGGGTAACTACAGGGAAGGTGTAACAAGAGTGATTTGCCCCAGGTATTTGAACTCTCTTATTTTTATAATACCTTACATTTCCATGTCTTATCCAGGGTCAGATTTGTTCAGGTCATTATGGCCTGACCTTGGCACATTCCAAGATTTTTTCCCCTATTATTATTATTATTTCCTTCTCTGCTGTTTAAAGAAATTCTCCATCCATTTTAACAAACTACTCCACTAGCTAGAAAAGTTGGACATATTTTAAGAACTATGTGGCCAGGAGGGTTTTTCCAAAGTGCTTGGGTATCTGCTAGAATAGCTGTCAACATGGAAAAATGCTAATAGCAAAATGCTAAGATGAAAATTTAAGATATACAAAGGGCAAGATATTAATTTTCTGATTCACCGACAGAGGTCCTTGCTCAGTCTCTCTCGTGGAAATGGTATTGAGTGAGAAACATTACCAGCTGAGATAAAACCATGTGGGATTTGCTTTCTTTGCTACGGAAAATAGTGGGAAAATAATGTAATGGGCCCCAGACTGCTGCAGATCCCTGCAGCAGAATCTGACCATCTCCTGCATAAAGCTCCCACTGTGGAGACCACCAGCTTGGGGCTGCGCAGGGGTGTGGGATGGGGGGAGCTCCTCCAGGCCCCCAGCTCAGCTCATCCACAATAAAGCCTGGGTTCCTGGGCAGCGGGGAGCGGCGTGCCTTTACTAGCAGGAAAGAAATTTGCTGCAATAACTATGCTTGTCCTGTACCTAGCCAGTGCAGCAGTGGAATGCCCTCCCAACTGATCTCATCTGGGATTTTGTTTGCTCCCCTCCCTGCCCTGGCTCCCCGACATTTTCATTCTCTGCAGACTCACCATCTGTTGGAGCTATTCTTCTGTGCATGGGCATGAAGAGCTGATTTTTCAGTTCTCCCAGTGGACTATCTCCAGGAAGGGCAAGGGCATGAAACTGTAATTTAACTGAATCGCGTCTCTGAGCTGGAAACTCGGACAGCCCTTATTGCTACATCCATTCTCCTTTATGATTTAAGCCTGGATATTACAATGGTAAATACAAGTCCCAGTTCCTTTCCTTTTGGCTTAGGAAGTATTCTACCAGCAACAAGTTAATGTTATCACCTAGATCTTGATATTATTAGTATTATTATTGGTTATATATATATAATTATGATAATAATTATTAATTTGGGCTCTTGCAGCATTGAAGGCCAAGCAAAACATAACAGCATAAAAGAACCAGTTGCTCTTCTGAGACCCCAGAGGTGCAACTGCACTCGGATTGCTCTCAGCATCCAGCCTGCAATTTTACTCCTGGTGAGCGCTTGGCTGCGCACCTCGGGGTTAGACGGAAGCCTACTCAGTGCATCTTTGCTGAGCTGAAAACATTGACTCTGTAACATACAGAGCTGCAGCAAATTGGCTGTTCTGTTTTGAAATCATGGTGTCAATGCAGGAGAGGCTCGCCAACCCAGCAGAGCTAGAAAAATCTGGTATACTCCTTTTGTAAGCCACTGGCTTTGGTCTTACTTTCCTCAGAGCTGATTGAGCCCATGCAAATTTGTCTTGCAAATCACACCTAAATTTTGCATTAGTTTCCCAATTGCATATTTGACAGAGTGAAAAACTCATATACAGTGGTATGATCCAAGAAGCCCCCTGGGTTTGCCTAGCAAAAAGCAGTTTTCTACCTACAGAAAATGCATAGGGAAGACTGACGCTCTCAGGCCTCACACACTGAGGATGCAGGAATCATCCGGGACTCAGCATGAAGGCAAGGGGGCCTTGGGTGGCAGAAGGAAGTGGGATGGTGAGCAGAGAATAATCATTGCATCTTCCTAGAAACCTTCAGGTTCCTGCTCAGACCTCCAAGGTATGTGGAACATGTCCCACAGCTCTCTCATCCTGTGGCAGACACATAGGCAACTGCAGGGTCACAAAAGGTCCAGGGCTCAAAGGTTTGTTTGCGTAATGTTATTCCAGTTCAGAATCTTGCTTTCTCCTTGCCACCCTCATTTTCTAGTGCTCTGTATGAGATTTACAGCCCCCCAAAATATGAGATTCCGCTGTGCCATCACTCCACTTAGCTCAGAACAGCTGTTGGGGCTTGCAGCAACATGAGCCACATCACAGCCATCTGTAGCCACTGCATCCCATGTATGTTCTTGGTGGCACATGGACACATGGCAAGTCCAGCCTTGCCCTTCCAGGTCCCAGCAATACCATGTGCAGGGGCAGCGTTAGCTTCTGCTAACACTCCAAGTGCAGTGTTCAGTTTTGGGCCCCTCACTACAAGACAGACATTGAGGTGCTGGAGCATGTCCAGGGAAGAGCGATGAAGCTGGTGAGGAGTCTGGAGCACAAGCCTTATGAGGAGCAGCTGAGGGAGCTGGGGTTGTTCAGCCTGGAGAAAAGGAGGCTGAGGGGAGACCTCATCGCTCTCTACAGCTACCTGAAAGGAGGCTGTAGCCAGGTGGGGGTCGGTCTCTTCTCCCAAGTAACAAGTGATAGGACAAGAGGAAACGGCCTCAAGTTGTGCCAGGGGAGGTTTAGATTGGATATTAGGAGAAATTTCTTCACCAAAAAGGTTATCAAGCATTGGAACAGGCTGCCCAGGGAAGTGGCTGAGTCACCATCCCTGGAGGTATTTAAAAGACAGGTTGACGTCGGACTTAGGGACATGGTTTAGTAGTGAACTTGTCAGTGTTAACGTTAACAGTTGGACTTGATGATCTTAAAGGTCCTTTCCAACCAAAATGATTCTGTGATTCTAGGGCTATACCCTGCTGTTTTCTGCTGTAACTTTGCTGGGGACAAGCAAGTGTGCCGGCCTCCAGGGCCACCTGCAGGTACATAAAGGTGTTCACCAGTGGCTAATGCAGGGTCTTTTCCCAACAGTGTCACTCGAATAGTAGATATTAGCTGTCCCTACACAGCCTCATTCTGCTTGGAGGATCAAGCCATCGCAAGCTGCAACCACACTTTTCTTTGTGCTTCCAGGTGTAGTAGAACCTGGTACCCCCTTGGATGCTGGCCATGGACATGTGTTTTCTGGGATGAAGCACATTTGTTATAGTCACTGATGGTCCTGAACTCCAGTGTGGACAGGGTGTGTTTCCCTGTGGATGGTCAGAGAGAGCAGCACAGCTCCCTGCTCTCTTCTAATTCTCTCTAGGCATCCTCTCAGAGCCTCTGCTGGTGACAGACACAGGTAGGTATGCTGCGAGGCAGTTGCTCTCCTGTTCCGGAGCTGTAGGTCCTGGAGACTGCAGTCTCTCAGGTGTAGCTGCCATAGAGCTGGGGCAGGACATCCTTGTGCATCCTTCAAGGTGGTAACAGTGAATGGAAGCACTGGCTTCAGGAGGCTGAGACACCACAGTTAAAATGAATCAATTACAGCAATGATTCTGATTTCAAACCAGCTTCAGACTTAATTCTCATTGATTTTAGTTTTACCAGTCAATCACAGAGAAGCAGTGGGGTAGAAGCATTGGTGATGAGGTGAAATCAGTGTCCCTCAAAGGGATAGAGCCTCAATAAATTACCAATTAACATCAGTAAGCTAAAAATGTCAGTGATTAACCAGAGAGAGTGCAAATGGGAGCTGTGAAATTGGGAGTTGCAATAGCAGGGCAGCCAGTTATTAATGAGCTGTGGCAGCAATCAGAATGGCCTTATTGTATTAAAGCACTCACTCTCATGCGGATTGTGCTAGCTGACTTGTCAATGGCATATTAAAAAAAAAAAAAACAACCCAAAACAAACAATCAAGTTTCATTTTAGACACTGAGGATTATAACAGACAAGGTACAAACACAATTGCTTCAGATATGACCCCTAGCTTAAGTTGCTGTTATGACATAAAAGCCTGCCTGTATTAGCCCATGGAGGGAATTGACAGGCTTGGCTGTCACTGGAGCCATCATGTCCTTAAAAAGGCTCAGGTTTCAGCATCCCAATGAGTTTATTTTCCATGGGAAACTGTGTTTAACCTCTCTTCTGGCTTGTTCAGGTAGGACAGGACCTTGTTCATTTTAAAAGAAACTACCATGAGTGCTGCTTCTCTGTGAAGGTACCTCAAAGAAGGTAGGAAAAGTAGTGCCAACCAGCTATACAGGAGAGCTTTCCTGGACGGCACGTGCCAGCCCCCTCTCACTGGTTTTCCCATCTCACCAGAGCCACAGATGGATAATCCCTTCACATTTCCCACGTGTTGCCATCCAGCAGCCCCTTCATTGCAAACCCATGGAACAAAGCAACAGCATGGAATGGCTGCAGGAATCAGCTGCAATCAGAAAGATCCGCATTAAGCTCTTCTTGCCAGACACAGAGAGGCGAGGAATCCAACATGGCCAATTTTCAGCTTTTTAACACAAGGTATTTCACTTTCTCTAATGTTTTAAGACTTTTGCAGACAAATAGGTCCAGTCTGCTGGGAACAGCCAACCATGGCTGCTAATTAGCACTGTGAGGAAGAGCATTCTTCTCCTAAGGTGAGATTGGGATAATGTAATCTATTACAAGCAAAACGGGTGCATTAAATAATCAAGGTGAGAAATGACAGTAGAGTGGGAAGGTCTTGCACAAGCAGAGCAACAGTTGCACCAAGTCCAGATCTGACTGCTGGAAAATTGTTTAAGCAATTAAAAACCAGCAATGTAGTTTGCTTTTTTTTTCTTTTTTTTTTTTTTAATAGCAGATAATGGAGAGAATCCCTTACAATCATACAGAACGTTCAAGAGCTGTTGCATTAAAGTGATACAGAGAAGGTCCTTGCTGTGGAAAGGAGGTAGAGACATTTTTTATCTCATCTGCCATGGGATTACCGGGTTTTGCATCTCTCATCAGTCTTACTCAGGCTGATAGGCAAGTGCAGCAGTGTGAATAAGCAAGCCCGACTCCCACCAGCAGCTGTGCCAGTTAGCTGCCAACCCCCACAGAGACAGCTCTCACAGCCACATTTTTAAGGGAGGAGAAGTCACAGTGCTCAACTGGAAAAAGGGCTCTGGAAAGGAGTGGGGGGAGGAAGCATCAGATAGAGGAGCAGAACAGGGGCTGCATCCTTGTGAAAGGCTGGCAAGGGGAGAGAGAGACAAGTAACAGGGAGAGATGTGGCTTGCTGAGCTTCTCATGGCTTTCACCTTGCCATAGCAGCTGGTGATGGTAAGCAGCCCACGGAAACACAGGAAAGTCAGGGTCATGTAGCCCTTTGGATGTGCTTTGGGATGTATTATGGCTTTGGGAGGAAGAGATGAGCTCAAAGATGTGTGCTGCAGGAGACAAGCAGGGCAAGGGCAGCATCCAAGGCCAAAAAGCACATGCTATTCCTGTGGGCAGATGGGGCATGGCACCAAGATCTGCCCCAATAGGACATATAAGTCTAGTCACCTCACCACATTCCTACCTCCTTAGCAAATGGAAAATGTTCCCATACGCTGGCTATCCAGAGAGCAACAACACTGCTTGGTCCAGCTTGCACATGAAAAGGAACATTGCTGTCTCTCTTTTGTTCCTTCCCTTCCAAGCCTTTCTCTGAAGCTCAGCTGCACGTTGACTCAAGCAGTCATCATTGGACGGGTTCTCCTTTGGCTCCCTGGGGACTGGCCAGTGCGAGTGCGAACTCTGTTGTAGGAAGAAGCAAGAAACAAATGGCTCAAATCATAACCCAGACCTCAGTCTCCTGTAGATCAGCGATGGCTTTACACATGTGCTTTCAGATGAATGTGGCCCTTCACAAAGAACTGGTTTGACTTGGAATTAATATAGGAACTAAGAGAGAAAAAAGCCTGCACCACTATTGCTGGATTTTTGTGTTTAACTCCTGAAATTTAACTGCACAGAAGCAGGTTTTGGCAGCCTGCAGGCTTTTTAGATATAGCATGGAAACCGGCTTTCCTTCTCTTTAGGTCACGATGCATACCACATGGTGTTAACCAGAACAGCTTCCCCTGCTCCTTAGCTCAGCTGTGTATTAGTATCTTTCCCCTAACCAGGCCAAGATGTCAAATTCCCATACCTCTCTCAACAATTGCCAAGACGAGTGCTTCTAATAATACCCAGCCTTGAATTTTTGATGGCAGATTTCAGGAGGATTTAATATTACATCTTGGTTGTCAGATAAAGCTAAATCCTTAAACAAAATCTTCCTGCTGTCTTAAACCTTTCTGAAATACTCTCAGAAAAGTGCACTATGTATTTTTCTCAGTATTTTTCATTACATGAAGAAGTTACTCTGCCTTCCTGTAACAGCAGGTAATAGGGATTTATTGCGTTTGGTGGCTATTAATAGTGATAACGTTATCACAGAGAGCACCACGAGCAGTCACAGTATGTAGCAAATGGGAAAACAGTGTAAATGGTGACACTTTAAATGAAAAAACAGGGGTCCATAACTCCTAGCTATACTGTGATTTCGGTAGCAGAGAGCAGGCTAACTCAGAGGGGCCTTTTATCATTTCTTTCCTTTTTTTGATGTGACAGATGTTTAAAACTTATTATAGTGATAGAAACCCTTTGCTAATTAAACCACTGTAATGAGTAGTTTGAGCTGTATTTCTAGTCCCTTCCCCAAGCAGGTTCTTAAACACATGGCAAACTTTTCCCTCCTCAATTCCCTTACCCAGTTCCGTTGTGCAATGGCTTTGCAAAGTGCCTCAAACTGGCTCAGTGCTGGAGGTTATCTGCTCGGAGGTCTGGTTCCCTGGGCAGATGAAAGAGGAGAGAAACTGCGGTGAATTTTCCTATTTCCTGCTACATGAAGATGGAGAAACACAAATGGGCCAATTTCCTAGAAAAAGCTGGTACACACAGAAAGCTTTTGCAGGCTCACTGATACTAAATTTGTCATGTTGTAGGGCTGTCGATAGATGCCAAAATCATTATGACGTGACTTATTGCTACAAATCTTCTGGATAGAAAGCCTGGATAAGCTTCCTCAAGACCAGATCACTAAATTAAAAAATTATTTTACTATTTAGTAAAATTATTCAGTGCTATTTTGACAGAAATGCATTGTGGGGTGAAGGTGATCTTCCCTACATCCAGAAGTCTCTTGGTTGTAGTATACTATGCCAGGCCTTCCTTGTAATATAAGCAGAGACTTTTTCATGTACAATAGCTGTTTCAGATCTGTATGATATAGAAGCTGCATTCAGGAATTTTGAATTTAAAATTTTATCAGGGCTTCTTAGGTCATTTTGGTAGTACTTAGGAACATTGTGTTTCCCTGAGAAGGGAAACCTTAAAATAAAAAATAAATTCATTACAAAATTGCCTTTTCAAAACTGTCTTGTAAATGAATACTCCGGGAACTGCATTTGCAAGCTGTTCCAGTCAGGAATATAAAGCAAGACAAAGCTTAAAGTGACAGTTTTCTACAAATAAAAAATGAGTTTGGACTGTCTTGCAGTATATTCTGCAGGAAAGAAGTCTGATACCACTTTGAAACCTCCAGTTATCTGAGCTTTATAAAACTCCCAGCTTCTTGGGAACTGCCAACCTCTGCCTTGCGACTTCTACCCACAAGCGAGTCCCACCGCTCTTGGGGTTCCTCATGAGCAGGTCATGTTTTTCTCCGTCCTGGGTTAAAGTCACATTTTCCCAGCTTTTCCAGTTCTTGGCTGATTCTCTTAAGTTCCTAGGGTTGTTTTTTTTCTTCTTTTTCAAAAAAATAATCCCCTTGTGTGCATAACTTTGGGTTGGCCACTGGGGAAGCATTACTGTCTCCAAGCAGATGTCAGGATTTACATTTCAGCCTGCCTTATTCTTGTGACAGAAGGATGCAGCCAAGTTTCAAAGCTTCCCCGAGAGCATTTGTGCAATCAACGGTGCACTCAAAGGAGAGCCTTCAGCCGGTGCACAGGGACTCTTTGCTGAGCTGAAGCTAACTCTGCTGAATAACAGTGAAGCATGTTTTTTTCAGCTTTTCGTCTGGTTTCAAGAACTTGGGGGGGGGGCGCAATTCAAACACGACTGCGAGGATACCTTATGTCTGAAGATGATCCATGTCTCAGCATATCTGCTGCTAAGCTGCTGAGAAATAAACAGATGTTTGATGTTCCTTTTCCTTCTCAGTCATGGAGACTATTTTGGAGGGTAGATCAGGCTGCTCTGATGGGCTTCACTGAGATGTGTCCCCTTTGCTCCCCCCGTTGACTGGGTCGGGGTCTGTAGGCCACAAATTCTGTCCTCCGTCCAAAATACTACATGGGTAAAGGTTACAGAAGTAACCAGGATGGAGAGACCTCTGCACTTCCCTCTGTGTGGAGGCTGCTGAGCAGCCCAGGACTTGACACTGACATGCGTCTCCCTCCGTTGATTGGAAACGCCTCCTCACCTTGCCTCTTGCAAATGCTGCATGTGTTGGGAAATGCTGCACAGTCAGAAAAGATACCCACCATGCCTGAATGGATTTCACTGGGACTTGCGGCGACTTCACTGCAGAGCAAGGAGGACAATTTGACATATTGCAAGCTGATGGAAAAGCTCTCCAGGCAAAGCAGGCCAGGGGAGAGGAGAGAAGAAGGGATGCTGAAAGGGCCTGAGGCTGTGGTGGAAGCACTGTTAGCTACAGTGAACCACAACTGAAGAGGGAAGAGAGGATCAGAGACTCCAGGTACAAATATCCTCCAACACACCCCATGGGGCTTTCATCCTACACAAAGCCACCTACACAGCTCCTTTATGTGATCCCCTGTTGGTTATGAACCACACTGCTTGACCTGGAGTCCCTTTCAAACCTTTTCTTTTTCCATTTTGAACCTCCTCAGCCACATGAACCAGACCTCGCTCCACCCAGGCCCTGCCACACAGCCCCAGACCTTCTCATCCCCTTCCCAGCAGCTGCCTTTCCTTTTTTTCCTTAGACCTACCCCACAGCTGTCTTTGAATACCAACCTTGGGGTCTGGTGTCAGCACCCTTTTTTGTCACCATTGCTGCCAAAGAGATTCTTCTCTCTCTCTGATTCAGGACTTTTTCTCATCTCACACGGGGAAGAAGACAATTCAGTCTCTGAGAGGACCCTGTACTACTTAACCTGTTACTCACAAGGCACAAAAACTGTGAGATTTGTGCCATTTGGTTGGAATATAAGATTCTATTTGACTCTCAGAAGAGCTGAAGGTTTGGAGTCCACAGGAGGCCACAAAGATGATCAGGGGGCTGGAGCATTTCTGCTATGAGGACAGGCTGAGAGAGTTAGGGTTGTCTGCCCTGGAGAAGAGAAGGCTCCGGGGAGACCTTAGGGTCCCTTCCAGTCCCTAAAGGGGCTACAGGAAAGATGGAGAGAACTCTTTATCAGGAATTGTACCAACAGGATGAGGGGTAACAGTTTTAAGCTGAAAGAGGGGAGATTTAGGTTAGATGTTAGGAAGAAATTCTTTAGTGTGAGGGTGGTGAGACACTGGCCCAGGTTGCCCAGAGCAGCTGTGGCTGCCCCATCCCTGGAGGTGTTCAAGGCCAGGCTGGATGTGGCTTTGAGCAACCTGGTCTAGTGGAAGGAGGGTTGGAACTAGATGATCTTCAAGGTCCTGTCCAACCCAAACCATTCTATAATTCTGTGATTTGCAAGTAGGTCAAAAAGTAGCTTTTAACCCTGCTGTGACCAGAGATAGAGCAAGGCCAAAACAGTTTATTGCCACCAGCACTTTTCTATGCTAGTTTTCCCTGTTTGTGTTTATAATTAGAGAACTATGAAGATGACACTCTGCCATATCCCTGTGTTCACAATGGGGAAGGACACTGTTAGTACGTAAAGCTGGGCTCCTAATTAACACTTGCTTCTGAGCATTGCAGGATTGTAAAAGAGCCATCACTTACAAGGTGGCAGACACCACACCAGGCCCATAAGCAGTCAGGGGCAATCATTGAGTCACCACCTTCCTTGCAGCCTCTTTGCAAGGCACCAGGCACAGATCTCCCAAGAGTGGGGATGTGTTCCTACAGCCCCCTCCTCCTCTGTTCCCCATCAGATGGAAGCTGCATCTGTATGGCAATACACCAGCAACGTTGGCAGCCAAGAAAAGAGTTGCTAGGCAAATCTGAGCAGTGGGAGGATTTTCACATCCTGCAGCCACCTGGACTGCTGCATGCAGCTCCAGCTCTCTCCCTCCAGGGCTCTCAATCCCTCTTCTCCACCCCTGTGCTTCCCCTTATCTATTTTTAGAGCAAATCCCTAACACTTTCATAAGTTTATTCCTTACCCTTCCCCATGGGACAATCTCATGGGACAACCCACATGGCCAGACAGTGAGCAGCAGCAACTTCCAGTGCTCCAAGAAGACATCAGCTTTCCCTGGGCTGAAGTCACACACACATCTATAGGACACTGCGTTGATGAAAGGTGGGGGTAAGCGCCCTGAGAGAGACCCAAGTGTGAGACACAAAGACCACCAGTATAGCCCTTTCCTGGAGTGGCTGTGCCCTGTGTGCTCAGCAAGCTGGTGACACAAAAGTGGCACCGGCTCCTGGAGGTGCTGCCACAGAAATAAAGCCCCTGCTGTCAGAGGGTAATCAAATTACTGCAGGGTTCAGCCACCAAAAGATAAAACAGTGAGAATGCGGTATTTACAGTTAAGGTGCTATTTGTGCATTTAACAAAACCAGTGGCACCAAGACCCTGGCTCCATCTCTGGCAACATCTAACCCAACCAAGGCAGGAGGGTTTTCTACAAAGCCATGCTCTAGCCCACCTGGGTGCTAGCCACCCCTCCAGCTTGAAAAAGGCAGAGCCTGGTAGACCCTAGCACAGGCTGGCTGTAGCTTGGGCCAGGCCATGGTCACGTTCCCTCTCTGCCTCTGTCTGAGCTTTACTGGGGAGGTGTGCTAGCAACTGAATTGCATCCTCTCTGATGGGGAGTTGGGGATGTGTGGAAATGACAGCTGGTGTCAGAATTTGTGAAGGGGAAAAGACTCGTATGGATGGAAAACATCCAGGCTATTAGAAGAAGAGCACCCTTGATAAAACCGCTGTAACTCCTGGCCTGGGGATAGAAAGCAAAAGGTGAGCCAGGGCAATTAAAACCCAGTCACTGCAGAACAGCTGAGCAGGGATCGCATCCTGTCAATCCCAACTTGTTCTTCAGTCTATTAGCATGAACGTAACTGAAGGGAGAGCTGGGAGATACGGGAAGAGAAGCAGTAGGAGGTTATTTGTAGAATGCCAGCCAAAAAAGAAGAAAATTTGTAGGAGGGGTTTGAAGGATGGAAATGGACTTCTTTGTTCCAGGCATAGTCTGAAAATAGTCCTGGGGCTCAAGGTTATGAGAGGGGGCTGCAGGCCAGAATAATACGCTTAGCTCTGAACGGACAAGTTTGAAACAAGAACACCCCCCTTAAATGAAGAAGAGCCTGAAAGAATAATGCGCATTGGCTTTGTGTTACATGAAAACTTTTTTTTCCCCCTCCATTTTTGGGTTATGAAGATTTTTTTTCCATCCAAAATGCCCTTTGAAAACTACAGTTTCAAAAGTTTCAGAAGACTTTCAGCAAATTTCTAGATTCACCCGGACAAGGCTCCGGACTGATGGGGCCAGATCTGAGAGCAATGAGATGTTGGACTGGCTGGAAAGTCCTCCCTTACTATATCAACCTGCAAACTGGAAACAGAAATAGGAGAGACAAGGGGGAAGATTAATACACTCGTTTAGACCAGTGATGCAGGAGGAAATTGATTGCCTGGCAATTATGCTGCTTTGTGACCACTGACACTGGCTACAACCCACATATCCCAGAAGTTCCCAATGCCAGAGAAGAGAATAAAACACAATAGAGTCCTCCACAGTAATTTGTGTTTTGCTAGATCTGAGATTATGTTTAGCACTGTGGCTGATGGGAAAAAAAGAAAAAGCCCAAACAACTTTAATAATAGATTTTGGAGGACTTCGAATTGTCAGAGACATTTTCTAGTGACAGTTTGTCTGAATCATATTTGGCACCAGTAATATACCACGTCTCCTGTCATTCTTTTAATTACTTTAGAGCCTTTTAAAAGAGCATTTTAAAAATTAATTAAGAACACCTCTGATTTCAGACCAAGCATGAGAAAATAAAATATCCCCACTGTTTCATTTTAAGGGGCAGATTGTCCTGGTGCTGCAGATAAGCTTTCTGAAAAATCCAGTATGCCAACACCAGAACAACACCCAAAGATAACTTAATTTTGTATCCATTTAAGGGCTTGGGAAGGGAAGTGTAACATTTTTGAATTTAAGAAGACAAAGGACCTCAGTTAACTAATTATGTTACCAGAAGTCTGTGCTAAATGGATTGGTTCCGCGCTTTGCTGATTAAAGCTTGGAAAGAAAATAAGGCTAGGCTACAGCTGGTTGTAGTCTGTGGCAGAAATCACTTGCAGAAGATGTCTTGTATGCAAAACCAGACGATACGAACTCTTTGGAAGTCAATAGAAATATCAAAGTGTTAGGGCTCATATTAGAGCTGAACAAGTTTATTATTATTTTTTACCAACTTATTTGATGTTAATAAGTTGGTAAGTTACCTCTCTGCCCAACATCTGAAAACTTTGTGGTGTCTTACAGTCATATTCATGCAATTTATTCAGGCGCAGATTTTGGGGTCAGCGGAACAGTGTTACCTGTTCTACGCTTCAGCTGTGTTGCTTGGTTGTAAGAGGTCAGCAGCATCCTCGTGGGGTAGGTGTGAGAGGGACTCTGCACTGAAGTTCACTGTGGATATATGGACAGGTAAACATGGTGGTTTGCTGAAATGCATTCTTGGACACCCAAAAAGTATGTGTGTGTGCACGCGTGTGTGATGGGGGCTGCAAAGGGCCTAACAAGGATCTCAAATAGCAACATCTGAACGACTGGTCCAACCTTATTCCATCTCACATGTGGATGCAGCAACAGGACCAGCTGCACCAAGGGTGAAGAGGGGAAACCCAGAGGGGAAATCTCACAGGTTCACTGGGTAGATGACTCAACCTTGACTCTGTTCGCAGCAGGCTGACCTAACACCAGTGAGGTGGGAGAGTCTCTGCTGTCCCTGCGGCATCTCAGGGAGAAGAGGCAGCCTGGTCCAGAGCAATGGGCACTACCCAGGCACTGGCAGGCCTGTGTCTGCTACTGATGCTGTTTTCCATCCCAGCCCAGGAGGCTTTCATTTGCCCATTACCCAACTTCTAAACCAAGCAAACAATGACCCCTTGGTTTGTAACCACACTGTTGTCAGGTACCTTTCTTCAGAAAAAGACTGCCTAGCATAAGGCTCAGAAGAGAAGTCAAGGGGCTCTTGTCCAGCTGCTGGGAATACCCAGGGTGGCAGGTTTGCACCACCAACCACCCAGACCTGGTGTTCTCATTGGGGAAGCCAGATGTCTCCCTGGCTCCTTCACCCAGCAGCAGAAGTGGAGCTGCCCTCTTCTAGAGCGCCTTCAGCTCTGACAGCCTCAGTGCCATTGGGCAGGGGCATGGTGTGAAAATATGGTGGCAGGGGAGGCTGCTCTGAGCTCCAAGATGTTTCCAGAGTGAAAGATCTGAATGTCTCCTAGGTCACCTCCAACAGCTGGTGGGAACCACCTGCCCACCTCAGTCAATGGTGCCTGTGTCACAGCTCTTTAGGCCAAACAAATCAAAGCAGGCTAGGCAAACCTGTTTCAAACTACATGGGATTCAACCCAGGTGCCAGAGCATCCTTTGATGCCCAGCTGCAATGCTGGCTTTGTCAGCACAGCACTGGTGTAGCCAAGCAGCTGCTGCATCCCCGCTGCTCCTGGTAACTTAGACGAAATGAACTGCAGATGAAACCAATGGAAACTAGTTTTCAAATAGCCTATTTGCAAAGGTAATATATTCATTTACTGAAAAGCGACAGCTATAGATTTCATTCTTCTGACCCTCTCAGCCAAGGCTCCTTCCCTTCCCCTCTTATCTCATGATCTCACGTGTGGAAGGTATTAAGGCTCTCAGCTTCCAAAATATGTTCAATTCTTGACCAAAAACCACTCAGCAGATGGGAAGACGAAGAAAGAGAAATGGAAGTATCACTTTTCCCTTTTCTGAAGTGGAGAATTCACTTGCCTGCTATGCCCAACCTGTCATTTACTCCGCAAAGAGAAAAAGAGCAGCTAGGCAGCTCTGTCCTGAAATCAGCTCCCAGCTAGCCAGTCTCCTGCTTAAGTTAGTGGGAATAGTTGCATGAGCTAATTGAGAAAATGCTTGATGGGAATATATAGTCATACTGCTTTCATGTAAAAGGCTCTCCTCCACTCAAAGCAGCACACTCTTCACCTGATCCTGGTGGGATTCAAGATGCATTTTTTCCTGAGCTACTTTTCAAGCTGACCCTGCCTTGAGTGAGAAGTTGGACCAGAGACCACCCCCCCAGATCCCTTCCTGCCTAAATCCTAAAATAAAAGTGGTTATGTTTTCAACATTCAATTTTCAATGCTGCAGGGCCTTTCCTTCGAAATTTCTCTGTATTGCAAGTAGAATTAAGGAGTATTTAAGTTATCTTGCTCATTCCACAGTCTTTCCTTCTTCCCCAACCCCCTTCCCACCCCATGAACATGGTTTTGTCTTACCAGAAGTTGGTGACATTCACTTACAATCAGCTCAGTTTAGGGGGTTCAGAAACATCCGCTAAAAAAAAAAAAAAGCAATTTTTTTGGCCAGCTCGAACAGACTGATGAATAATTCAGGGTGATTCCCTACCCTGCTCAGGCACTGTATTAGCCATAGGTGAGCCCTGGCAGATCTACTCCTCTTTGCCCTGAACGGCTGCATGCATGTAGCTGTTCCTCTGGGGGCACAACTAATGAGTCTTAATTGTCTTCAGATGCCCAAAAGGGCATGCTCCTTTAGGCACAGGTCCTTCAGTCAAAGCTGCAGAAGTGCTTCTGCCGTTGAAGAAACCTTCTGGGCAGCCCCTTCTCCCTTCAAACCAGAAAGCTGCATCTGCAGCACTAACGGAGAGAGGAAGGCAGATCCCCCCACTGCTGGTACTGAGGGTCCCTGATTAGACTCAGCTCTGCATTGTAGCGATGACCACATGGAGCGGGATCTCCCAAGCACTTCTCAGGCCAACCCTTTCACAGCCTACGAATTATAAACCTACAGGTCTTTTCATTTCTTAGGACTGTGGTAGCACAACTCGCCCTTTACGCATCTTCCCTTTACAGTCCGCTGCCAAAAGCTCACCACTGGTATCACTCATAGTCACCATCTCACTAAAGATGTCTATTATTTATTAATCTCTAATTGACAGTAAATAGCAAGGAAAATAAACAGAATGATTTCATTTTTTTTGCCTGTTTATCAGCAAATATTTGAGGAGAGCCACAAATAACTCTAGCCCTGCCACTGAGTCAAAACCCACTCCTGTGGGATGTCATCGGAGACCTGTACCTGTTCTGTGGCTGGCTGCTTGTAAAATGAATGTGTACAGGCTTAGCTAATATCATTGCAGCAACACTCTCAGTCAACTGGGAGGCTGGTGAGAAAATGGGGCAATAATTTACAGAAAGAGCTGAGTATTTGTCCTCAAAAGCATCCATGCCACGCTTGTGGCTGCTGCTCTCTTACCTGAAGGCTTGATTGTCTGATGCAGTTTTGAGTCATGTCAGTTAACCATAAAGTTTAAATAATTGCTATATATAGAGAGCGCTTGAAGGTCTATCACTGGAAATGTTAATAAAAGCTCAGGATAGAGTCACCCTGCTTGTCTTTTCTGGTTGGGTTTTGGGGTTTTTTTGTGGGCTGCTTTTCTATGCAAGCCTTCCCCTGCATGACCTTGGCTCTCTGAATAAATAAGGTTAAAGCATGTAAATTAGATGCTCTTCAAAGGTTAGCGGGAGAATTGATCTCAGAAATTGTTGGAGATTTCCTGGTTGTCATAAAGCTTCCAGAAACACCTCTGGGGAGGCTCTTAACCCCTCCTTGTAGTTTGCACACAGTGACTCACGTGATCCCACGTGGGCTCAGATGAAATGCAGCCAGCTCGAATTCTGCAGTGATACATCTACAAGCTGGGGAAAAAAGTGGTGTGTCAGTTGGGTCTGTACTGCTTCAGCAGATGCACAGTTCTGCAGGCCCAGGACATGTTAAACACAAGATGAAATTTTTCAGGGCACCTAAGAGATCTGGGAAAGATTTGAGGATTCAGAACACATGAATTGCCTTGAAATTGCAATCCCTCTTCGCATATAGTTCAGAGGAGAAGCAAGCTGCAGGGGCGGCCTTCTCATTCACACTATGCTGCTCCCAACCTCCTCCACTTGCAAAGAAGAGGAAGTGCAGGTGAAATGAGATGGAGAGAAGGGAAGGGAAGATGGCCAGGGTAACCTTCACTTCTCATATGCAAGGAAAGACAGGTTCCTTATGAGGCTCTGAGAAGGAAGAGCCAGCTGGATCTGTCCTGCTGTCATCATATCCTTGGTGTCTCTCCATGCACAACGCACTCCAGTGAATTTAGGATGCAGACGTGCTCATCTACCCTTCAGCCAAGGATCGTGTCACAGTAGATTCTCATAGGAGGAGGAGGAAGTTGCTGAACGCTCAGCATAGAGATATTTTTTTTTTTTTTCCTCTTTTATGATCTGAGCTGAGCCCTGCTGTCTTTCTGCATGTCCAGCTTACCATCAGAGCTGGAGTGACATATATCTGCTTCCTTTGTCTTCACCACCATGACTGATGTACACAACCTTGGCTTTACTCTAGTGTCCTGCCGAAGAACATTGAGCCAAGTCCTGAGCTGAAGGTGGAAAGGACTTCTGGAAAGAGCAAAGTAACCTGCGGTAAGAGTAACATCCATCTGGGAGCCTGTAATAACTGGGCTCAGAGTAAACCCCATGGGGATGGAGGTCCCAGCTGCCAGCAAGGCAGCAGAGAGCTGGTGGCCAGCCGCACACTCCAGGGAATGATGCCTATAAGAATTAGAGGGAAGGCAGAAAATAAATGGCTGTTACACCATTCATACAAGGTCCCTGCATTAGTGTGCCAAGTGGGAACTTTTGAGACAAGTGGGATGGGATAGGACAGGATTTTCCAGTTGTGGAGTTTCATACTAATTCTGCTGCTCCAAGGCCAAGGGCAAAACCACATGCTGGGTGTTGAGCCCTTTTACATTGTAGCCTGTTCTGTCCTGGCAGACACTGTATAAAGGGTTTACAGGTCATCTGAAGACTGTTCCCATAATGGCACATCTATACATATTACAGGCTCTGGGATTTCCTGCAAATCCTTTTTGGATTGCAATACAGAGACAGTAAATGATTCATGGATACAACCTAGAGATGCTGGTTTTGGCTAGAGCTGTTGTTCTGCCTTGCAATCAGAGGATGGCATTTGAATAGAAAGGAATAAGGGCAGAGAGTGGAAGATGGGGACAGGTCTCTGTCCCCACAACGTGGAGTTCTTGAGGGAGGAAATGCTGCCTCTGTTTTCCGACTAATGTAGATTTTCTCTCCCACTGCATGAAATCTTAAGAATCTGTTGGAACTGGAGCACAGCAGCACAGTGCTCTCACCCATTTTAATGCAGATTCACTTACCATCGACTAGCCATTCAGAACTGCTTTGATTTCAGGTAGATGTCACTTCATTGAGCACTTATGAATGTCAGATTGATTTAGCTACACTGCTCATTTATATATTTCTTTGCAGCAGAAGTTAAAGTACTTGACAGAGCCTTTAGAGAAGCCCCTATGGAAACTGGAGAAATTACAGGAGTCAGACTAGAAGGTGAGGATCACTGCCTGGCACGAAGCTGAGTGTCTCCTGTGAGTCAGTGTGTGTGCTGAACTGCCAGAGGTTTCAGTCTGGCAAGCAGGAAAGGCCAGCCTGCATTTGAGTCACCAGCCCTGATGCTGGATTTGCAATACCACCTCGCAGGAGCCAGTACCATAAACTCCCCTGCAAGTTCTGGGCAAAGCTTTTCCCACAGCAGTATTTGACACTGAAGTTTCAGAAAGCTGTGCTTGATGTCCTTTAGCAGAGTAGTACTTAGCTCAAGGAATGAACAAACAAATATCTACGTGGAAAAAATAGGTGGGAGTGGCCCTACCTGAGTGTTTCCCTGGCTGGCGTCTTTCCACTCCTCCCCAGCCTTTGGCTGCTCATCCACCACTTCTGGTTTCTGCTCAGTGCTTTCTACTTGCCCAAGGCTCCTAGTGGATCTCTTAGTAGTTTTGGACCAGGATTCATCAGACAACCTACTTGCTACAAACAATTTGCTCTGGTGGGGAAAGTATTAGAAATGCTACTGTGGTTTTAAAAGAACTTAAGTTATGACCTTGAAAAAACTCACCCAGCCAAAAATGCATAAAACGTTAACAGTTATGAAGAAGATGGCACTTCCTTCTGCAGCAGTGCTCATCCCAAGAAATATGAGTCAGTATTCATCTAGCTTGAGTGCCACTGCAAAGCAAGTATGGTCTGGAGAAAATATGGTCTTCATTTACTTGTTTGTTTAGAAACAGTTTTGTTTATTCCCATCTCAGTTTAATTTGCACTATATATACGTTGGAGCCCTCACCATCCACTTGAATTTGCATCTGAGTGGAAAATTAGAGGATTCCTTGGCCTGCCAGCCACACCTCCCATTTCAGGCACAGGCAGCCTTCCATACCCTGTGTTCAGGAGATGCATTATCCTCCCTGAAAACAGGTGCTGTGGACATGTGACCACGAAAGAGCTGTGCAGAATTGTAACAGGTGTGCTGTTCCCAAGGTGCTGAATTCAACACAATTTGGACATGTTGAACTTCATCAAGTCAGATTATGGCACTGCTTCACACTCTTCACACTCACAATCACTGAGATTGCTCTTCCACGTATATGCACCGAAGAAGACAGCAGAGGAATGTAGTAATTACTCCAAATAACTGCTCTGAGTTTATATGGCAGCATGGTTCTGTCTTGCAAGAGCTTTTTCTGCATGTGACACATTTATAAACTCGCTTTTCAGAAGAGAAAAGAAAGCTGGGAGAGGTCAAAAGCCTCACAACTGGTAGGCAACATCAAGACTAGGCAAGAGTCTTGTTCCTGGGATCTACACTGCCTCATGGGAATAAGCTTTGAGGAGAAGTCTGTCCCTCTTTTTCACTGCATTTCTTCCCAAGCCTGCAGGCTGAATCCTCAGAGCAGGCAGTCATGATTCCACAGGGCTTCCAAAAGCCTGGATGGGTAGTAAGTTCCAACCACCAGCAATAAACCAGAGTTCATCTGTGCCTTGAGATATGTGTCAGCTGAAAGCAGGTGACAACTGCCTTGGTTATTGCTACAAGCATCACGCAAAACTTCTCTTGGGAGTCTCCTTTCCAGTGTGGTCTTTCCAGATATACGCACCTCGTGTGTGCACAGGCACCACATGAGGTGGAGGGGCGCATTCCACTCCATCTGGGACAGCCTTTTCTCCTTCCTCTTTGAGGCTCACTTTCCATCTTGCTTTTCCTGATCTCCCTGTCTCCTGAGTCCCAAACTGAAATACCCATCAGTTCTCTGAAAAGCTTAGGCAAAATGGAGCAGCTTATTGGAAAAGCATGACTCAGAGAGCTTTTGTCCTCCACAGTTGTTTCTTCTGTCTTCACAAGAGGCCTTCTCTGGGTGCTTTGTTAGTTCTCTTAGGCAGGCAGGATTTCCACCTTATTAGCTGGGAAAAATGCTGCTTCAGCCAAGATTTCCACAATGATGAATACCACAACAAAACCAACAAGCCCTCACATTTTATAGCAGCACATTAGAAAAATCCATTTTTGTCACAAGGTGGAAGAAGGTATTACGCAAGAGGGTAAAAATCCCTTCAAAATCTCCTTCTTGGACACATAGTCTGCTTGGTAAGCTATTTAAATCAGCACTTAGAAGGTATGTGTCAGCCTCCAAAAATGCTAAGTACCTAATGAGAGGCTTTTGCACTGAATTGCAACAGGGGCTATGTATTTCTGTTCCTTGCTCAGGCAGTCCCATGCAGGAAAGCTGAGCAGTGAAGGAGCTGACGCCGATACAAGCACAGTGCTCCTGGTGGTCTCTGCAGGCCAGCTCCAGAAGGAGAGGGCAGGGGGATGTTCATCTCAGCATCCCACCACACGGGTGCGGGCACAGGGTGGGTGCAGATAACCCTCCTTCTCCCCAGTAAAGCTGAGCAGATGCCCGGAGTCTAGGCATCTGGGGAGCAGACCACCAGTCACTCTGCCAGGAGAGCTGAGCCAGAAGACCCTAGTAGGAGAACAAGAGATAAATGTATTGTATTCCACGATCTCTTAGTCACTGCAGGCATCAAAGGAACACAGCAAGAAAGGAGAGCTCGGCCAAGTTCAGAAAACCCTTTCCATAGGAAACTCTCACATTTCATATCTATTAAAATACCAAATCGGGTCCAAAGGCAAATGCTTCTTTCCACTCCCGACCTTGAATTTTAGACTCACTTGCACCAGAAATGTTGAAACTTCCTATTGAAAGACTTTTACTTGAATGGAAAAAAAAAACCCTGTTATTTTTTGCTTCCCTGAAAAAGAAGCTTGCCTTGCTTCAACCAGTACTCAAAGTTACTTGCTCACTCTTTCTGCTGCTAGGACAGTTATTGGGAAGGGAAATAGCAGCTTGCCATGCTGAGTCACAGTACTTCATCACCAGAAAGACCATTCTGTCTATGCCACCGTAACTGTAATATATCAAGCTGTGGCAACGTGTAACCCTTTTTGGAAAAAGAATTAACTTTCTTCCCTTCTCTGTAGAAGAATGCAGATTGGTTTGAGTTGAAGATTAACATCAGTTATAAAACACATCCATCTGCGAGGGAGTTGGAGATAATTTTTCTTCATTTCAGTTAACTGTCAGGACCATTAAGACACATTGATAGTTTTTTTTCTCTTTGCTTGATTTAAACTCCTCATTTCAATAGGCTGCACTGCTTATGGGGAGAGGGAAGGCAGTGGTGGTGTAAAGGCAGAGCTCACTGGAAGCCCTGGGCTCCTGTGTTTCGAACTGCTAAGCTGAAAATGAACATCTGCTGCTGAAATGCTTTTACATTATTTTTTTTAATAGATTTCATTTCGAGAGGTTCCAAGCAAACAGCCTTCTTCAGCTGTAACACAAGAAATATTTCTGAAAACAGCTGGGAATCAGCAAGATGATACAAAACTAAGGACATATTTAAGAATCACTAATCATTTATAATTAACTAGAGCTGTCACTGTGTTCATAGACCCAATATTAGTTAAAAAAGACATACACACACACAGAGTCTTATAATTAAATCATCTCTAAATACGCAAAGCCAGGAGGTAAGCTGGCTATACCTCACTTACATTTTGTGCATCATTTAACAATACCTAGCTGCCAGTGGGAAACAGGTCAATCAGCCCGCTCTGGAGAAGTGCAGGACGTTGCAAAGCACACAGTGACGGAGCAAAACATGGGACTGAGAATTCCACCTTGATCACACCACTGATACAGTCTCTAAGCTGCTAGAAGAAAGGGGGGACCTGACTCAGCTCTGGCAGACAGAGCTTCATACATTTTCTGGATTTTTTTTTTTTTTCTCTACAGTATATATCTAAAATTCCAAGAACTTATCAAATAAAAAGTCCATATCTGGTTTGGCTTTCAACCAGCCACAGAACCAGATGGAACACAATCACATTTTCAGTGAAATGTCCCCATTTTAAAAAAAGCGACAACGATGATAATAATTTAGGAAACAGGGTACATCAATTCAACTAATTCCTTCCAGAGAAGCCCACTGGAGACTCTTAATCCCTCCTGTGAGTAGTGGACCAGTGCTAACAGCAATAAACCAAGGACTTGGAAGCACAGAAAAGTAATTAATAAACATGCTGCTGCATCTTCATTGTATCAGCAGAGAAAACAAGGAATGCCATTAGCTTTATGTTTCGTGGACAGGCATGGGAAGCTATCCAAAACACAGGATGTGTGGAATACCATGTGTTGAATTCAGTGGAAATTTTAGTTTCTGGTCAATTTAAAAGGCCTTTTGGCACATCTCACCTCCTTACTGTATTTTATGAGCCCAGAGAGATAACCGTCTTTGTGTCATCTTTGATTATTCTTCAGTATCCTTTCCAGGAGGATTTTCATTTAAACTTTCCCTATAAGAACTCCTCTTGACTGGGACTCCCATTCTAGGCTGGTTCCCATCCCAAACAACAGGACAGCCCAAAACATCTCTGCAGACAAGCCAGCTTCCTAAACTAGCTTCCTGCGTGCTCCAATCCGACTACTCCCTACTCATCCCTCCATTTAATTTAATCAGCAATAAGCTCATGTCATCCAGGCCTGGTATTTCTCCTGCTTACCAAGTCGAAAATAGCACTGTCTTTGATGGACCGTTAACTTATTGGGAAATAAACCTCTCAGCTCTTGCATTCCAACATAATTTTTTTTTCCTTCCCACATCTAGGATGCTTACATCTTCCACCACACCTGGCCAGACCCATGTCCCGAATAAGAGCACAAAACCGTCTCTCCCACAGCAGAATTGAGAGCAGCACCATGCAAAGGAAAAAAAAACAAAAAAAAGCAAAATGTTGGTACCTCTGGTCAGAAAACATTTCTGTGGCTGGAAGTGGCAGGGGCCATGTCTAGATGTGGGTGTTCTGCAGTCAGTACTGCAGAGAGAAATGAAGCAGAGCAGAACAGCATAAGGCAAACTCCGATTTGCTGGCCTGGGCTGCAACGGCAATGGGCACTGCTGACTCAGCTGCCCCTGACATACACTGCTCACAGCTGCCTTGTGGCTCCATCTTGCTCCTGAGAGCAAAGGAAGCTTCTCCCTTTGTCATGAGCTTGCACTAGGCTTGATATGGGGGTCCTGTCCCTCCCAACCGCTGGATGGTGCAAGGAGCTGGCTTACAGCCTAGTGATACCCCTGCCAAAGCTGATGGGGGCTAAGTCTGCAAAAACTGGCAATTACAGATGTGCTGGTGGGAAGGAGTCTCTGCAAGCCTCCAGTCAAATCTCAGTGCAGGACTATAGAATCATAGTCATCTATGTTGGAAGAGACCTTTAAGATCATCAAGTCCAACCATTAATCTAACACTGCCAAGTCCACCACTAAACCATGTCCCTCAGCACCACATCTACACGTCTTTTAAATACCTCCAGGATTGGTGACTCAACCACCTCCCTGGGCAGCCTGTTCCAATGCTTGACAACACTCTCAGTGAAGAAATTTTTCCTAATATCCAACCTAAACCTCTCCTGGTGCAACTTGAGGGCATTTCCTCTTGTCCTATGACCTGTTACTTGGGAGAAGAGACCAACCCCCACCTGGCTACAGCCTCCTTTCAGGTAGCTGTAGAGAGCAATGAGGTCTCCCCTCAGCCTCCTTTTCTCCAGGCTGAACATCCCCAGCTCCCTCAGCTGCTCCTCATAAGGCTTGTGCTCCAGACCCCTCACCAGCTTCATCGCTCTTCCCTGGACACGCTCCAGCACCTCAACGTCTTTCTTGTAGTGCTGTCTCTAGCAGTAGGTCAAGTTGGTTGTGTCTTTGCCTTGGAAATCTCCAATGACAGAGATCACTCACATGACTTAAGCCCACACACAGACGCTTTACTGGTTGTGTCTAGAGAGGAAAGCGGACTAGATAAAGCCTTTTTTACAGATAACACAGCAATCCACCACAGAGCACAAGTCCTCCACTGTTCTGTGTTGTCATGGAACCCCGTGGGGAAAAATCACAGCTGTTTTTATCTTCCTGGGAACCTGTGGTCTCATCTGCTTGAGAACTTATTCATTCTCACCATGGCTAGTGCCTACTTATCACAGGCAGAGAGGGATCACAGCAAGTCAGTCTCTGCCAATTTGCAAGGGAGAGAGAGCAGCGAGTGTGTCAGTGGTCTCACAGAGGGCTCCAGCAAGGCTCATTTAAATATGCAGAGCACGCACAGCAGAGGGAAAAGACTGGAAATCTGGCTGTACAAACACCACTTAAAAGGAAGCAGCCATCGTAATTAGCCTGACAGCAAAACTCAAGCGCTGCCCTCCTCGCCCACAGCTCAGAGTGTGTTGGTAGTTCCACTGATTTGCTGCGCAGGGGCAGTGACCATGGCGTGGTGGTCCTTGTTGATATTACTAGCTCTGCTGGGCACCTCCATGCTGCCTTCCCACTCAAAGGGAAAATCAACAGCTGCCAGGCAGACAGACAAGCCATGGGCGTATTCCTTCTGTGCTTGCAAGAAGCACAGGGACACAAAATTTGTGTCCCAAAATAGCTAGGGTCATCCACTCTCTTTTAAGAGGCAAATTAATTGCCAGTGAAGGATGCAGAAGATTTGTGCCAAAACAGGACTAAGTCATCGCTGGGAGCAGGAGAGGACTGTGTTATCCCACAACGGTTCTTGTTATTACACAAGAAACAAGCTCTGCTTTCTCTGACCCTTTGTTTATTCACTCGCTATTTAAGAAGATCCAATTAGTTGCAAATTGCACTGAGCCCCAAGCTCCTTTTCTTTTTCTTCCCCCTCCCCCCCCGCCCTTTTTTTATTTAAATCCTTGTTTAAAGAAATCAGAACACCAGCAGGGTTTCATAGACTCAGAAGGTAGGAGCCTCTCTTTTTGACGGAGATTGATTTCCTAAGGAGGTTCCCCTCCAATCTCCATCACACCAGTCCAAAACAGCCCATGGGCACGTACTTCAGTTTCGTACAAGTGTAACTCTTTTTGAAACTGTCTTGGCTTGCGTAAGGATAGTTTCAGTCAAAGACCAGGATGTTTCCATTTGGCAATGTTACTTCAGTGTCTCAAGAGCTTGTGATGGCCTTCCTAAGCACCCAGGTGTCTACAATCCCAGCGTCCAAACTGACACCATGCATCAGCTTTGCTACTGGTACCAGCAAGCTGGCACATAACGATAAATACAACCTGAGCAAAATGTCAGGACCAGAGAGAAGACTGGGAACATGAGCAAATCAATCCACAGCTCCCTTGTGGGCATACTGCTCAAGTTTTTTAGAAACAAAACAAAACAGAGGGGGGGGGGGGGGGGGGGGGGGGGGGATTCCCCATTCCCCCAAATGACACATTTTGAAATATATCCCTTCATGCTGCTGTAACATTAGAAAAGAGCTGACTTTTTTTTTTTTCTTTTAACGAGTTATTAAACAATTCACCCTGAAATCCTGCAATTTCACTTAAAAGACTGGGGAAAACAGCTCCCGTAATAGGGAAGTTAAGCAAAATTCCATTTCAACAATTTCCCCTCCTGTTATGCAAGTCCTACAAAGCCCTTTGAAGTGCATCAATTTCAAACTCAGTTTAATGTTCCACATGTTGTCATAATTCTGGAAACCAAGCAAGATAAAAAAAGGACCAGGGTTCCACAGAAAGATGAGCAATGGGAGAACAGGGTAACTACTCTCAATATCTACATGCTCCTGGAAATTTCAAGTGGTTTGTAGCCAAGGCCGTCTTGTGTAATAATAATGCAGGCGCAACACAAGCTTGGGATGAAGCACTGCCCATGCCACACAAGCAGGATTTTTTCTTACTGCCAATCTTGAACTTCCAGAAACACCGTTTCTGGCTGTTACCTGGTTATAACGTCTGTCACAACCATCTGTAACATCCTTTAAATAATCAGTAGCTGCTCCTTGGTTTGGGATCCACAGGAGCAGAAAGCAATAAGGGTGTATATAACCAGGTACTTCATCATACACTGGATAAACCAACACCAAGAGAAACCTATAGAACTACTGTGTGGCTGCTGAGACTGAGAACAGCAGAAGAAATGCACAATGCCAGTATAAAAAAATAGCATGTTGAAATCATGAAACCATGCTCATTACAGTTATGAATTTTCATTTTGTTATCCTTTTGCAGAATTTAAAGCGAGAAAAGATCACATTTTCTGTATCTTCCAGATAGTCCACCTTCAAGAGTATGAATCATCGTTTTCTCCAGTTTTGATTGCTTAGGACTAGATGTACATGTTCAAGGGACTCCCAAAAAGTTTTCCTTGTTTTCCCCCATCTTCAGGTTTGAAGGCTTTGGAGGTTTTTTTGTTTGTTTATATGCTTGCTATCTTCTTTGTCAGAGGCAGAACGCAGCTAAGTTGCTTTTTCTTCCTATCTCTAATTTTTTTGAAGTTGAGGATATTGTAAAAGCTTGCAGAGAGAGAGGGAAAAAAAAAAAGGAAAATCCTACCCCAGGATCATTCATCTTCTAACATTCAGCAGGAAGATGTCAGATGTTGATAACTTTCAAAAGCAAAGTTGAAACAGCAACATTCATTTCAATTCCAAACTTTTTTGGCAATTATTTCATCTCAAAAAATCTACTTTTTGAAAAGGCTCTTTTCAAACTAACTCCAGTGTCCAAAGGGGTTGTCATTTGAATCTATAGCCTCTGGTACCCAGTTACCTCTGAAGTAGCTACAAAAGAACCGAATCCTTACAAATGGGAAGAAAAGATTGCTCTGCCTATTATTAGTGCATGCGTATTGTCAGCAAGAAAGCCATGAGCAAGGGTCAGAGCCTGTAATAACCATCTCTGGAGCGGGCATGCAAGGAGTAGCATGAGGCTGGAAGCCAAAAACCAGGCCAGCTGAAACCTGCTTTGCCCAAAGGGATGGACTGGCCTGGCAGAGCCACCCTTGATTCAGTCACTGAGTGACAGAGGAGATCAGACCAAGTGCAGCAGAATCACATTAATAAATAACTATTGTCTCCTAATTATCCCATCTCACAAATAATCTCTGCCAGAGTTTCAGGTTTGAGAAGAGAAAGGAAAACCAAAAGTGACATTGATGGCCAACTTGCCAGTGGAGATAGCACTATTTGGGTAGGTAACTGAGGTCTGAGGACTGCTACGGCTGAGCTCACAGAGCACTTTGTCTAAGGCACCTCATCACTGTTGTGACGCTGGCCGCAGCAGTGAGTGTGGGCATTAAGCTGCTTTTCTCCACCATGAGTGGGGGATGCCCTCACCCCCTGGTTTTCAGAAGTAACAGAGACCAGATGTGCATCCATTCACCTGCAGAGGAAAGGAAGCAGGCACCACCTGGAAATTTGCCACATGGAAAAGGTTGGGGGAACAAACTGTGCTGCTGAGGACACAAGGAGAGAAGAGTAGCAGAAACTGCTCAGGCAACTTTGCTAAGCTGTGGAAATCTCACAAATACGAAGGAAAAGGAATTCCTGCACTGAACTGCACCTTTTCCTTCATCCTAAAACAAAATTTGCAGACCTTGAGGCACTTTCATCACATTTAAAGCTGACTGATTCTTTTAAAACTTTAATTACACCACTGATGTTTTGCAGGAACTAGGATCTAATGCAAAATGATAGGGGTGTTCAGGTCTGCTTAACTTCTGCATGGCCCATGGTTTTGTCCAAGTCCCTCCAGATATCCGGGTCATCTGCTTTTCTTCTCCCATTTCCCTGTCTTATTACAGCCACAGACCAGGGCTCCCATTTTGCGCCATGCTTATTGAAGAGGACTTTCCATGAGCAATATGGCCAGAAGAAGCTGTTTCCATCACAACTAAAACTTGCTCCGTAGGTTACAGACTATAGACTGGAGTTTCCCACTAAGCCAAATGACAGATCTCTAGTTTTGACTCCAAAATTACAGCACGCAGGATTGTGCATTGTTGTTGCTGTTCTTTTCTGTGTCTTTTCCTGTCTTCTTTCTTACAGAAATCGCATGAGGTGGGATATGCTTTGTTAGAGTCATTGTACAAACAAGCTGGCAATTTCCCATTAATTTAATTACCTAGTTACACTACAAGCCTTTCCAGCTGCTGAAAAAAAAAAAAACACAACCAAAACCAAAACTAAAAAATAAACACTAGGAAAAATAGGACAAATGCAGTGAGGTGACATATGGTGTTTTCAACTCCCTATGCAGAGGGAATTCTCTTACTATTTATCATGGCACAAGCTCCCCAGGCCCTGAATGCTTTTTGTTTCTTGCTAAACCGAAGACTAGGACCTATCACTTTTGAAAGCCCTGCCTGTAGAGCCTCAGCTGACTTACCATGTAATGAGAAATAAAGGCAGAGACAGGCTATAGGTAGTGGACAACCACCAGTTGATGATCAGTTCAAGCGTAATAACTGGAAGGCGTTTGGAAGAGAATTCACCAGGAAGTGGTGTTCCCTTCTTTTCCTTTTACTAGTGCAAGAAGGGAGAGCAAGTGGAAAAGAAACATGGTGGAAGGAAAGAAAGAAGGAAGGTAAGAGAAATGTTATTTTAATAATAACAACAACAACAACAACAACAATAATAATAATAAAAGAAAACAAGAAGTTTAAAGATATGAAAAAAATTGCATGGAAATCTTTGATTCATGAAGATATTCTTCCCTGAAAAATGCATTAAGGTACTGCTAGAAACTCCCTGACAAAGCATACTTCTTGAGAACAGAGCCAAATGGAGATATTGTCTCCATTGTATACGTTCTAAAAGCAACAGACAAATGCAGCTTTTGCAGGGGAGTTATGTGCAGTGCTGTGCCATGACAGTTATCATGCACTCAGATGCAGAGCTCCAGATTTGTTCCTCAGAAATAATCCTACAGAATCAGTTCTCCACAAACAGGAATCCTTCATTGCCGTTACTGAATATGCGGTGACGCAGACAGTCAACATACATATTTGCTTATTTGAATAGGATTGAATCATTCAATACATATTTAACATTTGATACATTAATAATATTTCCTCCCGCTTCTAGTGGCAAAACTGGAATCTTATTTTTGCGTTTCTTGAAGGTACTATTAAGTGGAGGTAGAGGGCAGGGGCAGGAACTTTTCCCTGGGCACAGTATATGCTGCCCTTGCTCCGCCTCCTCCATGGTACTTAATAGGTGGGTTTCCACTAACCTCATACTGTCAGGGCTGGCCCCACAGTCAGGTCCTAGCACCTCTGTGAGCTTCCACCCATCAGCAGACCTGCAGGAAAGCTGTCCTGTGAACACCTGCAAGCCTACAGAAGCTAACTTCCTTACTTTAACCCTCATCTCCAGCAATTTGGCTGCGCACTGCCCCACACAAGGATAATCCTGAAAATCTGTCCTCCCTTCACAGTCCAAGCCAGGGTCCAGCTCCTCTGAGTTCATGTTCATGGCATGAAGTCTCAGTTATTAAATTTACAGAAGGCTTTTATTTGGCCTTTCGCAAAATTGGCCTGAGCTAGTCTTTGGCTTTTCAACTTTCCCTGTGTTTGCCAGGGGGCTGGACCTAAATACGGGCATCCTTCTCACTTACAAAATTTGTGAAGCATTTCTAGAGTGGCAGGAATGTTAACTGCTCTGTAAACAACAGATATTAAAGTATTAATTGTTATTCTCACTCCCCCTCTACTATGCACAGTTCTGTACTTACAAAATAAGATTTTTCTCTCATTTACACTGATTGAAAAAGAGCTCATTCAAATCCTGAAGTCTTTTTAGTGCCAGAAGTCAGGTCTTTGGCAGAGTTTTATTAATGTCAGGTTGCCCAGGACCCATCAGCTTCTGTGGAATACTAATATTGCACGCAATTTACCTGAGGAGTTTTGATCCTAAACCCAAGTGGCAGACTAAAGGGCAAAAGCAGTAATATTCTTTGATCATCTGGGTATTGGACTGCCAAAAGCACTCTAGCTCAATGTGAGAGGAGGGAAAACTATTAATGCTCTTCAGGAAGTAGCCCCAAGATGTGATGGATGTGTGACTGGACCAAAATCTTATTCATGGTGCATTTTAGAAGAATGTCCAGCCACCACTGTGAGCCAGAATAGCCGCTCATCTTCCTCTTACTTGCTTCTTTGGTCTCTGTCTTACAGAAGCTTCACAAAATGCTGTTTCAGTAGCCCACCCCTGGAACAGGGACTCAAGGCACAGAGACTGAGCCATTTGCTCGAGGCAGCTCAAATACTGTGGGAGAGTCCACATTGAACTAGGAGTTCAGATTCTCATCTGCTACCTTCAGCAGGTTGTTCTCTACTCCTCAACTGGGGCTACAACATGGGCAACCCAAGACCATCTAGCACCTAATAGGAGTTGCCCTGGTTGCAAAGCATGCCCATGGCTTCCTGTTCTTTCTCTGTGTACCTCCAAAAAGACCCCAGATCTGTTTCTTCTGTACTCTGCTGTTAGGTAGCTGCAAGCACCAGGAGCTTCCCCTTCCCAGGCTCAAGAAGCTCAGCTCCCTCTGCCTCTCCTCCCACACTGAGTGCTCCAACCCTGACCATCTCAATGGCCTCTACTGGACTTGATCCAGTACATCGATGCTGGTCCTGTGCTAGGCAGCCCAATGCTCAGCACAGCATCCAGATGTGGCCTTGTCAGTGCGCAACTTGTACACCAGGATCTTAATTTCTTCTTCTGCAAAGCTGCTTTCTAATCTGTTAGCTCCGGTTTGTCCGGCTTCCTGGAGTGGTTGGGTTTCAGCTGCAGGACTTTGCATTTGCTTTGGTTGAACTCCCTGAAGTTCCTGGCAGCCTGTCCTTTCCAATTCCTACCCTTTCCAGCTCTCTCTGAATGGTAGTCCTGTCCTCCAGCATATCATTTGCACCTCCCAATTGGGTATTGTCATGCTTTAGGGCACACTCTGTCCCATCATCCAAAGCATCAATAAAGGTGTTAAACAGTATCAACCCCAATGCTGATCCTCTCAGAAACATCCCTTGTGAGGAACTGCCACTGAATTTCAAGCTGTCGAGCCTGACAAGATCTCTAAGCCTGATAGTCTACTCAGGACCACTGCCTGTAAACTTGCCTAATGCCAGTGCAAAGCAGTCTCAACTGCCATGACTCTGAACCAGCGTGTAACCCTTCTCATCAAGTCACGTCAAAACAAAGAAAAGAACTTCAGTATGTACAGTATGAAGAGTTATGTCCATTTTCTGGGCCCTACAAGACCGCTTTTCTTGGTAACAGTCCCACTCTTTACCTGTAACCGGCAACTTCAAACTGTGGGCACGAATGTATTGTGTGTATAATGGTGCCTTTACTTCAGCATGCTCTCATACAAACCTGGAATCAACAGAAGAGAAAATTAAAGGAGGAAATGACCATTCAAAGTTTTGCCCAATTTTTACCTGTAAATGAAAACCGTTAGAGTCGTACTGCAGGAGACTTTCTTTTCAGGAAGGTGAGCAGCTCTTCCATTTAAACCGTCTGACAAGCTTTGCTGTTGGGCACTAAGGTAGAGAGAATTTTGCTTCCACATCTCCTTTTTTTATACACTAACAGGAAAACATAGAAAAGTTTAAATTTTTCTGACAAATCCTTAGAGTTAATCTGTTTTATTTTAGTTGCTGGCATTGGAAAAATTGAATCCCCACCTACTCAGTTCTCGCTTATGCTATATTAATATCTTAAGACATTTCAAAATATGCTTGATTCCCAACTACAAACTGAAGAAAAAAGATGTCGGAAAGAAGGTTACAAATTTGAGCTCTTCTACTGTCAATTCTCCCACTCACACACCTGTGCCCCACTGCTGGTCTGTAAGTTATTGAAAGGGTATCCCAGGGAGACTAAACATATATCTAAAAAAAACCACAGAGAGATTTCCATCCGTTCAGGAAAACAACAACGAGAAATCAAACAGGGAGAAAAATAAAAGTAAGGAGAGGTGGTCCTCCTAGCGAGAAAGTCTGAGAAGCTGTAAGGTAAAAATATCAATGAATGTTCTGGCACCTTTTCCTTCACCAGCTTTTGTATTTGTTTCTTAATTACAGTAGCTGTAATGCATAATGCTTATTTGAGTCTATTTGACCAGAACTGTAATGCATTTAATCCAGCCATTGTCTCTCCTGGCTGTTGCAAAGCATACAGCTGTTATCCACAGCTCAGAAAATGCAGCTTGGACATCCCGAGGATGAGCAGTAAGGAAAAGAACTCAAGCTAACTTGAAAGGAAAACTGTCTCACCCAGCAACCCACAGATGCTGTCAAAACCCAGAATTTTACCATTTTGATTCACTGTTGAATGGTAGATGCAAAAAATTGGTATGGATAGCTTGCATAAGGTGGACTTAGCAGCTGGTCCTACAAGCATCCTCAAAAGCCTTTATAGGCTGTAGATGCTGATGATGATATGGGACAACCCTTTTCAGTCTGTTTTCAAGTGTGTATCTGATGAGGGCAAGAGAACAACCACCCAGTTTGATGCTGGCATCCACCCTTAAATCCCCACTGCTGATGTGATACAACTTTTTGCCTGTATCTAGGTTGGAAGGGACATCTGGAGGCCTCCAGACCCGCCTTGCCTTTGGAGCAGGACCATTGCCAACACTGGATCAGGTCTGTCATGGTTTTGTCTAGCCAAATCTTGAAACCTTTCAAGACTGGACAACCCAGCGCCTCAGCAAGTACTACAGCCTCTCTAAACACCCAGCATCATTTGCAAACTAAGAAGCTAAAAGTTACTGTGCCCTAAAGAGGCTAAAAGTGAGAGCGCCCTAAACAAATAAACCTCTAGAGGTTAGGATACATGTGAATTCCTCCTTAATTTTTCACAGAATAGCTCAATGGATAAGTAGCCCAAGACATGGGAAAGCAAAACATTGCTTTTTAATGGACACTAGAGATTTTTTTGCAGACGTCTTCTCTATCGGGAGAATTGAGATGTGATTGTAACTGAATACAATACCTCTGGAAATCTTCCTAGGGCTTCTTTGAATAAAAATATTCAAAGAAATAAAGAAATTCTTTAGTGGCAGCTAGACTATTGAAAAGCTGTACTGGGGGAGGAGCAAGGGAAGAAAAGGTGAGAAAAGCTTTGAAAGAAAGCTCAAAAAATACCAGAGATCATCGTTACAAGGGAAGAACACACAGAGTCCTAGATGTCTTTCTGTGGCATCTCTGTTTCTTGGTGATTCAGACCAAGAGATCTGGCTGTCGAAAATCGAGCACACCTGTCCAATTATTTTACTAATTTCAAGGCCTGTCTGATAAATAAATATACTCTGAGTTTAACAGATTTCACTAGAAATAACATATCCTACGTACCAGAAAGAGGTGTTTGCTGTAAAACAGTAATGTCATGACCAAAGGGAAGATTGCTTAATTAGCTCGTTATTTTTCTCAAATGCAATGGAAAAAATGAGCTGACTGCAGTATGGCTATGTCTGTGTTTCCAATAGTTACAAGACAATTTTTTTTTAAGCAGTGAAGACTTCTAGATTAATAGTTCCTTTTTTAAAAAAATGACAGTTTATTTTATGCAGACTTTAAAAGCTACAAAATGCCTAAAAACAACTCTCAAAAGTAAAGGTATGAGCCCTCCTAACTCCAGGCAGAAGTCGCGTGACAGAGTCAGGAGGAAGAATGCTTTGGGGAGGAGGCAGTTTCCAGGGGGACCATTCCAAGTCCTCAGCAAGATGAGCTCCTCTGTCCAAGGCCACTTAAATCCTAAGAGCATCTCTCTCTGGCATGGTCCTTTGGCCAGGCCAGCAGCTCCAGAGAGCAAAGTCAGCAGGACGCAGAGAGTTTCCTTGCTGTGGGCCATGGCTGCTTTCTGAAAGCTCGAACATGGCACATGGTTCAGCAACGGCTGTGTTACTCCAGCAGGTTTTATTTGGCTCCAGCAGGTGTTACCAGAATGAGTGCAATCTGTTCTTGGAGTGAGGAGACGCTTTCCATTAGAAGAATTGCCATTTCCTCCCACTCATGAGGCTGCCTGCGTAGAGTGAGCTGTTAGCAGCAGGGCATGGGATGAGAGCAGTTTTCCAGACATCATGCGCCACCTTCCCCCACCCCGCTCCAAGGATGGGGTTGACATGACAGCTCCCATCTACTCACACTCAGAGATGTACATTTTCCCTAGCTTCCTTTGCTAACTCATCCAGATGGAGAAAATTAAAAATGACTGTGGTTTAGGGATTCAATTATTTGTTTTTTAAACCAGTGCAATCCCTTAATCCAGTGCAATCCCTACCTCCTTGTTGGGAGAGTGATGAATAGTTGAGAATGAACTGAATGCCCTAAAGATGATAAAACTCACATACAGCTTTTCTGGAGTCCGTATTTGTGTGCCATGGACACAAAATCAGGGTATTTTTCTGTAGCCTAGAGCCCAACAGATTGTCTCTCTGGCCCCCAAGGGCTCTCAGCACAATACCATGATGCAGAGGAGGGGAACCCTCATGCAGCAAGGTTGGGTAACTTGGCGAATGGCACACAAAAAAGCTATGCCAGGGATGGGAGATGACTCTTCCCGAGTGCCCCCTCTGAGGAAAGACACACCATTTTAGTCCTGACCTTTGCATAGTACCAGCTATGATGCTCAGGCCAGTCAGTTTAAGGTATAGCTCAGCTATTGACATCTGCCTAAAACATCTTCTCCAAATAGCCCTGAGTTGACTAGAATTTTCTACACCCACTAGGAGCTCACACCAGTGGCTGGTGCCCCTCCTTGCCAGAAAGCAGGCTTTGTTTGTCATATGAACTTTCCTGCCTTGCATTTCCAGACATTGTTTTTTGTTCAGGTTTTCTCCACTAGATTAATAAGGTCCTTAATACCTGCTATTTTCTCCCTATGAAGTTCTTATAACCTGTAATCAGGCTACTTTTTGATCTTCTCAAAAACCAGACTGAGCTCTTTAAGAATTACTGCAAAGTATCTTTTTTTACCAGAACTGTGCCCTATCTTTCCAAAGCTGCTGTTAAAGAGCAATATGTGCGTTGTGCAATTATCCCCCATCCCAGAGAGCAGTCCTGTTCAGGAGTCCTGTAAGGTAAAGGCATGGCCAGGTTGCACAGTACTCCAAATAAATTGACCTCATTGTTGTGTTAGTGTCCGAGGGTTTTGACTCATGATCCCTTTTGGATTCAGTCTGCTATAGTCAAAGGGCTCCCTGGCCCTAGCTGTGTGCCCCAGCCCTTTGCCACAGGAACAGCGAGGTTACTGCTTTAGCCGCATCAGTTGTCAGCCAGGTACACTGCCATTAGCTTCAGCCCCACGCTGTGAATTTATACCCAGCACACCACCCTGTCGAAGAGACACCACCACCAGAAGAGCATTTTGGACAAGGTAGAGCAGTCATCACCTGTATGTTCCAGGTATCCTGAGGGTCAGGAATGCGGGAAATTATCACTGTATGAAAGATTAAAGCCTTCAGAGCTTTGATTCAGCAAAGCAATTACATACACATTTTACTTGTCAACACAAGGCTGCTAAACAAAGAGCTTGAGCATTTGGCAAAAGCTGAGCAGAGAAATCGTTGCTGAAACCCAATAAAATTCTCATGTAAGGTTTTTCCAAAAACCCTGCAAGTTGATCAATGTATTTGATTTTTGGTCTCCTTTTTTTCAAGGACTAGGAGAAATGTTTCAGAAAGCTGTCTCCTGTAGACCAGTCTCTCATTTAACAGGCAGGGCTAAGTGCAGGACAGGACACCGTGGCAAAGCTGTCTGCCCAAAACACTAATGGAAGATATTTATTTAAAAAATGCAAGAAGCAACTACAGTGATCTTTCCCTTAGTGGTTAGGGGGTATTAAATATCTGAGAGAAGAGCAATGCTTTTGCTCTTCTTGACATTTAATACTATGGAAGGGTTAAGAAGCTACTGCCAAGATCATGCTGAGCCCAGGGTGGTAGAGACATGGGAGACAACCCATGGGACTCTCCTGGCACAAGAAAAGAAAGCTAAGACCAAAAGATATGCTTAGATATACCACAGAAGGTAGACTTCCATGCAAAAGGACTAACACAACAGAAATAAGTTTCCTCCTGTGCAGGCACTTTGGGAAGTGCCACAGTCCTGAGCACAGTGGTTCATCAGAACAACATTGAAGGACTTACTGGAGGAGGGACAGTACAATCCTAGGCCCTGCTACAGCACACAGCAGGGTTGATTGCATGGCCGTTGTGGCCGAAACAAGGTCAAAATAACCCAAAAGACAGCGCTGTCCGAGCCATTAAGCTCTCTTCTACGCCAGCGTACTGTCTGGGCAGCTAAAGCAGACACCACAGATCCTACATTTGGCAGGACACTTTGAAGCCAACCAACCAGCCAAGAATGAGCAGAGAAAAAAAGATTTGTTTCACCCAAAGCAGAACACTGGTAAATTACCATATGAATCTTATAAATGGCTACTGAGACACTGGGAGCACCTGGAAGGGAAGACCTGATTTAAAACCCAGTTTCCAGTCCAATCTGTGCTTGGACCTTAGCTCTCCAAATATGAAAGACAGTTGTGCTGCCAGATAAACCTCATCACAATCTGTCTGCTGCCATAATTGAGTTTCTGCCTCATCATCCAACAGAGAAATGACTCAGCGTCACTTATGGGAGGAAAGTATTGTTTCTCTCTTCAGTCATTTCCTCCAGATCCACTGTCTGGAAGAAAGAAAGAAAAAAAAAAAAAGAAAAGAAAAGGAACGTCTATTCTTGAGATCACTCCGACGTTTTAAAAATTAGTTTTGTCCTACGTTCAGCATAGTAGTCCAGGATATATCACATCCTTCTAACCAGAGACAAGACATCATGGGAGACATGGCTTGGTCAGTGAGTCCAGCCCAGAGAAAATAATGTTGTTATTATTGCTCTATCTTAATGTCCTGGTTCCGGCAGGGACAGGGTTAAGTATTCCATGCCACGTGAGCCACGCCCACCCTGAGATTAAAAGGAGGGAGGGGGCGAGCAGTCGGGTTCGGAGCGGGCTGGCGCGTCCCGGGGCCGGACCGGCGGGGAGCGGCGGGGAGCGGCGGTTCCATAATCGCGTCTGTATATTTCTCTGTCGGTGTTATTGTTGTTGTTTTCTTGTTCCATTTGCTGTTCTGTTAAACTGCCTTTGTCTCAACCCAAGAGTTTTGCCTTTTTCTTTTGATCCTTCCCGTACCGGGAAGCGCTGGGCGAGCGACACGTGGTTCTTTGTTGCCATCTGAGGCCAAACCACGACAGTCCTTTTTGGCGCCCAACGTGGGGCTCGAAGGGTTGAGACAACGACAGAATCTAACTAGAGCTTGAAAAAACGAATTTGTTAATAGTCACCAGTCACTATGTTGCTTAGTTTGTTCTCATGGCTGTGTTATGTAAACTCCTATGTGTTTTATGCACTCCCTGTGATGATATTTGTTACTTCTGGGAGGGGGATGAGGATTATCATTTTGCTGTCCTGTGCAATATCGGCTTATGATATGATAACATCACTTGTTAGACGGTTATTTTGGGGCGTTTATGTGATATTGCTCTCCTGTCCGTACATTGGGTACCACCTCTCAGAATTCATTAATAATTACACCCAGTCTATGGGGGAAACAGGGGGGGACACTTTCCCCAGCTCTTTTGCCTCCCTTTTCTCCTTTGAGTCAGGTATGACAGCTTTTGAGAATTTTGAATATCCTTGGGATGCTCAAACCAGCATGTTCCTAGTGTTATGTTTGCTGAATATGTTCCAGGTCTCGTTTAGGGTTAAACAACTATTTAAGACTACCACCCAGAGATCTGCTCCAAGGCTGGACAGTCAGGGGTGGCATGGCAGGTGGGAGAACATGGGCAGGTACTTAGAGAACTTCTCACCTCCAATGGTCTGGGACTTCACCCCTGAACAATTACAGGACCCTGATAGAATAGTAGAATATCTGAAGGGAAAGTGCTGTGGCTATTCTAGAGAGGCACAACTCACCGCACTGTGCTGGGCCCTGGCTAGTGTCTACCAGGCACTGCTCAGTGCTATGCAGCACCCTCAGAAGAAAGAGACAGAGACCAGACCAGCAGGCGCTGTGGCCCCTGTGGCAGGTGCTGCTGCGACGGGCACTGCGGCTACTGCGACCCCTGCGACGGGCACTGCGGCTACTGCGACCCCTGCGACGGGCACTGCGGCTACTGCAACCCCTGCGACGGGCACTGCGGCTACTGCGACCCCTGCGACGGGCACTGCAGCTACTGCAACCCCTGCGACGGGCACTGCGGCTACTGCGACCCCTGCGATGGGCACTGCGACCCCTGCGACAGGCACTGCGGCTACTGCGACCCCTGCGACAGGCACTGTGGCTACTGCAACCCCGGTGACAGACACTGCAGCTACTCCAGCCCCGGTGACAGACACTGCTGCTGAACCAGGGAACCAACCCGTGCCAGTATCCGTTGCCCCCATACAAAAGAAGAAGTACACAAAGAAATCGGTTCGCATAGTAAGAGATGACGATGAACCAGGGCCATCACAAGGACAGGAGGAAGAGGCAGAACCAGAGATAATTACCCGATCCCTATCCCTGAGTGAGCTGCGGGATATGCGAAAAGATTTTAGCCGACTTTCAGGCGAGCACATTGTCACCTGGCTGCTTCGGTGTTGGGATAATGGGGCCAGTAGCCTGGAATTAGAGGGTAGGGAAGCCAGGCAGTTGGGATCCCTGTCTAGGGAAGGCGGCATTGACAAAGCAATTGGAAAAAAGACCCAAGCCCTCAGCCTCTGGAAGCGACTCCTGTCAGGCGTGAGGGAGAGGTACCCCTTCAGTGAAGATGTTGTATGTCAACCAAGCAAATGGACCACCATGGAAAGAGGTATCCAGTACCTGAGAGAATTAGCCGTGCGGGAGATGATTTATTATGACTTGGACAACACAGACTTGCCCACAGATCCTGATGAGGTGCACTGCACAAGGCCCATGTGGCGGAAGTTTGTACGGAGCGCACCATCGTCATATGCCAACTCACTGGCAGTAATGGAATGGAAAGGTGAAGAAGGACCAACGGTGGATGAGGTGGCTGGCCGGCTCCGGCGATATGAAGAAAGCCTCTCTTCCCCCCTTGTCTCAGCTGTGGAGAAACTGTCCCGGAAGGTTCAGCAACTTGAAGAGAATATGTCCTACTCCCCACCTGTACGGGCCAGCATCTCAGCTATTAGAAGCAGACATTTCCCCACTCAAGAGAGAGAGTACAAAGGGTACACACCACGAGGCACCCTGTGGTTCTACCTGCGAGACCATGGAGAGGACATGAGGAAGTGGGATGGACAACCTACTTGGATCCTGCGGGCACGGGTACAGGAGTTGCAAGGAAGGACAACCACAAAAGGAGATCCCTCCAGGAAAAGTGCCGCCCCAGTTTCCAGTGGGCAGTTCCCCAGACAGACCATAAGGCCTGATCTTGCTTCTGATCCTCTTGAAGGAACCTCCAAGTCATTTCTGCAAGAAGTAAGTACCGGATACCATGACCAGTATTAGAGGGGCCCTGCCTCCAGCCAGGTGGAGGAAAGGGACAACCGGGTTTATTGGACAGTGTGGATTCGATGGCCTGGCACATCAGACCCACAGGAGTATAAGGCTCTAGTGGACACAGGAGCACAGTGTACTCTGATACCATCAAGCTATAGAGGGGCAGAACCCATTTGTATTTCTGGGGTCACAGGGGGATCCCAAGAGTTGACCGTACTGGAGGCTGAAGTGAGCCTAACTGGGAATGAGTGGCAAAAGCATCCCATTGTGACTGGCCCAGATGCTCCATGCATCCTTGGTATAGATTACCTCAGGAGAGGGTATTTTAAGGACCCAAAGGGGTATCGATGGGCCTTTGGCATAGCTGCCTTGGAGGCGGAGGAAGTTAGACAGTTGTCCACCTTGCCTGGTCTCTCGGAGGATTCTTCTGTTGTGGGGCTGTTGAGGGTCGAAGAACAGCAGGTGCCGATTGCTACCACAACGGTGCATCGGCGGCAATATCGCACTAACCGAGACTCTCTGATTCCCATCCATAAGCTGATTCGTCAACTAGAGGTTCAAGGAGTGATCAGTAAGACTCGCTCGCCTTTTAACAGTCCTATATGGCCGGTGCGAAAATCCAATGGAGAGTGGAGGCTAACTGTAGACTATCGTGGCCTGAATGAAGTCACGCCACCACTGAGCGCTGCTGTGCCGGATATGCTAGAACTCCAGTATGAGCTGGAGTCTAAGGCAGCCAAGTGGTATGCCACGATTGATATAGCGAATGCATTTTTCTCAATCCCTTTGGCAGCAGAGTGCAGGCCACAGTTTGCTTTCACTTGGAGGGGCATCCAGTACACCTGGAATCGACTGCCCCAGGGGTGGAAACACAGCCCCACCATTTGCCATGGACTGATCCAGACTGCACTGGAACAGGGTGAAGCTCCAGAACATCTGCAGTACATTGATGACATCATTGTATGGGGAAATACAGCCGAAGAAGTTTTTGAGAAAGGGGATAAAATAGTCCGAATCCTTCTGAAAGCTGGTTTTGCCATAAAGCGAAGTAAGGTCAAGGGACCTGCACAGGAGATCCAGTTCTTAGGAATAAAATGGCAAGATGGACGCCGCCAAATCCCAATGGATGTGATCAACAAAATAGCAGCTATGTCTCCACCAACTAGCAAAAAGGAAACACAAGCTTTCTTAGGCATTGTGGGTTTTTGGAGGATGCATATCCCAGATTACAGTCTGATTGTAAGCCCTCTGTATCAAGTAACCCGGAAGAAGAATGATTTTAAATGGGGTCCTGAGCAACGACAAGCTTTTGAACAAATTAAACAGGAAATAGTCCATGCAGTGGCCCTGGGGCCAGTCCGGGCAGGACAAGATGTGAAAAATGTGCTCTACACCGCAGCCGGGGAGAATGGCCCTACCTGGAGCCTCTGGCAGAAGGCACCAGGGGAGACCCGAGGTCGACCCCTAGGGTTTTGGAGTCGGGGATACAGAGGATCCGAAGCGCGCTACACTCCAACAGAAAAGGAGATCTTGGCAGCATATGAAGGGGTTCGAGCTGCTTCGGAGGTGGTTGGTACAGAAGCACAGCTCCTCTTAGCACCTCGACTGCCGGTGCTGGGTTGGATGTTCAAAGAGAGGGTCCCCACCACACATCATGCAACTGATGCTACATGGAGTAAGTGGATTGCACTGATCACACAGCGAACTCGAATGGGAAACCCCAGTCGCCCAGGAATTCTGGAAGTGATCATGGACTGGCCAGAAGGCAAGGATTTTGGAATGTCACCAGAGGAGGAGGTGACGCGTGCGGAAGAGGCCCCACCATATAATAAACTGCCAGAAAATGAGAAGCAATATGCCCTGTTCACTGATGGGTCCTGCCGTATTGTGGGAAAGCATCGAAAGTGGAAGGCTGCTGTGTGGAGTCCTACACGACAAGTTGCAGAAGCCAGTGAAGGACAAGGTGAATCGAGCCAGTTTGCAGAGGTGAAAGCCATTCAGCTGGCTTTGGACATCGCCGAGCGAGAAAGATGGCCAGTACTTTATCTCTACACCGACTCATGGATGGTGGCAAATGCTCTGTGGGGATGGTTACAGCAGTGGAAGCAGGGCAGCTGGCAGCGCAGAGGCAAACCCATCTGGGCTGCTGAACTATGGCAAGATATTGCTGCCCGGATAGAGAATCTGGTTGTGAAAGTACGCCACGTAGATGCCCACGTACCGAAAAATCGGGCCACGGAGGAACATCAGAACAACCAGCAGGTGGATCGGGCTGCTAGGATTGAAGTGGCTCAAGTGGATCTGGATTGGCAACGTAAGGGTGAACTATTCATAGCTCGGTGGGCCCATGAGACCTCAGGCCACCAAGGAAGAGATGCGACATATAGATGGGCTCGTGACCGAGGGGTGGACTTGACCATGGACACTATTGCACAGGTCATCCATGAATGTGAGACATGCGCTGCAATCAAGCAAGCCAAGCGTTTGAAGCCTCTTTGGTATGGAGGACGATGGTTGAAATATAAATATGGGGAGGCCTGGCAGATTGATTATATCACACTGCCACGAACCCGTCAAGGCAAGCGCTATGTGCTCACAATGGTGGAAGCAACCACTGGATGGCTGGAAACATACCCTGTGCCCCATGCCACTGCCCGGAATACTATCCTGGGCCTTGAAAAGCAAGTCCTGTGGCGACATGGTACCCCAGAGAGAATTGAGTCGGACAATGGGACTCATTTCCGAAACAGCCTCATAGACACCTGGGCCAAAGAGCATGGTATTGAGTGGGTATATCACATCCCCTATCATGCACCAGCCTCTGGGAAGATAGAACGGTACAATGGACTGTTAAAAACTACACTGAGAGCAATGGGTGGTGGGACCTTAAAACATTGGGATGCACATTTAGCAAAGGCTACCTGGCTAGTTAATACCAGGGGATCTACCAATCGGGCTGGCCCTGCCCAGTCAAAACTTCCACGTACTGTAGAAGGGGATAAGGTCCCCGTAGTGCACATGAAGAATATGTTGGGGAAGACAGTCTGGGTTAGTCCTGCCTCAGGCAGAGGCAAACCCATCCGTGGGATTGCTTTTGCCCAAGGACCTGGGTGCACTTGGTGGGTAATGCGGCAGGATGGGGAAGTCCGATGTGTACCTCATGGGGACTTGATTTTGGGGGAGAATAGCCAATGAATCAAATCGTGTGCAACACTGTCACTGTATGTCCTCGTTACTATAATTGCTATTGGCTGTACTGCAGTAAGAATCACCCAAATTAAGGACAGATGGACTTTGATGAACAGTTGAGTAAAGCAAAGTGGTGATGGGATCAGAGCTGACGCCCAGCAACTTCCTCAAGATCTGCATCTTCGGCCCATGGACTGTGTGCATGAGCTACGCCGGGTATACAGTCACATGTTCCGAAAACTGTAAGATCTGGGCGTGGCAAAATGGTATGGAATAAGGGGTGGATAATGTCCTGGTTCCGGCAGGGACAGGGTTAAGTATTCCATGCCACGTGAGCCACGCCCACCCTGAGATTAAAAGGAGGGAGGGGGCGAGCAGTCGGGTTCGGAGCGGGCTGGCGCGTCCCGGGGCCGGACCGGCGGGGAGCGGCGGGGAGCGGCGGTTCCATAATCGCGTCTGTATATTTCTCTGTCGGTGTTATTGTTGTTGTTTTCTTGTTCCATTTGCTGTTCTGTTAAACTGCCTTTGTCTCAACCCAAGAGTTTTGCCTTTTTCTTTTGATCCTTCCCGTACCGGGAAGCGCTGGGCGAGCGACACGTGGTTCTTTGTTGCCATCTGAGGCCAAACCACGACACTTAATTTTCTACTTTTTGGCAAAACAGAAATATGCTGTGGGAAATACTGGCTTTTCAAAGAGGTTGCAGTTTCCACCCGTTAGGAAGGTTGAACTATTCCCAACCAGCTCTGGTCAGAGTAGAATTTATTGCCCTATATCTTTACCAGCTGGGTTGATCTATCAAGGCTTTCCTTCTTTCTAGTCAATTAAAAAAATATCTTATTTTATTATGCAAATGTGTGGGGAGTAAAAGGGCTCTAATATCTAAGAAGTGTCATAAAAAATAGATTTTAAACTCTACCAAATAATTTTTGTCTCTCCAAAGCAATATACAGCCCTCCACACATACATGTTTTTGCTATGTTATGTATACAAGCTTACTAATGACACCTTAATCTCTTGATTAAGAAATATTTTTCTTCTCATCTGCAAAGAAAAGACCTTCTCCAAAGCATTTTGGAACCTTAAATATAAAGGTATAGGGAAAAGGGACATTTATATAATGCTACCAGGTGAGCAAGCTGCTACCATTTACACCTTGCCTGAAATGCTGCTCTTCAGATGAGTTTATAACAAATATCCTCATTTCAGTCCCCTCTGATCACTTAGAGTCCATTAGCTGATTTCAGTCCAAGTTGACAAAGACACATGAAAGAAAAATTAATCATCTCCTATGTGTATAGCAAAAATCGTTGGCCAGACTGCAGAGAGGAACACTCAAGAAGGTCCCCATGGGGAGACAGGCATGTCATCATCACCTGGTTTACTCCCTTGGAGGTGGCAGCCAGTCAACCGAACAGCATGTGTGTAGTGGCCAGCCATTTAGCACGTAGCCAGTCCTGGACTAGCCCTGGCTGTCTCTGCACTAGCACAGCTGTCCCCAAGGCCACGATGGGGAGAGTTTATTGCTGTGGAATAGAAATCAGTTTTTCAGTAGACCTGCTGCTGCCCGCATGGAGCGAGATGAGAAGAGATGGCCCAAAAGCAGGGCTAACACTCACTGATGAGGACCTGGGAGGCAGAGGGAAAAAATTGTGACCAAGGAGATGAAAAACACTCTGACAACAGTGTTGTGGGCTGGCAGCTGGGAAAGGATGGTGGCTGGTCCACCAAGGAGCAGCATGGAAACAGAATCCAGATCACCCTGTACAAACACAGAGTTGCCCATAGGCAGCCAGGTCTCTGCCAAACTGAGGTCCGTCTCATGAAAGAGGAGTCCCTTGATAGCAGAAAAGGGACTGAGCTCTCAGGATGGAAAAACAACACCTTGGGAACAGAAGGCCTGGAGACCCTTGATTTGGGTTCCAGGTAGCGTGTTACTCCTCCTTTACACCAGGACAAGGGAGAACAAAAAGAAATGCCACTACCTACAAATACATTGCTTGCTGAGGGATGGGGAGCACGAGCAGGCAGCACATTCAGCAGAGTAGTTGCATTGTCCAGATATGGCCCTTCAGGGAAGAATTCAATTCCCCCATCACACAAACTATTTGAAGCTATGAAAACGCCGTCCATTTTTGTAGGGGATAAAAAGATGCAGATGTTTCAGTAACATCTCAGCAGACGTTCTCTCTTGTCCCTGACTTTAGCTGACTACAGTTCAAAAATCTGGGTGAGATGTATCCATCCTTCTAGTCACACACTGCCACTCCCTATGTAAAGCACGTATACAAACTGAATTCATCAGAACTGATCCTGTGCTCATGCTTTCACAGATATTTCATCCTTCCTTCAACTTGTCCACACTTCCCTCTCTCCCACTCCCTCCCCCTCCCAACAACAGTAAGCACAAAATGATAAGGAAAAAAAAAAAAAACACCACAACACAACATATAAAACAACAGAGCAACTTAACTGGACCAGATGGCATCCACGAGAAACTGAAATACAAGCACGCATCAATTACTGCAATATTCATCCCTCATAAACTTTCAACAAATATGTTCACATAAACAAGATCCTACATTCTGCATCCTAATTAATTTTCACATTTGTACAAAACCTCTTCCAAGAACAAGAAAAAAATATTAAAGGAACACTTGCTCAAAGTGTTTTTTTCCTCAAGTAACTGAAAGAAAATTCTAGTTTTTCTATTTCAGAAGAATACTTGAAACCCCTTCTCAACTTTTGTAATGAATTTGAAAGAGGGATGATTTTACCCACAGGTGTGGCTTTTTCTCTGGAAGGCGTTCCTAGATAGTTAGACAAGCATAAAATTCACTTTTGCTTGGGATTAAATGTAAAGGATGGAAAAAGGGAACCTGAATGCAACAGCAAGATCCCAAGCCAAACTGCAGAGGAAAAACAGAGTTTTTCAAATAACTGATTCTTTGACTCAGTAACTGAAATGAGGAGGTGGGAAGTGGGAAGACTTTCAGGATGAAATCTCGGCTATCCTGCAAATCAAAGTGATTTTGGCTAGGCTACTCACAGCCTTTGCACTGGCATTGCTTCCTGCCCCAGCTTCAGTGGTTGGCACACTGCCATTTGTGCGTAAACGACATGGGATCAAATCTTCAGCAAGTATCACAGATGGTCTTAAACTAGGAAAAGATTGTAAAACCATTTGTGAAGAGCTTAGGGTTTTTTTCTCACCCTCACAATAAATATATGTGTGTGTATATATATATATTTACCTGTCCTGTGGCTGGCTGAAAAGTGAAATAATTATTTTGCTGTTTAAAATTATTTAGCTATTATGTCTCAGCTGTCTTTAGGGCAACAAAATTCTCTGTGAATGTCCCCTCTCCTCATCAAACCTTTCCATTTGAGAAGTGCTCCGATGTTTCTTATTTAAGAGAAATGCACACAAAAGGCCCTCTGCCCACGGTCCTAAGAAAAGGGAAGAGGATTTGTTACCATCATGGAGGTGACCAGTCCAGGGGCACTGGCCCCAACACCCCTCCTTCTAACAAGTGGGAGCAATCCCCTCAGCCCCACAGCAGGACTGGGCATGAGGCCCCCACCCAGGACAGAAACATGGACCTGGGTGGCAGGGGATAACTCTTCCCTGAGAAATGCGGCTCAAGCAGCAGCATCACTTGCTTTTGGAGTTTTTCTTCCCATTGAAAGGCACCGCAGGTGGTCCTGCCCCTGCGGTTTTCCATCCCCTGTTCAATAGGGCCTGGGCAGCTACAAGAGGCACATCCCTGTACCACCAATGGCCAAGACATACACAAGCAGCCACAATGGGGAAGGACTTTTACAGCTGACTCTGTTATCCTAGAGGTGATTATGCAGCCAAGGCAGACAAAACCAAATGACTTTGTGGTCTGGTTCAAAGTACACCGCCCTGGCATCTCCCAGCACAAAACCAACTTTTTCTCCACCCTTATCACTACAGCCTTGTTTTACCTAACCAGTTTAACGCATTTTGTGGCTTTGCCATGTAAATCAGATACAATGCATATCTGTGTGCTTTATGACTGTGTGGGAGTTCGTAAAATTACATATTTCGGTCTTTTGTTACAGAAAAAGAGCAAAATGGAGCTAAGGGTTGTGAGACAGACAATGGCTTCTATTTAACACAGCAGAAATACCATAAACGCTCGTTTTTAAAGAGGTGGAAAACATGGGTACATTGGTTTAGAGAAGGAATTGCCAAATATGACCCAACTGTCAAGGAAGATGAAAGCAGGCAGGTATGCAACATCTCACGTAAGTGAGGCTGACAAAACTGGCATTATCATCAATCTCAAAATGCCATGTAAATGATTAGACAACTGCTTTTCTCTAGGATAATTTAACCTAGGTGCTACTGGGCTCCATTTTAAACACTGTAGAAAGATGTTGGGTTAAGAGTTTTTATTTTTTTCCCCCCTCTTTTTGTTTTTTCCCTGCCCTGACTGCCACTTGGATCTGCTCTGGTGCTGATGGTGCTACAGCCAAGTTATAACACCAGCCCATGCTTGCTGCGTCTTTTCTCCTCATACATGTGAGAATTCTTCCCAGAACACGTGGTTGGTGAGTTCCGCTCCCTGTCTAAGCTGCTGGCAGTCATCTTGTTCAAGTTTGGCATCCCTACTTTGCAGCAATTTCTCTGACAGCAGAGTTGGCTTTTTAATTTTTTTTTCCTTTTCTGGTAGTTCTGCCTTTGTGTATCTTGGGATATCTCCCCTGTGAGGCTCAGGGCACCAGTTCAAACCACAAGTATGCTGGGGCACAGAATCCAGAGCAACCTACCAAGACTTTAATGGCTTCTCCAGAGAAAGACTCTTCTCTATGATGTGACGCTTCCCTGAAACAGGTAATAAATAAATAAATACATGAACAACAACAACCCCAAACAAACAAACAAACCCAAAACCAACCAAAGAAAACCCCAACAACTAAAGAAACACAAGGCAAAAGTTATTAATATTTGAGTGACACGACTTATCTAGCTATAAATCCAGCTCCTCTGGATTATAAATCCAGCCTCTAAAGGACCAGGGTGTAAAACTAACATGCAGTATTTTAGATGGAAACAGGCAGACTACAGAGTATAGCCATGGGATAATCCAACTAACAGGCAGGGAGAGTCCAGAGGCAGCAATGGTCCCCATCGCTGTAGATTCAGCAATGAGGACCACAAATCCCTGGGAGATTTGTAATGGCCTACACAGAGATGCCCTCCCCCACAAACATTTGGGCTGGAATCTGTACTTTATCCAGCTAGTGTCCATCAAACAGTGACAGGCAGAGAGCTGTTAGAGCCAAGGGAACCAGGCCTTAAAAGATCAAATGTGTTCACTTGGAAGAAGATTAGAAACAAATGGCTATGTTTATTGGCCATGAAATGTCTCCTAAGCACAGGCAGGAGATAAGATGGGTCTGTCTCAAGAGGAGATAAAGTTTTTTGAAAAGGGGGCAGAAGAGTAGCATATGGAGAGGATTCAGTGGCTAGCCCTGCAGCAACTCAGCATCCTGATCCTCAACCCAGTCATAGCCAAGCACCCACCTCTGTTGCATCCAGCTACACATCTGCTGTGTGCAAAGACCATGAGAAGCCATATGTGGGATGGGACTGTTATTTAATAATGCTGAGGTGTTGCCATGCATTCCTGTGAAAGACAAGGAGATGGCAAAAGGCCTTGTAGGCAAAACCACAGCAACTGCAGGGAACAGATCAGACCTGCTGAGGAGCCAGGGCCTACATGGACAGATCCTGCTTTCTTTGCCCATCCCCAGATGCCTCCAGAGATGCTCCCTCTCTCTGCAAAGCCTCTCCAGAGAAGGAGACTCCACAGCCTCTCTGGGCAGCCTCTTCCAGTGCTCTGGCATCCTCAAAGTAAAGAAGTTCTTCCTCACGTTCAGATGGAATTTCCCGTGTTCCAGTTTGTGCCAGTTGCCCCTTGTCCTGTCGGTGGGCACCACTGAAAAGAGTCTGGCCCCATCCTCTTGCCACCCACCCTTTAGATATTGATAAGCATTGGTGAAGTCCCCTCTCAATCTTCTCTTCTCCAGGCTGAACAGACCCAGGTCTCTCAGCCTTTCCTCATCAGAGATCCAGTCTCCTGATCACCTTTGTAGCCCTCCACTGGACTCTCTCCAGCAGTTCCCTGTCCTTCTTGAATTGGGAGGCCCAGAACTGGACACAGTACTCCAGATGTGGCCTCACCAGGGCAGGGCAGAGCAGAGGGGGAGGACAACCTCCCTTGACCTGCTGTCCACGTTCTTTTTAATGCACCCCAGGAGACCACTGGCCTTCCTGGCCACAAGAACACATTCCTGGCTCCTGGGCAACTTGTTATCCACCAGGACTCTCAGGTCCCTCTCTGCAGAGCTGCTTTCCAGCAGGTCAGCTCCTAACCTGTACTGGTGCATAGGGTTATTCCTCCCTATGGTTTCCTCTTCCAGCCTCTGCCCTGACGTTCACGGCTGCCGGCACAGGGAATGGAGCTACCAAGCTTTTGTCAAAGGCTCACAGGCAGCAAGCACTTTCTTCACTCATCCTCTTTGCCCATGCACCATGAATCTGCAGCTGTTCCAGTAACAATGAGTACATACCTTCAACAATGGAAAACTCAGCCCTGCAGCATCCTAGTCCTGTTAGCTTTCACACACACACACAGCTGATACATGATCGGTCTTACTGGGATGAGTATTTCTGGCAAGACAATGAAATAATTTCTTTCTCAGGTCAACACCTCAATTTTACTTACTGTCAAAGCTTTCATATGAACTGTAGTTTAATTCCAACAAGCTGGTACCATACCTAGATAGCCTAGCACTGCAGGTGCATAGTGGCAAATAGCAGTACCACGAGAGCGTGTCAGTTTATGGTGCACGTCCGTGAGTGATGGGGAAATTTCTGCTGTGGATTGTGCTCAGGCGTGTTAACCAAATTAGGCTTATAGCAAGGATTCAGCAGTGTTATAGGTGTTTTGGCAGTGTTTGCAGTTAGGGTATCAGCTGTGCAATAATCATCTCTCCCCATTTGATTACACAACCAGTGTCTCAGGGACATAGTAATTACAGCAATGAACAAACAAATGGGGGATTTCCTTGAAGGTAAGTCTCATGAATTTTGGCACAATACCTATTTGCAAGCATGTCTCTTCAGTTCAAGCACGAGACTGTTCTGCACTATCACACACAGGCACATGGTCCAAGCGGTGGATCCTTTGGTGTCTAGGCAGCCCACAGGCTGTAGAAGATGCCACATCTTTCTGCCAGTTGTGCCCAATGGATCAGTGTGGCCATACCCATACCTCACTACCTTGGACTCCACAGCCCAAACTGGGGCTTTTTTAGTTGGAAGCAAACTTAAGCACAGACTTAAGCCTTGAGCATGCGTGTCTGCTAGCCTTTAGGAGAGAGATGAGGGGAACATCAACAGAGGACAGTCATCTACAGATGTAGTTTCTCTGCAGCACACAGCCAAAAGCATTTGATTTATGACAACGCATGTCCTGCTTTTTGTAGGTTGGGTATCTCTTTGGGAAAGCCAAGCAGTAGAAATCTCTTTGGCAAAACCAAGCCCAGACTGCTTGGAAAGGACGTAGGAATGATGTTACCTACATTTCTGATGGGGCTTTTGGGGATAGAACTAAGAAAGAGGGACAGTTACAGTTCATGTTGTCTTTGTTTCAACTCCCCTCACCCAAGCAGCATCAGCGAGAAAATGCTCTCTACTTCTCACTTATTGTTTCAGCATCAAAACCTCCTGCTGGATTCCACCTGATCTTGGTGGGATCTCTCACCCCTGTGCCAAGGACTGTAGCACTTGAGTGTTGGTCCTCCATATACCTGTGGGCAAGACTGCAGTCTGAGCTCTCATGGTTCTGACACTCCTTTCCCAAGAACCAGCAAGACAACCCATGGGAGAACAGAGAGATCCCTGCAACTTACGGCTTCCCCCTTGCTCTCCTCTCTTTTACCTGTAATTCATTAGCTGGCTAAGCAAAGTTGGTCTCCATCTCTTCCCCATCCAAGATCTCAGGCATCCACTTTCCTTTTCCCAGCAGGACCACAGGGGTGTAGGGGACGGCACAACACACAGCTGGCACTCATTAGACCTCCCAGGCTTATTGCTTTCCAGGCAGAATTTAATCAAGTTTTAAGGTCTGTGAATTGGAATTAGGGGTCCCAAAGCTAAATGGGACTTGGGATAGAGGCTTGCACAAGTAGGTAGGCTGCAACAAGGACTGGCATTTAGTTGTGAGAAGGTTTTACTTCAGTACTACTTTTGCCAGTGCCTGGTAATAATTTGGAAAAGCACACTCATCTAGAACCAGCCAATGCAATTAGAAATACAGGAAAAGCCTGATTGTTTTTCCATGCATGAAACATTAAGAAAATTAAGGCATTTCTCTCCAGTCCAAGTATTGACTGTAATTATAGATAGCAGGCAGCTTTAGCTGCTATAAAATATTGAAGTGCTTTTATATTGCTACTGCTACAGTTTACTATTTAGGGACAGGAGAAAGGTTGCCATTTAATGAAGTGCAGTTTCACAGAACAACGGAAAGGAGGACCATTACTACATAATACTGCTGCCCTTTCCATTATTAGCCTGAAAGCACTTGCCAGATGAATAAAAACAGGTTTAAACTTGCTTTATTACTTCTATAATGTTAATTTGCCCTGAGCAGCTCACCCTCCGGGTAATCTCTGGTTGAAAGAGAGATTCCTATCTAGCAATTTCTAGCATATTTTAGTTTCTCAGAGATTCAAGTGGCTCTCATGGTATGGCAAGAGCAGTCATGGGTCAAGGAAAATACATCACCCTGCAAGCATTTCCTCACAGTGAGGCCTTGTCCTTCAGCTGTTGGCATCAGGCAGTACCTATGAATTCAACCACTGTCCAAAATCACTCCAGAGTCTCCTAGTTTTGCTAGGAGCTAGCCTTGGAGATACTGGTATATCTGTGACCCTGGGCGAGTCAGATGGACTGGAAACAGATGACCAAGGGCACCTGAGGGCACCAGAGGACACAGACCCTGAAAGTCTCTTCGGTCCAACTTTCCTGGCTGTAAAACAGCACCTCTTTATTTCATACCTATGAATGAGAGGCATGTTGTTAAAGAACATGGGCTGCTTTAGAGGCAAATAATGATAGTCCCATCATAGAGCATAGGCAAGGATTACTAATATTGAGAGCAGGTGAAATTGCCAAGAAGGCTTGTCAAGTTCTCCTGCATGTTTAAAAGATGGATAGACGTGGTGCTTAGGGACATGGTTTAATGGTGGTTTTGTCAGTGTTAGTTTAATGGTTGGACTCAATGATCTTAAAAGTTCCTTCCAACCTAGACAATTCTATGAGTCTATGTTACAGCAGGGCATGGGCATGACCAAGGAACTGCAGAGCTGAGCAGATTTTGTTCAGGACATCCCCCGCCCCCCCAACAACAACAAAACCAACAACCAAAAAGAAAGAAAGAAATAAGCAAATTAAATAAAAAAAGCCCCTCCACTAAAAAAATCAGTGACTCAAACTCAAAAGCTACCAATAAAACTATGTTTCACTTCTAAAAGGTGCCAAACACGGCAAGGCCCTTCAGCCCTGCCCAAGACGACTCAATCACAGTGTGCAGCGCTTTCCTGAACCTGCTACCCTAAGCAGCGGTTCCCTTTGAGAGGCGAACAGGTGAACGGGGAGTTTTCCCTCCCTCGTTCAGACACGGGGACAAAAGGAGATTGGTGGGCATCTCGTCTGCCCCGTGGAGGGAACCAGCATACACCTGGCACTCAAGACCTACTTGGTGCAGAGACAAGAGTAGGCTTGTAGGATACTCCTAGTATCCTAGCAGTAAAGCAGACTAACTAGGACACTTCCTAGGTTGCCACAGCTGCCATGTAAAGAAATGTGATGGTTTCCTGGCCCAGATAGATGTGCACAGGATCTCACTGCAGGAACACCAGACCCAAGGGGACTGAGCCAAATGGTCTGCAGAAGGGCCTGATTTGTTTGTTCAGATTACGCTGTTTCACTACATTGTGCTCCACTGAGTTGGCTAAATATTTTTTACTTCCTTAGCTTGCAGCATGACTTTAAATTTAAAAGGAAAGCACCAGTTAAAATTCCTCAGAAGCAGTACCTGCAATTGTACCTTACTACAGCTTTGTATCCAAACTGTTAGAAAAAGTAAAGACCAGACCCTGTAGTTCAGCACTTTCAAGGCCTATCAGAAAAAGCTGCCGAGGCTAAGGTTAAATATGAATATAATTCGTTCCAAGGCCTGACGGAAAAAACTTAGATACTAGAACAGGCTAAGGTAGTATTTAATTATAACACAGCTTTGGTGACAGATTATCTTGAAGAGATAAGACCTAGCTACAGTTGTGGTTTTTCCTCTACTAAAATTATTACAGAGAGTCATATGCAAAAGCAGAAGGCATCACTAATATCCTTTGATTAGCAGGATTAAAGGACTGTTCTTACAACACAAGGCCTCGTTATCTCTTTTGTACTCGCAGCCTCCTGCAATAAGTAAAACAGACAGATAGCCAAAATGAAATGAGATTCATCTCATTCATGCATACACTTAACACACAGCAGATGTATATCCCAAGGGCTATTCAGGGCACTGTCTTCCACTGTTTCAACATTTCCACTTACCTTATACAGGTTACCTTGACAAGTAAAAGGGTCCAAAATCTCTACATCAAAGCAGTCCAGCCCAACAACCACCTTGCATAAGCATCCTCTTGCAATGACATCCTAATTGCTCAGTCAATATACATCTCAACACAACCAATTAACACATCTCAACTCTTTACTTCCTTGCTATCCAATTAACAAAACCTAAAGGCTGTTTCTTTGTCAGGAGAAAATTGCTGCTATTTCCCTTTGTGCTAAGTCAATAAATAAAACAAAATAAAAAAAATTAAAAAAACAAACCCAAAAGAAAAAAATAATAATAAAATACATATAAAGTAAAATTCACAGGTGGTCAGAGCTCTCAGGGTACAGCAGGGGTACAGTTTCTCCCTGCTGCTTGAAGTCCCAGATGATCTCTATCAGGTCAACAGCCTAAAGTGTGGGGTGGTCTGCAGCCCAGTTGATTTAAAAGGGTACATTTAGGTAAGCTAAGTTTGTACTGGGAAAGTCATTATAAACAAAGCTCTGCAAGTCTTAAGAAGTCTCTGAAATAACAGAGATTAGTGGTTTCAGCAAAATTCATGGTTTTAGGGAGTGGAACTTAGAAGAGTTGTTTAGGGAAGCCCTAGCTTTCAGCCTGGTAAGAAAATGACCAAGGCATATAAAAGTCTGGCTGAGAAGGGCCAGGTCACAGATCTACAAGCCTTGAGAACAGTTTTATGCCCCATCTCTGGGCCTTTTTCACCAGGACTTTGGAAAAGATCTTCCTCTTTTCTGCCGCTTATGATGTTAGTACTTTCCAGACTTTGAAGAGTCCAAGGACCGTTTTCAGAATTTAGCCAAACTCTTTGCTCTGCCCTGATTACAAATCTCCAGTGACCTGGCGGACCAACACTTCTGCACAGATTTCTTTCTAGAAGAAAGGCCATTAACATCTAGAGGAGTAAACCAAGTTGATTTACAAGTATGTTGGCCCAAAACAGAGGCAGATAATTATTTCTTGAAGATTATCTTCTGGATATCTCAGTTTCCAGAGCAACTGAGTTTGCCACAGAAAGTGTTAACTTTTGGAGCAATCATCTTTCCTGCAAAGAAGCAGATATTTTGTAGTTCTCCAGAAAAAAACCACACTCTGAAATATCAAAAACAATAATAAAATAATTTCCACACTCCATTAGGGATGTAGCCATGGTAAATAATGAGTTTATTTTGTTTTCTCCTACTGGCAAATTGCCTTTTAAATTTTAATCACTTCTCTAAAGCAGCTGCCAGAGTTCTTATTTTTCTATAATGCATTTATATACTGTATATTAATTTCGTTGCCAGTTTTGATACATATAAAATGGCAATGTATTAAAAATATAAATAAAGAACAGTGGCATGCCTGCTGGAATACAAAACGCAGCAATGATTTCATCAGTACATCAAAGGAGATCTGAGAGTGCTCTCCTTCCTAGCAAGCATTTCTCCTGAGAAACCAAGGCAGATTTAGTCAGAGCTGAGCACAAGGAAAAAGTTTCTGTGCTGGACTTCAAATACATTGTGAAACATAATAAACAGAATTTTCTACTCTAAAAAGATCTCATGTTGTGCTTTGGGGAATAAAAGACACATTGATGTGTAGAAATGTTGAAAACCTGCATAAAAGACTACGTTTACCCCTCTGCTCCATAATAGATGTTTTTCTGATTGAGTTGCCATTGTAAAGCACATCACAAAAGTGACTAGACACTTTTCTAGGTATCTTGCCCGATAAATCCATCCACAGGCATGTCCTCAGGGTAGTCAAGTAGTTACAAATCCTGACATCAGCGGAATTTGCGTCCTTGATGTTTTATTTATTTTTATAAATCCAGTTTGGAGCGGATAGTGTGAATAACGGAATAACGAAGCTCACACACGGGGATGGAGACACTTAACTGTTCAAACAAGCTTTCCAAAGCACACCAACGAGCACCCATCCTCAACACCCCCAGGGCAGCAGCTCAGCTCATAGCTGCTGCCCAGGGACATGGTAGATAATGTAGACACAGCCAGGTGGCATTTGGAAGGCAGCTTGGACATGAAACAAGGCAGGTCTGCAGAGACATGTGGCTTAATTAAAAATTGCATCTTTTTCTTAGGTTGCTTTTGGCAATTTGCACATGCCAAGGAAAAGATGTTAAAAACAAAAACGAAAAAAAACTTCACCACTTCTACACTGATAGAAACTGCAAAATCTAGACATATTTGAGCATCCAACTTCAAAGACAGAAATAGGTTGCCTCCACAAATGTGCTGGAGTTGGATGGGATTTGGGATTCTGGAAGCCCTCCTTTACAGATGTTAGCTCAGCATGTTTGCCCATCCTGGGTACAGCTTCCTACATCTTCCATGCTTTGGCTGTCAGCCTTTGCAGGACCACGTGTAACAAGTGAGTTTGTTTTCTGGCCCAGAATGAGTTCGCGGAGTGGCACGTTCTCACGTTCTCCTCCAGACCCCTAGGTTAAGTTACACAGACATGCCTTCCTTGTGGATTTCCCAGCATAAAATATTTGTATGCTGCAGGACAAACCCTTCTCAGACACAACTGAAAACCTCACAGGGCTATACAAGAAGTCGCAAACATGCTACAGCTGTAATTCCTTCCCCAAGCAAATGGCAAAATAGCTGAACAGGGAAAAAAAAAAGAAAAAGAAAAAAGAAAAAAAATCAGGAACAGATTTAATGAAAGAGGAAAAAGAATACCCCTTAAGGCAGTACTGTAAAACTAAATACACTGTCCTTAAAGAAGATATTGGAAACTCTTGTAAGTCAACCAAGTATCTGTGGAAATGTCCTTCCATTAGAGAACAGCTTCTAATAATGACAGCAAACGCTTGCATCTAACAGCCGTACCCACCCCCTCTAAGGGGCCTCTGCTTATTGCAAATGGTGACAGGCAGGTGTATTTGGGGAACAAAGGGAAGCCCGGGCCACCAGAGCTCCCAGATAAGCAACTGCCCTGAGGAGAGGGGAAACAGCAGCACATGGAAAATCTCCTTATGGGAGAGGGTGCAAATGATGCTTGTCTAAACATGAGGACAAGGAAAAGAGATAAAGCAAAAATTTAAGGAAGCTCTGAGTGGGAAAAGAGTGAGGGTGAAGGAGAAAGCATCTGCACACATTTTTCCACACAATATTTTCAGCTCCCCAGTAGCTGGCAGCCTGGACAGAGTCCTCCATTTCTGACAGCCAACAGAGGATGTCAGCATATGAGATTCATAGAAGACACTGTCATAGTAACAAGAGCAGTGTTAAGACCCTGGGTATTGTTACTCAGACTCCCAAGTTTGGGGTTGCAAGGACCCACCAAGGTGAAAGCAGTTGGGAAGAGAGCCTGTCCCACCACTGACGTACTCCTGCAACCTCTGAGTAGAAGGGTTCTTGCCCACCTACTGGAGTTTAAGCAAGATTTTCCTTTGAGATAGTGCAGTAACAATAGAGAGCTCACACAGCCTCTACTCCACGGTAGTAGTAGTTTTGTGGTTCTTGACAGAGCATGAGGGAATTTCCAATTCTGAGATGCTGCTCATCAGCCCCTGGAGAATCACTGCTACTTTGATGTTGGGCAAGACAAGACCAACAAGTAGAGGCGAGTTTCACAGCTGAGGCACTCTGTTCAGTGGTTCCCTACCTTGGCTTGGTGTCTGAAGGAGACGCCAGTATGTACCCCTCTTCTTGCTTTCCTTTCTTTCCTGACTCTCCAGCTGTAGACCTGGAGACTCCCATGCGTAGACTCCCATGATCTGCCCAAGCAGCTGGGGAAGCTCCATAAAACCAAAACCTTCTTTCACCAGCAGGCAGTATTATTTTCTTGAAGGGCAGGAACAAAATCCCATTAATACTTTTCTCTGATAAGTCTGAGAGATAAGACTCACAGAAGCACTGCTTCAAGATACACTGGACATCACTTCAACCTTCCACTAGAAGCAGGACTCTCACAAGGACTGGGCCAGGCAGCTGAGGCTTTGAAGGGAGCTGTCCTAGGTGAGGGAGAAAGTCTCCTTCCAAAATAGCTTTTAAGTAATTAGTCTGTCTGGGTTGTGTTTGCCTCCTGGACTTATTTCCTACTGTCATACCCTCCCTCAGAATCTTTCTGCTGCTTGGCTTTCCTCACTTTCCTCTTTCAGGATTTGCCTGTCCCCAGTTTCTCCAGGCACAGTGTCCCAGGCCCCAGTAGTCCCAATGGATTTGGATCAGGCACTAACCCTGTTCTGTCTCACGCCATCTCTCTTCCTTAGTCACCTTCACTCTCCCAATGATTCTCCTCCTCCTGCAATGCATTACTCTTCCCCCAGGCTTTTTTCTACACTTTTCTTCAAAAAAAAAAAAAAAAAAAAAAAAAAAAAAAAAAAAAAAAAGAGAAGCAATACATTGCATCCTTACGTTTAACTAATAAAAGCAGGGAAAAAAACGCAGGCAGAGAGTTTCCAGCTTGAAAAAAAATTCCCCTCACAAGTTTCACATGAGGAGACAGAGCCACTGTAGAGCATGGCTCTGGCTTTTTCTGTTAAAACCTCATTTTTTCCTGTATCCATAGAGGTCTAGCCACAGGCAGGTTTCACCCCAAGCTGCTGCACTTCCAAAGCTCACATGTCTGCGCCAGGCTTGCAGACCTTGATTAGTGAGTTGAAGTGATGGATACGAAGCAGGGGTGGGACTTGTTTGCTCCTCACTGCCTGCCAGGCATCCGTGCTGCTTCATTGTTCTGAGTCCACTTCTTGTTGCAACTGGGATATTAAAAAGTATTAATGCATATAAGATGTCAGAAAGTATTTATCTCAAAAGTATTTGTCTCAAAAAAATTATTAATATACATAAGTATTAAACACGGGTGATGTAACACCACAAAAGGGTTTAGGTGGGCAGGGACCTCTGAAGGTCTCTGGTCCAACCTCCTGCTCACAGTAGGACCAACAGTCAGGCTGATCGTCCCATCAACCTTTGAATATTTGCAAGGATGGAGACTCCACAGCCTCTCTGGGCTTGTCCCAGCACTGCAACCGCTCCCAAGGGGGGAAATTTTCCCTACCCTTCATGTCCAATTGGAAATTCCCTTCCTATATCTCATGCTGTTCTTTCACCGTGTTTCTCCAAGAGCAGACTGGGTCTGTCAAGAACCACAAAATTAAAGTTTTCGTCGGGCTGAGACTTCTGTATGCAGAATACAAGAGTCCCTTGTCTTTCCTGTACCAAGATAGCTTTCTTGTCTCCTCTCAGTTTCTTTCGCAGGACATGCAGGTGCTATCACTGTCCTGGAACAGAGCTGTACAAAGCTCTCAGAATACAGGGTGTCTGTTCTGAAAGGTGGCAGGAGACAGCTAGAAATAAAAGCAAAGAAAAAGAGCCAGACAGTTTTACCCCTCACTGACGAGCTTTCCAAATGTCTTTCAATCCACCATGAAGAGTAACCTTTTCCTTTTGGAAAATGCCACTGAATGAAAACAAGGCTTTTGAACTTCAAACTTCAGAAGATGGAAACAACTGACTCATTTGGGGATGATGTGTTTTACCTCTCCTGATAGGAACGGAAGGGAATTAAGAAAGAGAACTTAAAATTTGGAGAGGCAAGAAATAGTGAACAGTAGTTTTAAAAAGCTAATTGCAATAATCCTGAACACAAAATCAGGGTGGAACACATTTCTGATTATAAAAAAAAAGCTTCCTTAAAAATCAAGTTGCTTAACTGTAACCAAAGGATTACGATTGATTTAAGGAAATGGGCAGGGTTTTTTAATTTATTCTTAGAAAAAGGACATGTTAAACATAGCTGTAATTGAGAGCATGTGCTCTCAAAGGGCCTCTCTGAAGTTTGCTGGAGAAAGATTGAGAATATGTCATTATATTTAAAGACTTGCCATGTGCCTTAGTTTCCCCATCTGCTCTGCATGTTTTTTATCACGTCAAGGAACAGGTCAAAACCTTTGTCTCAATCTGAGACACAAGGAGCCCAAATACATTTTTCCCTACTTAAGTACTCCACATTCACTGGCCTTTGGATACTGAATGCAGGCACTGTCTGTGGTAAATGACTTTTTAACAGCAGTGAACTCTACATTAGCCCTCTGTGAGTCTTTAACAACTAGTTCCAGCAGCGATAAGACCTAAGACTCACAGCACTCCTCAATAAAAGGATGGGGAGAAGAGAAAAGGAGACATGACAGAGACAGGAGAATTGGATAGAATAGAATATTTCAGTTGGAAGAGACCTACAATGATCATCCAGTTCAACTGCCTGACCAACTCCAGGCTGACCAAAAGTTAAAGCACATTATTAATGCCTCTTAACCACTGACAGGCTTGGGGCATTGACTGCCTCTCTAGGAAGCCTGTTCCAGCATTTGACCACCCCCTTGGTAATGAAATGCTTCCTTATGTCCAGTCTAAGCCTCCTCTAGTGCACCTTTGTTGCCCTCCTCTGGACACATTCAAACACCTTGACATCCTTCTTAAATTGTGGAGCCCAGAACTGCACAAAGTACTGCACGTGAGGCCACACCAGTCAAATCTGGGACAAGTCAAATGACCTGGGCTGCTTTGTACTGAGATAGGCCCGTGTTAGGACAAGTGTTTTGCATGATCTGTGCCTCTGTCACAGATGTTCAGAGTAGAACATGTTACACCTCTGTTTCATTGGCCTAATCCATCCCTGCAACTGAAGTGCTGTCAACATCAATGGCTAACAAGTATTTAACACATGCCTGTTGCTTGATGCTAATCCTTTAAGATATGCAGGGATCTTTCCCTCCATGAAGAAAGTGAAACTGAATACACCAAACTTAATCGAGGCACCAGAAGCTCTGTCTCTACAAGGCCAGATAGGGTTGCCATTGTATGATTATAGACTATCAAACGCATATTTCACTATGCCTGTTGTCCTTTTAATGCAGGAACAACAATAAAAAAAACCAACCCAAACCAAACCAAGAAACCCCACACAACACCACCACACTCACCCTTCTTAAAACTATTTTTTTCTTTTGCTACCAAAGAAAAAGCCCAATACAGATTGAAAGGAAAACGTTTCTTCTTTCCTCTAAGCAAACAAGTGGACCTAGAAGTTCTTCCTGCAAAACTCACACTTACATTTTTGGGGTTTTCTGACATAGAATCATAGAATCTTCATGGTTGGAAAGGATATTCATTTCTGGGTTAAAAGAAGCTGAAAAATCAATTGCTAAAACAAAATTCTAGTAATATGGTCTCCTGTTGATGCGTTTGTTTCAGCTCTCCCCTTAAATGTAGTTTCTCTGGAAAGAGCTACAGTATCAGATAGCAGAATAAGGATCATCTTTATCAAGGTAGCTGGTGAGCTGCAGTATTTTACAAAGGAGAATACTGAGTTTTCATAGTAAAGATGAGTAACGGCAGCAGGAGGTGACAAAATACTGCATCACACTGTCCTAGTTAATACCAGTAATGACACATCAACAGGGTGATAAAAGGCATGTTTTCACATCATTCTGCAGCTGCCCATGATTCTGGGTGGCTTAATATTTTTGCAGAGACTGCCAAGAGGAATGTTGAGCTGGCCTCTACAGCTATGACCTGTGTAATGACCCTAATTAACATTTGCTACCAGTTTGTTTGATGGGGATTCTCTAAAAGCTTTTGCACTTTGCAGCCCATGATAACACAGGTTATTTGCATTGCTAGAACATCATGAAGAGGAGAGAAGAGTGGTATCCAGCTGAGGAAGAATAAAAGAGATCTTATCTCAACCAAGAAGTGGGCGGCAAAGAATTAGTAGCTGAATTTAACTAGGCAAGAGGGAATCCAGAGCTCCACAGTGCTAAGCACAAAACGGTTCAGAGAAGCAGTCCCAAACCCAAAGAATTTAAAGCCTGGGCCTATCAGGCTGTAGGGTTGTCCTGCTGATTTCTTTTATTTGGGGAACCTAAGAAGCAGCAATATTTTGGTAATCAAACAATACTAGAGCTGATATTGCTATCCTATAGATGGTGACAAGATTGTCAGCTACCTAAACCATGCACCCCAGTTCTCTGAAATGTATTTAGTACCTGCTTATATGGTATGTTCAGTTTGTAACTACACCCCACTCTTCTCCCCTTTGGGTTCACATATGTATCCTTGTAATGCTTAGGGTTAAACCAGCTTGCAGAGAGCATTTTGATTCATATGTTGCACATGATTCAGACAACTTCTGGAGCCCCTGAGAAACTTCTGAGCCTCAACTCACATCTCTTCACACTCACTAAACACTCCATTAATACCTGGTATGTAGCACAACACACAGACTCCTGCAAGCCGTTCATTTCTTCTTCGATGGGAGCAAGCAAAAGAGCCACAGACCAAACAAAGTCCAGTTTTTCCTGTAGCTGCTGTGACTGAGACTCACTTGATTGCTGTGACTCACTTGAGCAGTCTGATGGAAGTCACTGAAGTAGCTTTGGAGGTGCTTGTGGAGGGGCCTCATGCAAGAACCAGTTGGAATTAATGTGTATTTTAAATGGGAAAGAATGGGAATGTGTGTGGAATAAGGGTCGACAGATTGAAAGCATATAAGAGACAGCTGGTGGGAACAGACTGAAGGTGAAGATGCACAGCTAGAGAAAAAGAGATGTACAGGACAGGTATAGATGGATCTTCATCAACAGAGGCACAGGCAGAGGTGTAAGAGGAAGAGTGAAAGAGAGAAACAGTTAAAGCACACGGGAAACAAGAGATAGAAATATCCTCCGTACTGGACACCAGAGGAACAACGAGCAAAATGGGAAGCAGCAGGGCATGAGGCAATGAAATCACTGGAGAATTCTAAGGGCATGTCAGACAAAAAGAAAAGAATTGAGATAGGTGGGAGATGTCTAGGATGAGAGTTCTGCCCATCAAAAGAGAAGGCAGGACACTGGATGTGCTCAGACAATGGCATGGTACTTCACTGCAACAGCAGAGATTGCCAGAGGGCTTGTGATTTCTCCTTCCTTTTCAACAGATACCCTCTGAAACATCATTTGGTTTTGCATGGCAAGAGCTGTCATCCAGGCTAGCAACAGGGATCTGAATATCTAGGGAGATGTTAGCTTCTTTTCCAAGCATCCCACCTCCAATAGGGGAGCTAGGGAGGAAAATAATCCAACAGAATTAGTAAGCAATGGATAACAGTAAAGCTAATCCACTGTGCATAATAAGAAAAAAAAAAAAAAACCAAACCTAATTGCTGCATTGTGTGAAACAAGAAAGCCTGCTGCCCCAGTGACAGCATAATCTTTTGAAAAAACAGCCTTGCTGAACTCTTTGATTTTGTATTTTATTCCATATCCCTATTTTGGGAACAATACCTCACTCCTAAACAGTGCACAAGGCAGCTTGAATGTAATTCTCCCTATCAAAGGCACAGGCTGGTTGAAGGAGTCAGCTTGAGTTCACTGCTTTGATGCAGCAAGGTAAATTTAGTTACCCTAAGAAACTTCACAGAACAATCAGGAGACACAACTCTGAGCTAAAGGAGGGTCACTAGGAAATCATCGAGGCTGAGAAGCATGCACAAAAAAGCATCCTGCCTAACCCAGCATGCCCTCCTTTCCCAGCCCACCCCAGGAAAGGCAGAGAAGGGAGGTAGCAATTACAACTTCGTCTCTAGTGCGCTGGCACAAATACCACAATCATTCAGAGCAAGAGGGGTGTATTGAGTGCGCAAGCAGCAACTCCAGCATAATTGCAGCAATAATTTTAAGGAATTTGGTCCCCATGCATCACTTCCAGCTGTTTTGTTTAAAAAAATCAGTCTAAGCATTATGGGTCTTGTGCAACAATAGTCTTAAGAGTAAGGGTAGCGTGATGATTAGCTGGGCACAAAAGCATCTTAAGAGCCCCTGTCAGTACTAATACACCACACCCACCTACTCTGGTAACAACAGGCCTCCAGTGATTGATGACTTAGAGAGACAATTAACATCCTTCCCCCCTCAATTTCTAGAAATGACTTCTCACTTAATCCCCCAAAGCAAAAGCACCCATGCTGGGAGCCTGAGCAATCAGCAACACTTCGGAGTTAGAGATTGAAACTGAACACCTGGGTAACAGAGCCCAAACAAGCAGTTGCACTCATCCCTGCAACCCCCACAAGACTTAGCCGGACAGTTCAGAGCTGTTCAAATCGTCAGAGAGCATTCATCTCTGACTCCACTTGGAAAGCCCTATTTCTGCGGAAGGGTGCATGCCCAAGACCCCAGGGATAGGCGGTCTCCCCTCCAAACCAGGTTTATTCTAGACCTGGAAGTGATAACCTGAGTGGTAGCACCCTACAGATGAAGGTACCCAAGACGGACGACAAGCAACAATGCAAACACTCAGCGTCCCTCACTCTTGTACACACATTCCCTTTTTGTCAGTAAGTAGGTTAGTACCTGTGACTGGGTGTAGTGAATTTTTTCAAAAACGGTTAGGAGTTGCCTGGCTGGAGACCTTATCAGGGGAGACCTTATTGCTCTTCTACAACTCCCTGAAAGGAGGCTGTAGCTGGGTGGGGATCTGTCTCTTCTCCCATGTAACAGGTGATAGGACAAGAGGAAACAGCCTGAAGTTGCGCCAGGGGAGGTTTAAGTTGGATATTAGGAGAAATTTCTTCACCAAAAGGGTTATCGAACATTGGAACAGGCTGCCCAGGAAAGCGTTTGAATCACCATCCCTGGAGGTATTTAAAAGATGTGTAGACATGGTGCTGAGGGACATGGTTTAGTGGTGGACTTGGCAGTGTTAGGTTAATGGCTGGACTTGATAATCTTAAAGGTCCCTTCCAACCAAAAAGATTCTATGATTTTATGAATAATAGATTGAGTAGAGCTGATTGACAAAAGAGCTGTGTCACCCTTGCAGAGGAGGTCTGACCTGACTGGGTATGCTGCCTATTACTGCAAGGAAGGGTCCATTGCCTAATCCTGGAGCCCTTTTGAAATCCTCACCTGCTATAATGAAACAGAGATTACCAGTGTGAGATTCGACACTACCCAGCATGTGGCCTAGGTTTTCAAGCAGACTTCAACATGTGCCTGTTCACACTTAGTAACACTTTGACAAAAGTGAGTCTGTTGGGTAGTTTTCCAGTAATGTCCAGGATGTCCCATATTATACATATTCCTCAGCAATACTGATCATAACTGAAATTCCCTTGAGCCTCACCACCTCTGGTTTTCATTGCAGAAAGGTACATTTTGTTGTTTTGCTTTACTGGTTACCTGCTACAAAGTTTTGTGCCTCCAAATTGTACAGCAGCCCCACAATATGCACGCTCACACAATAAAAAAAAAAAAAAAAAACAATCCTTTAGTAGAAAACAGAACAACAGCTGAATAGTAAAATGTGCAGTTGAACACAACCAGTGGTCAGTATGGCTGCAGCTCTTTATTTGCTCCTTTTGTTTCTCAAGGACGTGGAAGGAAGATTTTAGTACTTTTTAGGTTTAATTTTAAAAGATGGCTACGCACAGAAGATGCTAACAGTCCTATTTTACTGTTGTTCATAAAAGCAGAGATTAATGTTTTATGAAAATACTAGAAGGAAAATTCTAAAAGGGAAGAAACTAATGCTAATTAATGCTAAAGATTTTTTACTTGCAAACAAAACTTGAAGAAAAATACTTATTTATCCATAAGATTTCATTCCGGAACAGACCAGGATATCATCAAGTTTGACCTTTTCTACAATAAACCACAGGCCAGCACCCAACTGTGCCTGTGCTGAAACAAAGAACTCGCCAAAAGGAAGGTACCCAGTTGTAATTTAAAGATATCAAGAGCTGAAAGAGATTTTGGAGGATGCCTTACTCCAACAGTTACTCAGTATGGAAGATGCGTATTCAGTGTCTAGTCTGAATTTGCATAGCTTTGATGTTAGTCTTGTCCACCAAATCCAAGTATTGTAATTTCTCTGCATTTTCTCCCTATATTACATATCCATACAATAACTAAATTTTATCAGTGTTTGGTCAGAAGGACTTACTCAACTCTTGATATTTCTTCATGAAACGCCTAAGACATCATCAAATCTGAACCCAAATCTTTGTTGATGTGCTCTATACACTTTGAGATGAGGGGTTAAGACTGAAGTTCCTGAAAGCTGTCTGGGAGATTTAGGCACAGGTCTTGTTAAAGCAGGGGAAAAACATCCTTTTTTTCCCCTCATCTCCTAACTTGGAGGACTGACAGACTCTCACAAAGGAGCATCTCTGGGTGAGACACCACAGTGTAGCAAGGAGCTGGGTTAGTGCAGGAATGACAACCACATACGGTACTGATGGGCACCTGCACCAACTAAAGATGCACCTGCATCACCCCCTACGCCAACCTGCACAGCAGACCAGCTCGCTCACATCAAAACCGGTAAGTAATAGCCAGCCACAATTAGAAAGTTACAGATTCAAACAGCTACAATCACTATTAGTAGTCACAGAGAAGCTAGGGATATCTCTCAGTATGTCTTCCTTCAGAGATAGCTTTGAAACAGATTTATTATTTTTTTTTTAAATCCAGACGTCCATCTGTGACTTAAATTTTTCATGAATCATCCTTCTATTCCACTGGGCCCCAAGGCTGGCAAACTCCTGCTACATCCCACAAAAACAAACCAACAGAAGTGACCGGGGATTGAGCAGCAATGACGCAGAGTCACCACCATGCCTTGTACCTAACTTTGCATTTCCAGCCACATCCCTCCCAGTTGTTGTGTCTCTTTTCCTTCCATATGGCCACCCATGCATATCTCCATGTTATCATATATCCTCCAGTCTATTCTCCACTGGATGTCGCCTGCTGGGAAAGGACCTCCCAGAAGAGGGGCTACCCTACTGAGTCTAACGATGCCTTCATGGTCCCCTCCAGCTCTGCTCAGGTAGAGGTCCCAAGTACCCGAGCACTTACAGCTGGGTAAATTCCCACCTATGGGATTACACCTGGGTAAATTCTCTTACCTATGCTCTACCTGACATCAGGTAACCAGGCCAAGTTCAGCCCTGGGCAGCCTCCCAGAATCCTTCTCAGCCGCATACATGCATATACTTATTGGAGACAGCAAAGACGTTTGTGCCAAGACTCCATGCACCAAGCGGCATCTGTGTTTGCCCCAGAGGGGCCTACAGTGTGTCCATCTTCTCTGGAGTTTGTAGTGACCCTGTGGCCATTTAAACCATGTGGATCCAAGTTCTGTCTCACTGCTGATAAGCAGTGCCTAGGAGGCATTCACAAGCATCCCTTTTTAGGGGATGCAGAGCCTTTCACACATCTAGAACAACAACGGCACCTTTGTCCCAGGAGGGCTTCACTGATTTTGATAGACACTGCCAGACCAGCTCTTCAGACCCTTCTCCCAGGGCATGCTCCTTCAGCACAAATTCATTTTAACAGAATTTTGATGTGCTGTGAAAGAGCAAGGATAGCCACAACAAAACTGATAGCACGGGTTCACTCTTTTATAGGTCTAGGTTTCTATTGTGTTCGTATCATCTCTGGTAGCACTGGCATGTGACTTGGTGTGAACCGATAGTTGCAAAGGAAAAGCTCTACTAAGCTGGATGCATGACTCGGAGCCCCTGAACAAGCCAAGCTTCAACCATCACCAAAGCAATGCACCAAGTTAAAGTTGTGCAGGCGTGTTTCTGGACTGCCCTTGCTGCTACCATGGATCCATCTTTCTCACACCAGGCCACCTGATGTGGGCATCAGCTTTTTTTCAGCTCGTGCATCAGGAACACAGGCAGCAGGCTGGCCTGAGACAGCAGGTGGAAAGGATGCACTTGATGAAAGAACAAGTCACACAAGATAGAGGCTAGGTGTACAACTTCACATAGGACTAGAAGGTATTTGGACAATGCACCAACAGGAAAGGTCCACACTTTTATAGGGAATTCTTCTTTTCCTAGTTCCTTAACAAGACTATTTGCCGACTAGTGGAATTCATTCCAGCACATCCTTTAACTTTTTCTTTTCTGCTTTTCTCCATTCCAATACTCCCAGCTTCCCTCTATGTCCACAAGACATTTGTTGTTGATCTTCCCTTTCAGTTGAAGAGGGCACAGCCTGCAGCTCACCTTGATGCTGATCTGGGCCAACTGTCAGCTGACCTAACACAGCACTAAACTTTTGAGTCAATTAGGACTCTTTTTCGGCCAGTAATTTTCCCAGTATTTGTAGGAAATGCATTAACTCGGGGAACTCTGCTCATTCATCAGATCGATCAAGTTTGTCAACCAGGGTCAGGAATTATTGGGAGTGGAAGAAATACCAGACAGACATAATGATCATACAAGCCTTATTTCTTTAGGAAACCAGTTTCAAACACCGTACTGTTAAAGCTGGGGAGCTGTACTAATTAACACTAGCCCATTAATCCCCATAGGCCCTCTGGACCACTGCCGGAAAACACAAGGCTTGCTTCTAGCAACGTGCTGGCACAGGTACCCCTGGGTACCTGACTCAGCAATCCTTCGCCCAGTGTGTAAATTACAGCACGATCAGTAAATTTAGTCAAGTTGGGAGAGTGATGAAGTACCCACTCATACCTCTCCTTGCTATCAATCTTGTCACGCGGCCAAGCAGACTTGAAATGACAGCTATGCAGTCAAGACATGAAAACAAGAACTGCTGCATCATACCTGGCTTCCAGAGGCACATTTAAACAAGGAAAAAGACAAAGATGCAGCAAGTAGAGAGGCTGCCAAACATCCTCTCAAACCAGTCTACCTTGGGTTGCCTATCGAGAGGACATACACTCCACAATAGACACATAGCCACGGCTAATGTGGTGATCTTGCACCCTGGGTTTAAATCCTTCCACAAAGCAACAGACAGAAGGAATAAGGAACCTCTGTTCATTGTCCCCAAATTGTCACTGTCCAATTCTCCCTCATCATCCTCATTAAAATCAATTCTAGCTAGCAGAGATGATGAATTGCTGGTTTTCATAAAGAAGACATTTCAAAGGGAACCTCGTGAAGTTCAACAAGGCCAAGTGTAAGGTCCTACACATGGGTTGGGGCAACACCAAATGTGGATACAGGCTGGGCAATGAGTGGATTGAGAGCAGCCCTGTGGAGAAGGTTTTGGGGATGTTGGTGGATGAAAAACAGAACAGGAGCTGGCAATGTGTGTCAGCAGTGCAGAATCACATCCTGGGCTGTATCAAAAGAAGTATAAGAAGTATGGCTAGCAGGTCGAGGGAGGTGACTCTGCCCTTCTACTCAGCTTTCCTGAGACCCCACCTGCAGTGCTGCGTCCAGCTCTGGGGGCCTCAGCATAAGACAGACATGGACCTGCTTGAGCCATGTCCAGAGGAGTGCCATGAAGATGATGCGAGGGCTGGAGCATCTCCCCTGTGTGGACAGGCTGAAAGAACTGGGGTTCTTTAGCTCTAGGGAGACCATATAGCAGCCTTCCAGTACTTAAATGAGGCCTACAGGAAAGATGGGGAGAACTCTTTATCAGGGAGTATAGTGATATGATGAGGAGTAACGGTTTTAAACTGAAAGAGGGGAGATTTAGGTTAGATATGAGGAAGAAATTCTTGACTGTGAGGGTGGTGAGACACTGTCCCAGGTTGCCCAGAGCAGCTGTGGCTGCCCCATCCATGGAGGCATTCAAGGTCAGGCTGGATGGGGCTTTGAGCAACCTGGTCTAGTGTGAGGTGTCCCTGCTCATGGCAGGGAGGTTGGAACTAGGTGATCCTTAAGTTCCCCTCCAAGCCAAACCATTCTATGATTCTACGACCTCGGAAGAACTGTGGCTGAGACACACAGCTTCCCACTCTCTACCATTGCCTCCTTCAGCATCGGGTCCTGGCTGAAAACCTCATTTTTCATCTTCAACTATTTTATGCGATTGCAGCAAATTTGAGAAAGCGTCCAAGCCTGGCTAATTCTTACGCACAAATTCCACAGCATTCATTTCTGCTTCTCCTTCATTATTTGTCCCTATTACAGAATTAGATCGGAAAGCCCAGTATTTCCACTTCCATAACCCTTCAAGTTTGCAAAACATTTTCCATCACATTGGAAAAACTGGAAGATTGTTGGAGCATTAGGTTAATTAGGTGGTTCAACAAAGGGCAAGATCTGATCTCCTACCAGCACTTAAACTCTTGATCTTGCAATAAGTATTATTTTTTAATCAAGGATATATTTTTTTTAAATTCTTAATATTCCTTATCACCATAGTGCCCTGTGGCTGGAATGAGTACTATATGTTCTGATACATGCTAGGCTCACACAGTACATTGTGAGGTGACAAAATTCTTGTTAAGAGATGACCTAAATTCTGGAAGACTGCCTAGAAGGATAGTTTTGTATGAAGAATATGCAACTGCCTAACATTAGCATCTTTTTTAATCCTGCTTATACCAAATCAATCAAGAACCAGAACATGCAACTGCTCTACTTACCATCAGCCTGATTTGAGAAAGGAGCAGCCAGAACTGGAAACCAAATTACAACACAGATTATGTACCACATTATGATCAGAAGCCCCACACCACAACACCACAGCTTTCCCAGGCTCATGCTAAATACCTGCACAGAAGTGAGCACCAGAAGGAGCAGAGAGCTACGATGGGAACAAGCCTCCTCAGAGCAGAGAACTTGGCTGCTCCCAACTTTCACAACACCATTTCAAAGCCTCCAACTAAAGACATGGAGCTAGCCCATGTTATCTTCCACTCTCTGCTCTGCTACCACCAACAGCATTCAGATCTGTTCTTTACAGCCTTCCTAAACCCCTGATCTCTCTGAGTCCCCCAAGGGGTCACCCAGAGGTTGGGAGTGTGAGGGCACATATGTGCTTTAAAAGCATCCTTTCTGCAGGATCGCATGGGAGAAGCCATTGCACAACCATGGTTTTGGTCCACAGGGGTTTGCAGTACCTGGGTTTCTATTCTGGGTTTGGCCTGATGCCAGCTTTACCTTATTTAAGATAAGAATCATACCAGGACCCCTGCTCTGCACTCACTCAGATCCCAAAAATGACCTGGCTTCATGTCAGCTCTATGACTATTTTTCACAGAACTCATGAGCTGGCAATGAAGCTTATAGACAGGAGGCAGCTTTAGTCCCAGGCCTCTGACAGGATAAATCCCCTAGGAAATCTGCTTTCCCAGCCTGAAAATAACACAATCTTCTCACCCCCATTCACAGTCAATGAAGTCCTGATGATTAAAAAACTTGTGCCCCCTGGGGTAAGGGCTAGGTGCTATTACTGCTCACACTTACTTATCAATAATTAGGATCAAGTGCATAAAGGCACCCACCCATATCACAGAGACACATAATTTGTCAGCAGGGCAATGAACAAATTAAATCAGACTGAAACATCCTTCAATTAATCTGGAGATCATCAAAACATTTGCAGCTTTGGATGTGCAGACACGACTTGTGCTTTTAAAAGTCTCTTAGGGCACTAAAAATTGCTGTCCCGCTTTTCCTCAAGACCTAATTTTGCCAATGTGAGCTTTCTGAAGAGAGAGCTAACAGGACTAGCTCATTCCTCGCTCCCGGCTCCCCATGCACCACTTCCCTGTTTTGCCTGCAGCCTGCCTGTGCTGTGTTTGTGCTGGTCCTAGAGGGAGGAGAGTCTTGCAGAGGATGGGACCAGAGGAGCAGGAGATGGGTCTTCAGAGGAGGACAGGGGTAGTGCTTCTCCTCTGCACACCTGAGAAGGTTTGGTTTGAGAAGGGCAGCAAGGATTTACCTTGCAGCAGATGAGCCAAGTGGATGCTGTTAGCACTCACCTCAACCTCCAATGCATGGACTACCCTGCGCTACCCTAGCTCCTCACTGGTACTGTGAGGCATATACTTGGATATCTCCTGAAGATTCAGGAGCATCTGATACCTCTCTCCAGTCCAGTGGAAAGCGATATCTTAAACAGCCATTGAACAAGGGACTGAGGAACAAGTCTGCTCACTGAGAGCATCCCTGGGCCATTGGGATTCTGGTCAGAATGGAGCCAAGCCTTTGCCTTAATCCACATAGCCTGTGGAATCTGCACCTTGGCCATTACTGGGCAGTTCTGTGTACCTCTGCCAGCAAACATCTGGGCACCAGATGAATTTCAGTGATAGGAGAAAAAGAAATCCATCCAACAAGAAAAACAAATGAAAAAAAAAAAAAGGCTGTGGGACATATCGATTCTTAACTTTCCTGCCTAGAGAAGCAGCTGGTCAGCCACAGTCTTCGGTGGATCAACCCTGAGTAATTTGCAGGTTCCTAGATTCCCCAAAGCCCAGCCACTGGCCTGTCCTTCCCAAAGTACTATGATGCTCCACGTCCTAGATGTCAGGAGGAAGAGCTGGCCTTATTCCTGTGGGCAGAAAATCCTGCAGGCAGAAAATCCTGCAGCTCCCTGTGAGACTCAAGTACTGCCAAGGGGATGGACTTCTTTCCCTCCCAAGCTTTCACTGTGCTGCCAATACAACAGGACCAACTGTTTACCTACCCTCCTCCACCTGAAAATGGTGTTGAGACTGAAGAATTCAATCAGCAGATTGAAAAAATCCTACATTTTAGCAAGGACATGTCCCAAAGCAAGGAACGTCTCTGAATTTACTTTTATTTATGCCCTTCTGGGGACAGAGAAGAGCCATTTTAATCAGGCCTGGCTGGATGATATACAACAAGTTTAGCTACTTGCTAACTGAAAGCTTTAGGGATCTGAGTTTTCTCACTAGCACAAGATAACAAACCTAGCATGCACATGGGAATACGATGTTGATAGCACTATCTCTATAGTATGATTAGGCTTAAGAAAGAGCTTTCAGCTTGTTTCTAGTCAACTGCATGTAGATTCAGCAGCTGCCTAGGTTCAGATTTACTACAAATTATACCGCACATCAGAGGGTGCAAAGTAAGGCAAAGCCTGCAATATTTCAGTGTTAGGCTTTGTGCCGCTTTATTTAAAGCTGTGGCAGAATTGCCTTCACTCAGCATCCTTGTTCTGTCCCTGAACTAGAGATATTCATGATGCAGCTAACAAGCTCACTAAAGCCTAGCAAGAGCTCATGCCTTCCTCCCTAGGCTTTGTTTTCAAAGGTGTGCTTGGCATCTTCCAAAAATGCCAGAAGCTGTCTGAGCAGCCGGGTCTGCTTACGTCCCTTCCTTGCAAGTTGTCTTTGGATTCGGCCACTACAAGTCTATAGAGCCCAGTCTGAACAGTTTGGGCAGTTCCTCCTTTGCTGTAATGCATCCTGAGCCAGGTACTTCCCCAGCCTTACCCCCATCATCCCCAATGCCTCCTCCATGCACATCAGCTAATGTAACTTAGGGTAGGATTGCTCCCTTCCAACATTAGCTCGTAGTCTGGTTGTTAAACCTCTCAGATTGGGCATCGCTGCTGCATTTATCTGAATAGGGCTCATTAAGAGAGCAGAGATGAAGAACAATAGCATTGTAGGAAAGAACTGGGTTTCCTATCTCAAGAGCTAATAATATCTTGGTCCTTCCTTTAAACCCATGAAGCACAGAGAATCAAAGCAAGCTCCTGATAAGAGAATTTTCAGGAAAGACGGAGATATTTAAGTCATAAGTTCTATCCTGAGCAGCCATTCCACATTATCTCAAGCAAGACACTTCCCATTTAAACATTTCTGACCCCTGACCCTTTAAAATATTCACAGAAATACAAGATACACAGACTACTTCTGACCACTTTCCTTAACTGGTCTGCAATATTTCAGAGGTGTGATCCACAGCTTACCTTTAAGATCCTTGCTGAACCCCTACAGACTTTCTGAAGATCTGTCTATAACATTTTTACTTAGAGAAATCTGCCCATTAGCATTCAATGCACATCGCTATAGTTTTCAGGAAATATGACATTCATTCCACAGGAAGATTGGAAAAAAAAAATATCAGTGGCCTATTTCTTTATTATAAACCTGTTGCTAAGGTATTTCCATTGATTTTCCTCTATATAATATATTTCTAAAGCACTGTAGAAGTAAATTTAGGATCCAAAGCAAGAAGAAAAAAAGTTTCTCTAGCAAACCTGAGTTTGGTCAATCAATCATTATGAAATAAAATAAGAAAAAAAAGATCCTTCTCACCAGCCTTATGAAGTGATGATGCACTGCAGTTCCTCACGGCTGTGTAGGCCTCCTGCAGATTAAACAAAATTCATCAGAAAGGCTTGAGACAGGTTTCTTGAGAAGTGAAAACAGTAAGATACCAAGCATCCCCTAAATCTGCTATTGGAGCAACCCTTTCCTTTTCCCCAGGGGCTGGACAGGAGATGGAAGTTACAGGAGAGGATTCAATACACCAGCAAGTCTGGCCTCCCATCCAACTTGGCCCAAGCCAGCTCTGCACTGAGCCAAGACTGGCCCATAAAGACCTAAGTCCAGGAGTGAGGTCTTTAGGAAAGCTCATTGATAGCACAGGACATGGAGGGGAGGCCACCACCTCTCTGCAGATAAGGCTTTTTGTGGATAGCAAACCTTATTCAACAGTCACACCCTCATAGTTAAAAGTAAGCCTGTCACTATAGGTAGGAACACCGCTCCAAGTACTCCCCACCATTTCAATATGCAACGTGAACACTTTTTCAGCTCGCAGACACAACACAGCTCTCAGAAGAGTCAGTCTCGCTGTACGCTTCCTAATATTCCTACAGCTGTTTAGTGGCCCTACCAAAAAGGTACACCCACAGCCCATTTCCAAATCTGAATATACCATGAAAGCAAATGCAGGTGGCCCAGCTGATCCACATCTCATTTCACATTAAATCACCTACACTGTTTCAAAACATTCAGAAGGTTCAAATTAAAATTAAGCCTATCTTAATTTTACCTGGTGGAGATTAATTATATGTACTACAAGATAACAGGGACAGCCTTGTTAGTACTGTTTACAGTGCCCATCCATGACATGACAGAAGAGAGACAAGAAATAATTTAATCTCACATAAATGAGCAAAACCAAGCACATCTGAGAGCTCAGCATAAAGTTCTGACCTACGTGGGAAACTTATCACCATAACAGAAAGTGACCATTTCACAAATTGCACATGGTTCAGTTTTCTTAATATAATTCCAGCAACTTTGTCACTCTCCACCTAGGTTACACAAGCAAATTGCTTCTCCATCTTTATCTGGGGCACTGGTTTTCAACCCCAGCGCAAGGATTCATGGACTTCTGAGGGACTGCAAGTAGTAACTAATAAAGCACATACACAGGGTCTACATAGATCCAAATACTCCCGAGTGCTCTGGCCCTTTGCTGTGAGACATTTAGCATTCCAGAAACTGTGAGTATCTGAAAAATCACCTGTCCAAATGGTAAATTGTTAAGAGCTGTGACTGTATATTACACTGGGAGTGTAGAGCACCTCATTTTCTTGACCGTAAGTCAATAGAACAAAAGCAAACATGAATAATGTTGCTGGGCTAGTTTTCTTTGCTGATTTCCATTTTGAATAAGTAGCCCCCAGTCCAGTTTCAGCCTTGAACAGTTTACCAACGCAGGTAAACAACAGTAGCACCTTACCCTACAGGATTTCCACTCTGAAAGCATCTTTCCATTACCCTCAAAGCCAGGGCGGCAAAGCTGTCTGTCCATACTAACTTGATTGTTAAAACATCAGCAAAACATGAAAAAGCAGAGGGGGGCAGGTGTTAACCTCTCTTGTACCTCCAAGTGGGCTTGTCTCCAGCAAAACACTGAGTCTGGGACCAACTGGTTCCAGTCCCAGTGAAACCTGTGGAACCAGAGCAGCCCAACATGAGCAAGTGCCTCACTAAGCCACTGATTCCAGAGCTTATTTCAACTATTCATCTGTCCTTAGGTACCTGGAGGCTGCACCCTCACTCTCAACTCATTAGACCCTCATAAATAACTCCTTGCTTTAAAGTACCTCATTAAGACCTGAATCTCCTTTTAACTACACTCCTGTAAATCAACTGGCTCTCTACTACAGTCGATAAACCACATAAGCAGGGGTTAGTTCTTAGCATCTGGCTCAAATCCGCCTCTGTTTTGGCTAATTTATATCTCTAAGTGAATAACTGTGTAGAAGTGACCTTTGGTGAGAAAAGAAACTTAAATCTCAGAAAAGTGTTCCTGATTTTACTAACCCAGGCAGCTGGATTCCCAGAAAAGTCAGTCTCTTGTTCCCAGCATAATTAAGAGCAGAGGTATCTTCTGACAACATTATTTTCCGGTTCTCTCTCTACCAAAGCCTATTGGAAGCCAAAATGGGCTGGATGAATCATAGAATCACAGAATGATTAGATTTGGAAGGGACCTTAAAGATCATCTAGTTCCAAGCACCCTGCCATAAAGTTAAGTAGAGCTTTTCTTTGAACAAATCTTTGTTAAAATCAAGCCTGGAAACTCAGCAGCATCCTGCAGATGACCTTATACTTTTGCTTTGCCCGAGATTGAGCAGAAGAGACTAACACCACCTACACAAACCCCACAAAAGCCTTGTTAGCAGGCACAACAGAGCTGAATCCAACAAACACAGCAAAGCCATGTTGCTGGCTTGTTGAATACATCTATAACACTGTAACACTGCAAGATCTCTAGTCCCAGCTCTCCTATCATAGATAAGAGTAGCAAATTGGAAAATGCATCCCACCCCTAGCTATCTCCCTTGTTCCACTCACTGTTTGCAGTGTACTAGAGGGCTGCTTCTTACACCCAGAAAATACAGTAATCAAGGAGAGATCAGCCATCTCCCAGACTAAAAATTCCAAAGTCTGCTAGTCTTATCCTTGCAAGCACTTCTCTGTCCCCTTCTCAAGGTTCTCTCCCCCATTTACTCCAGACTGTCTGGTCTTTGGATGAATTCTAGCCTCAGACAGCTGCAGTATATCTTCTCTTGCCCATTTAACCTTCAGCAAAAGCCATGATGAGTTGTCTCCAAAAATAAATTACTCTCAACCGAATAGAACAGTACTTTTAAAGTCAGACATATTACTAACATACAAATGAAACCTTAAACCTGATGAAAAGCTTGGGACTCCTCCAAGATGCCACCTGGTACTAACAGCCCAGGACACAGCCCTGTAAGGTCCCACCTTGTAGGTAGGAACCCTGAACCATTGCACTGCACGTGCACGCAAGGCTGGAAAACTACAACACAGGCTGCCTACAAGCCTTTTATCATTTAATAAAAGTCATATAACAATGAGTCATTTCCTAAAATGGCCAGTGGGTTACCAGTTACCGGACTGCTATTTTTCAGTTGCACAGAATAAAAGAAACAGCAGGTACAGGAGCAACCTTGGTCCAATAGATGCACAGCTAAAACCAATGGCCACAAGCTGCAGTTTCCAATGAATGTGTGATCCCTTGTCCCACTGGATCCACTTCTGGGAGCTTTCCTTCTAGCCAAAAAAGGTTCAGGGTCCCAAGGGAACATGGGACAGCCTGAAGCATGTGGATAGTCAGAGCAGGTGAGTGGAAAGTCTCTTTAGGCCTTAAACCCCATGACTCGAGGAAAGCTTCCTCCAAACAGCAGGCAGTCATAAATCAAGGGGCATCTTCCTGACTCATCAGAGACAGCATCACTGTAAGTGACACCGATAAATGAGTCTGCAAAATTTGCTTTGCTGTGCTGCCTTCTATTTAGCTTCCCCTGAAATTTAAATGCATAAAATAGTACTAATACAAAGAGGAAGCCATGTGTGAAATGAAATAATTCAGATGCAATACTTCATCACAAAGTTCTGGTATAAAGTAGAGGAAAGCTTATTCAAGCCAAAAGCCTAAAAAGTCATATGAAAAGGAAGATCTAGGTATGATTTATTTATAGGTCAGTTTGTCTTGAGGCACACCACATCCCCTGCAAAGAACTGTTCAGCTGTATTAATTGTCAGCTTTCATAAAACACTTGGGAAATTTTCTGTGCTGGAAGTCCAGCCCAGACCCTGATCTCAGCAGAGCTGACCCAGAAAGTGATGGCCACTGGTGCTTACCTTTGCTATCCCTCAGACCTTTGCTATCCCTCAGACCTTTGCTATCCCTCAGTCATGAGCCACCTGGAAGTAGCCAGTTCTCAGTACCAAGGGAATTCAGGCTGGCTCCTGACAGCTCCATGGGGTCACTCTGCAGGACCACAGAGCAAAAAAGTCACTGCTCAACTCTAGGGTACACTGGAAGAGAAGGTAGAAATGGAAATCATGACTCTCATGGGAAACACAAGGAAAACACTCATTAGCAATCAATTAGCTAATCAATGATGCAATTCCTTGCACATTTGAGATAGGCTGGTGAATAACTCTTTGAAGACTGCGGCTCATTTTAAAATAACTATATCTTAAAGTACCCGAAGAGGAGTCAAAATCTGAAAGACTTTCTGCAAAATTAATCCATTCTTAAGGATATGAACTAAGTTGCAAGTTGTACTGTAATGGAGCTTTGGCTTTTGAGCTAGTGAGACACAAATTTGGGGAAGCACACACAAACAAAAAGGGAAACAAAAATCCTTATTTTAAAGAGGGAATTGAACTCCACTCAGGAAGCTTAAATGTCATTTACTTACCGTAAAAGTAAAGGTTATGCAAAGATTAAAAGAAGAAAAAAAAAAAGTTTTAAAAACATAGGTGGACTTTCTGGCAATCTCTCTAATATCTTCTAGCAGCAGCGAGCTGGATGCTCTGCCCAAACCCTATCTTTCCTCCTTCTTTGTTCTATGCTCCCAAATATTCTCTGGTAGCAGGAATGCCTGGCCATGGCACCTCAGCTTTTGGAAAGCAAAATCCAACGATACTTGCCTTACTGCGTTAGATCTGAATATTTGGTTCTTACTTGCTAAATCAACAACAGAGGAAAGTTACAGGCTTATTGCTGGAATTACGTAAATTTGCAAGTTCAGGAGTGTCTATTTGGAGAGAGCAAGCAACTATTTTAACATTGTTGGCATTCTCAGAAATAATTTCTGGAGAGAATTTCTATTTACATTAGTGTTACTACTCTGCATGGTTACTTCCCACGAGAAATATGGGCTGTTTTAACAATAAGCCAGTCACCAGTTTTCCACCCAAGAAGCGCTATGCAGTCATTCATGGCTGATTCCTTTGCACCCAATTTATTATTTGGGCTCCTTGCTTTGTACCAGTGTTTCATTGTTGAAGAAGAGTCCAAGAAGACCTTCCTGCCAAGTCATGAGGTTCAGGCTGGACCCTCTTGCTTTCTAAACTTCTTCTCAGAGAGGAGTCTAGGTATGGCTGGATCCACTCTTAGCCTCGGACTGTAAAGAAGGGTTCAGACCCAAGGTTCTTCCACGGAGTTCGTTTAATACAGCTCTAGCTAGGTGCCTCCAAAGAGGTACCCCCTCAGTTATTTTCCTGTGCTTTTTAAAGCCTCACGATCTATGACATAAGCTGTTCATGCCCCTGTTCATGCAACAAGACTGTGTCTTTTGTCCAATCAAATTGTTCAATGGTTACGTGTCCTCTTCAATGACTAGAGGTTTGGTGGAGACGTCTTTTCCTTCTTACACAGTTTCATGATCTCTTTGTCCCATCTGCACCTGGATCTCACCCATCTCCTGGATCTCCTCCGTCTTCTGCTGACTCCAGGTAGAATGGTCCCTTCCTTCATTTCCAAGAATTACAATTCCCTTTCCTTTGACCATAATAGTCACTCTAATTCATATTGCTCAAGCATATAATCTTTATTAATATTACTTATACAATCTCATTATGTTAGTTAAGTTACAACGTATCCAATTCCTACAAGGCTACTAACCATTGTTGGACTAAGAAGGATTTCAGCCAAAGTTCACCATGTTGCGAGGTTACACCCTGCAGCCTAAGGAAGGCTTCACCAAGCTAGCCACTTATGCTAAGCACAACTCCAGTTTCTAACATTCATTTTTCTTCCAGCCAAACCCTATGTTCTTTCTTGGCACTTTTAAAGATCCTTTTACAGTATTCTTCTACTACACAAATTAAATCAATTTTTAAAACAAACACACAGAAAACTCCACCGTGGACCATTTTTGTCCCAAAGGTCCATGACAGTCCCCAGCTATCTCTCTCTTCTACAATTACAGAGGTTCCCGAGATGAAGGTAGGGTTGCATTTTGCTGCTGGCTGAGGGCTTGGCCTCTGCAGGGTCAGAGTATTGGTCTGCCTCCTGGCATATGCCGCATCCTCATCACACTCCATGCCCTCCCCTGCCTAGAGCTGGTGGACCCTCTGCCCATTTTTCCTCCTGTCTGTAGGTCCGTACTGCAATGCCCTTCTCCCTGGGAGGTCTGACTTGCTTTAGTCCTGATATCTGCTCCCAAAGTGCTTGGTGAGGGATGCTTACCCCAGCCTCTTGCACCCCATGGTCAAAGTTTGCAACTCTGACATAGACTTCTTCCTGAATACTGCATGTCCCAGAAGGACTGCTCAGAGGGTGGTTTAGGGTGGGAGACCACACTCCAGAACTTGGAGGAGATGTGTGGATGGCAAGGTGCCAGACTTCTTTCTGGTGACCTGTTTACCCTTATAGCACAAAATAGTTCAAGTTCTTCCTTCTTGTCACCTTGGCACTAACTGGAAAGACTCTTCCTGGAAGATGCAAGATGGTAGCAAAAGACAGACGAGGGAGATGCTGCCATACCCAGCTCTCTGCCCTGTGCTCTTAGGGTGGTTGTGAGGGAAGGAGGGCAATGTTGTACCATTGAAGAGATGATGTCTCTGGATCCCTTTCTTCCCCCCCAAACTCTCCTCCTTCTGCGCCTGCTCCCTGGGTTCACAGGTTGGACTGTGTAAATGAAATAACATGTAGAGACAACCAAGGAACAGGCGTGAAACAGTGTGCCCTAATGTAAGAGCCCAAGGACCACAGAACCCATCCTGGTAGCACAGACTAGAGTGACCAATGCAGAAACGATGCTTGAGAAACTATTTGGAGTACGCAGTCATCCTGTGTTGCATGCGCAGGCCAAGCAGGTTACAGAGTCTTGTTGTAAAGTTATAAATCAGGGTTTTCCTCTCTCTCTTTTTCATGCAAACACACTCCAAAATCCAAACTAAGAAAACCAAATCAAACCCTCCCTAAAACAATTAGAAAGATGGGAAAACAGAAGAGTGGGCACCCAGATCAGAGCAATTATGCAATTTTCAGCAGGCTGATTATTATTATAAAATCCTGACAATACAGGCAAGATGCATCTTGCTTTCATTCTGTGTGCTATCTTTAATTCACTGTTAGACGACACAATAGTCCAACCCCAATGGAGAAAATTACTGTGCACACTGTGAACTCCCACGAACAATAAAATGCAGTTCAGTACTGCTTATTCATCATATCCCCATGACCTTCAGATATTTAAAAATATAATGAAAACACCTGAGACCCCCAAGTCTGAAAAGCTCTGTGCACATACAAATAGCTTATTTTTCAAGAGGGTCTTTGTTCAAAATGAGTAAAGCGTCTATCATGCATACTAAAAAGTGAGAGCAATAGATAAGTAATGAACAGCATTTCCTAGCATAGAAAAGTAGGTCACATCTAGAGTAATTTTCTTCCCAAACTTGAGGTGCTTCTATTCCCCTCCCTTTCTTCTCCACACCTTTCCATAAATAAATTTCTTGAGAAGACAAAGAGCTCTTCTTCCACTCCAAATGAGGAAAATACCTTACCTGGCCTGCTCTCTATCCCTGCAGTTTGTTTGAACTCTCCACTGATTGTCATGTATTTGATGCTCTCACTAAAATCTTGTCTTCTAACACCAGCAGCAAGAAAAATCCCCAGCTAAAGGCTCAGAAAACTAACTGGTAGCACTAGCTCAGCTCAGCTCAGCTCAGCTCAATGCGTCCCACAGACTGCATGACTTCAAGAGAGAGCTCCCTGTAACCTTTCTCTGTCTTGCAGGATGCTAATGCAATTAACCTCTTACACAGCAGCTGTGTGTAACCCAGGTGGAGTGACAGAACCGTTCAGCCTGGCCTGACCTCCATCTGGAGCAGAGGCAGGATTTGCTGCAGCCTGCACCGTGAGGAGAGGCAGCTTGCCTGACCGCCTCACGACACAGGTGCTGACGGTGTCTGTCATGGTTCAGCCTCAGATGGCAACAAAAAACAGGTGTCTGCTCTCTCAACACCCCCACAGTGTGGGAGGATCGGAAGAAAATGGCAAAACTCATGGGTTCAGACAAAGGCAGTCTAACAGAACCTGTTCTGCAAACAGGGATCTCCATTGCTGAAGGAGAAGGCTCTTGAAGGTGGTGTCATAAGGAAGGCTCCAACAGAGAGGGTTATATTCATGCATGTTTTGTCCTTTCTATAAACACAAAGAGATGAAGATTGTTTTGACTTTGAACAAAGGCTTTGGAGTAAGCTGGGAAGCCCTGTTTTGTGTTACACGTTATGTGGGAGCATCTGAAACACTTGGACTTCTCCTGGGGACTGCTGCAGTAGAGCAGTAATGGATAGCTTCTTGCTAGGGACCGAGATGAATGGGAAAGCCTGTCATTTATGAAGGTATGTTAATTTAGCTCCGTTGAATCTCTCTGGGGACCAATGATATTGATTTAGGATTTTGTTCTGATGACAGCTGAAAGGTGTGAGCTAGAATTATCTGTGCCTTGCCAACTGCTTCACCCAATTACTGCCTGCAATAGCAGCTTTGAGTTCTGGCTCCTTTTTCACCTTGAGTCTTAAGACAGGATACTCAGGGTACTGAGACATCTCTCTTGTGTCTCCTGCAGCAGGACACCCATTCTGGAGTGATGCTCCACAGGGAAACTGCCTGCTGTGTGTACCACACCACAGCTCTTGACATGCTCTGAAAGTTAAATTTGAGGTGCATCTTCAAGTGGAAGTGAGTCCTTATAGAACTCAATACAAACTTACCACCTGGGTCCTGCAAAGCCTAGAGTGCAATGCAGATGTTAAGTGGTGGGGTGGGGGGAGTCCAAGAAAAAAGAAAAAAAAACAAAACAAAATTCCCCAAAAACCCAAATAAGGAAGCCCATGGAGAGGTATAGCCAGGGACACTACCTTTTAACAGGTCGGGTTGACTAGTGTCTGTTTATACTAATATAACTGTGCAAATTCCCTCTCTCCTTGTGGTTAAAGGGGTTGATAGCTGCTCCTCGGCTCTCTCTGAGCCCAATGGGCATTTTCGGTTCCCACCTGGGCTGAGACACCACTGCCTTGGCTCCCCAGCATGGCCAGTCTACATCTTAATTGGTCTAAGTGAGATGTCCCACCAGGAAGGCACCTCTGATAGACCTGAAATACCAAAAGAGCCTCCTTTTTTGTGGAAAAGTACGCCTTTCTGTCACAGTAGTAGTTTTATATACCAGAGCATGGTGTTATCCTCTTGTTCTAGCTTAATGGTTTAATTCTTCCTGTGACATTGTTGCAGCAGCAGAACTAGACATGACACACCAATTTTCTCTTATAATAGGAACCGTCAAAGCTCCTAAATTTAATCCTTGTCTTTGTGGGAACCTGGCTGACAGTGAAAGCTCAGCAGATCTACACTGAAACAAAAGAGCGTGGACCAACTACAGACACATGTCGCTGCTGCTTTGCCGTGTTCCACCTTGCAAAGCACCCCTGAAGCACAGGAGGCTGATCTTACAGCTGATGCATCATCTGAGCAGGAGCAGCTACTGCACATTTTGGGGATGGGATGGGCGGGGCTTGATGTTATAAATCTTCTCCTTAGGCATTTTTCAAATTTGCAGTCTTTTTCTTTACAAAACAAGAAAAGCATAAAAATAAGACCCACATCAGATTCTCTGTAAAGTGTTTGATGTTGTATGCTACTCTTCCTGAAACTTGTCTATTCTTTGAAAAAAGGAACTGTGCAACACTTTTGCATAAGAAGAAAGTCTTGCAGACATTGAAATAAGTGTAACTGGTGCAGAGCTACTTGGCTGATTCTGCAGAAAACCAGAAGCAGCATCTTGCAGACAATAAATGCTCCCCTTTCATCTCTACTCAGAGGTCTAAAGCTGATCTCTTTAATGCCACCATTGCTGACTGCTTTCTTCCTAAAGAAATCACCTCAGGGAGGAGAAAGAGAGATTTCCTTACACAGTATGCTGCCCACAGAGGCACAGACAGCCACCTCTGATCATATTTTGAAAATCTCCCTAGCCAGTTGTGGGCAGGTCCTCTTGATTTTAACAAAAAAAAAAAAAAAAAAAAAAAAAAGTTTTTTGCCTTACTCCCATTTTGTCTTTTACTGTTTCAGATAGGGATAGACAAAAATTGGCTTTGTCTTACCCTGTACAGTTGAGGACGGCAGGATCAGTTGGGTCTCACCCCTTCAGACCTTCCTTATCAAGCATGTCCAAAACACACTGATAATTACCTAACCACCTGGATTAGCTGGGGGAAACTGGGTTTGCTCCAGAAACCTCCCCAGACCTGTAGTGAGATATTTAGAAGGTGACCGGGCTGTGATTGTACTGCCTACCGACCGGGGATGTTATGAAGGACTTTCATGACCCAAAAGATAACAAACATTGTCTTGCAAGGCTGATCAAACATCACACGTACTACCAGCTGAGGAGCTCTAGGAAGCCCTGAATCAATGGAAAAAACAGGCATTCATCTCTTTGCTAGGCAAAGATGACCTCTTCAAGCATCTGAAACAAATGCTGGCCAAAGCCTGTGAGACTTAAAGCCCTTAAAAGCCTAGAAATCTGCTTGTTTAATGAAGGAAGCATGGTTCAGCCCAACGGCATTGTGGAAAGAACATACACTGGCCTGATCACGCTGGCCTCAGCGTATCACTTTGCAGGTTTCAAGCTACGAACAGACGTGCTTTACAAGCAGGCATTTTTTATTAAAGGTTACACCGTTTCTCTCCATGGAGGCAAATCTGATCTGGTATGCACACAGCTGATTTTCATCCCTAATTTGTGCTTAGTTACTCAGAGCTGGTACTAAAACTGCTATGGCTGTGCCAGGTCTGACATTTGGTAAAGCAGCAGAAAGGAGTAAAGAGCAGGGAGACTGACAACGCATGGATGTTGTGGCCGGGGGAAGGAATTGGCAAATGAAAAGGGGAAACAGCAAGAACAGCTGGTAGGTTGGACCCATGGCAAGGAGTGGCTGGCCCCCAGGTGTTAAAGGGAAACTGAGGGCAGGATAACTGAAATACAACCCAAAACTCACAGCAGGCAAGAGGGCTCAACTCCCAGGTTCTCCTCCCAGCTCAGACTCTGACCTGCTGGGTCCCACAATTTGAGACTGAAAACCAAAGACAAGCTTCAGTTTTCCCTTGCTGCAGTGCAGAAGGTTGCAGACTTTTATCACAAGGCTCCCTTCCTCTCCCACTCTGCCCATCTCCTCACTTCTGGAAAAAGAAACTGCAAAGGTTAACCACCCAAAACACCTGCTGTGCCCTTGCTGCTGTCCCTGCCTCAGTTATTACACAGCAAACAGGTACGGAGGAAGAGCATATACCCCGAAAATGTTGTTTTCAGAATCTCTGTCTCCATAGGGAGAATCTCTTGGCTCCATAGGGAGACAGGGCTGCCCTACCAAGCAGACTTTTCTCCTGTGAAAAAGCAGAGTATCACCAAAGCTTCAGAATCAGTGTGCCTGGGTTAACCCAGACCAAAACAAATAAAGAGGTTAGAAGACAACCCCAGCTTTTTCCATCCGCCTTCTCTTCTATTTCTTTAGAAATTCTCCTATTTCTTCAGAAAATTTTATATCCTTGGGAAACAGGATACATGCAACATTTCCTAAACCCAGCATTTTCATCAAAGGTACAGAGCCCTTTCTCCCTTTGCCCCTTGTACTCCATCACCCCAGCATCTTGAGCATCCTTGTGCTCTTGAAGCCCTTCAGATTGCTCCATTGCTCTGACCATTTCACTGGCTCCCTTAGAAGTGATCTTGGCTGTGCTTCTTTGGTATAAAAGGCATTTAAGGGTCCTTGTGAAGCTGTGCACCTCAGGGTTTCACTGTGTAGTAGCAGAGGCAGGATTCCCCATGCCAACCTAGCCTCTAAATCAGTGTGAGTGTTAAATCAACCCCAGGAGGGGCAATGCCCAAGGCATTGGTCACATCTCCGGCAGGGCCAGGTTCTTTGCTAGCATGAAAAATACTGTAGCCTTTCAATTCTGCACTCCCTTACTGTGCACAATATGCTTGTATCCAGCCTGAGCTCCCTTGTGTCCTGCTAGGAGAGCAGCCTGGAGTCACTGCAAAATTGAAAGCGTGCAACTACAAAACTAGGAAATTAATATCTGGAATATCCCTTTAGGCTACTGGGTGCCTTTGCTTATCACTGCAGTAAATGCAGCAGAAAAGGAGGGGGTACATCTCACTTCACTTAGCTGAAAAAGTTCTGAGTAATTTATTTAGTTTAGTGCTGCATTTTGATGAATAATGTGCCTGTCTTGGTGCGAGAGGTGCAATCACACGTTGTGAGAGGAGGCCATGGAGGAGGATTCAATCAGTGCACGTGACGCCAGCAGGGAAATGAACTACAAAGGATGCATTTTCCTTCGGCAATCCCAGTAAATCTGATTGTATCTTGCAGTCTGTAAATACCACTGGGTACCTAGCCTAAGAGCATGTTGTGCCAGTAAAGAGGGGACAATAGCAGTCTAAAGGTAAATATGGCAAAGTTCAGGAGGCTGCTAGGCCTGCCAGCCCTGTTATCACGCTGGACCCAGCTTCCCTCCCCTGGGGCACAGCCAGGCCTCGCTGCTCCCTCGCAGCAAGAGAGTTTGTGAGATAGATAGTGATGTAAACAGTCCTGGCGCCATACCCACATCTAAAAGCTGTTGGTCACCATTCAGAGGAGCTTCTCCATGTCAGCACAAAAGAGACACAAAGATTTTCCCTTGCTCGTGCACAGTGATGGGCACTTTTCCAGAGCAGCGTGCAATGTCCTGAACTCTCCTCTGACTGACAGCTGGCTGTAGCTCTACCAGAGGCACGGCTGGAGCATGCTGGAGCCCTGCAGAAAGAGCAGGGGAGACATCTGGGGGCCTCTACTCCTGGAAGCCGTATCTTGGTTTACGGCTAGACCTGACAAGACACTCCAGTTGATCATTACCTGACAAGTGTCAGCGGTTCTTGTCTATGACCATTATCCCTTTAATATAAAACAGCGGGGAGATTAAATAACCTTCTGAAAATGCAGCCAGACTTTGCTGGGTCTTGGAACAGCCCTTATGGCATTCTGGCAAGCTCTGCTTTTATTCCATTTTCTCCACTGGCAGACAGCACATTGTGCATACAAGCGTATTCAAAAGTGCGACATAAATGAAATGCACTCAGCTTTATGGTATATATAAGAGCCCAGATGTGCCAGGACCTTCAGTCATTTTACAAGGTCCAAAGCAGAGGGAGTAGGTACCGGTCAAAAACTTCGGTTTCTTCTGTCTCTCTCATTTAACCTCTTTTTAGAGGTTTCTTGGGAAATGAGGTAAGTGAAGCACTGAATTTCCCCCTTGGAGAGTTGATCAGCTCAAAAGTCTGCAAAACCCCAGACAGAAATCCTCCTGCTGACAGCTTTTTCCTCCCTGGATGCTTTTCTTCTGCAGCCTGCCTGGCAGAACTGTGCCCTCGCTCCGCTCTGCTCGCCCGGAGCCAGACCCGCAGCCCCCAGGTGCCTCAGCACTGGCACAGGGCCACCCGCCCGACTCCCAACCCCGGCCCCCATCTTTCTGAGGAACAATCTGGCAAGTGTCAGCACACGCTCAGCTGCTCCGCTACATTGCAGCCCCCTACTGCATTCCCACAGCATCCCGCGGTGATGGATGCAGGTCACCTGCCAATCAATCTAGACTCTAGACGACTAATGAAGGGGGAAGGTTAGCTGCCACAAGATCCAAGTGGGAAATGTTTAAGCTAATGTACACTTCCCCAAAGATGTCATACTTCTAAAGATTTATTCCTTTTTAGCAATCATCTGATCGCTCCAGGACCCCACTGCAGTACAGGCATCCATGGTTCTGAAAACGGTGTGACCTAAATAAAGCAAGCCGATAGAAAGAGGCATAGAAAAGCTGCTAAAGAGAACCGGCCAACCTTTTATGCACATTAGCAATTACAAGTGAAGTCTCATAACTCCCAGCCCAGCTCATTAGTCCATGCTGGCTGTGCACGCTGTACATCAGCAATATTTTAATTCAGGTGCCGCACAGGACTTTTTCTAAAGTAACTTCATTTGCTTGTCATGTTTCAGAGGAACACATCTGCACCGGGTGTGCTGCTTCTATCCAGTAAGAGAGGGTCTATGTACCAGGGAAACAGAATACTACGGGAATATAAAGCGTTTGAGACAACAGGCAGTTTCAGTTCTCATTAACTCCATTGGATACACGATCATCTTCTGGATAAAAGTTTCAGCGTGGAAGCTGTCGCACAGTCAAGAGAAAAGGGCCTGTAATGAGAATGACTGCAAATGGAGTGCATTTTCCTGTATCTCTAGCCTGCAGATGAGGATACTGTTTCCCAAATACCTGTTGTCTTTCCTTATCCCACCTGCTACTCCAATATGAAATCAACAACTTTTTCTATCAGACTGCTTCCAGGATCTTGGCTGTGCAACTTGTGAGCAGGAAGGAGTCCATGGATTTGTATGTCTAGATATAGGAATAAAACATATCTTCCCCTCACAAAAAGTTCCTGCTGCAATTAAAAACAACTGCAGATGGACCTGCAAGCTTATTTGCCTCTGTGAACAAAACCAGCATCAATAGCGAGCTGTCTTGCTTTGGTTCCAGCTGATTCAGTTATTTCCTCATCTAACATATCATGGGGAAAAAACCTGAAAAATCATAACTTACCCCTTAGAGACCATACAGCCAGTCATCTGTGTGCCTGAATCTTCAGAAATGAAAATGAGAGTCTGTATGATACGTTATCACAGTGGCACTTTCCAGAACAGCCACCATATTGCTGGGTTTGACACGTGTACTAGCAGCCAACAGGTAAAAAATATGTAGGCATCAAGTTAGTTTTCCGCCCTCTTCAGAGACTGAACCAAATGTGTTTCCATATGTACACACACACACAAAGAGAAATATTTATATGGACACATATTTGTGCATGTAATTTTCATCATACATTTCCCTTTAAACCTGCCTCAAATATTTTTAAAACTTCCTTAAATAAAGTATCCTTTTGCACCTCCCTTATATTGGACTTGAAAGAAAAGAAGGTAAATTGTGCAAAGGTTTGTAATATATAAACAATTCAAATTTTCTCCATGAGGTTGCATATGACGTATTATTTAGTGGGCTAAATAGAGAGTATCTATTTCACCAGTTGTCTCTTGATACAGTTTTCCAATGATCCGTGCAGACTGACAATAGGCATAACATCCTTCCATCACTTTTAAAAAGCTCAGGCCACAGTTCACAGAATTCACTGGGACACCCAGACTTCCCCTCTGGCCTTTATCCCTTTGACCTCGAGTCAGCACAGAAATGAAGCAAACACTCAGCACTATGTGAATTCAAGCTAAGCAGGTATTTAAGCGCTATAAAGACACAGATCCTTAAATTCCCTAAACATGGCCTTAGGCAGAGTTTAACCGTGACCATAAGGGCTGGTTTCCCTGTATCACAGGGAAACTTTGATGAGTTGAAGTTTCCTTAAGTTTCTGTCTTTCCTCACTGTCCCCCCAGCCTGTTTGTCAGCAGTATTTTTGCACTATGCTTGCAACAGTGGTTCAAAATTGCTGTAAAGTAGAGCAGGGCAGTTATTTTTCCTGTCAATCAAACCTGTGACATTTTTGGTACGGTAAGCTGGAGGGGACAGCAGTATCGGCTCTGGTCTACTTCCCTTTCTGCTAACTCCTGCATTTCCTCTGACATTTTGGTTTCAGCCACTTCTTTCTAACACTTTGCTCTATGTAAAATTTTGTTTTTTAGTAAGAGACCCCCAACCTAAACTTATCAGTGCGGAATAGCTCACAGGAACTTCTGTAGGAACTTCAGCATGGTCTTTTCATGTGGCCATTCTCCTCTCTTGGGGCAAACAAGCTCTTCCAGGTACACCTCAGACAGAAGGACACAGCACTTCATCCTGGAGTCTTGTCTGCAGAAGTGAAAAAATAAAGGTATCCAGACTTGAAGTCATGGAGGTAGCATTTCCAAATCTTTCCATTTCCAAAGCAGTGGGGTTTGCAAAAGTCATCCCAGAAGACATCTTTTTTGAAGCACATTTTCCCTCCTGATCTGTTCTGCAGAGTCCAGCTGATGAGGCGTTTCACTCTGCGTGAGTCATGTGTGTCCAAGGAGATGCCCTCCAAACCCGTGTGAGACATGTGGCCTTGCTGCGTTGCCCCAGCCACAAGCAGAAGGCAAAATTGTGAGAGAAAAGTGTTTTAGGATTCATCTCCAGAGAGAATGTTTTACAGAAGACAACTGTAAGAAATAAAACACACCCTAAATCATTGTTTTAGCAGTTAACTGGCACCAGACAAAACAATAGGAGATGAGTATTACCGAGTTTTAAAGTTAGCCACATAATTAACCAGAACAGTGAGAACAGCAGTTAGTCCATCTATTCTGTAATGAGAAACAATAAAAAAGAATCTAGGGAAAAAAACCTGGGAACCAGAGTTGTTTTTTAAAATGAGTTTCTACAAGGAACATTTAGCTTATAAAGGGAGATAAATTACAGGTATGCACTTAATGTGTGTTTATGGTTAAGTCCCTAGGAGACAGAAGGAAGAAAAATGATCTCTGCTTTTTTTCCATCTAAGCTGCATTAAAATGAACAGTTGGGGCTGGTTTGTCCATAATTCACTGGGAAGTGGCTGTACAGAAAACCTTCTCAACACCTGCAGGCTTGCCACAAAGCTGTCTGATGAAGGGAAACACCAGGATCCCAGTGGTGGAGTCACCGCCTGAGCGAGAGGCAGGGGGAAGGAGATGACCCACAACCAGTTAGCAAGACCTAAAGCATTTTCACAGCGAGGCCCTTGGTTTGGATAGAAATTCCTGAGGAACTCCATCTCTGTGTTTTGGCTGTTTAGCAACATGCCTAGGGTAGCACATGTGCACTGAAGATGGTGTGGGCAGGTAGCTAAATCTGCACACACCGTGGGTGCATCAGTGCTGTTTTCCTGAGCTGCCCACAACACCCCTGTCCTTGGCTCGGCAGCTGCACTGGTGGGGGGAGCAGGGCATTTCCAAAAGGCAGCATTGTCAATGTCCTTGCTCTGTGTCCACCACCTATCCCACGGGCTCTGGGCAGACTCCTTGCACTGTGCCTCCCTCCAGATCGAAGTCCAGCACCGGAGAAGCCAGAGAAAGCCTTGTTGTCTCCACCCTGCACCACCTCCCAGCAGTTGCCACCAGCTTGACTCACTCCCCGCTTCCTTCACACCAAGCTCTTCCACTCCTCCCCAGCTCTCTCTTCCATCAGCAGCGATGCGCTCCCTCACTCCGGGCCAAGCACAGCGGGCAATGAACCGACAACATTCCCACCTGCACCTGAGCTGTGCAGCTGCCCCAGGGCAGCCAAAGGGCTTGTTTCATTTATCAGGTCAGGACTAGGACTCGGGGGAGGAAGAGGGGTCATTGATGGAGAAAACAAGCACCTAATTACACTGTCAGCAGGGACAGAGGTAGCATATGCTGTTGACCGCTGGCTGTATTAAAGAAATAAAACTCAAACCAGATCATTAATAGGAACTCTCCCTGCCAAAGAAAACAAAGCCGCTGTCCTAATAAAGCCAAGAAATAAGGGGAAGACTGCATCTGCGACAGGCTGTTGGACTGTGGATGGACCAGAAGAGCCATAACAAACAGGACCCACTTTGTATGCAGAAGGAGGGTGCTGAGTGGTGGGAATCCAAAAGGCGAAGGCAACGCAGATGGGACAGTGTGTGGGGCTTGTCCAAAACTACTCTGAAGCTGCAGACATGATATTCCTTGTACACGTGGGATATATAAGAAGAGCTTCCTGTGACTGTATTGAGCAGAAATCATGGCATATCCTGAAGTGACCAGCCCCCAGATGGGCAACCGAGCCCCACTTACATCACACACCTGCGAGTCACAAACATCTCCCAGGGGATCACCACCACTGTTAGCTATTGGAAATGACACAAGCCCTGGGAAGCTGTAGCCTCTTTTAGGTCTGGGTTACCCACCATCAGCTGATTTGGAGAAGACAGGGTCTAGTTTTATGTCATAAATGGCATGGCTCCCCAAAGGCTTTTCTCTTCCAAAAATGCTTGTCTTGCCTAGCAATGTGCCTGAGACCAAGCACATGTCTTCCCTTATGTCTCACAGGGGCTGATCTTACAGTGCTGGTGCCATGACAAAGATGCTCTATCCTTGCCTGTCTCATTTCACAAAATTTCGAGGGACTTGGTATCCGTGAGTCCACTGTCAAATTTGTGTAACATTGGTCAAGAGATTCAAGTGCTCTGAGGTGCAACTGACTGTCAGGCAGCATGATCACACACGTCTTGTGTCCTAGGAAACCCTGCTGAACACCAGCATGTTAAGGCAATGCCTCCAAAATGCATAAGGATCGGTCCAGAGATTCCTTTGCCTGCAAAAGCTCGTCAGTAGTACCTCAGCCTGATTTCCAACAACCAAAAAATCAGGCAGCTTCAGGTTTCAAGTCAGCAGAGAGTGGCTGTTCAGGCTTACAGTGTTGCCCCAAACATTGTAATGCCAAAGGCACGTTCTTAAAATCCGTTGTATTGCAGAGAGCAATAAAAAAAAAAAAAAAGAAAATAAAAGCTACATAGCTGAGCTGAGGCTCTTCTTGGCCACAGAAGGAGATTTGCAGATGTTAGTGTTAGTAAGCCTGGTGTTCCCACGCACGCACTGGAGCCAGAGCTCTGGTTTCTCCGAGGAACAAGCATGGGGCAATGTGGCAAGAAACATGTCCCACACCCTGTGCTATTCGGTTGAAGGGAGTCACAAGGACTGACAGAGATGACTTCTCATGGGGCCTTTTTGAGCCCAAAGCCCCAATAAACAGCTCTTCACTGCAAGCCAGGGCCCCAACACCCCTCCCATGCCCCAGCCCCATGCAGGAAGGACCACAGGACAGCTGTTTGTAGGGCCCTGCAAGAAGAGAGGGGCTACGCTGTTGCACTCCATGTAGATGGAGCATAGCTAAACCAGTGGGGACTCAAATATTCAAAGCCTGCATGGAAAGGCTGCAAAACGCATGGAGATGGTCAAGCTCTTGCTGGTTTTGTGGACAGACAGGGTCATGAATTCAGCTGAGTTGTAGCTGGAGGCTGCATCATCTCTCATGGAGCAACATATTTGTTCTTACCATCTTTAGAATGTACAAAGGAGAAAGTGAAGGTTATGCAGCCTGATGCTGCAAATAGAATTTACTCTGAGCAATTAATTATGCCACAGGGATGTGCATGTGGCTGCAGGCACTTGAAAAACAAGTGGGAGATATTGATTTAGGAGTCTTCTGTAAGACTTCTGGGTTTTTGAACCGCTGAAGCTGAGGGGCAGGTATGCACACAAACAGCAGTATCTTTAACTTACTGCCGATTATGTAGTCACACAAACACACCAATTCTACAGCTACACATCCAAACTGAGCCACTGTCCAGAGCTAAGATTCATGGCTCTCTATATATATCTTGCTCACTGGCATCGTGGTGGAGGCAAAGGTTTGTATAAAGATGGAAAGTATGTAGGGAAAATCAGGGTGAAATCCCTGTGGGGCAGCAGGAAGTTAATTTTGGTGCTGCAGATAGAAAATCTGATGAATACATGTATCTTAATGTACGTTAGGTTTAATGCCAGAGTGATATAGCTAATTCAAAATTCTGATTCCAAAATGTATTAAAGTCTGGGAAGTTTTAAAGCAGAAAGAAAGAGCCAAGCTGTTTGTTCTAGAATATAACAACCTTAACATAGAGATCTGTGTCAACTTAAAGAACATGAACAATGTATTTTAACCCAAAACATGAAGGAGAAGTGGGATACTTGTGAGGATAGTGACACTATTCCAAGTATTTCTCATTTCTAGAGAAATCCTCTCCTACAGCTTTTTCCTGGCCCTATAGAGTAAGAGTGAAACAAGAGCTGTGTACCAAACCCCTTTTGGCTGCTCTTAAATCCCAATCAAAATGCCTTAACCACCAATATTTTCCCAAGCCTGCTGATCAGAATAAGAACTTGAAACTTGAGTGAAGACAACAAGATAGAACCCAAATCTGGTTACATTGTTGTGACAGTAATATAATTCCTTTGGGGGGAGGGGATTAAAGTCTTTTAATGCCCTGGTTTTATAGGTTTGTGCAGAATACAGCATCAGTTTAGCTGGAGACATCTGGACTCTCCCTGTTAAATGAATAAAGGCTTTTTTAATGCAGAGGATTCTCAAAGGAAATAAGTTCACTAGTGGGTGAATAAAACACGGAATGAATTTGAAATACTCAAGAGTGAAAGAAAAGCATTGCATAAAATTAAAAATAAGGAATATGAAGTTCTTGATAAATAAAAATAACAGAATGTAACATGTCAAAGGCTATGCAGCCATGAGTAATGACAAAAGGTGATATTAAACATTGCAGAACCCTGATTAGTTTTGTAATAGTGTATAAATCTGTGAACGTACAGCTTCAAAAAGAAGATTTAAATGTCATTCTCTAAGCAGCTTACCAGAGCTCCATTTTTTAAATCTTCATTATTGTTTCTTGCTAATTTGTTTTTACCAGATTCTCCTACTATCTCCTGTGTACTCTGGTTATGAGGTGTTAAAAGGATTAGGAGCCCATGGATTTCAAGAGCAGTTGATCTTTTCTACACATTCTTGTTCCAGGAAATATAAGCTTCATTGCTAACTCAAAATAAACTCAAAACTGAATAACATAGGTTATCCTTTGCAAAACACTTTGGGAGAAGATGCAGGAAAACAGCTCTGTCTACTGCTGCTGACTTGCAACTACTCTAGGATGGATAAAAAAGAAACCAGAGGTATGGCAGATTCACCACTTCAGCAAAAATGCTGCCCTCATTTCAGAATTGAGATCATGATGCCCACCAGCACTAGTCAGTTGCTTGACCCAGAATGTCAGAAAGCAAAACAATTTCATTCTTGAAGAGTAAAATTAAAGTCCCATATGGCCTTATTCTAAAGCGCGATGCCACCTGTGCATCTCCAATTGCTGTGATCCCATGACCTAGGAGAACAAGTTCCACTAGGTCCAGGTTTTGTATCCGGTCGCATAGCGAGGAACACCCTTTCCCACAGCACACTGCAATAACTCCATTGGTGAACTATGCATTGAAGGGCTGCTCCTTGTCTGTCTGTACCTGGCTCTTACAACCTGTGTGCTGAGCTCCTGTCACCTTGCATATGCACCATGGACCCAATGCTTGACAATGGGCTATTGACTCTGGACAGAACAATTGCATGATACTGAGGCAGACCTTTTAAATTTTCTGCTGGTTAATGAATCTGTAAAATCAGGCTTGCAAAAGTGGTACTGGATGTATGACACACACCATCTCCACAATCCCACCATCAGCTCACAGACTGCTGGTCCATTTGCTCCCTATCTAAAAGATCCATGCCCAACATATGTCAAATACAAGCAGTACAGGGCAACAGACTGGATTAATCTGGAAAAGCAGAAGCCAAAAGGATATCTAAACCCAGCCTACAGCCTGGGTGTCAAGTACCAAGATAACAGAGCCAAACTTCTCTCAGCAGGTCCAAGTGGTGTAACAAAGGTGATGGCCACAGTTGCAGCTTGGTATGTTCAGCCCAGACATTGGAAAACCTTTTTCCCATGATGGTGGTGCATCCACCGTCATTGGAGAGAGGGGGATCGCCATTCTTGGAGGGCTTCAAAACTCACATAGGCAAAACCACAACTGTCCTCATCTAGCATTTGGTGAGAATCCTGCTCCAAGCAGGTCCTCTCTGACCAGTGTTTCTGTGAGTCTGTAACTCTGTGAATAACTGTCTTTTCTTCCATTCCACAAAAAACATTTGTATCACTTTCTTCAAAACTGCCTAACACCATGTATTGGGTTTACACGGCAAGATTTTGGTAGTGGGGAGGATGCAGGGATGGCTTCTGTGAGAAGACACCAGAATCATAGAATCTTCATGGTTGGAAGGGACCTTTGAGATCATTGAGTCCAACCATACACACACAACCCCCCCCCCCCCCCCCCCCCAATCTCTGCCACTAGAGCATGCCCTGAAGCTACACCCATGGCAGACAGAGCTATGTCTAGCCAGCTCTGAGATGGACCCATCTACTGGCCAAAGCTGAGCCCATCAGTGATGCTGGTGGTGCCCTTGTGATAACATATTTAAGAAAGGGTAAAAAACACTGCACAACAGCAGCTAGGAGAGAGACGTGAGAAAATATGACACCCTGCAGACACCAAGGTTAGTGAATTACGAGGAGAAGGAGGTGTTCCAGGCACTGGATCAGAGATTCCCCTGCAGGCCATGGTGAAGACTGCATGTCCACCTGCAGCACATGGCAAACTCCATGCTGGAGCAGGCGGATGTGTCCTGAAGGAAGCTGTGATCCTGTGGACAGCCCACGCTGAAGAAGGCTTCTGGCAGGAACTGTGGCCTGTGGAGAGGAGCCCACACTGGAGCAGGTTTTCTGGCAGGACCTGTGACACCGCTGCGGACCCATGCTGGAGCAGCCTGCTTCTGAAGGACTGCACCCCATGGAAAGGGCCCATGCCGGAGTGACCCATGCTGGAGCAGTTTGTGAAGTACTGCAGCCCATGTGAAGGACCCACATTAAAAAAGGTTGTGAAGGACTGCATCCCATGGGTTACACACTGGAGCAGGGGACTCTCTACTTTGCATCCCTGTCCTGTTTTCTCCCCACTGTCCTGTTTAGTAAGGGGAGGCATAGAGCAGCTTGGTGGGTACCAGGAAGCCAACCAAGGTCAATCCAGCAAACATTATTTCTCTCAAACCATCTAAGCAATGATCAGAATTCAGTTTAATTTACAATTTATTTATTTGCTGGCCAAGCCACTGTGAATCTGGCCTGACTCACTCCTTTCCTACCTTGCAATTTGCTATTCCCTTGGTTGTGTCTGTACAACTGCTCTTGGGAAGCTCCTTGCTTGCAAAAAAGCTGGAGGCAGGTGAAAGTACCTTCAGCACTACAGAAAGTGTCACACACTGTACCCTCAGAACAGATACCCCCAATGTGAGCTTCTCTTGAAAGTTGCTGCTGTTATTTTCGGTTCTGAAGAAGGCTTTGTGCACCCCAAACCGTCTGTTTCTTCTAAGAACATTAGCTAGTCTGATAGAATATATTTCCTTTCGCCATAAAAATTGATTTACTCTCTTCAACCTCTTCCTATGACCCTAAAGGCTTGTCCATCATAGAATATCTTCAACATGTTAACCAAGAGCTCAGACAAAAAAATAACGTGGGGTTGCAGTAACCTTCCAGTCTGATCAAAGAACAGGAAGAATTATTTTTTTCCTTTCCATCTAAAGGCTATGTGATTGAATTTGACAACTTCTTGCTGAACTGAAGCATATCACTTTAGAATGGATCTGATCCAAGATTTCAAGTGATGAAGACCTTGCCTATTGCTAAGAAAGTCACTGCAATATCTAGTTATCCACCTCAAAAGAAAAAAAATGCTGATTTCTTGCACTCACTTCTGTGAGTTGCTGTCACGATTTGGGCCGGGTTGGCCAATGACAAGATGACAGATGTTCTCCCCACCTCTCACTTGAAGGAGAGAAATAAGAGAGAGAGTTATGAGTTCTGAAAAAAACTAAACTAAGGAAAAACTGATAATAAAATAAAAAAAGATATAATGAAATAGATACAATATAAATAAATAGATACCAAACCGGATCCAGTTCCTAGGAAGATGTCACCGGCAGGCACTGGGGCAGTTCCAGACTGGACTCGGTCACAAATGGGAACTGGGACACACTGGCCGGGATCAAAAGGCAGGTGAGCTGATGGGGTCCTCCTCAGACATCAGCCATTGAAGTGAGCGCCACTGACAAAGCAGCCCGTTGGAGAACGGCCCACCGGGGAAGAGCTGAAGACAAAGAGCCAACCTGACCCCTTTGGTCCCTCAGCTTTCAGTCTGAGCATGGCGGATGGGACACAACACCCGATTGGTCAGTTTGGGTCACCTGACCCACCCACAAGTGTGACCCCACCCCGGGGTAAACTCCCGTGTCAGCTGACCCTGGTTGCCACGGCAACAGGTGTGCGCCAGGGCCTCCCACTGAGCAGGAGTTTGGCCCTGCTCCTCCCCAGACCAGGGCAGCCGAGCAGGCCCACATTGCTAGATGCTTCCCGTATCTGTCAGCTTCTACAGCCCCCAGATTTCGAAAGTTGAAGGCAAACCCAATTTTTCATTAGCTAAACGAAAGTCTCTCAATTGTTGTCTTTTTGAACTGCTTTCAGTTGGGGCAGCTTACTACATTTCCTGGCTTCCCCCTTCTTGTCTGCTGAGATTAATGTACAGATAATAAAAGAGGTGCGGGGGGGAATCTGAAAGCACCCTTCTCTGTGCGTGACTCCTGGGGATAACCCCCAAGAGCCTTTAGCACAGCCTGGAGCAGGAGAAAGCAGAGTCGATTTCATCGTGGCAGTGCTGGGTGGCATAATCAGAGAGTTCCCCATTTAATAAGAATTAACTCCATTGTCAATTAGCACGTAAATCCCTTAAAAGCTTTACTATTTCATCAATAATCACCCAGCTTCCATAGACTCAGATTCTCTGTCTGAATGAGGGACAGCAGACTCTTTTCCTCTTTCTTCCCCCTGCCCTTCCTTTCTTCCTTTCTTCCTTTCTTTCCTTCTCCTGTCCCTCTCCTTGAAATCTGCTTCTCATGGAGGGCTCACTTGCCCTCCATAAGCAGCCGGGAGGTATCACCAAATATCATGTCACACTGGGAGCAAAATGGGCAGCACTGACAAGTCCTGGGTGGAAGAGCACTGGGTGCACCATCAAAGCTGAGCCACCGCAGACAAGTGGAAGACAGCAGAGGTGGTATCTGCAACACCTCACTCCCTACCTGACAGCACTGGCCGACAGTCAAAAAGATGACAAGTAAGCTTTATTTCTGAAATTGGTTTGGAAACCCTTCATCATATTCATGAACATTTGGGCAGAGAGGGACAACAATAGCACACAAACTTGAGTACTACACATAAAAACAGAACAAGATGGGTAATGTTTATTGGGATGGAGCAAAGGGAATTGAGAGAGAAAGACAGAGAACTACAAGACCCATAAATAATCTTTAACAAAACAGTTTTAATTTGCCAAGCAGAGGAAGACTTGCGCAGCCAAATGAAGCTTTTAAATGGATGGATGGGATTGAAAGGGCAAATACTGGAAACAAAAAGATCTGGGCTGAATAAGACTTGAAGAGCTCTGCCTAAGGGTTCCTGTGTGTTCACAGCTCCCACCCCAAGGTTTTATTGGCTGCAGAAGCATTAAGACAATACTCATCACTTGGAAAAGGCTGAAGCGGATTATAAGATGAAGCAAGGGTTTGCAAGGGGCCGCTATAGACCTGTAGCCTGTGAAAAGAAGATGGCAGCAGTACTGCCTGCATTGGGAAACACTTCTGCAATGCCACAGAGCATGAATGGGCCTCCATTCTAAAGGGAAATTGAGCATATATTATAGGTGAGTTATATATAGGTAGCAAACAATACATTGGGAAGATACATTTTGGGAGATTACTGGAAAATGGAGGGAAAGAATAGCTTGATTAGTGGGTTAGGGTTATTGTTGATCTAGCCAACAGTCTGACCTCTGTGGGACCAAGACAGTGGAACAGGAGTTTTGAGACAGGTAATCTTTCAACAGGTTCCAATTCAAAGCTGAGAGCACTTCACTTTTCCATATATTGGGTCTCTGGGATCTAGGACGGCAACACCTTGATCATGTTGGTGTCCTCTTCCTCTAGAAGTCATAGAAGTAGACAAATAGGCTGTCCTCAAAACTGTCAGGCTGGGAAAAGAGTCTCCTGGCCCTGCCAAACTTGCACAGATATATCCAAGACGAAAAAAAATAATTTGCTAATTCCAAGGGTAGAAATTCTGGAAAGGTATATTTCTGTTCTTTGATAGACTCAGTGGACTGAAAATAAAATTGTAATGGCAATTAACATTACTGGGATGTATTCAGGGAGGTCACAGCTCAGGAAGCCCTCACCAACCTGTGAGACAAGGAATGGTAGCAAGGATGTCAGTAGCGTCCAGGGGGAAGTCTGGGCTTGGCTCATGTTCTGCACCAGCCACTCAGGATCAACATCTGCACATCCAAGGGCTGTGGAATACCAGATTTAAAAAGATATCAAGATGCCAAAAGAAAAATCCCTAATCGGGTGGCAGGTAGGTTTAAGCTTGCCTGCCCACTTGGGCTTCACAGCCACTGTCCATGTCTGTGGGACATTATACAGTACAGGTAGGAAAATGTTATCCCCACTTGGCCAGGCTGCGTCACTCATAGGCACAGAGAAAAGTCATGTTTCTCTGCACAAGCCTGAGCAGCTCTTGGTCCTCAGGGAGCTGCCTGCCCTGTTTCCAGACCCGGAACTGCTCAGCACAAAGGTACTGCCGTGGCTTGCAAAGACCTGCCATCCTGTATCAAACAGAGCGTGGCATTTCACCCAGCCTTCTTAATGCAGAGGTGACATCCCCTCCCCATGGAGCAGATAAGCTGTGGCCCAGTCTAGTGAAACTGGAGTATATCTTTGAAAAGCATATCTGTTCTGACTCCGAGGACGGCTCTTGCAGGGGCCGTACTCAGTGAGCACAGCGACCCAGCTCTAATGATTCACTCACAACACAGCTTGTCTTTGCCTCCTGCTTAGTTAGCCAGAGCAGCCGCAGCATCTGCCCATGAAGCGTCTGGCTTTGGGAGCATACTGGGCTGTGAAGGAAGCGGACCCAGGATGACAAAACCCAGCTGCATGTAGCTGAGAGAATCCATTGCTATTTTTCCCTGACTTTGGCCTGCTGCAGACAAGGGATTTCTTGTTTAAATTCTGACCTGACAAAGTCACTTTGAGTGTTGTTTATCAAAAGGGATTTTTTCATATTTTGCAGTGACAGGAAGATGCTATTGCACGCCCAGACATGTTCATTTGGAAAGGCTCATTTGCTATAAACCAAAGCATCTTATTCTCCTACCATAGGCAGAATAGTCTGTTCCAGAAGCAAACTGAAGCTTTTTCTCTCTTTTGCGCTACAGCTACTGTCCTAACAGCCGTGCTTAAGCTCATTAGACAGACACTCTGAATTTCAGGGCAGAAAAAAGCCAGAAGAGAAGCTAGAAGAAGTCTTAGTTGCAGCACGGTAAAACCCATGTTTTTAGGAATCACCAGCAAATCAAAGATCAAAATTCAGCTCATGGATTCAGGAGAGGTTTATGTGGGAATTTGCCTTCCTGTCCCGCAAAGCATTTTGTCATTCTTACAGGAAGGATAAGATTTGGTAGATACAGATCTCTCTTAAAGAATCGTTTTTAATGTATAAACATCTCCCTTTGCTGATAATTAACAACTGCTACATTATTTCTGTAGCAGTGTCAGGCCAACCTGCTGAAGGTAATGCTGTATACTGGAGTAGAAATCCCCCCGTTCTAAAGAGCACAAAGTAGCATCATTCCCAGGTTCCCTGGTTTGTGCTCTGCCTGTGAATGTGTGTGTGCGCATGCTGTTACATCAACAGCTGTCCTCCAAGATAAGTGAGCAAGGACCAGCAGCAATACAAGACTCCAGGCAAGGTTCACATGAAGGGCTGTACTGGAATAAGCCCCTTGTGCTCAACGCAGCAGGTTGGGATTGGTTTTCCCCATGGGATGTTTCACACTGAAGGCATATTTCCCAGGGGACTTCTGCAACCATCCACGACTTCAATGCACAGCACAGGGCACACATGTAAAAATCCTATCAGAAGCTGAGCTTCTAGCACCATTGCGTTGAAATCTGCCCATGCTGATGGGAAGATGTGCACTGGGGAAGCCAGAGTCAGCCTTTTTTGTTGTTTGCAAAGGGCATTTTTCTGGAAATGTTTTGAAAAGATGTGCTGCAGAGCCCCAGATGGCAGATTAGTTGTGCTTCTCTCTTCAGCTTTCACTTTGCCTCAGTGACTGTGCAAGGCTGGCGTGAAAACAGACCCATAACTTTTGTACGCAACTTCCATTGGTAAGTTAATGGTAGGTACCCACAGGTAGTTTGCAATGATCTATAAGAAGGAGGTGTCCTCTGAGCACTTTTTTATGAGGAAAGTAAGTTTTAGAGGGGAAACCTGCTCATCAACAGGGCATGCATATGCACATATAAGCATACATCTAAGATGGACAGGGACGTATACTTAATATCAATACACAGGGCTGTCCCTGCTGACTGCAAGCTCTGGCATCAGCATGGCAAGTGGGGGAAAGTGGCTGCTCCCTGAGATTATTGGGAGTTAACTGCTTGCTTCCTACACAACGTAGCTACAATTCATAGAAGTTGGAGGTCTTTTTATGGAGAAAGAAATGGTCCAGGAGTTTTATGTGAGGTGAAGACAGGTGAGGATGTGATGGAGCCTCTGGCACTGCGTGGCTCTTCTTTGGACAGCACTCAGCCAAGGGTACTGACAGTCACTTTGTACTGTTGAATTATTCAGAAGTCCTTCACAGATGACTGCAAGCAAGGGAGAGTGGAAGGTCTGGGGGAAAGTTTGGGAGGAAATGCTCAGTGTTCCAGGAGAAAGTTAAGTATAAGCCAGATTTTTCATAGGACTTCAGGCCAGCAAAGGGTGGCAGACCCTCTTGATGGACGCATAGGCTATACAGAGAAGGCAGTTCACCCTGTTACTGAAAATCTTTGCAAGTGAAACTTTGTGACAAGGAAAAACTTTACCCATAAATTAATCAAACCAAAGTAACAAGGTGGAAGAGACCAAGTTAAACATTGGTAAAGTCAACTGAAAGCCATATATTGCATTGCAGCATTTATGTGGCACCTGTGGTAGTGTTATGGAGATGTTCAGCCACCTCTGAAGAGATGACAATTCTTTTACTTACCAGTATAGTAGAGCTTCCTCTACACGGGTTGCAAACATGTCCCTTCCTTCACACATGGGACACACAGAAAAACTGAGGTTGAAATGCTTATAGTTTTTCTTACAGATGTGTGAAAGAACTAATAGCAATGTACCAAAGTGACATTTGACATGCTGCCCAGACAAAGGCTTAGAATTGATGTCCCCATGAGCTCTTTAGAGGTGTTTTCTTGTTTAGTTTCACAAGAGCTCACAATGGTTTTAAGGCCCAACAGTCCTCAGAGCTCCTGGGACAGTACTTGTGTAGACAGTGAAGAGGAAACATGGTGCTGTGGCCTCCAAAAATCCATCTTGCTCAGCAGCTCATCGTCTTCCTCCTCAAGAGATTTCCAATTCAGGCAGCTGCATATACCACACAGTGGCTGACAATTAAGACAATCCTGGATCAAAAGGCCCTAAGAGATACAGTACAGTGAGACAGCTGGCTGCACTGAATAGCCTAGATTACCTCAGCAGGATGTTTTTGTACCTTTTGAAATACAGAGTTCCCTTCAAGGACAGGTGGCAGATATTTAATGGTAAATCATAAGTCAGAGACAACCTACATCCAAAGCACACAACAGATAAAGGATGACCCTATCCATTTATCAGGATGTCTGCTCTCTGCCAGAGGAGACCAGGAAATCTGTTTTGGGTTTTTTTCACTCTGCCTTTTCTCTACTGTCCTGCTCCAGTTTTTTGCTTCCCCTTTTTTCAGCTCTGCTGCACTTGAGAGTGGCAAGACTTAAAAAAGCTGGCTTTAGGGATATTTCAGGTCTTTAGGACAGTGAGTTGACATGGGGAAGGCAAAACATTTGTTAGATATTTTCCCTGAGGCCTTCAGGAAAACAGCAGCTGTGTATTGCCAATGGCAGAATTGTGACCTGGCAGTGCAGGTGCCAGCAAAGTCTGGCAGGGAGCTGAAAACTTCAACAAATTCTTAGCTGGTCTGGGAGCCACAGGGTGTATTCATTCTTGAGAAAGAACCACGAAAACATGTTCACAGCAAATTTCAATTTTGATGAACCATAGATTTGCAGGCAGTAGACACACCGTCCAAAAATTCTCAACCAGCACTAATTGTAACAAGTTTTCTTTTCCTCAAACATCTGGGTTTTTTTAGACAGAGCATCAAGGAAACTCACCCTATGACAGCGTTCCTGCTGCGAGTATAAATGTCCTTCTCATTACCCAACCGACAAGAAGCATCAGAAATTGTGCTGTTGCTCAGTAAGCCACAGAACTGCATTTATGCTTAATTTCTTCTTTTTTACTTCTCAAATTGAAGTTGAGAGTCCCTACAAAGTCTTATCTTGATTATCACTGGCTGTGAGCCGGAGTGTACTTTGCTCAGCTTTCCATTAAATGCAAATCATGAGCAATCCAACAGCTTCCTGGAGTATTTTGCATGAAAGGAAGATGAATCTATGGACTGAGAAGAGGGAGCAAACTTGTGATCCCCTCTGAAGCACCTCAGCCAACTCTAAAAACTATCTATTTTGTTAACCTGCCCCCATGTCAGCCCAAGAAATAGGGCTTACTTGAAGGGACAGCACAAGCAAGTTCAGCAGGGACTACATAGTTTTTAGAGATTCCCCAGACAAGGTAAAATCTTGGCACTGTTCAAGGAAAATATAGCATGCTGGATTCAATAATCTGAGAGATGCGAGGCTGCTGCAGCTCCACACCCACACGTCCAAACAGTAGAGAGCCTAAAAATGTTTTCCTGGTAGGCACATGCACACAGAGCACATTTATATAGCACATGTATATGTATATACACGGCCAGCCACACAGATCACAGACATCCACCACAGACGTCCACATCAACACAAACAGTACGAACAGCTTCATATCAATCCCTTCTCTAGCTGAGCAGAATAAAGGTCCCCTAGTGAGAATATATATGCACATATATACCAGGTGGATCCCTCTGGTATCTAAACTCAGGTACCCAGTCTGCCCGGTATCTGCCCCTAGATCCCAGTCTCCCCAGTTGCTGCCATCCAGGGCCATATGATCCCCCGAGGCTGCAGATCTGCTCCAGCTGCTAGTACAGACCATCACGCCCTTGGTCCCACAGCCAACCCCCCTGTGCTCCTGCCCCTAGACACACAGCTGCTCTCCCACCTCAGAGATGCCCCCCCCACCCCTTGCTCCTAAGGACGTGGTCACCTGCTGGATGACTGGTTCGGCTTGATCTCAGCTAGCCAACACAGGCTTGCACACCCGCACTCACTCCAGCCACGCTCCAACCCCTGGTCAACTCCAGCCATCAGACTCACACCCCCGTACACACCAATGCACACAGAAAGGAGAGCGCCCCACCTCGGACAGGGTTAGAAAGCAATTTAATAAGAAGAGAGGGCAGACTGTGCTGACTGGGTGCAAAGCACTGCCAGACGAGTGTACTGACCAGCAAAGGGGCCAGGACTGTTTACATGTGACTGGCCCCTTTGTCCCCTTACCCCTCTATTTTCCCATTCTTGTTCCTCCCCAAATCACCTAAACACACAGCAATGTAGCTGGGACCAACCACCTGTTTGGAACAGAGTTGCAGTGCATCTCTGGTGCTCCCCCTTGGGCTGAAACGGTAAAATGTGCCCGCTCTCTCACCACAGCATGGGCACCCACAGCACCTCACCCATGGCCATGTTGCACAGCAGGGCCACCAGCAGTGCTGCCTGCATTAGCCCATCTCCCCTGACCTACAAATTTGATGCAGCTAGCCCTATTTAGGATAATACATTGTCCAGCAGGTCAAGGGAGGTGATTCTGCCTCTCTACTCCGCTTTGGTGAGACCCCGCCTGCAATAACGCGTCCAGCTCCAGAGCCACCAACATCAGAAGGACATGGACCTGTTGGAGCAGGTCCACAGGAAGCCACAAAGATGCTCAGAGGCTGGAGCACCTCTGCTGTGAGGACAGGCTGAGAGAGTTGGGGTTGTTAGCCTGGAGAAGGGAAGGCTCTGGGGAGACCTTAGAGCACCCACCAGTACCTAAAGGGCTTACATGAAAGATGGGAAAGGACTCTTGATCAGGGAGTGGAGCAATAAGCTGAGGGGTAACGTTTTTGAACTGAAAGAGGGGAGATTTAGGTTAGATGTTAGGAAGAAATTCTTTAGTGTGAGGGTGGTGAGACACTGGCCCAGGTTGCCCAGAGCAGCTGTGGCTGCCCCATCCCTGGAGGTGTTCAAGGCCAGGCTGGATGGGGCTTTGAGAAACCTGGTCTGGTGGGAGGTGTCCCTGCCCATGGCAGGGGGGTTGGAACTAGATGATCTTCAAGGTCCCTTCCAACCCAAACCATTCTATGATTCTGTGATTCTAATGGGAGATGAATATGTCTGTCCTGCTTGGAGTCAGGCGTTGCAGACACAGGCAGCCCATACAGCACGTTCCCATCTCCCTGCACCCTAAATTGTATGTGCCATGGGTCTCACTGCACTGTTTTCCTCTGCAAAATCAACCAGGTAACCTCACCTACTTATAAACCAGTGATATCACAGTCCAGGATGTCTGTTGCTTTCATTCCAGGGATTTGTGGTGCTCTTGCCTCACCTGCATGAAGGAGACCCACCAGTGGCATTTCTGTGGCAGACGCATTGCTATTTCTCTGGCTGCAGAATTATAAAGGTGCTTTTCAGACACTCCAAGTGCTTCAATGCTGTTGGGGCACACAATACTGAAGAACAATGGTGTAGCCACAAGGGAAGAGCAAAGCTGATCAGATAACCTGAAGAAAGAAAATTTCAGGTTTCATTTTCAAAGAATGACTGTTTCATCCTTGCTATTCCTTATTCTTAGGTTTGATGTTAATATTTGATGTCCAGTTATTTCTCCTGACAAAAGCTCTCCAGAAAAAAAAAAATCTTGCTCCCTACTCCTTTAATAAATTTTATTGGAAATAAAACATAGTTCCTCTGTGGAGTTTGCTTCTCTGGCACAGAATTTTTTAGGTTTGTTTTTAAAAAGATCTGAATAAGGATTTTGTTGGATTAACTGGCTTTCTCATAATAAAAGCCTTGAGTAGCTCTAATTGTATACTTGGCTTTGTTTACAACAATTATATCAGCTTCTCTTTTCTCTGTAATTTATTTCCCAGTGTTTTTATCCAGCACACGTTTATGTAATTTTTTTTCCAAATGGGCCAATTGTTCCCCAAATGCCTGAAGCTGTTGCTGTGCTAATTCATTGACTCAGGTTGCTGTGTCCTGTACTGCTGTCCTTCTCACATCCCTCAGCAAAAAAATTGGAGAAAAGGAGGTGTACCTTTTTCCAGAGATCTAAGTGACAGGTTGGAAGCAGCACAAGGAACGCAGAGGATGGATTTCCCAGAATTTGTGCCACACTACAGAAGTGACAGCCTATTTTTTAATGTTGAGATGAAAACTTTTCTCAAACTCTGACAGAGTGTTTCCATGAGTGGAAACCACTGGATACAACTTTGTGTTTCTATTAAAAGACCAACACTGAGACATTGCTTTTAGCCTAGAGATATGTCTAGAAATATGAAAGCAACACAGGTCTCTCTATCTTGGCATCTCCCTTTTCTGGTATATTCACGTTGATGGGTTAAGCTTGAATATCTGGATGTTATTTGAATGTGTAATTAAATATATGACATAGTGTCTATATAAAGAGGGACATCTGTAGGTACAGATACTTGAATATATGATGCATTTTTTGGAAGGGGGGAAGAATGAGAATGAAGACATTTTACTTTCATTTTCCTATCATAAGAAAACCAAAAGCCCATATTTTAAGCCTAGTGGTCTGGAGAATGTCAGTTTGGCTAGAAGAATTAAATTTGATGGGTGTATTTCTGTCCCGAAGTTCAAGACCCTAGGAACACTGCAGGTCTGAGCTCTAAATCAGCTCCTTATACAATAGATGTCTTAACAGCACAAATAACTATTAAAGACTGAGACAGGAGTAGGGAAAAAAATCTCTAAGGATCAAGTAGTGGACAACGTTCAGCAGTCCAGGCCAAAACTAGTACCTCAGTATTCAGCTTACTTGAATTTCTGGGTTTTCTTACGTTTTCAGTTCCCTCCCTTTGTTTACTCCTCCACCTCATGCTTTTCTCCCAGTCACTTGCTTTCTTTTCCTTGCATTTGATTTTGTGAACACTGAAGTCAGTGTAAGTCCTCCCGCTGGCTGGGACACTCTTGGACCTCCGTATGCAGGCTGTGTGTGTGCACCTCACTCCTCCCAGAGACCCTGCTCAAGGTGCCCTTCATGGTGGCTCCTGGAGCAGATCTGTCCCACCTGTCTTGTCTTGACCCTGGCCACATACAGGATTCAGGCTTTGGGTTGACCTCGGTTGTTGTTAACAACATGAAAAGAAAGCCTTAAGCAACAATCTGGTTTCAGTAACTGATCCCCCGAAGAGCACATTCAGCAGCCACTCTCATACCCCACTTTCCCAAGTCTTAGGAAAGAAATTGCCTTCCTCCAAACTCCAGGTGCCTTTGCAGTGCCACAAAACATGGTAGCTGCTGAGCACAGCCACATGAACAATAGCTGAGGTACACAGTCCATCTTCACTTTTTTTTTTTTCCTACAAATTGTTTCAAATTTGGTTTGAAAACTTGCCAGATCTTGAACACAAAAGTCATGGGATGTTTCAGCACATTCAGTGCTTTTCTCTGTGAAACCAGAATTGTCTTGCAGTGCATTTGGCTAGTCTAGTCCCAAAGTGTGTCCACCTCTCCATCCCTGTGAGGCAATTCTAGCTCTCCTTATCAAGCACAATGTTCCTGATACCTTGCCCTATCCATGAAGACACAAAGAACAGTTAATGGCCCTCCCAAGGAGAAGGAGCAGCTTTTTTACAAATGCAAGGCTTTTACCATACCCTTCTTCAGTCTTCTCTTTTCTGAACCGAACTACCCCTGTGCAATTCTTGCACAGATCATTGTTCTCTAAGATACTAAATCGGCGTAGCACCTTGATACCTCCTGGCAATTTCACAAAACGCCCCACACCAATTTTCAATTCTGCAACAGGTGGTCTTTGGAAGCAAGTATCTCTCCTTGCCTTTGTTACATGCCTGTTATCCCCAGATCTGGGTGCCTATCCAGCCCAGAAGAACCTAAACAAGCAAGAGCTAGGTTGAAGAGTCTCCTCTCCTGCACGAGCCAGAGCCTCTTTCCCCTAGATACAACTATCACCCACGTCTTGGACTACAGGGTGCTGCAAGTTGGCTCTTGGCCTTGTGGAGCTGGAAACAGGAGGAATGTGATATAAATCACACTAGATGGTTGGGGACTGATGAAACTCTGACAATTCTTAAGGAGCTGAAGATCCTCTAAGGAAATTGGGAAAACAGCTAATGTTCCTGTGGCACTGAATCCTCTCCCAAACCTGGTTCTGCTTATGCCACATATCTCCTCTTTCCCCTCCAGCAGAACGTCTTTTTACCTGATGAAATCCAGAAGACCCTGCCACAAAGCCTTGGAGACCATGAGCTGCCACAAAATTTTAAACTGGAGATATGTGGTTCATGGGGAAAGCTCAGAGGAAGCTCCCTGTGACTCCTGCCTTTTGAGATAACAATCTTGTATGTTTAAACACTTCCAGACCTCCTACATAATTAGTTCATTTTCTCATGCAGACACATGCATGTGATTTTGGGTGATGCACAGACACATGTCACAGTACATTGGAGGGCAAGACAGACTTGAAGCTGCATTTGTAGACCTGGGTGACAATCCCAGTCTGGAAAATGGATGAGGGACTGCACTGCTTTTCTCTCCTCGGCTTGGTAGAGTGACATTTCTGCTTGTGAACCAAAGGACTCAGTAGATGAAAAAGTTCCACAATTGTAGATGAGCAAGCCGATATTGCTGTGAAAGGTGCTTATGTGTAGAGATTGTCCCAGAAAGTGTCAACACCAGCCTGAACTCTCATGGTAAGGAAAAAAAAAAAAGTACAAATAATCCCTCATTTTCAGGAGAAAATGATAGGCAATAGAATACTCTCAGCGTTCACAGCACACAATAAAAACTGACAGATAAAAAAAAATACACTCTATTAATCTGTCAAGCAGCTCGTGTTACAGCAGGGAGAAAACACTGAACACAGGACCTAGTACCTCCAGTACTTTGGGAGAAATCACAAAGACGAACAGCAGAAACTTCAATTATCCTGCAGCTCACATGAAGTTTGTCAACCGCACTAAATGCAGGAAAGGACTGAATGAGCAAAGCTGGACAGAGGGATTGCAGCTTAATTCAGCTCCAAGTCATGTCTGAGCCTTAAGATGGTTATTTTGGTTTACCTCTTTGCCTACAAAACTCCTGTGAACAAGTTATCCAGCAGTATTTACTGCTTTTAGCTTTCCTGGCAAGGCTGCAAGCATAATAGAAATTTCCATGGCAGAAGGAAACTACTTCACCCAAAAGCAGTGAAGTATGCAAACAGGGGAAAAGAACAATAATTCATAGATCTGTTTTTAAGTTCAAGAGTTCATTTTTTACTTTTTTTGAAACAATTTTAACAATTTCAAATTTATCTGATCCAAAAACTCATATGTCAGCAGAAATACTATAAGAGGAAAAAAATAATTTGGATGGTTTTAAAGGAAAAACTGTTCAACTATTATGTTTTGTCAGCCTGGCCACAGTCACATTGTTAGCTGGCGAGCAGGGCAGAGGGCTGCGTGTCTTTTTCCTTTCTCAGCCAGGCTGGGAGCTGACCAGAAGGGAACCTTATGTGATAGTGGTTGCACATGGGATTTCACTTCCCTTGGTTGCATTAGCAGATCATTAGCGTTCTCTTTCTAAGGACTCATTTATGTGAGTGTTTCAGCATCTTTACTCTGAAGGTGGTGAGACACTGGAACAGGCTGCCCAGAGAAGCTGTGGCTGCCCCATCCCTGGAGGTGTTTAAGGCCAGGCTGGATGGGGCTTTGAGGAACCTGGTCTGGTGGGAGGTGTCCCTGCCCATGGCAGGAGGGTTGGAATGAGATGATTTCTAAGGTTCCTTCCAACTATAACCAGTTATCACTGCTGATATCAGTGACTCTTGCACAGCACGTGCCTCCCATGGTACCTAAACACTATTATGAACAGACCACCTTGTCAAGATCTGATGCTGTTTTACACTGCCCTGACAGCTTCCTGGCTTGGGCTTCTTTCTATTTTCATTTTAGAGCATGTTCACATTAATAACAGCATCTGAGAAGCATGTTCTCATTATGAATGAAAATCTGCTCTCCAAAAAACTAATCAAGCAACTCATTCTTGCCTGAAGCAGCTTTTTAATGGAAGAAAAGCTTCATGTGCATGTTACTAAATATCATCTCCTTACAGTTGCATACTGTTTCCATTAATAGACTTTCCTAAGACTCAGCGATGCTGATAAATGTCATTTTTCACTATGATGAGAAAGTAGTGACATTTTGGATAGGTGTTGGTCTATTTAACATGCCTATAAAATACATTGAAAAATCAAAAAAAAAGGAAGTTACTTCTATTCTTGTCCTTCCACCACAGAACAGTGGATTCCCCAGGCTCGCATCCTCTCATCTACAAACCTGCATCCTGATTACTAGTCAGAGAAATGTATAGCGATATGGTGATGCTGTCCCCAAAGAAGCTCATGATCTAGAGAAGCTGAAGATTGTTTCCTGTTGTGAATAGAAATTAATTAACCTCTTCTTCCTAACAGCCTAAGCTGCTTGCTTAGCAGGGTAGCTTTATTTAAAATCATTTTGTTATTTGCAATGTGCCAAAAGACAGGAAAAACGTACGAGTGAAATACTTAATTCCCTCTATCAAAGCACTGATTTTCTTCTTGCACCCCTTCTTGTCAGGAATGGGAGAGTTCACTCACCCTGCCACAGCCAACAAGTCACACATCTTTCTAATTGTGGGCATGGTTTCTTCTCTCTTCCATGTAAGGAGAGAAGTGGTCCTTGGCTCTGACAGCTAGGCACCGAACGGAAGTGTGAGCTATGACCCACGGCTTCCCATCTTCTCCCCCAGCCCTTGGCTGACTCCCAGCCTACCAGAGCTACCCTAGGAGGTATTGACAGGGCTAAATTTAGAGAAGCAGCACGCAGCGGGATGCAGTGGTGTTCCTGGTACCTGAAATCTGGCTCAGCAGCTGCAGTATGACAATGCTGCTTCTCCCCGTTCCCATACACAAAGTTGTACACCTCCTGTCCCCTGAGTAGGAGCATCCATCCAACTGAGATACCACCCTGGGGCACAAGATGGGTTGGAAACTGGCTGGCCAGTCAGGCTCAAAGTGGGAGCAGCACAATAGATACCTGCCAGCTCTATTTTGAGTGGACTTTAGGAAGACACAATAACTACCTGAGCAGCAGGATCTGATCTCCTGGGGGGAACGCTGGATGCTAAGTTAAACAGAGATTTAGAGATCACATCCATGTCCAGAGGAGCTTTGCATGGCCCCCATCTGCTGCAGCCCCAAATGTGGGAGAGACTGGTACTTTTACCCTCAGCCAGCCCAGCTTCCCCCTGCTCCTGCCCAAGAGACTGTCATGGAGCTGAGCACAGGACTGGCACAGGGGGGTCACTGCTCCCTGCCCCCTCCCTCCCCTCTTAGCTCGGCAGAACCACGTTAGTTCTGCAAACACAAGAGAATTAGCAGCTCCCAAGAAGTGAATGCACTTTTTCTTCCAGTAGTCAATGGCCTAAAATAAAATATTGCAGCTGTTGGTACCTTGTGGGATGGCAAATTACAGTAACGCTTTCTAGGACACCTATGTTGTGGACTTGGTTGTGGCATACAGCTGCACTATGGTTTTACTATTACTGATGACATCCTCCTACCTTGTGATGGATGTGTCTTTGCACTAGAAAAACATAAGCTGTATATGTATAGCTCAAAAATAAGTTCTTAATAAGGAGTTGAACAGTTGTTTTCACTTTTTAAATGCAGGCTGTATATCAAAGAAAATAGAGTCTGAGTAAGGTAAACGGCTGAGGAGGCTACCTCAGCAAACAAACAAAGTTCAGGAACTGAATGAATGAGTGAGCGCCATATGGAAATGGCACATCTATCTAATGGACAAAACTGGCAAAATCAAAGAAGTCTTTACATATGAGCTCTGAGCTACTCTGTGTTTGTCATGGGATTAATAAAATTGTGAAACCAGAACTGCAGAATGAGGAGAAGAACTTAGTTTATTTTCTCAGGTCCTTCATTCTCACAGTCTGTAGCATTGGCTGATGGCCTAAAGCAAAATACTTCACAAGGAGGAAGTTATTCACTGTGGATCAGTCTGCAAAGGCACAGCTGACATTAAAAATATCCTAACCTGTTAAGTGCTTAGAACCATTTTAAACATCACTCTGGGGCAAAAAAAGAGGTGTTTGATTGAGTTGTAGTGAAACTTATCATCCCTCCCACAGTCTGTCTATGGTTAATCACTACACACTCTGATTTTGCATGGTATGACATAGGAAACCTGCTGGGAGAGAAAAAGAGGTAGAATCATAGAATCATTTTGGTTGAAAAAGACGTTTAAGATCACCAAGTCCAACCATTAACCTAACACTGCCAAGTCCACCACTAAACCATATCCCTCAGCACCACATCTACACGTCTTTTAAACACCTCCAGGGATGGTGACTCAACCACCTCCCTGGGCAGCCTGTTCCAATGCTTGACAACACTCTCAGTGAAGAAATTTTTCCGAATATCCAATCTAAGCCTCCCCTGACAACTTGAGGCCATTTCCTCTTGTCCTATCACCTGTTACTTGGGAGAAGAGACCAACCCCCACCTGGCTACAGCCTCCTTTCAGGTAGCTGTAGAGAGTGAGAAGGTCTCCCCTCAGCCTCCTTTTCTCCAGGCTGAACACCCCCAGCTCCCTCAGCTGCTCCTCATAAGGCTTGTGCTCCAGACCCCTCACCAGCTTTGTAGGGAAGGTTGGATCAGGTAAAACCCATGCCATTGCCTGCTCACCCGTTAGAGTGTCACACACTGTAATACCCAAGGCTCTCCCACCACTGGCACATGACATGGCTATCAGACAGGGCTTGCTGGGGGTGTTGGACAACACCACTCACATTTTGGGTGTTGCCATGCACCAGAAAAGGGCTCACCTCCCCACTCCAGGGAGCAAGCCCGGGCTCTGATGCTGAATGACATGTAAGCCAAGGCTCGAAGCTCAGCATGTGTTTCCCATCCTCCCCTGCCTGCCTGACTACCCTACAGCATGCATGCCTGGCCTTTCCTTCCAACCAACATTTTCCACTTCTAATGAAGTGATATTGAAATAGCTATGCTATCACCCCTCAATCATCCAGGGCCAGTGTTAACATCACAGCTTTCTCATTGGAGATACGATCTAAAAGCTGTCATAAGTACATATTCCTGATTCTCCTGGGCACAAAGAGCAGAGATCCCCATTTCTTTCTGCATGTTCTGGACAAATGAACGCTTTTCCTAAGACTTCTTTCTCACATCACTACTTCTTTGAGGAGAAATAAGAGAATTTGATAAAAAGCAGGACTCCCAGTGAGAAGTGCTCATGGGACATCACCACACAGTGTCAGCAGGCCTGACACAGCCTCTGGGTTCCTCCAGGAGCATCTGTTTTTCTCATTTCTGAGAAACACCCCCTAATCCTACATCCCCAGCTGAGACTGCTCATGAGACAAGACACTCCAGATTTTGGCTTTGTTGGCCTCACATGGGAAATAAAATCAGCCAGAAGGACAGTGAGGAAGCAGTGCTTCGTGTAAAATCTCTTTCCCTGGTGTTTGCCGTCTTTGTGGTTTCACCTGCTGGCCACATGAAAGAAAAGGATCTTCTCTGTGCAGCCAGAAGAATTACCGAGCAGACTACAACAAACTCTGTGACATACTTTTATCACTACATCTGCATCAAATATAAACAGGTGATACAAAGGCAGGGAAATGTCAGGGACACCATGATGAAATCATCTGAAGAAACAAGAGCTGCTGCTGCTGAATTTGGTGTGAAAAAAAAAAAACAACCAAACACACCAACTTTTCAAAAGAGCTGAGGTATGTGCTGCAAACTAGGTGTGAGATAAGGGGAAAAGAACCAGAAAGAAACTACAGCAGTCAATAATCAACTCCTTCAAAAAGCCAAGAAAAAAAACCACAACAAACCTCAGTGAAAGATTTCCAAAAGGACTATTTAAAAATCTAAATGTTTGAAAACCTAAACAAAACATACACAAATCAATGTATCATACTGAAAATGTATTAACTTCATATTTCAGTGTAGTTAATTTCATGTCTTTTAAGAAGACAAAGAGCTGTCTGAGAAAATGAGTGGTTCTGGAAGCAGAGAAAAGAAAGGAGTCTCTGCATAGATTCTCTGGTGTCTAATAAGGGACGAATCTGTTCTCCAGTCTTTTCCTCAGTAGGAATATTAGTAGGATTTCACCATTCTACTTAACCATCTATTTTCATTACTTTTGTAGGGTCCTTTTGCCTCTTCATCTGCTGCTCCAGTGTCAAATTTCACTGAGATGGGTCCAGTTCCAAAGTTTTGGCCCTTTCCTACCTGAAAAAAAAATTGCAAGATTTTCCCCAAAAGACTTTAGGGGAGGGCTGAAACTAACAACCCTTCAAAATTATTGTTAAAATATATAATACTATTGTAATAACTGTCTCCTTTCCAATGGCTTACTGCCATTCTTTCAACCTGGATACTTGTAAGAGCATGTGTTTGACTGTACCAATAACTAATGGCCAACCCACAGATAAATCCCATTGCTTGGTCATTTATACATGTTCTTTTAATGAAACGGAGAGCAGGTATGTGCTGCTGAACTTAGTATACTAACGGTGTTGGATTAGACATTGTGCAGTAGAAGGGGTGCTGCTGCCAAAAACAACGAAGAGGAAAGCCAAGACATCAATTAAACTGCCAGTTACTATTAGTAGGATCATTCTGATTTAAAGCAATCCTGTCAGAATGCGTCCACTATCATAACCAGAGCAAGACAAAAGAAGAAATACAGCTAAAACTCAGGCTCCCCATTCAGTTTGTTGCTCCAAGTGCCTCTGGAGCACTTGGAAATATCATTCACCGGAGTCCAAGGAGAAAGCTGAAGTCCAAGTAAGCAAGTGTAGAGTTCATCTATGGGAGGAAAAATGACCTATTTTGCTGATTTCCTCCAAGTATGAAACCCATTTTGATGTTACATTTTTATTGGCAAGTGACCTTTAAAAATAAAACATAAGTGACTTTTCCAAGTCATTTGTAGTCTCTATAAAGTGGAAGGACTTGAGATGAATGACTGGTAACAGGAGATTGATTTGGGCACTAAGTAAACGTAAGTGGATGGAAAAAAAGAGCAAAATGAAAAGAAAAATGGATTATCAGGGAGCCTGACAGGAACAAGGCAATGCCAAGAAAACAAATGAAATGTAATAATGAAATCAAGTTTTGCCTGTGATGCTTCAGTTTATACCAAAACAAGGTTTATTGTGCTTGGCAGTGGTCTGCAAGAGAAGGGAAATGCAGCAGTTTGAATAGAGCTGTTTCTTTTTTTCCTGGTCTGGCCTTCATCAGGGCACGACGAGGAAGATGTATTTCCTAGAAGTGTGTATCTTCTACCTGGAGATAAATACTGTAGATCTTCAAACTTGTTCCTGATCAAAGTTCATTCAAACTGCTCCCCCGTTCCTGTATGGACATAGCAACCAGCCTTGCAGGAAAGACTTCGCTGTCTTGGCCAAGAGGGATAGGATGGCAGCTTCGTTGGCACATGCATCCTGGTAGCCCCAAAAAGCTCCATCCATCAGCAGCAAACCACAAGACCACTCTCTCAGAGTACTACACTGGTGCCAAAAGGCTCTGACTGCCTCTCCTTCCATTAAAACAAATCTGATGTTAGTGCCAACGTGAGAAAGAACTTGCCTTTTCAAAGCCAACCCAGGCACTGCCATGGGAAGAACAAAGCCATCAGACAGAAGCTTACCTGCAACCAGTCAGCTTCAATGTATTACTGGTTTAAGTCTATTTTTGCCAGGAGACACCAAAGAGCCAGACAAGTTTGACCATAACAATCTGCAGAAGCATCCGGGTGTGAAAGCACTGAGGGAAAGGCTGCCCGTAGAAGGAGCGACGCAGCAGGGTTTCCAAGCCGAGAGACAGAGCTGCCACAGAGACGACTGAGAACAGCCACAGTTCACAGGCTGCAGATAAGGAGCATATTTTAAGTGCTGCACTGGAAATACCTGACCTTGCTATTGCGAGGAAGCAAGGGGCTGAGCCAAAACCCCTCAAAGTCAATGGAACAATTTCAGACCCTGCTGGATCATCAAAATGAAGAAAACAAGGTTTAGCTGTATCCTTTCCTTTGCTTTGCCACTTCAAAGTGCGAGGAGGCTGTGACAAGACACCCACTCTGAGAGGTTTTTAATCCTCAGATTTATTCTCTATACGAATGCTTATATAATTATATATAATATGTGTGGTTGTCTAATCCTTAGAGGACATGTCAACTCCATCTAAAGCAGGGTGAGCAGGCACACTGTCTTTTAGTGATCGCTTTTTTTTTCTTCAAAGAACAATCTATTGCCTTAGCAAATCAAATGCAGAAAGCTGCACATCTCTCATTTTGTTCAAATAAATATTTTTATATTTTTTCTTCTTTTCAAAATTCAGGCTTGAAGTACTTTCAGAGAGCACTGAGGCATTTGTCTTGTGAAGTTAAGCTGCCGCCTTTTCAAATTATTTGTCATGTATATCTGTTTTGTAAGGCAAACAGTTAGAGATCTTTTAGTTAATACTAAATTTAATACTTAATACTATATTTATCAGCACAGAAGGGAATCTCTTAGCTCTGTGAAAACTTTGTCATAAAGCAAACCTGAGCAGTAGCACTGAAACATATCTTTCTTTCCTGTATTGAGGTGAGATGGACACCCTGAACTGAGAGCTTCCCAATTCTGCTACAGGTGCCAGAACAATGATTCAGATTGGCAAAAGACTTTTCATCTTTCTCTGGATCATGCGATACAAAATTCATGTGCTTCTTGACCCTTAACAAGGCTGAGATTGTGACACTGGCTGGCACTGGTTAATAATTCCAGCTGCTTACAGTAAAAGCTTTGCCATTTGAAATAATTCAGTAGCAACATCAGTTGTTTTCCAGAAATGTTAGAGAGAGATGATGCATTCCTCATTACATACACAAGGAGGGCTCTCACACCACCCTATTACTTTTGCCAAAATAACGTGGTTTTGACCTAATGTGTTGCAATTAGACACTAACAACACTTCAGGGACTGACACGGTTAGTTCTTCATCATTTAACATCTATTATAGCTGTATTCTTCCCTTTCATCCCAAAGGCATTCCATAAGACAAGCAAGTGTATTTGTATACTTAGTTTAAAAAATAAAACTGGAAAAGTATATATTTCAAGCACAATCCTACTCAGATGAAGGAGGATGTTTTGTTTGGCTTTTTAATAAAACAAGACAAATGGGTTTGTGCATTCTAGACTTCACGAGCAAGGGCTGAGAAGCCAAAGATGCTTCAGAAAAACTTGAATTTAAACAGATAAAGAACAGCAGGTAGCAGGTACTCACAAAGGTTTCAGGAAAGGGAGAGGTTTCCGGTGTTATCTAGAAAAACAGAATCTAACCAGCATTTTTTAAAAATTTCAGCATAAATCTACCTGTTTTTCTGCTGAGTTTATGGAGACAAAAGGAGAGAAAAGTTGGTAACTTGAAAAACCACCTTTTTATTCTGACCACTGAGATGTTCAATACATTTTAACTATTAGACTAGACTCTGCAGTGGAAATCAAAGTACAATATGTGTTCTGACGCCTACAGAAGGCAGAAATGAAACTGCTCATTGTTTAGATTTGTTGGTTTCTTCCTTGCTACTTCACATACATTAACTCAGGATTTAATGCTTTGTGCAACTTTGCGTCACGGTTTTGATCAACACATCCTACTGGCATGAAGCTCTCTGAAAATCTTGAACATGACCATAGGCAAATTCCATGCACATTTTGCAGCTACCAAGAAATGTGCAAAATTAATTTAAAATCAAACTAAAAAATACTCTTGATTTTGGATGCAAACCTTGTGAGTTATCTGAGCATCCACTGACTTGCATTCACATCAGAGTGGGACTGACTGCAGCGTGATTCTGAATCAGTTTGTATTCTCAATTATTACTGTTTTTTGAGCAGAACTTGCACAGAAAAGTATTCTCATAATAGTTGCAAACACTGACATTTTGCTACAGAAAAAAAATGCCACTGCCATTTCAGGAGGCTGGGTCTGTCTGAAGTCCAGGACGACTTTTCCACTGAGATTATCAGAAGGAAGATGAATATATTCTGGGGCCTCAAAACATAGATGGGACAAGCAAACACTATGCAAACCCAGATAAGTCAGAGTAACGGACATAGAATCATAGAATTGTTAGGGTTGGAAGGGACCTTAAAGATCATCTAGTTCCAACCCCCCTGCCATGGGCAGGGACGTCTCCCACTGGATCAGGTTGCTTAGAGCCCCATCCAGCCTGGCCTTAAGAACTTCCTGGGATGGGGCTTCCACCACCTCTGTGGGCAACCTGTTCCAGTGTCTCACCACCCTTATAGTGAAGAACTTCTCGCTCTAGTCCTACCACTACCCGACATTCTAAAATCTTGGAGTGCTGTCCAAGACAGAACTAAGGTAGTGAGATGAGACTGAGAGCTGTGCTCATGGGATGCTATAGCTCTACTTTGGGAATGATGACACTCAGAAGCAATTTCTCACTTGCATTCACAGTCAGGAAAGCAGCCTGTATATCCTGGAAGGGACTTGATTCAAGAAGATGTGCATGCAGGCTGTGAAAAAGTTTTCCAACATCTGTCTATACCTCATTTTGATGGTATAGGACACATGTCAGATGATTTAAGAGAGGGCAGGAGTCAGAAGAGAGCTTGTCTATGCTCAGAAGTCACCAGCTTTGGCCCAGAAGCTAAAAGGTGCATAAACTTGATGCTGCATACAAGCAAGTGTGTCCCATGAACAGGCAATGACATGCAAGTGGATCAGGTTATGAATGCCTTACATGGAGGAAAAACCTTTAGACGAAGTAATCCCATCAATTGCAACACAATATGAGGCAAGGGATTTGCCATCCAGCCCTTTAAAAGGAGCAGGCGTATTTTATTTAGTCAGTTTTAAATATCACTGCAAATACGACACACTAAATCACAGCAGTTTAGGCTCCCAGTCTATTGTAAGTCTTCATCTAGAATTTGATTAACTAACAAAAATAATAGTCTCTAATCCTTCAGAGAACATGTTGTCTGCTGTCCTGATAAAGTGAGATAACTTTGCTAACAGGTGCTGCAGGTCACTCACAAATGAAGCTTGCATTTTAGAGAAGTTCAAAGCAAGGTAAAGTTATGTGATTCTTGCAAAACATGCATTTAAGATGTTTTCTGCAGCAGAAGCAATAAGTGAAAACATTAAATTAGACTCTTGATCAAGGGATTATGGAATTTAAACTACGTTACATCAAATCTTCTGCAGAGAGAAAGGGGATAAAGACACAAGTAATCACTCCCGATTGCACATGTAATATATGCTTCTCTTCCTTTTTGGCTTGATTCCTTACATCCATGATGTTTAAGAGATCACATTGTTCATGTGTCTTTCAATCTTCCACTAATAAATTTTAACTCACTAATCAATCTCACTGAGCAGTTGATGTTTCCAGGATCTTATACCCCCTACAGGTTTTGTGAAAATTGGCATCTGGATAGGGGAAAGCAGTCCAGAAAATATTCTTACTGTGTTATAAACTGTGCTTGGCAGAAGCTGGTGACCCACCAGCACAAGGGTGCTGGCTGGCTAACAAGCATGGATGTCATTCATCATTACCTGCAGGCATCACAGATGACAGAATGGAAGCTGCCTGCAAAGGAAACAGGACAGGAACCAGGTTTACTTAGGAAACGAGTTTTAATTAGTTCTGCTTATTGAACACCTTGTTTTATAGGACACTGAAATCCTTGTGGTGTGTCCTATATCATGGTCCTTCTAGCATGAGGCAGCACTATCCAGAAAAAGAGGAACACACGCAATGATAAGACACACAGAGTGCAAATTTGAGTCTCTGATCCCCAGCTCTACTGACAAATTCCTGCAGGGTGGATAATGACCCTTTGATAAGGAAATAAGGAAAGAGCTAGCAGCTATTTGTTTTCCAAAGTGCTGTTTTTCCTTGAAAGAATAAAGTGTATCATGTAAATATGAGGACTGTACAGAGGCCAGATTTAATTGGTTGGGTTTTTTTCCTTGAGTAATATTTTAAGGATGTGACTTTTTAATAGTTTACTTATTGGAATAAGCCCAGAAACATTACAAGGTCAGCTCAAAAACTAGCCACAGACTAAGGAACAGAACTGAATTCCCGAGGGGCTGAGTGAAGGGTCCAGTTAGAAGCATTATCCCACTCAGTCTTGGCTGTGTAGCATGGAAAATGAGGCCTCCCTTGCCACAAGGCTGTAGAAATATCAGACATTCTAGAAGTCAGAGCAGGCTTTGGCAACGACAGCACAGCAAGGGTGCCCAAAGCTTAGTGGAATGGGGAACAGGAACGCAACCAAGTAACCTAGCTACAGCAGAGGCACCTAGGCACCTCACAAACCCTCGGGGAGCACAAATGCTTTGTACCTTTTAAATGGAAAAGCAAACGCCAGCCATCTGTTAGCAACTCCTTCAGTGAGGCAGAGCAGAGGGGTTCATTAAATCAGAAAGGGCTTAGAAAAATAGACCCACCAACAGCCTAATACGGATCAAAAAAGACAGTGATCTCAAAACACACAGCCAATGATTAATGAGTTGCACACAAACTAGGGAGGAGGCAGGGAACCAGAAAGCAGGCACGTGAGATGGATACCAGAGCTACATTTTGAGGGCAACTCTTGGTGGAGCGCAGATGGCTCATGAATGCACCCCAGTGGCCCAGAAGAAAGGTCTGAAAAGACCCAGATGGACTCTAGCTTTGCCACATGAAAATCAAACCAGTGAACTGCAGTAGACACCTGCTGGCAATAGACAGACAAGGGGATTCTGCAGCATGGGGATGGTGCGTGGACAACCCAAGTGCTCACGCACATACTTGCTCCATGTAGCCATGGGGCAGCAGGGACAGCTGGAAATCGCAAGTCTTGCTCCAGATGTTGAGATGCTGCCCTAGCTTTGATTCACATCAGCCCCTGGGTTTAGGCACTCAGCCCAGCTAGACCATCCTTAGCACTTCAGTGATGGCTTAAACAAACCTGCTTTGCCCAGAAGAGATGCACATGGCACTCAGACCCTCAGAGGAGTTGTTCGAACCCACACTTTAATTCCAAAAAGCCAAGACCAGGAGCACCCAACATGACTGTCAGAGGGATAGCCTACCCTTTGCCCTCTCTTCTCAGCTGGGGAGCAAGGAAAGTGAAACACATTGTGAGACGGTATTTCACTTTGTCATTTCCCATGCACCTGCACCTAACACAATAAGACCCAAACACACCTCCAGGCACAACTGCAATGTAAATAATGAATTAGCATAACAATAACAATTACAGACAGTGCTTTAGGCTCTAGTCAGCTAATATGGCAAATGTGAAGTTTTCATAAGATCATAACAATTCTGCCAGTCTATAACATCCTTTTCTCAGTTTTTTTGCTTAAAAGGTAAGAATATGTACAATTCATTTTCAATCATCATCACATTGTGAAGGAGTTTTTATTACCTCTAGTAATAACTCATAAGAGTGGGAAACAACAGTTACTGTATCTCCAAGTATAAACTGTAATGACTTAAAATGCCTTCAGTTTCTGTCTTCTGAACTGTCAGATTCTCAATCAATTGGAGGATATCAGAACATATTTACTCTGAAGAATAACAGATATTTTCATCTTAAGTTAAATTTAAACTCAGCATCAATCTCCCAGGGAGAAATGAGATAACACAGGATCTCTTTCAGTCTTTCAGATATGCCAAACTATCCCTGAATAAAACAGCTCAGAGCTGAGCCGTGGGTATACCTTGACAGTTTAACTAAATCCATTTGCCGGTCAGACTAGCAGCTGCAGGTAGGAAAGTCCTGAAATATTTTTCTTTTTTTTTTTTTTTCTAAATTAGATGTTCCAAGACAGATGCAGTATCGCTCAATTCAGATAATGAATGAATCAATATGCTTTACCTGATTGAGGCAACATTTGCCCACATAACATCCTTCCGCTATGTTCTTCCCCCATGTTTTGTTGCTCATGTGCCCTGCACCATGTGGATGTACACAGAGACATCTGCCACCCCAGGCTTTGTCTGTTTCCTGCTGTAGGGACAGGAGAAATTCCTCCTGCCCTTGCGTACATCACATTAAAGCTGGTTTGGGGATTTGCCCTATGTTTAAGGAAGATCCCCTGAGTCCACAAGTAGTCCAATTTCACATTCCCTGCACATTACTGCAGTTGTGAATTTTGTAGCAAGGAAACGTGTCTTTGGGCATAAGCGGTGGGACTGATTGAGAGAGCTTTAAACTAGAATCAGTGGGGGAAGGGATTACCAACAGGATTGCAATAGGAAAGCAAAGGGTTGGTATGGCATCGCCTGACAGTGGCAATGCTTCCTCCTGCGAACATGGAGGGCCCAGGAGCTTATCCAAAATGCTTATAGACCAACGCATGCGGTATGAGAAACAAGCAGGATGAACTGGAAGTGTTGGTCAGTTCCAAGAGCTACGATATCATCAGTATTAGTGTGACTTGATGGAATCAGTACCAGAACTGGAACACTGGGATGGAGGGCTACAGGTTGATCAGGAGGAATACGTAGGGCAGGAGAGGTGCAGGTGTCACTCTGTATGTAAGGGAGAGGTTTGATGCTACCGCCCTTACAGTTAGTGATGTTGTCGTTGAGAGCCTCTGGGTGAGGAGAATTATGGTGATGGAAAACAAAGGAGATGATGTAGTGAGTGTCTACTACTGATTGCCCAGCCAGGATGTAAGCACTGATGAGTCGCTCTATAGGTAATTAGGAGAAATTTCTGGATCAGCAGCCCATGTCCTTATGGGAGATTTCAACTTCCCAGACTTTAACTAGGAATAGCATACTGCTGTAAAGATCAGGTCTTGGAAATTCTTTAAGTTTGTAGGAGATAACTTCTTGTCAAAAGTATGAAGTGAAGCAACTAGAAAAGTTGCCCTCCTAGACTTGCTATTTGTGAATAGAGAAGGACTCACAGGGAATGTGATGCAAGGGGGATGTCTTGGACAAAGTGGTCATGAAATGGTTGGGTTTTGTCATGGTTTGTGCCAGGCTGGCCAATGACAAGATGACAGATGCTCTCCCCCACCTCTTGCTCCAAGGAAAGAAGAGAGATAAAGAGAGTTATGAGTTCTGAAAAAAACTAAACTGCTTCAAGGAAAAACTGATAATAAAATAAAAAAGGATATAATGAAATAGATACAATATAAATAAATAGATAGATACCAAACCGGATCCAGTTCCTAGGAAGATGTCACCGGCAGGCACTGGGGCAGTTCCAGACTGGACTCGGTCACAAATGGGAACTGGGACACACTGGCCGGGATCAAAAGGCAGGTGAGCTGATGGGGTCCTCCTCAGACATCAGCCATTGAAGAGAGCGCCACTGACAAAGCAGCCCATTGGAGAACAGCCCACCGGGGAAGAGCTGAAGACAAAGAGCCAACCTGACCCCTTTGGTCCCTCAGCTTTCAGTCTGAGCATGGCGGATGGAACACAACACCCGATTGGTCAGTTTGGGTCACCTGACCCACCCACAGGTGTGACCCCACCCCAGGGTAAACTCCCGCGTCAGCTGACCCTGGTTGCCACGGCAACAGGTGTGCGCCAGGGCCTCCCACTGAGCAGGAGTTTGGCCTTGCTCCTCCACAAACCAGGAAAAGTTTAAAATTTTCACTGTAATGAGAAAAGAGGCCATGAGAGTTGCTACCCTGGACTTCAGGAGAGCAATCTTTAGGCTATTCAGGGATCTATTTAGCAGAGTACCCTGGGAATCTGCTTTTGAGGGCTTAGGAGTCCATGAGTGCCAGTCAGTTTTTAAGAACCACCTTTTAGAAGCTCAGCAACAGGCAATTTCATTGTGTTACAAGTCAAGCGAGAGGGGCAGGAGACCAGCTTGGCTGAACAGGGAACTCCTTGCAGAGCTCAAGTGGAAAAAAAAATTGTATGATCTCTGAAAGCAAGGTCAGGTTTCACAGGAAGATTACAGAGCTGTGGTTTGTTTATGCAGGGAGAAGACACAAAAGGCAAAAGCTCAATTAGAGTTGAAAGTGGCCAGTATTTTGTCAGATAACAAGGGCTTATTTAAGTATGTTAATAGCAAGAGGAGGTCTAAAGAAAACATTGGGCTGACACTTGATGAAGATTGTCATCTGACTAATAGGGATGAAGAAGAAGGGAAGGCATTCAATGCTTTATTGCCTCAGCCTTAATAATACTGGTAGACCCTGGGGTGCCCAGTCCCCTGAATTGGAGGACCATGACTGTGGGAATAGTGACATTCCATTTATGGATACTGGAATTGTAAGTGACCAGCTGTATCAGCTCAATGTTCACACGTCCATGGGGCCTGACGGGATTCAACCTACAGGACTGAAAGGAGCTAGCAGATGTTATGGCAGGACCACTGTTGATCATCTACCAAAGGCCTTGGAGCCTGGGGAGGTCCCAGCTCACTGGAAGCTAGCCAACGTTATTCCAATTTACAAGAAGGGCATGAGGGAAGACTCAAGGAACTACAGACCTGTTAGTCTAACCTCAGTTCCTGGAAAAATTATGGAGAAGATTATACTGGGTGCTTTTGAAAGGCATTTAAAGAACAATACGATCCAGTCAACATGTGTTCGCAAAGGGAAAGTCCTGTCTGACTTGTTTGATATCCCTCTATGATAAGGTCACCTGCCTAGTGGATGAAGAGAAGGAAGTGGATATAAGTGGATATAGCATTTCCCTCTGCATCAGCCAGATGAAGGGAGTTTGGAACCAATGCCTCTAGGAAGCTGTTGCAAAGAATAAATTTCTGAATCCACATCCCAAGTTTGCTCCTCTTTCCATAACTTCATGAGACAAGATCTCATAACTTAACAATGTGTAAGTAACAGATGAACTGTAGGATTTGCTCCTGGGTGACTTTTATGAATACATATACCCGGTCTGACATCACATGAGTCACAGCTTATCCTATGGATCATGACAAGTGTCCATGTATCTAGCAAGAGCTCGTGACTTTTAGGCATAGTTGTTTACCTGAGGCACGACTCATCATTTATTCTCTTTGCCACCCTCCAGGCAGTGAGCAGGGATAATATCACGCAGCTCAGGTAACCAGCAGCCAGGATGCAAACGGCTGGCTGAGCACCTGCACTCATAAAATCACTTGTCCAAACCATTCAGCAAATAAATTCATTCAGCAAACAAACAAGACAGGTTCACTCCTGCAGGATGAACACGTCAGCCCTGGAAGGGACCTCATTTGCTGGTAACATTATTTCTGAAGCCCACCACTCCAAAGCCTACAGAAAGCCTGACAATCTGCTACACGTTCAAGGTTGGCTGAACATTTTGTTCCTATTGTTATCTCAACGTTTCATGTGCTTTCAAAGTTTTGGATATCCTTTGGGAAAAGCTGAAGGCTGGGGACTGTTGTGTCTCAGTTCAGTTGCTTTTTGCAAGTGTTTCTTGTGTAGACACCGTTAAGAGCAGGTACTGAGGCCACACAGAGGTTCTACATTAGCAGCTTCCGTTTCCGAGTACAAACCCCAACGTTACACTGGTTGGGTGGCCCATGCATACTTTTTTCCTTGCAGGAAACAAAACCCAAAACCAGCACCACTCCAAAGCAAGGACATGGCAGCTGGCAACCCTGAATCACCAGGATTTCTTTGTGCACAACAGGATCTGCAAGAACCACATAAATTTTGATTTCAGAAATACTGTGAGCAAGAGGCCGATTTGTGACCTATTCTTCTTTTCATTTCACAGATAATTCCAGCTACTATTCTGCACAGCAACTGTGCAGCAAGACCTTTGATCAAGGTGAGCAAATTGCTTTGCTGCTGTGAGCTAGTAGCTACCAAGCTACCAAGCTACCAAGCTTCCAGGGCTTGGGAAACAACCAGTTTTATATTCAAGATGTGAATCAGAGAGATGAGGAAGCACATATCCTGTTGCAATGTACTGACTGCAATATACTGATTTACTCTCATCAACAACAGCCTCGGTTTCTGTCACCGCAGACTCCTTAAAACACTGGTGTGAAGAGACTTGTGAACATCTACGGGTCAGAGCAGAAAGACAGCGGGTGCACTTCAGAGGGAAAGGGCACGTACCATCTTCAGTGGCTTTGAAAATTTCTGTGGCCCTACACATGGTATGAGGATTTGCAAGAAATTTGGGGACTGATGTACTCCTGAAAATCTTGTCAGTTCTGCTGAGGGATTGGTTACATAATTCAGATAAATGCCAAGCTCCCTTCTCTGCATTTTCGGGATTAAATGTGTCTGTTCAGTCACAACAATTTCTCCTATATTTTTCCTGCAAGCTGATTGTTTCAAGTAAAGAAATTGCTTGCTATCAAAGCAAAAAATCTCATCTTACTGATGAAAGTATTTTCCATTTGACAAATGTTTTCCTTTTTTCATGGCTTCAGAATTTCCCATGTTTGAAAATAAATAAATAAATAAATAAATAAATCCTACAGGCTTAGAAGGAACAGTGGTGATTTCCTAATTGCACTTAACCATGCTAGGGTAAGATGAAAGCTTTCATCAACAAAAAAAAACCCCTCTTCCTGCAAGGTATGGTGGAAATACTCTGGTTTAGATTAAGTATCTGGGACAATAAATGAATAACTGGTACAGCTTTCTTGCAGTTACTGTGCAGTTACAGAAAGCATTACAGCTTCTTTTGCAAAACCAGAGTGCAAAGATATCTGTAAATGGCACATTCGGGACTGTTTTCAGCACGAACACTAACATTTCTGGTTTGCAGAGTCTCCCTGGAGTGCAACAGGGAAGGAAGGGCCTGTCCCAGGGGGCTTTCCCACGGCCACTCCGCAATGTGTCCCCACAGCCATCACGACAGGGATGCACATGTCACAGTCCTGACTTGGAAGTCCCTGCATATCAAGGAGCCAGTGATCCTTGTCACAGCTGGCCTCAGTGGCCAGTGTGGCCTCTAGGATGTGCTGCACATGGCCCTCGGCCACAGGACAACCTTCGCCAGCTCATGGTGACAGAGGAGCTTACTGCAAGCTCCCACAGGGTACTAACAGCTGTGCACCTGTGTGGCCTTGCCCTTACCTAAAAGTGCGACAGGAAGTCCTTGTGGCAAACATCCTTTCTGTTTAATGGTAGAAATGATGCATGGAGTTGTTTTCTTGTAAGAAAATCATATAATAGCTCAAATGACCGAACTGGTGGAACCTCTCCATGGATGGGGCTGCGTGGCACACTGTGCCCTCATCAGAGACCCGCTTAGTGCCGCACACATAGGGGTTCCTCTGAATCCTCTCCTTTACAGTGCTAGCTCTAATAAACAGCATTTAAATTATACTTCGCAGCATGTGAATGCCTTTCTTACTGGGATCATAACGAAGCAGCACCTCCTGGTGCATAACAGTGTGTCAGTCCACACAGCTTCAGCCCATTCCTTATGGGCACCTCAGGCTGTGCGGTCCTGGCTAACTGCAAACACAGCCCTGAGGCCTCGCTAGCAAATCACCTCTCCTCCTAGAGAGGTCTTTTACCTCCATGCCTTGCAAACCAAACTCCAAATTAATAGATAATGTATTTTTAAAAAAGTGTGACTAATGTTTTCAGGGATTTAAAAAAAAATAATCTTTGGAAACCATGAGAAAGTTGCCCTGGCAACATCGTTTTCCATTCCTTTTTTGCTCACTGTTTTCTTGTGTGCCTGTTTCTCTAGCTTACGTTTCTGACAGTACACAACACACGCAACAAATGCAGCTCTTGAAAGGGAAGAAAATCAGCATTCAGCCAAATAAAGGTCTTTCTTCCCTCTCACACCATCAGGGTGGAATAGTCCCATTTACGATTAATACCAGTGAATTACAAAAGCTAATTTAGACGTTTTCAAGACTGAAAAAACTTATTATTCAGAAAAAATGTTTTGAATAGCTTCTATTGGATGGATGACCCAGATTACGTGGGAGGGGCAAACACTGCTCTTAGCCTTTTTTTCCACTGAATATGAGCCCAAAAGGAGCTATTACCTCCATGTAAATGCCAATTTTCATTAAGCATACAGAAAGTAATGTAGCAGCTAGGAGGTAACTGGGATATAATTTAAGTTGACAGCTTTGAGATCTCTTCCCTTTGGTCAGATCTCATTGAATTTGGCAAATGGATTCAAGGGCTGTGAGCTTGTAAGTAGACAGGTGAACAGGAAAAAAAAATGACATTATGTCCTCTTGCACCCTCCACCAGAAACTATGCTAATAACATAAAATAGTGTTTAGAAAGGCCAACAACCCCTCCCCCAGATTTCTTGAACTTTCTGCATGTGTCATGGAAAAATGTTATTATCATATATAGAAGTAAATGGAGTGCACTGACTTCCAGCTAATTCAAGATTAATATTTATGACCACAGCACTATATCATTACATTTACACAGGTCTATTTAGTTCAAAGTTCCATTTTGTCTTCTTCTAAACAGCTCTCCCAACTGTAGTTTTAGAATCGGTTCGCCCTGCAAGGGGAGGTGCGGAGGAGCTGCAAGAGAACAGATCTCAGCATCACAAACGCTGAGCCCCATCCACGACTTCAGCCAAACCACCTGGGCTTCACAATATGGAGACAAGCTATTTGCACAAAGCTTATAGCTTCTTGGATGCTCTGTGCTAATATGTGACCTGGCAGCTGAAGTGTCTGCCAGATTCATATCTTTCCAAGTCAGGAGATGGATTGCCTTTAACAACTTCAACACTTTATCCTTCTCCTCTTGATGTAGCCCACATCTAGGAGTTCAAAACCATTTATTCTTCTCTGTAATTACCTACCAAGAGGCAACTGACAGTGTGTTGACATCATTTTGACAGAATTAAATCCTTTAGATTTTCTGAGAAAGCATTTAAAACCTTAGTTATTGCTTAGAGATTAGCCAGACTGCCAAATATCCCAGGGTTTCATATATATAAAACTCTATTTTATACAAAGTTTAAAGTGTTGAGTTTCTTTGCCTTGAAATTTTCAAATACCTTCATGTGACCTTGCCTCAGGGAAATAAAAAGAAATAGAAAGTTAATTCAAAACAGCCTCAGTCAGCGCAGATATGTTCATTTCCCTGCTTCCTCTAGCATTGCCAGATCTGGCAAAGTTCTCCATAAGAGCAAATAGAGTCATCACAGGATCTCATTTGTATTGTATGGCTTCCAGACTTACTGTGGTAGCTATCAAGAGCAGATCATCTGACTGTTTCTGTTCAGAGATAGAAAGCTTATTCTTTTATTGGGATGGACTTAGCTGTTACAGCAACAAGTTGGAACCCTGAGGTGGGGATGGACTTGTGGATGTCTCCGGCCCAACTCCCACTTGATATTAGCAATACCCTCTTCCATTACTTGGGTCCCACCGACTGCTTAATGGGAAATCCCCCTTAGAGATAAGCACAGCCCATACCCTCAGGTGAAACTCTGACAGCAATAAGGCCAACAGAAGAGCAATTTGCCTTCAAGAGAGGCAGGATTTTGCATATCACATGGCATGTCTGTGACAGGACAAACTAAGAAGACTGTGACAGGACCTTGGTCAGACCAATAAAAAGAAAGAGACGGAGGGGCAATGGCCAGAGGGATGCAGGTCTAGGTGGACAAGAGCAGATCCAGAACATGATGAAAACATGTTTTCATCCAGAACAACATGAAAAAAGTGTGAAATGTCACCTGTTAAGAAAAAAGTGATGCTGGACAGGAAAAATACATGGAGCCTGATGCCTGGTTTCAGATCAGCATTGCTGTGCCTCACCTTCTGATAACCCCTGAGGGACACTAGCTTTGACATCCTTGAACAGTGGACTTGCAACAACATATCACCCCCGTTTTCCAGGCAATGCAGAAGATGATTGTCCTGGGAAATCACTGTTGATCAGTAGCCCTCCCAGCACTCATTTCTCCTACTGCAGAGAATGTTCCTTTCCCAAGTGTTGTTGGGCTGATGAGCTGCAAGAAGACTTGTGAACACACTTGAGTTCTCTACCTCACCACCCCTGCTGCTCAGATTAATTGGCACTTTTGAAGCTGTTTGCCATGAGAGTTTTGTTGTCCCTGCTTCGCTGTTAGCGCTGCCTTCCTTACACCTTCAAATTACATCTCAAAAATCTTCCACATGTCTTGAGCGATAGTGATGGTTTTGCTTTCAGTTAACATTCCTCATGAAACCAACATGAAAGTTGTCAGGGAGTTTACAGAGTGTCTTTGGTCTCCTTGAATGAGTCCATGTGTATTATTCGCAAAATATCTGTGGATATTTTGGTGGACTGTGGACTTCTTGTTGGCTTTGCAAAACTCAGGTAAATGTGAATGACTCAGAAGATATCCAGCCTGCTGAGGAACCCTATGGATCACAAATGAAACAGGCATAGTGGGACATCAGAAATGCCTAGCTGGGCACAGTCAAGTATTAAGTGATTTGCACTGAAAAATGAGTTTTCCGTTAAATGATGTTTTGTGAAAAAGGTCTGGTTTCCAGTTAAACGTATCAAGTCTTCATCCAAAGCCAAAGTCTCATATCTGAAAGCTAAATGGAGAGAAAAATATTGGTAATAAAACATTGAGACTTGTTTTGGACATTAAACCATGACCTTCTGAATCCCAAGAGGAAGGCAGTTTGAAATGCTTATGCCACCCAGGGTATAACGAATTGTGGTGTTTTATACCTCCTCAGTAGGTTTTTCTGCTTGAGCAGGGCAGCCAGTTCCAGTTGTACCCACTCAATAACCTGATGTGAGAAAGCAGTATCCTATGTGGTGAGGCTTTTCGTACATTCAAAGGCATCCACATGATTTACCATGCACTTCTTTCCACCTTCTTTCTCTGAAGCACATTTGTGATGTCTCTGAAGCTGCAGACACCTTTTCTTGTCCCATGCAACACAATCACCATAGCATTACCAACTCATCTTTTCCTCACCAGCAAATCAGCTTTATCACCTGCCTTGTGGAGATCCCTTCCCTTTGCACTTTTACCTCAAGATCTTTGGTGACTGCAATGTCAACAGTCTCAGAGGAGTTTAGAAAGATGCTGTCTGACATCCAAACATCTACAGGACTGCCAAACCTGGGTCCTCATAAGCAGAACCAGAATCTGAGGAGAACTGAGCATCCATCACACTGTCATGGATGTTTCCAGAATCAACAGAGCTGTTCGAGACTTTCTCATAGATGTTTCTGATCCTAATCACCTTCAGGACTCATTCATTCTACTCCTTTGGGAACAAAATCACAAGAGTGCCCAAAAGCACTGAAAAATCCCTGTGTATTAAGCACCCTTTTTACACTTCACCACTGTTCCTAGGAGCAAACTGTTAAGCAGAGGCTGTGGAAATGGGATTGGGCTGCTCACTCGAGGAACTCGAGGAAGGCTGCCCTTTACAAATTGGAAATTGTCATTGTGTGTCTCAGTCAGCTCAGATCTGCTTCCCCTGAAGTGTGAACGCACATTCCAATTAATTTCCTAGCTTGTGCAGTGATGAAAACCCTAAATCAAGGCAAATGACTCTTAGCGGTTTGTGTTGGATGTCTTTGCAACTTGATGGACCATAGCAAGAACTGGAATGACTGCAGAATATATATAGAACAAAAAACTAGATTTTACGTGATAGGATTTATTATTCAATTTAGGTTGAAAATTATTTATTAGTCATGCAGTCATTTAGTCACTTGCCCTCAGGAGCTGGGATAACTTAGAGCCTCTTAAAAGTCACATTTACCTTTAGCTTCATTCCACATGCTCTAGTATCAGTGTTGCTCACTCTACTGTAAGAACATCTTTTCATTATCCTTAACAGACAAGTCCTGATTCTCCTGCTACAGGAGAGAGCAGTCCCAGCGTATGCAAGAGGCATGTTGACCCAAGAGACCTGGTTACTGGCTCATTGAGCAGACCATTACTGCAAAGGAGAAGGTATTTCCTTGCGTCTGCTGCCTCAACAGCAGCACGGATTAGTCACAGCCTCTACCACCCATTAGAACAGCAAAAAACCCTAGGACATTAAGGCAAAAGTTCCCATTGGATAGCACAGCTGCTGTAGATTAACCTCCGGGACCATGTTTTCAACCTTTCTAGCACAGCAGTTCGGATTTTGTACTTTCAAATACTTGCAGCTCTTTCTGTGAGAATTGGGTAAAAAGGGGGGAAAGGCCTGAATCAATGTTTGGAACATATCCGGCTTTAATGAAAATCCAGGATCAATCAGTAACCTTTATGTCTGTTTTAAACCAATTAATGAAATCACTGACATTTTTCATTCACTGTCTGCTGACTTCAAATTTCACCAAGGAGCAACATCCAGTCTAGATCATTGGACCCTAAAACTGCCTGTGCAGGGTGTTTGATTACACAATTTGAGACTTTGAGCTAAACCTTATTGTCAGTTTTGGGGCTGACCTTTATGAGTAAGAGTCTGAAATTCAACAGCTGCAGAAAAAGAACGAAAGCTTCTGGAGGAGGCAGTACTCGCCACCCTATCCATAGTGGTGGCCAAGCAGCACATAGTTTGGAAAACCATTGCAAGCTGCACTTTACCAGTCAGTGAAGAGGCAGAGAAGACATGGAATAGCTACATGAAGGGCAGTTAGAGCAACGAGCCACGCTCTTGGAACGCAATGCAACAGGGAGAAGCAATGGAAAGCTGCAGCCTGGCAGGTTCAGGCTGAGCATTCAGAGAACTGTCTTCCCCAGGATCTGGGTCACCAAAGAGGTTAGATGGGGAGAATCTCCACCACTGGAGGTTTTGTTGCCAAGTTGTGACAAAGCTGCAGCCACCGTGATCTAGTGTTGGTGATGGGAGGTTAGAGTACAGATCTCCAGCAGTCCTCCCCACCAGCACTGCTGGGAGGCTATAAAACATGGCAAAAATGCCTTTCCTTAGCACTCCACACACCAGCAATTTCAGCGCATGCTGGGTCACAGGATCACTAGGTATACACCGCATCCTGAACAGCATGAGGCAATCAGAGATGGCAAACTCAAGATAAACTGACATATTCAAAATAACACTAGAAAAAATCAGTTCAAAGAATAGAGAGGGCTGTTGGGAATTGGGAAAAAGCTTCCAAAATTATTTTAAACAATGAGATTTTGTGCTTCTTAAAGGCTTTTCTAAAAGAAGTCAATGCTTTGTTTAATCGGAAATAGGAAACCTACAAAGTTCACCCTTAAATATTTTTAAAAGCTTTGTAAACGGATTATCTGAGCACAGCAGGCATCATACTTTTGGTAAGTGCAGGATGATATAAGCCTCAGGGAACTTTTGAAGATAGTTCATTCAATAATTCATTCACTTCCCTCTAATACTGTGTCGAAGAAAAGTTAAACACTATCTCTGCTTTAATAAGTGAATGAACACTCCAAATGTAGTTTCCTCATAGGATTAATTCAATTTGCTATCTTCCTCAAAGTAACTCTTCACAAGTCAATACTAGGAAAAAGGCTCAGGAGCAAAGTACTACACATGCACCACTAGATAACTTATCACCAAGCTAGCGCTAGTCCGTACTGAAATACAGATACTGAGTTTGAAATGCAGATATTACAGGTGGTGACACATTTTCATGGTTTGGCACAGCTTCTGAAGCTCTTCTAGACCCGATAATTTGGTACAGGCAGCTTCCTACATAGGAGAGAACCTTTCAAAAAACTTTCATCAAGATTTTATTTCGGGAACTTCTTGAGCGTTTCTAGGCAAAATTCAAGAGAATGATGTTGGCTGCAGGAATATAGGAATTTGAGAACAGGACACTCCATGGTGTTAAGTTTGCAAGCCCCAGTAGAACCCCTTGAAGAAGACAGCAGAGGAAAGGCAGGCAGAAAAGCATCCCAGATCCCTGTTCTGGGAACCAATTTTGATTTAGATTTGACAACTCCATTATCAGATGTAACTCTGCTGACATACAGATGAATAATGTTTGCTATTAAGGTTGGAATATTCTTTCCTTTCAAGATCTGCAGATCATTTGGAAGCATGAGTGCTGCCATTTTCATTCCAGCCATGGATTCTGCACAGTCCTTCATGGCCAGAGGTCCATATTCACTTTCACTGAACAAGCGGGATTACGTGCATCATATCCAGGTTTATGATTTCCCCAGCCTTGAACTGAGCTGAACCCAGCTATCTGAGACATCTCCTGGCCTTCTGCTTCACTCCTTCCACTATCCAAGATAACCAAAGGCCATGACAGAGTTTTTAGAAAAAAAAAAGTCAACCTAGCTTGAGAAGTTATTCAGGAAAATTTCCAGAATCATTGAGTAACTCAGCTTCAACGGTCCCTAGTCCAACTCTCTGCTCAAAGCACGGCAACTTCAAACCAGATAAGGTTGATCATGCCCTTGTCCAGTGAAGTTTTGAAAATATCCAGTGATTACTGTTTTCCTCTCTTCCTGCTTTTCCCCTTTGTTTTGTTTGAATGCAGTGATTTCTCAGGTGATTCCTCACTAATACAGTGCAAGTTAGCAGAACGGGCAGTTAAAGGGTTCTTGTAATTCACAGACATCTTACTGACCCGGTAAAAAGTGCTGATTCATTTGTAATTAGTCACAAAGTGCTCTCATTTCTCAATTTCAAAGACTGTTTAAATCAAAATGGATGTTAAGAAAGAAGTGTCCAATCCAGTTTTCAGTAAAGTAATGGCAGTATTCCAATATAATTCAATATGTGTCAGGTGAGTTTCCAACAACAGAAAACCACCATGGGTTAAAGAAATTCCTTAATAATTATTTCAATGCCACAGGTTTTTTGCAGTGCACTAAGGAAAGCTCCAGGAAATCTCAACGTCAGGCTACAGCACATCACTCTGGTGGAAAGACACCATTTTCCAATTTGTAGTGTCTGTCCTTTCTAATACCTGAACTCAGAGAGGTGATCCAAGAACAACAGATTCCAGCAGTTTGCTTTGCTGAGTTTGGCATACCATTAATGAAAAGCACTACCATTAAAATAAATCAAATGGTTAGAACTGTACCAACAAAAGCAAGAAATCTGCTCATTAAGGCCACATTCTCCCGACTCAGTCTCCAGTGCCAAATCCCAAATATGCTGTCTTACTGTGACTTTCCCTTTTTAACCCACAGGGAAGAGAGAGAGATTTCTGGTCTGAATCAAAAGAAAGTGTAGCTTCAGCATGAGTGGATATGATTTGGCCTCTTCTTCTTTAGCATTAGTCCCTGTGCAGGAATTTCAGCCGAGCTCAGACATCCAGTGATCAGCTGTAATCGCAGAAAAGGAAACCGTGGACACAGCAAATGATGAATCAGCAGTTGGGAAGGATGCTCCTAGAAACCTGGATGCATCAGGAAAGACAGCCTGTGTGAAGCGGTCCCCACCCTTGCTAGCTAGAGGTACCAGCTGCAGAAGACAATGGGTACTAATGTGCTCTTTCTTCCAGGAGGCTAAAGATCCTTCTGCCAACGGAAAACTAGAAAATGACGCCGTCTTTTTTTGTGATTTTTTAAAATTTATTTTCCATTTTCCCTGGCAGTTATAGTGAGTACAGTCAGAGCAATGGACAAATCCACAGTGCTTGGTGCCTTCAAAACTACCCAGTGTATCTTGCTGAACCCAGACAGACCTGTTGTGAGCCCAGTATCTGATAACAGGGTAAATTTGGGTGGCCCATGTTGTATCACTTTTTTCCCGATGTACACACAAGTTTCTTGAGACTTTAAAATAAAAGAAGTACTCTTATCTCCTGAGTATGCCTCTATCTTCTCTGTCGCTGATTCATGGTAGTTCAAATCCCAGAGCACTGCAGCTCCAAAAATATCCAGATGCACTGAGGAGATGGAAAGCATATGAAATCTTCTTTCCATGATTTGGATAAAGGTACAATAATACGTACAAGCAAGAAAAATATAGTAAGGTTACTAAAGGGCATAGATCTGTGAAATACTGCAGCTAGCTCACTAAAGATGTATGCTTGTTCAGAGACAGCAGCATGACAAAGCATCAGCTTAAATATAGTATTTGAGAGAGAAAAATCTTGCAGTGACAAGAGTAAGAAATCCATGCCAGCACAATACAGTCGTTAAACCATACACGTGCATTGTCAGGGACAGGACACAGCATCTTCTGCCTCGCACTCAGCCTTTCACCAGGCAGTGGAAGGAAAACCTCTCTCGCTGAAGGAAGAGCATGGTTTCTGTCTTCCAAGTGGCAAACCAAGCACTGAGGTCCCTCCAGCAGAGGGGAGTGCAGCCTGTGCAGCAGGAGCTGTCAGGAGCTCCAGGAGAAGGAAGAGCTCCACATTTTCACCAAGCCTGGAACGATTATTTCATCTTGCGCAAATATCAGTAAAAAGCACCACATTCCTTCTCCTGAACTCAGCACTGGAGGAAAAGCAGCCTGAGATTAGCAGTATTTCAGAGGTAGAGAAGTTTGGAAAGAAGCTGGGGATAAATGAGAAAATTGCTACAGGCCAGCTCCCTGCTCACAAAGATTTACAAAGAACTGGTCACATATTTCTCTCCTGCAATGGTTGTTTATAGCGCCACGTGAATACTTGGAAAATGTGTTTGCAAACTCGTTTGCTGGGTCAGACCCACAGCTCAGCCTAACTCTGCCCATTTTGCTTTTCTGTTAAGTATCTGCCCTCTACTCTTTTGCTCACACAAAATTTTAGTGAGAAGTTTTTATCTATGTCCCCATAATGGATTCACGTTTTTCCTCTTGATACTGCCAAGCATGTTCCAGAACATTTTCCCTTCCTCTAAAAAGATACTAGACAGAAGAACATACTTTCACTTCCAGCCTTTTGGTGTAAGCAGGTAAGCACATCTGTCACAGTACAGCCTTCTGAGAGAGTAATAAACCACGTCAGTGTGGTTGAGGTCACTGCTAAAAGTTTTGCAGAACAAAAGGCAGACAAAAATGAGAGAGTCAGGCACAAAGGCACACACTTGCATGATTTTTCTTGCAATTCTCATTTCAAAAATTGATTTTCAAAATGCATTTGCTATAGTATTGAGCTGTATTGTCTCGTTATTACTCTTTCAGGATCACATTTGTCTGTATCAATCACCATAATTGCTGTACTGTAAAGAAAGTCTATTAAAATTACGTCTGCAAAGATTTCACAATTCAGTTCTAGAAGGAGCCTCAGCCATTAACAAAGTGTAAGATCATCTAAAATCCAAATGTGTCTGGGTGTAATTGCCTTTGCCCTTGGGTACATTTCATCCGTTAACTCCAAAGGGGAACTGAGGAATCCTTTCCTCCGTGCCAGTGAGACCGGGCTCTTCTTTAAAGTCTCTTTTCTACCTACCACACAGCATTATGCTTTGGTCCTGCCTTGTCCATTTCCTGACCTGGGCTCAGCTCTCTGCTTCACAAGGCTCTATATAGACAGAAAATCAGTTTGTTCCCAAGGGAATGCAATGTCAGCAGATTTAGACACCAACTGTGGTAACTTCAGTTTCATTTTGCTCGGGAGGACCGGCATCTGATCCAGCACATAAACATGTTTGCCAGACTGGTTCACTGATGAGGGTGAGAGGAATTGACAGCTCTCATAAGAAATATATGTCAGAAAAGCAAGGATGTTATTAATATGGAAAAGGTAGTAAAAGTAATAAGCCCGTATGGAACAGCTACCAGGCAGAAATCAGAGCCCATCAACAGAAAAGCAGAAACAGCACAATTTGTTCCTCTGTCTCCAGGTGCAGGACTTGATAATAAATTATTGTACCACAAAGATAAGAGATATTCAGGTATTCTAGAAGTGTTTAACCTTTCTTGTATCTAAAGAATATTTTAAGTTTAATTTCTAACAACACAGCTTATGGAAAGAGGTGCTATGACTCTTGGCGTCTCTCCCAGTTTGAAGTACAACTGAAAAAGTCCCCAGAAATGACTCTGCAAGTGTGTTCATCACTAAGTTGCCACCTCCTGCATTTTTTAGGTGGGTTTTGAGTTTTTTTTAAAACTAAAACATTTCTCTTATCCACAGGATTTTTGTCTTATTCAGACCAGACAGATGAAGGTCTCTCATCTAGTTTAAAATTCAACATTCTGCATCATCCACAATTTTAGATGCTACTTATCACACAGCACAAAGCCTACTTTGCAGGCACATTTGTTCATTTCCCCCAGCTCTAGAGCTTGTTGTTACAGTCCTTCACCACACAAGTGCACCTGTTTTCACCACACCACTACTAACCAAGGTGATATTATCCCCATTTTATCCAATGGAAGCTATTATAGGGATTCAGCTCTGGAGAATGAAACAGAGATTCCCCTTCAGGTATATGGGGAGAAAACCCACATTTGAAGTGGCACAGGCTCACCTACCCTCACCTCCACATGGCTTGTCTCCTCTGATCTCTGCCCATGACACTTTGATTCAGTCTCTTTTCTCAAGCCATTCTTCTTTTCAACTATCCTGGGTAACCCAGTCTCTTCCTCTACCTTTTTGCCCTTTTCCTAGCTCTCTCTCCTCGTCTTCACCTCAAAGCCAGACCCTTCCTTTGCTTCCCACCCAAAATCCTCTCCCCATCCTTTCCCAGCCTATCTGCTCCATCTCTTTCCCCACCTTTCTCTGGGGGTCTGCCAGGACTTTGTTACCCTTGCCACCAATGCCCATGATCACGTTCAGTAACAAGACATGCTACCTGCCACCCTAATCAACCACAGCAGCATCTACCTTATTTATGGATTTGTTTCTCAGTAGCCAGTACACAGCAAACAGGAGGAAAGGGGACAGTAAATATAAAGACACAGTGAACCATCTGGCTTACCCCTAGCAGTCCTGGGCCTCCTGTTTCTCAGAGGACCAAGTACACGCATCTTCTACCCTCCCTGGGATTGTCTTCCTCATCCTGGGCCCCCAGCTCATTGCCTCCCCAGCAGCCCTGGAGGAGGGAGCTGGGAATGGGGCAGGTGGCTGGGGACATGGGGCAGGTGACTACGGATGGTAGTGGAGATGCTAAACTACCCTGCCTGCACTACAAAGAGCAGCTCGTTGCCAGGCCAGGCTTGGACAAGCCACCACTGCTGCCTGTCTTGTCCCAGAAACAGGCCTGAACTCTTCCCTCACAGAGGAATGCTGTGCTCTACGAAGACCAGTAAATACATTCAGAAGATGACAAGTAGCCTGAAGAAACGGAGACCAAATTCTTTAAACCACAAACAAACAGTCAGGGACAGCCCTACAGCAGAAAGCGCTAAGCAGTCTGATTTCAACTGCTGCTCATCCAAGTCATTAAAAGGGCAATTGCTTCCCTCAGAGGTACACAAGTCCCCATCTTTTGAAAGCCTTCCCCCAAACTTGGCTTCTCCCAGGCTGGAGAAGTTGCTGGAGTCCATAGTTGGAAACTGAACCTTCCTTTTGAAGCAGCTGGTGCTGGACACTGAATGATGCATCAGCTCCTGTGTGGTTCATTTGTAAGCTCACCAGCCAGCTCCATCCTTCTCCCAGTTTCCTCTTTAAACAGTCAGATAACTCATTCGATCCCTGTGTGCTCTCCTGGCTCATCTGACACCCGTCACGAAAAGCAGGGACAGTCTGGGAGGCATCCCCAACATTTTCACCTGAAGCTGAGCCTAGGGAGTTTAGCTTGTACTGAGAAATACCGACTTTTAAAACTTCTCAGGTTGAAGACTAGTAAATATACAAGAGGCAAAATTGTCCATGCCAGGCAAAGGGGTAAAATAAAAGAGCTAAGTTTTTTCTCCTTTCCATCAAATTGGCAGACAGCAAATGCTCACCAGGTTTGCTCTGCAAGTGAAGCCGTTCATAAAACAGATCCGAGCACTTCCTGAATCTCATCAATAGTACGGATCATTTCTGAGTAACACATCCCATGGAGAGAGCTCTTTGCAGGGGCTGCACCAGCCAAAACAGGATTAGCAAGTGGTAGAAATAAAAAGAAATTTTCACACTTTCACTCTAGCAGTGAAAGCAATCACTGCTAGAGTAACTCACAATGCGCAAAGTGCTTTCACTCTGGAAGATACCAAGGCTCAGGAAAAAATACATGCGATGGGATCCCACGCCACCAAAATGCCACCACTTTTGAGGACAAGCATTGAAACCGTTAAATTGCATTTCACATTCTTGTTTCAAGTCATTCAGGAGCACATGGAAAATGCTGACAGCAAGACTCCTTGTACTTGGTCTCTTGAGATTATGTAGAACAAAATAGACTTTACTTTCTCAAACATACTGCAAATATCTGACTGTCACCTGTCCCTGTATGCTACATTGTCAATATCCTTTGGAGGAATTAAAATGGAGAGTCCGACCAAAATGGGGTTCCAACATGTTTATTTCTGTAAATTCATGTAGTGACACAGCCCCTCTCTGAACAGCCCGAAAACCCAATGGCAGGAAGGAAAATACACAGGGAGAAAAGTTATTCTTTCAGCAGGTATACAGACCAGACGTAGTCATTATTATACATCTGTCTGGGGAGACACCACACAAACACCTCTTCCTTGCCAAATTTGCCCAGCATCTTAGCCCACAGTGTAGGCCAGAGTAGCTATTATTGTGTTAAACAACATTTGACAGATCAACTCTGGAATTTTCTAATTTTTTTTTTTTTTTTTTTAGCTTTTTCTCATTTAGATTTTTAGTCTGTTCAGTGTTTTCTGGCAGGGAGCTCCACAGCTTCTTTGTGCAACGAGGGATCCACGCAAAAGGATCCTTCCTTCAGTCTGTTTTGATACAGCTTTTTAAAAATATCTTCAAACATTTTTCAGTTATGAGAAGCAACATCTACTATTTCCCTGCTCTCACTCTTGTTCATGAACATGGAGGACTTGATCACAGCCCTTTCAGTTGTTTTCTTTGGAGTCACATTTAAACTCTTCTTAAAGAGCATTCACCTGTACCTTGGTTCTGCGATCTCCTCTTCCTCTCCCTTCATTGCTCCCGTGATATTCTGTGAGACAGAGTGTGCAAAGCTTCATGCCATGTGCAAGTCTGAGGCACGTGTGGGGTTTATACAGCAGGATAATGTTGTCTGCTTTTGTCTGGATATCTCTCCTAATAATTACTCGCATCCCATTTGCCTTTTTGACCACGATGAGCTCTGAATTGATGTTTTCAGAGCGCTATACACAGTGTCTCACAAATGCTCAGATCCTCTTTGTAAATGGTACATGGTAATTTAGAGACAAACAGCACATAAGCACATTGAAGGCTCCCCCCACGCACAGATTATCATTTTGCAGTTAAATAAAATGAATTTAATTTGCAAGAGCATTCTGCAGCTCCTCGGTCAGTTTGGACCATCCAGAACAGGTCTATATCAGTGGCAAGCTTGGCCACCTTCTCCTAGATCACTTTCAAGACATGCAGGAGATTCCATAGGCAAGCTCTTCCTACGGAGAAAATAAGCATTTATTCCTCATCTACCTTTTAAAACATTTATTAATATTCTTTCCTTCTAGTTTCATCACAACTCCATTTCTTATTGCCATGTCCCCACTCATTCTGTTCTTTATTATGGTTTCTTACTAATGTGCCTGGTAGGTTTAGTCCCCTGCAACATTCAGGGCCATCACCAAGTTTGCAGGACATTCCTGAGCTAAACTGAGGACTCTGCAGTCTTTAGAGATTTATTCACCAGCCTAATGTAACTCCATATAATTTTCCTCCTTCTTTACCAGATAGCAGGGATGCAAATTTAACAACCTGCCAATCATTACCATCTTTCAGAACATTGCTTGAGTTACTAGTGTCTTTATTCCAATTTCCTTCTTAGGTAGGACATGAAAAATCTCATTAGTTGCATCAATGAAAGCTTCTGTCTCCTAGCATCTGCCCTTCCCCGCCCCCACAGATAAGGGAAAATTTAAAAACCTCTCAAAAAATCAAAGTTCTTACTTAAGAGGAGAAAAAATCATACCATAAAAGTTAACATGGGAACAGCAAATGAAGCGGCTGCAGTGGAGAACATATGTTCGTTCTGTAGAGACACTCCAGCTGACGCCAACAGCACGCCGGCTGCTCCCATCCTTGTCATAGCACCAATTGACTCATTTCCAGGCAGATAGGAAGCTTTAGCAGGATCACACTGCAGCTTAGCTCTGCAATGGAGTTGAAATTATTCAGAATCTGTCACTGCTTCCAGATACACTGGAAGTACAGACACAAAATTGCTTGGATGTTTTTAAACCAGAATCCTTGCACTTCTGGCAACTCTAAGAGCTTAGACCACTAACTATATGGGCTTGAAAAGACACGTTTAATCCAGAAGACCTCACTACACTTTAGCTAAGACTAAAAGCATAATTCCATTGCAAAAAGTGTAGGGTTTTATGCAGATTTTTTTATTGTCTTGCTAAATCCATGTCTGAAGATATCAAATCTTCTCATCTGAACTGGCAAAGCTAATGGTGTAGAAGAAAATATGCTATGTGATCACTCAGGTTTCCAGGAGGACTAACCTGTGATCATAAACATGCAGGGCACCACTGGAGGTTTTTTGGTACCTACCCTCTAACCCAATCTGCCTACATGGCACTGAATCAGGAGATCTTCCTAAGAGATGACCGGTCATCAGATACGTGTTACAATGGGCTGCAACTGGATCTGCTGCAGTTCTTGCACCGTGTAGGTAGCCGTAAATGCTAGAAATGGATAGACTTGGGAATCACATGCAGTTTGTATATGTGGCCAAACTCCTCACTAAGGCACCCATTGGCCTAGAGATACCACACGTACCTTCCCACCAGCATAACCAGGAGTCCACCTGCACCAGCCACCTGATGCTATACAACAGAGCAGCCAATGGCCTCCACCCGACAGACCATAAAGACTTAAAACAGGCTACTAAAATCTGCAAAAAGGTGGCCTTAAAATGACTGAAGTTATCTAAAAGCCAGATGTTCCAGCTTTTCTAGACAGGCCTCAGTATGTCACTGCACTTAATAAACCATAAAAACTAATTCTTTCTGTTTTCCTTCTTTGGCGCACATCCATGCATCCTCAGCTGCTTGTGCTATTTAATCTCCTCCAAGTCAGGAGATGACACCAAGGAGGCTGTGGCATAGCAGCACTGTTAACCAGGGATAATTGTGGGGAGTGGACAGGCAGGGAGACAAACATCAGACTGCAACTGCTTTGCCAGCAGGGGCAAAGCAGGGGTACCAGCAAAGATGCCATCTCTGCCAGACAGGTTTTTCCAGGCTGAACGAGGCTTTCCCAGAGCATAGCACAAAAACAAGATTATAAGCAAAAAAAACCAACAAAAGCAAACTAAAACAGTTCTGAAGAAATTAATGCTCTCAGGAGGAATGGTGGGTCCTTTCTAAACCAAGAGCTAACTTTTACAAAGAGCTTTTGTTAATTAGCATCACCTTCATTACTGGAAACAACATACCCAGGGGAAGGGTGGGGAGGATGCTGGAATAAGAGCTCATCTGGATAAACCTCCGGGCTGCAGCCCTGACCTGTGTGCACAGGCAGACTTGCAGACGATGAGATGTATGCCCATTTCCTCCTTTTGCGCTACGTCAGCACCTACATTTGCAGCTCAAGGAGCCTGCCCCATACCCCCCACCTTCTCTTGCCACGCGGCAGAGAAGCCACGTAGTGTGGCATCAAGCAAATACAGCTTTGGAAAGCACCATGTCTTTCCTTCACACCCCTGCCCCATCCATTACACCATGCAGATGACCAGGCAGGGAGTGACGGGTCTAGATACAATGCTTCCTCCTTCCAGGAAACTCGTTGTTCTAGAAACCTCAGTTAAAAGGTTTTTCAGCCGCTGTGAACAGGGCATGGATACTCAAGGTCTACAGCAAAACAGAAACAGAATACTTATTAGTGTCAGGGAGGTCCAGGCATTTTTCTGAGACTTTAATGTTCTCTTGGAGATGTCCCAGCCCCTTACCCCCATCCCCATCCTGGGGATGATGTCTGGGGAGTGGAGCAACCCACAAATGAGACTGGGCATTGCCTGTGCATGGATGGAGTCTTGGTCTGGGGCTATGCCACACCACTTCCCATGCAGCTCCTTTAAGTTCATGCTTGCTGCAGTATTTTTCATGCGCTTGTAAGCCTGCCTCAGCCAGCTCCTTCAGCTGTGACTTGTATCCATCTCTTTGGAGAAAAGGAGAACATTCATGCCACTTTGCAAGCATCATCCCACTGCCCTTGCCATAGGAGGGAGTGGAAAATAATGCTTCTTACGCCCTCTGCACTGTCCCTCCCAAAATACAGCTGTCTAAAGCCCTCCTCAGGCAGAAGCTCATCATGGAAAATTTTAGCCCCAGAGGTGAATGTGTCAGAAACTTATAGGGAAATGAAACAAAAGGGATTGAATAGAAACTGGTTTGTGACCTCAGTGGCAGTGGTTGCTACTAGAGCCCAGAGCAGGGCTTGCTTGTGACAGGGTGAAAGCAATCTTCCTTGCACCGCTCACAAAGATTAATCAAAGACCTTGGAAATTTTGATTTATAGATCATATATTCCTAACAAGCATGTTATTTATTATTATACATCAGAAAGCAGCCATACAGATGACACATTGCTAAACTAGAGCTGTCAGATATTTATTTCTGCAGTCACTAGAAGTAATGTTATTAAACTATCCAAAGGCAGCCTTCAAAAGCAAGAAAAATAAATTCCAAATTAGTTTAAACGAATGAATTCTTAATCATCACTGCTAAAGTGTCAAATGATCAATCTCTGTCTCCACCACCTTCCAATCCTGAATAGTAAAATAGCAGAAGATAAAACACAGTGCAAAGATTTGGGTGTCTGTCACGGAGGTGAATCTGGAGCCAGCCCACTCCCATGAAAGATAACGCTCAGCTCTGTGCCTCTGCCCTGGGCCTGCTGGTGGGTAAGTGACAGTCATCAGTTCCTGAAAACTTCCTCTATCAAACCTTTGGAAATACAGAGAATCATGGGATAATTGATGTGGTCAGGCTTGGATGGTGTTGCTCAGGGCCACGTCCAGCTGAGGTCTGAGTGGTTCCTCATGGAGGATGGAGATCCTACAGCCTCTCTGGACTTCCATGCCCATGTTTGACAACACCTGTGGGGAAAAAAGATTTCCTGGCATATCTTCTTATTTTCCTCTGGCTGCTGACACCATCCCCTTTTTTATGCCTTGAGAAAAGAGTCGGAATGTTGGGGGCAGGGCTGATATAGTGAAGGTCAGTGCTGTGCCTCACATGGTGGGGGTCTTCTGGATATCATTACTGGTTAGCCGTAGTGGGAAGATGAGCGTGGTCTCTGATGCCTGAGATGCTCCTGAAACGTCCTGTCTTGAGCAACATCTTCCAACCCACAAATCTGTGGTTCATGGTGGGTGGGGGGAGCCACTTCTTCACCCAGGGCCAGGCAGGTGTTTCACTGCTGGAACAGTGGTGGCCCAGAGGCCACCATTTAATCAGCTCACAAAAAAAGAAGTGGCTGGGGCATGTTTCTGGCAGAACAAAAGGAAGCAGCAGGCAAAATCAGCTCCCTTCTTCCCCTTTCTGCCCTCAAACTGAGAGTGAAGCAAACATTTTGGGCAGATAGTCTTGAGGAAGGGGAAAAAAAATTAGGAAACGTAATCATCGATTGGACATGCTGTGTAGGACTGCTGCTCTGCCAGCCTGAGGCTTACTTTCAGACCCCTGAGAACACACAGGAAGTTATTAACGATTACCTAGTAATTATATTAATTGCATATTAAGTCTGTCCTGTGTTGCCTGAACTGCATTAACAATATTAACGGGAAATGTGTGAAGTATAAGCAGCAATACCCAGCAGTAAGAAATTCTGCTTTCTCCTCTGCTTTCCTCACTCTTTCCAGAGAGATGGTGAAATGGGAAGCCACTCAGGGAGGATGAAGTAACTCTCACTTCTCCCGAGCAGGGGAAGGAAAGCAGAGGCTTGGGATGCCCCAGGGCTGTGCACTTGCAGCTTTCCGGCCCCAGCATCGGCAGTGTGAGCCATTTCATGCTTTTCGGTGGGAAGTGATACTTCTAGGCTTTGTTTTATAGGCCATGAAATAGAATCTTAGAATCATAGAATCTGTTGAGTTGGAAGGGACCTTTAAAGGTCATCCAGTTCAACCCCCTTGCAGTAAGCAGGGACATCTTTAACTAGATCAGGTTGCTCAGAGCCTCATCAAGCCTGGCCTTGAATGTCTCCAGGGATGAGGCCTCCACCACCTTCTTCTTCCACCATACTTCTGAAGTGCTTCACCCTTGGCAGCTTTATGGGCAAATAGATATCTTCCTTCAATATTTAGTCACATTCATGCACAAATTACCCAATGCCAGTCACACAAACACTGACTTGCATCACTCCCTGGATTTGAATATTTTTGTACTGCAGTTTGTACTCTTCCAAGAGGGGGTTGCAAAGAACTGCCCTTCTTTGGGGCAGTTGTAGCTGCTGCCTCCAGCAAGGGTCACAGACAGCCAGGAGAGATGAGAGCCTGAAGCACAGAGCTGCCAGAGGGAAAACAGAAACAACCCCTTCCACTGGGAGACCTTTGCAGCCTCAAAAAGGAAAGCATTAATAGGGGATTTCAGTTTTATCTTCAAACACATGCGTGGTCTCATTGCACTCAGTCACACGCTGCAAGCCACCAGCATGACAAATTGGGACATTTTTTTGGACTGAGGTAAAAGGTAGATGAACAGAGCTGGGAGAATGTCTCCCACTACCCATCCCTGAATGGAGCGGGCCATGAGGCTGCTGGGACGTGTGGTGGAGGGCCAGCAGAGCAGTCAGCAGGCCAGAGAATTCAAGGGGATGAGGAGCAGGACCGTGTGGCATGCCCAATGTGGCTGCCTTTCTATAGTGAGACACTCATGCTTACAAAGAGCTGAGAAACAGTGGGCGCCATGAACAGAGAGGGGCAGGCACTGTCTGAGAGACTGTCAGAGGCAGAAGAAGGGCTCAGGCTGCCTTAGGAAAAGCCTTTCCTCCACTAAGGAGTTAGTAGCGTGCACCTCTGGTGGTAGTAAGAGATCAGATACCAGGGTCAAAGGAGTATGTGCACATGGCATCTCTTGTCTCAAGGGCATTCGGGTGTCACCCGCAGACTTCTCTCCCTACCCTGCAGGTGGGATACTGTGACAGAAAGCCCTGGTACATCTATGGACCATATGAGGTTGAGAACAGCAGGAAGAAACCCCAAGTCTCTTCAACAGGCAGCAGGGTATGGAATGAGGGCTGCTGCAGCAAGCAGTGGGCAAGTGCCAGTACTTCCAGCACAACCATGGGCTTGGTTTTCTGTTTCTGGGCCATCTTCCCTCTGAAAGCCAAAGCTGTTTGCTGCAAGTGTCTGGCCAGAGGACAGCATAAGAGGGAGACCACTGACACACTGAGGAAAGTACCACTGGGCAAATGTGAGGTGTGAGGAACACCTTTGTTGGTGCTCCCACAGAGGTTCCACCCTCTCTGACTGCGAGTATGCCTGGCTTTGTCAAGCCAGCATGGAGCTAGTGGATAACGGTGGCCATGGATCAAAATACATTTTCCCAGTAAAAGCAATTTTGCTGAATTTAGACTCTTTAATTTTAGCAATAGTCATCAGTGTCTCTTCATCCTGATTACAATGTTTGTCTCCAAAAGCACTGTTTCCACAGAAGTGCTGATTAATGTTATCACACCAACAAGCTGATGAACAGAAATGAAAACACTCTGAGGAAAAGTTGTCAAAATCTCGTCACCCCGACGTGACTGCAGAAGCAAGGGAGCCCCTGAGGCACACTCCTCCTCCCACAGGATGGAAAACTCCTTCCTAATCCCAGAAGGCTAAAAAACACCTCTGGGATTCCCAGGATGATGGACACCTTCAGGTGAAATCTGTGACCAACCTTTCTTTAGATAAAGCACCACTTTTATCTTGGCAGCTCCACTGGCCTAGGTGGATCTGGTCATGGTTTCATGGCAGGGAAAGCAACCAAAAGATGGGGTCTCCCATCTATTTAGGACAAGGGAGTATCAGGCCATAAGCAAAGTGTAGAGCAGAGAAATTTCTGAAATTTGCAATATTCAACCATTCAGGGCTCCAAAATCCCCTCTGGCTGCACAATGCCTGGCAGATCTGTGCTAGCGACATCCAGTCATGGCTGAACAAAACCTGCCCTTGGGTGCCTGCTCCCAGGTCGCTTGCCATGACTGGAAGTGTGCAACTCCATTCTTTCTGCCTCTCTCTTCCCTCCATCCAGCATAAGACTGTGAACATTTTGAAATCTTCATTTGAAACTGTTGCATTGCTACACTTCTGTCAAGTTTGCTTATATTTTCTGGGACAGACAAATTCTTTTGCAATAGCAGTTGTTGCCTGTGTCACCTGCTTCACTGGTGAAAAAAAGAATTACTTTTCCTAACTGCATTATAGTTATTCCTAGAATCATAGAATCATAGGGTTGGAAGGGACCTCTGGAGATCATCTAGTCCAATCCCCCTGCCAGAGCAGGGTCACCCAGAGCAGGCTGCACAGCAGAGCAAGACCTTTCTGTTCTAAATCCCTCCATACCTCCAGTAACAGATAGAATTTGCTCCCTAAGTCCAAAGAGACACAACCGTGGAAACAAAGTCTTATCATTTCAGTTTTCCACAGGAATGAACCAGAACAGAGAAAAGCCAAAGGAGATACCCGGCTCCTGCTTGTAAACCAGGCTGCCAGTTCCTGATGCACCGGGGCCCAGGCATCTGTGAAGCAATGGGTTGTTTTTCATAGGAAACGGCCAGTACCACCGGAGAGTAGTCCTCTCCCTGCACTGCCCCTGCGGGCTGGCTGCGGAAAGCAACTGGATTGCAGGGTTGGGAAGGACCTGAGGCTGTAAGCGAGGCATGGCTTGTAGGCTGTGGCGGTGAGTTGGACTAAGCCAGCAACGCAGCAGGAAAAGCCATGCAAAAGGGAACTTCCCATTTTCCACTTTCGCATCAAGTGCAGATTGAGAATGGGTTTTGGGTTTTTTTATTACCTGCACTCATACAGTTTGAGAGAACAGGGGGGTCTTTGGGCAGCAGGCAGGAGTATCAGACAGGAAGGAGGTGAATAAGTGGTTTAGACCCCAGCGGTGGTTAGGGAAGAAAAGAAAGAAAGTGTGGTGATTCTCTCTGGACCACCGAGGGCCGGCTGGAGAAAAGTCCTATGCACTGTAAACCCAGCAGCTCCTGTTTTCCAGCATCCACTGCAGGTATGAATTCTCGCTCCCAGTCGCATCTTTTGATGGCATCAAAAGATCTCCCTTGATGATCAGGGTGGGAAAATCAGAAACAAAGGGGATGTTTTATGCAGAATGTGCCCTCGCTGGTAACCAAGTGTGCTGTCCTTTACAGACTGTTTGTCTCTGCGCTATTGTACAGAGGTTTCTTGGCTTCCCTCGCATAGTTTCCGTGGTGCGTTGGGTGCGTTTGAAGTGTATTGTGTTACATAAAGCAGCTCATTTTAACGTCGCATGAATTGTGCCATCGCCTCCCTGCCCTCTGCTTCAGGCACACAGCAGCTATGTGATACGTATGAGAGATGTGACTGCCACAGTGAACTCTGTGCAGACTCATATGGCTTTTATCAAGCAAGTGACAGTGCTATCACTGTGGGGCCTGATCCTGATGAGGTGTAAACTGCTGCAGCCAGTCACACCAGGTTGTTTCCAGAAAAACAAATAAATCAAGAAAAAAAGGAAGCAGGGTTTTTTCTTCTTTCTTGGCAACCAGCAGTTCATTTTTTTCCAGCTGTGGTTTTCAAGTTTTAGATGACAATCCAAATATTTTCACTGAAAACAAAACTTTCAGGGAAACCCTCTGTCTCTTTTACTTTATTTCCAAAGGCAAAACTTTCCTTCAACAAAATTGCAACCAGGGTTAAGACACTGCCTGGTTCCTCTGCTTGGCTGGGAATCTGGCCTGTTGAGACCTGAGGTTTCTAGGAGAGAATTTCAAAATTGTCATCTCTCTTGATGTTTTAAATAAATGTAGGCAGCTGTCTGAGCCATCCGTCTGCCCTAGCCAAAATATTGTTCATTCCAAGTGGATTTGCTCCATTATAAATTGTCTACAAATAATTTAAAAAGCGACAGTGTTTCTTAAATTATCTTATCAAGCTCTTTAAATATTGAAATGCATCAAATATTAATGCTTGGCAATTCAGGGTATCCTTAGTCCTGGTTACTGCAGTATTCTGATCAGCATTAGAGCCACGTTCTGCCAGGCCCAGGATCTGAAGAGGTGGTACTAGATAAGGGAAGGGTCATGGGCGCTCGGCTCCAGGGGTGTTCTTTGCAGGAGGGAAATGTGGAAGACCAAAGAGTGAGGGTGGTTTCAGCAGGAGCGGAGCAGAAGAGTTAGCAGGCACAATCAGAGCCAGGAGCAAACATACAATGATGCGTGCACCATCTAAGCATGCTGCTGGTTGCATGTGTGGTCTCCAAGTCCTGCCCTGCGGGTCCAGGGTGAGCTGATAGAGACAGACTCCAATCACCGCCACAGAAACCCAGTGCTTGTGGACTTTTCAGTTCCAGTCTGGCCATAGAGCCCTCAAATGTCTCCAGTTCCACACAAATTGGAGCCCATGCGGCTGTTTCTGAATTTAGGAATATCACAGGGACGGGGCTGCTGTGATCCTCATCTCCACAGCCTCAGAGGCGGCTCTGCCAGAAGGCAGGAAAGCGTGAGATGAAAAAAAGCCCTGCATGCAGTTTTTACACGTCAGGGATGGAGAAGCTCTACCTGTAGAAACCTGAATCCAAATGAACACAGCTAGAATCAGACCAGCTCCTCCTTTCTCTTCCAGCAGAAATCCCAGAACAAAATTCAAGTCTTTTCTTTCGGAAGCCAAGGAGAAGGTCCCATTTAGCTGACTGAAGTACCTCATTTGGAAAGGCTGATACGCTGTTTTGCATGCACATTCCTAGGCTGGTGTCCAGTGAAAGGGAGCTGGGGAGGTGAAGCAGGATCCCTCACTTCTGTATTTACCGGTCCCATCCAGGAACCAGGAATTTTCAGGACTTGTCCACCAGCATGTTGTCTCCATGGCAGATTGCCTCCAACGCCAAGCCCTAGCGCTGCCACAAGGCTTGCAGCCAGGCAGATAAATTGGCAGGGGATCAGCAAGAGGGTTTTTGATGGATTCCCTCTTTCCTTACTCCCACCCCACCTCAGCCCACCGTGTGGTATTGGAGATTCAGCAAAATCAACACGTTCCTCTGGACCATTTCAACTTACGACTGATCAGGAGAGTTTCTGACAGAAAAATGTTCCACTGGAAAATTTCTGACCCACGCTAATTAGCATTTTTTCTATTACCTTTGTCCTGAAGGCACAGTAATTTATGCCTCAGTGAAATAAACAATCACTAAATGATCACTAAGAATTGGACACTCCCCAGGTTTGAGGCATATTTGCTTACCCTAAACAGAAAAAAATCTTATTCGCTTGCAAAGCTTTACATACTTAACACAAGGAAAGAATGGCTGCCTGACTTCCTTGTACTTTACCTGGGCACAGGCCCAACTGCATTTTAATCACTTTGCTTTGAAAAAAAGAAAAAGGGGTGGTGGTGGTGGGGAAATGGTGGATTTTCACTTGCAGTGCAGTAAGGTTCAAGCAACATTGGAGACAAGCCGTGTGCGTGGAATGAGAGATGGACCGTGCTCCAAGAATTTGTAAGATAGTCACAAAAAAGAACAGAAAAAAGGACAGAAAATGTCCCAGGTGGAGTTCAGATTGCCTTGCTGTTCCTCTGCCATATGACTATATCCTAAATTGAGTATCTCGTGAAATCACAGGACAATTTAGGTTGTGAGGGACCTCTGGAGGTCCTGCCCTTGCTCAAAGCTGGGCTGACTTCCACAGTAGCTCACGTTGCTCAGAGCTGTGCCCAGCTTCCACCGCACGCAATGCCACATCAACGCACCTGAGCAGCGCATCTGAATGTGTTGAAGACGTCAGCTGCGGTCTGTCCCTCCACCCTCTCTGCCCAGCAAGCCTTTATTTTGGAACCCTGTGCAAGCCAAATGCAGAATAAGAACAAGTCCCTGGTGGTCTGTGGGAAACGGCTGCGAATGCTGGGCATATGGTGCAGCTTTCGCTGCAGTGAGAATACAGCTACAGGGTGTCCCAGGAAAGCAGGCAGCTATATTTAAATCACTCATGTGAAACTCGCGTTGATATTCTTAAAAGACACTTCAACACCTCTTTGGTGACTTGAAGCTGCAGCACACAGCACCGGTGGCTCTGAAGACCAAGGCCCCGTTTCATCTCAAGGCCACAGCATCGGGAAGATGGATGGCACAAAAAAAGCACAACCCCCCAGAACAAAATGCAGTGTCTGGTTGCTGAGTGAAAAGCTGGGGAGGATTTTCCCCAGGAGAGTGTGCATCCCTGGGAGGGGACCGGGCTGGATGGGGGGGATCCCCACAGAGGTACTGGTCCTCGGCGGACGAAGCCAGACCAACCTGGTCTGGTGCAGGCACCAGTCCCGATCTCATCAGCTCACTGCAAATCTGTCTGGTGCCAGCCCAAGCAGAGCTGCTGATGTCTCACCGCCAAAGATGGGCTTTCTCCCTCTGTTCTGCTTGTTTTGGGGAGGAGGAGGCAAATCAGCGGGCACGAAGAGCAATGGTGTTTCATTTCCGTCTCCCCGTGGCCCACTGTGGCAACACCGCTGCCTATTTTTTTTCCTTTTGCTTTAGGAAAATGTCTTTCACCTTATCACCCACACGCCCTGATACAAACTTCACCTCTCCCAGGAGGGCCGAATGGAAAAGCTCTCAGTGGAAAATATGAGAAGCTCTTTGGCCACTCCGTGTAGGGAACGGAGTTCAAAGAGGGTGGTGTCACTCCTTCAGAGGGTGACAGGCGGCGGCTGTGCAGAAGGGCAGATCAAAGCTAGAAAACAGCCCACCCCCTTGGCCTTGTGGCTACCAAAGCTCTGAATGCAGCATTATCATGTTATTCTCAAAGCCACATACGTTTCTCGTCAGTTACGCACACCTGTGGTTTTCCTGCATGGAAAGGACATATGCAATGATCTGAAGCAACAGTCTTGCTTTCCTTAGACCATTTTGGTTTGGCCCTAAGGCTTCTTAGGAGCAATACATGGAAGTCAAAAGACCTGTGTGAAACACAAATGTATTAGTGCCAAATCTTGTTTGTTTTTTATGCTGCTTTGTGGCAGCTTCATGTCCATATCTGGACAACCTAGTAAAGCATAGAAATAAAATCACATGAATAACCCCAGGGAAGGCAAAAGTATTATTCCATATTTAAAATCAAGCAGGAGTTTAAATGCTTTGCTGAATCATGTTCTTATTTGTACCAGAGCATAGACCTCCTGAGTCACCAAGCCTATCTGACAGGCACCAGTGGCATATATTCCACTTCAATCACCCTCCCAGGACAAGCTTGGCTCCTGCTCTTGAAAGACTGAAGAAACCCTGGGACAGATTTCCAGAAGGGATTTTTCTCCTCCCGTTACTTCCCACCACCCCAAATGACAGGCATTGATCATGATTGATTAATTACATGACTGTGTCCAGTTCTGGGCTCCCCGGTTCAAGAAGGACGGGGAACTGCTGGAGAGGGTACAGCAAAGGGCTACGAAAATGATTAGGGGATTGGAACACCTCTTTTATGAAGAAAGGCCGAGGCATTTGGGTCTCTTCAGTCTGGAAAAAAGATGGCTGAGGGGGGTGGATCTTATCAACACTTATAAACACCTAAAGGGTGGGTGTCAGGAGGATGGCGCCAGGCTCTTTTCAGTGGTGCCCAGCAACAGGACAAGAGGTAACGGGCACGAACTTGAACATAGGAAGTTCCATCTCAACAGGAGGAGGAACTTCTTCACTTTGAGGGTGGCAGAGCCCTGGCACAGGCTGCCCAGAGAGGTGGTGGAGTCTCCGTCTCTGGAGACATTCAAAACCCACCTGGACACGTTCCTGTGCAACCTGCTCTGGGTGACCCTGCTCTGGCAGGGGGTTGGACTAGATGATCTCCAGAGGTCCCTTCCAACCCTACGATTCTGTGATTCTGTGATTCAGCTGGTGTGGTAGAAACCGAGGGTTCCCTTCATACTTACTCATCTTTTTTTTTTGCAAGGGATTCCTTTTGCTGCCTGTTTCATGCTTCCGTGGGCCTTCTGCTTGCTCTGGGATGCAGGGCTGTGCTCCCAGGGCAGCTGTCTTTGTTCTGGATGCCGGGTAGGTGCTGGAGACCTCCCAGGATCCCCACCTGCACCCCCCCCCACACGCACACACACAAATCCCCCCTATTTTCTGAGACACCAAACAGCAGAAATCAAATATGCCATTTGAAGCGGTATCTCCAATTGGGCAATTTGTAACATAATAATGGAATAATGTAGTTTATCATTAATTGTAAAGGTGGAGCTGGTGAGCCCTTAAAAAAAACTTCCATTCTGCCAAGTGTTCAACAGATGTTTAGGAAAAATCTCAAACAGTCAAGGTCATTGGTGTGTGGGAATATACAAGGAATTTCCTTCTCCTGCAATGAATCAAAACCACCCAAGTTTGAGGATGACAGTTTCAATGCAAGTGGTCCGAGTGTGGACACCTACTTTCAGCCTTAGATACCTAAGTGCCTGAATGTGTCTTTCACCAGTTTTCTTTTCATCCAGGGAGCCCCTCCCAGTTGCCACTATAACATAAAATAATAATGACATATACTTAGTCTTGCCCTTTCACTGGAGCCCTTAACATTCCCATTTGCACAGCAGAGATAACAAAGGGCAGAGTTAAGGTTAATTATACGACTACTTTTCTGACCTGTGACACAGGGCTCCCTGTGCACATTTTTGTCCTTTATCAGCCCTTTCTGAAACTGAAACCTAGGAAGCAGGGAAGGTGGAAGGAGAATGAGGAGTGATTTATTCATAAATACATCTGCAAGGAGCTTCCAAACTGCAGCTTCCACTCTTCAGTGTTTCAGGCATGTCCCACGGTGGCTACTGTAATATCAGAGGAATGCTTGCTCCTGCTACTGCTGCTAATCTGGGAGCAGTCACATGGCTCTTCCATAATCTCTCTCTCTCCAAAAATTTGACTCTTAACCTTCCCTCGCTACAGACATGATGTATATTGCCTTGACATGCTTCCAAGTAACAAACATGCAAGACCCTGACCTATAAGCAAAGCAAAGGAAAAGAAAAAAAAGAAAGAAAAAAAAAAAAGACATTTCTAAGAATAAAATTGTGTGAGACTGCGGGAAAGGGAGAAGAGAAATCTGCCTTGGTCATTTCTGTTTGCCCTCACCTAGGGATTACTTTGGAAAAAATAACAAAATGTTAGTCTGGGGAGAAGATTAAAAAAAACCCAAGAAAAGGTGTTCTGAGGTGCAAATAAAAAAAAAAAAAAAAAGGTAGCCAGCAGAAAAGACAATTATTTATTTATTTTCTCTCATTTATGTGTCAGATGAAGCTGAAAGCTGCCAGATAGCTTCTTTTCGACAGCTTGAAGTTACTGTTGGGAACAGATCCATGTATGGAAGCAAAAGCAGAAAAGCATAGATAAGCTGAGATCCAGCTATGCAAACCATCTTTAGAGACACTTAAAGGACAAGCACCCCAGCTCCTTTCTTTCTGGTAAATTTAGAGACGCTATCATATGAGGGCTTTTTTCCATTCTGCTTTACCCACAACTGCTGAGACTCGGCTGGGGTAAGTGAAAAGCAATTCAAGCATTTTTTGGGTAAACCTAGGTACTTGGTTAGACTGACATCCTGAGAAAAGCCATAAATCTGGGGCTATGGGATGACTCCAATAGCTGGATAGCAGTTAAGCTCTCCGGGTAAGGAACATGACATGTAACAGCTTTGCCGCTGGAGGGACAGAAACTTTCCAAGCGTCTGAAAGAGGCAAGAGAAAAATGTTGGAAAACAAGCGTTTTATCACTCAGGAACTGGATTTACAGGCTGACTGGTGTTAGAGCTTCAGCGGACAGAGGGGCAGGAGGGATTGGTGGTGGTTTCCAGTGTCTGAGTCTTTCTGTATTTCAATTTAGAAAAATTTGTAAGAATAGTCAAGGGTTTTTTCTTCTCTGGTCTGTCCTACTTTCGTTTTGAAAAACATGTCTCATTTGGGTTGAGCTGACTGGACATTAGGAAGAGCTTGTTGTAAACGACTGCTGTTTTTCTTGGCACTTGAAGGCAGTTTCTCAATGTTTCTCTGTAGATTTGAGGTTGATGATTACATCCTGTGCAAGGATTTTTGGTACAGCTTTAACTGCCATTGCAGTGTTGTGAAAGTCGACCTCAGCAAAAAACAGCTGTGTGCTATTGTGAATATTTCCAAAGCGCTGAAGTAATAGCTCTCCTTCAACCCAGCACTGAAACGTGTTAGCTCTGTGAACCGGGCACTGTCAAAAAAGCAGAGTATACCCTTGGCAGCAGGGCTTTCTCCACGGAAGCGTTTTGTTAAAAAGAAAACAAAGAAAAGCTTTTTGTAGCTTTGGCTTAAAACCTTGTTGGTTTGCGGTGGTACGGTTAAACGTGAGGTTTTTTTCTTTAAAAGCTACAGAACGGCATTTGGGTAACAGTTCATGTGCTTTCAGGTGTTATAATACGGTATTCATACTCCCACTGCAAAGTGCTAGGTAGAGCTTTCTCATTTTTCAGGTGGTTAATAGAATGGAAAAAACATTAGAGCAGGTGAAGTGAAATTATACAGAAAGAACTGAAAATAATATCGGGAATATGAGTGAAATTGTAGGAGATTTCCAGAGATATGAAGGATGATTGTAAAGGGAAATTACTAGACCACAAATGTCATAAGCATTTCCATTCATGAATGAAAACGCTTTCCCTTGTCATTACATAAGGAGAACATAATGGAAGTGTTCGCTTGTAACTCCGTAGTGGAGTCTGCAATCGAGAGGGCCCGTGTGTACGGCCCTCGTTTCCCCTTATTTAGCTAGCATTTCCATGGATATTCCCACATTCGTCATTTTTATACTCACTGAAATACAAATCTGCTCTTTGTCTGGTTTCCTCTCAAGCGCTGAAAAAAAAAAAAATAATCAAAATTAAGCTGCAGTTGAAATTTGTGCCACTTTTTTTTGTGATGGGTACCTTTTAAATCCATATTACCTGTCTATAGAAATGCTAATGCAGGAATTAATCTTTAAGTAATTGGGGTCAATAGACAGCTTTTTAATTGCTATTGAGTTGTTAACTTTTTGCTGATATTGCTATGAAAGAACACTTCTGCATGTCATGCTTGCTCAGATGGCTTCTATTGCCAGTTGGATGTGCTTCTGTTTTACGGGTTGTTGTAGCCCGCTGATAGAGAAAAGCTTTTCCCCAATTTACCCCCCCCTTTTTTTTTTTCATCTCTTTGAAGCTATGTGCTTCCCTTTCCCCAGAGGCAAAGACCAGCTGATGTGCATGGTCCCGGAGCAAGGCGTTACCCATCCGTTGCGCTGGAGGGTCAGGAAGAGGATGGCGGGATGGAGCTGGAAAAGCTGGGACCTATTTAGTTTGATCTTCCCATTTGTCCCAGGGCTGGGGCAATGTGGCCCAGTAGACAAAGCCCTGGTGGCAGGAGTCATCACTGGGTTCCCAGCCCCAGGGCAGACCTGCCCAAGGACCTTGTGAATGATACATCCTTTGTGCCCCCTCCTTCCCTCCCTCCGTCAGACGCATTTTCCGGCAGCCTGTGTTATCACTAATGTTTATTTTTATTATCATCAGTGTATTAGCTATTATTAATATTTACTATTGATTAGTCACGGGTATTGCCGGTGTTTGTTTGGTCCCTTGTGCAAAGCTGATGGGATCTCATTCAGAGACCCTAGACACGAATATAGACATATAAAGCATTAGCGATAGTATCACTAACATGTCTTTTATAAGTGACTAGTCATTATGAGTGCTGCAGTCTCCGAGCATCCGCCACGAGGTCCTCCCACGCACTGTTCCTTGCCAGAGCGAGGGAGGAGAGGGGGAAGGGGGAGCTCTGCTCTTTCTCACAATCAGAGGGAGCGAGGCTGCCGAACTCAGCCGGGGCAGCACAAAACCCAGGAGACGACAAACAAGGGCAAGGCTGAGCTCGGGGCTTATTCTCACTAGCCGTGGACGAGGGTAAAGCTGCCCTCGCCCTGGTGGCACTTGGAGCAAGGAAGAACCTGTTGTGTGTCTCATGCAAGGAGCCAAAGGCACACAGGACTTCTAGGTGCACTGGTGGTTTGTGTTCCTAAATCTTAGTAGCTTTCAAAAAAAAAAAAACAAAAAAAAAAACAAAAAAAACCCACAACCCAACACCCTTGGTTTTGAGACATAAGGCCTGAAGAAGTCTTTGCACCAGACATCCACAACTGGGCCCTGAATTCAGACTTTCTTGTGTGAAGGGAAAGACATGTTTGTGGTTTATAGTGCTCCCAAGAAGAGAGCATCCTCAGAATAAATCGCACAGAGGAGAGCTACACCCTGAAGACACTCAGTGAGGATTTCACAAACTGGCTCTGGCTTGAAGTAAGCCCACCGGATATTCTCCTCCTTCAGACAACTTCAGTATTGTTACGGTGATTCCTGAAGGATGGAGTTTGGACACCCTCTCTGTCTTTTCTCTAGTACGTCAGAAGTTTGGAGCAGATTCTGGGAACACATTGACAGACTGATCCACTTCTCTGGCCGGATAAACGTTGTTGCCTGCGTTCTAGAGAAACAGGGTTTATATGACAGCTCTGCCCGTTCCCAGCCTAGAAACCTGCAGACCCATTTGCCAATTCGAATCTGGTTTGACCAAGGAATTGAAAGCCTGAAGAATATGATGTTCCAAAAAAATCTGAAAATGGGCAGCTGTCATCTTTGGTTTTCTTGCTCCCAAAACATCATCTTCCTATTCTTGTCTCTCCTTCTTCAGGGTAAGGGACAGTGATCTATCTGGGGAGGGTTTCACCAGAGGACTCGCAAAGACAGGCAGTTTTCTAGAAGGAACAGCATTTTAGGAAAAGTTTGTGTTTGCAGGTTGCAAGCACTACATGTAAATACTGCAGCATGTACCATGGCGCTCGCTGCTTGCAATCTCTTGCGTAGCAGCACAAGTATATCCAGTACCTTCTATGCACACTTGGCTATAATCCTTTTGAATAAGAGTAGAACTTCAGATGTGAAGTGAAAATAGGCTGTGTTTTAAAGAACCCGTGCTGCCATTTTTGTTTCACTGTGTTAAACTCCGGGCCATCCAGCCTCACAAACTTGTTCTTCTTTATAAAAATTTTGTGTATAATAGCTGACTGCCCAGCATGGAGAGATGAGTAAATAACCCTAAATGGCCTCAGCTGGTCTAAATCCAGCGGTCATTTTTAGTCACTTACAGACCTGAACTACTCCTAAATCTCCATCCCATGATAGAAGTTGCCTTTAATGCCAAGCTGGAGTCCAGCTCTTACAAAATAGCTCTGAATGATACTAACTTTTCAGGTACTCAGCATCTCACTAGCAAACTGAACTGTGGTATTGCTGAATTGTGCTCACACAGAAGGAATCTCGATGCTGGGGTTTGTGGACAAGGCATTCAGGAAATGGAGAAAGCCTCTTTACAAATGCAGGAAAAAATAATCTGAATTCAGAGTTGCATGCCCCTGAGCTAAAAAGCTCAGTTTTAGAGGTGCCCAGGATGTTTTCCCTAAGCGGTCGGCAAGATGTGCCAGCAGGCTGGCTAGGGACATGGCTCCAGAGATGTCCTGCTGTTCCAGTGTCCTTCAGATGGACTCCAGCCATGAGTCTCACCCTTCAGACCCACCATCTGCTGGTCTGTGCTGCTATGGGGAGAGACAACAATGTGACAGCTTTAAGCAGTGTTTTCTGCTAATTTACAGGTAAAGCAGGCAATTTATGAATTGGCATTCATTTTGGAGTTGATCCTCTAAGAAACTCAGTATTATTCAGGCAACACATGGGGGAAAAACCCAGCAACAATACAGTAAATCTGGAGGTCTTCAAAACTCAGTTTATTCTTATCTAGGGCTACAACCATCACTATGATCCAATCATAAATGTATTCTTATTGCATGAGGCCACTGCAGGGCAAAGCTGAAGTTGTTTTGATTTCCATACTTCAACATATTTGGATTTCTTTTACATCTAATGCTGAACTTCCTCCTGAGTTTGCGATGTTTGTTTTTAGGATCTTTCCCAAATCCTTGGAATGCTGAACTCTGTCATTGCTAACATAAAATGCAGGTTTCGGTTTGTGATCTCTCTAGCTGAGCCTTTACCAGAGACAAGAGAGGTGCAGAGACAAGAAAGTGCATCAGTTTACTTATGCAGAAAGGTGGGCATAGGTAGGAGGAAGACACTCACAGAACTGGGATTCTGGAAAATAGCAGGATTTGGGTAAAGGTAGCTTTGACCACTCTCAGGCTTTCTGCAGGGGCCTAAGGTTGATGGACCAGTCTTCTCTCTTGCCCTATGACCTCTTCACCCTTCCAAATCAGCTTGCTTTGATGCCTGTTTCCAAAACTAGCAACTGTGCATCAAGGTTTAGGCTTTAGTGTGGGAATAGGGAGCCTATCTCTGAACCAACTCCCTCCCGTACTGATTCCCAGCATCAGCAATTGCCATACCCGCACACTGGAAACAGGGATGCAAAACCAAGGTGGCATCCACTTTCCCGGCATCTAATTCTCAGCTCACTGCTTTTGCTGCAGTTCGTCAAGCATGATATTAGAAATACCCCATGTTATCTTCTTGGCTTACAGAAAGGCTCCAAGCAGAGATCTTGTGCTTCTGCCCTAGAAGCGGCAATAAACATTTGGATTTGCTGCTAGCGTGTTGAGACTGCCAACATGTACACAGTAAAAGTAAAGTCTTCCTGTGGCCACAGACCACAACATGCTAGTGATCCATGGTATTATCCTGTTATTTAGTGAGTCATTGTTGCTGCTGAGAAACACATATAGTCGACTAAGTTGCTAACAATAGCACTCGATGTGAGAGACAAGTGTTTGTTTTACTCTGGTGTAACTTATTCCATATGGTCCTTTAAAGCATGTTAAATGTTAAGTCGCTTTGGCCTGCCAACTATTATTTCAAGATGACCTCCCGGATTTAGCCTGCTTTTCAGAGCATAGCTATTCGAAACAAGGCTCTGAAAGCATCTCCTGTCCAGGATCAATGCCCAGTTCGGGAGCAAGACAGATGTTTTGGATTGCCCTATCTTTAGCTGGATAAGTAGGTCTCAATTTTTATTGATTGTCCAGCATAGTGGTGTTTACTGCTGCTCTGCTGCCAGCTGTGACACCTTTCAGATATAAGCCACATGTTATACCAATGTTCTAGCACAGGGCAGAACCCATATCCTGACCGAGGAGCTAATATAGGTTTAACTTAACTAGCATTTACCTCCCATGCATGTTTTTCCAAGTTGCTGATGAGTCATATCTTTGTGGAAACCTTCTAGCAGGTTTTCCAAATCTTCTTGTTAGTGTTAATCCATGGGCAAAATACTGCAAAAAGAGAGATGTGCAGCTGTGAAAGGTGTCCTCGTTGCACTCTCTGGCTACATTACTCAAAGGTTTAACACAATGAGCTCCAGCTCTACGGAGGATCCTTGCATGATGTCCTGCTCTTGTGTTCATGTCATGTCCTGTACTGGGCCTAGGCCACAGTACAGCTCAGAAAACAAATGCATTAAAAAGTTTCTCTCATTTTGAAAAACATTTTGCTACTGCTTATGGAAAATAGATGCTCCAAGAAGCGTCTTGCTCAATAACCGAGAGATTTGCCTTTTGGCTTGAGCTGGTTTGATCTGAAGTGAATTTCTGAGAACAAGAGTAACCGACACTTAAGAGCATTTTAGAGCCTTGCTGATAACCTCATCCTTCCCCTGAAGTGTGGCATATCTCTAACTTAACCTAGACAAAAGAGTTAATCGTGAAGGTTCTCTGCTGTGTGTATGAGGATGTCTATGATCCTGTGGAGGAGAACGGTGTGTACAGAGCATGCACATTTTATTATCAGAGAAGAGAAAACTTTGCACTGGCTGCCATTGAAAATCTGCCTAGTGGGCAATGGTTCGTCTGTTCAGCTACCAATCATTGGGTAAGATTCAGGACAAATCATGAGTATTTTAGAAAAATTAATTGGTCGCTTTCTAGACACTTGAGAATCCCCATTATAAATCACCAAAGACCCACCTGAGGATCCACAATTCAGTGACAGTCCTTGCATTTTTAAAGGCAGGGGCAAGCCTGTTTAGGTGTGCACCTTGCTTCATGTGTGCCTGGAAAGTGCCTTAACGTGTTAAAATGCCTGAAGATGCACCTCTGTGATAGTGCACTAGAAGACTTTTGGCCCTTGACCCTTAATTTTGAATGTTCTTATCTTAAAAATAACCAGGCAGACTATTTTTAAGCACGCTTTGATGCACAGACCTAGAGGAATGCTACAAAACAGGACAAGTTTGTAAGCGTTACAAGCTGTGCCACTACTCATGTTTTCTAGACATTTTCTGTCCCTGTTGATAAAAACATACTCAATTTTAACATTCTTCTCTTTGAAACAGACAGTCTGATTATCTTGAAACGTGCCTTGATGTATGCAGCCTACGGAAAATTACAGAACAAGACAGGTTTGAAGACTCTAACCTTAATAAAGCTGATGTTTTGCCAGCACAAACTCCCTGCCTTCATCCTGAGCTGTAACTTCATTTCTTGTCTTTGGAGTGGATTCTATTTGATGCATGTCCTTTCTTTTGTGGCTGTGACTTGGGCTGAGAGTTCACTTTAGCTAGTTCTTTCCCCCCAAAACCATCTGCAAGAAGGCACTGCGGTGAGTCGGGCTGTTTGAAGAGCTGGAGATGTGCTGAACATGCTGGGGACTGATTGACTTTGGTACAGCCACGCGCATGTGTAGCTCATTTGTTGCATGGTTCCCTGGATTAGTCACAGAATCACAGAACGGTAGGGTTGGAGGATCATCTAGTCCAACCCCTGCCAGAGCAGGGTCACCCAGAGCAGGTTACACAGGAACGCGTCCAGGCGGGTTTTGAATGTCTCCAGAGACAGAGACTCCACCACCTCTCTGGGCAGCCTCTTCCAGTGCTCTGCCACCCTCAAAGGAAAGAAGTTCCTCCTCATGTTTTGGTGGAACTTCCTGTGTTCAAGTTTGTGCCCGTTACCTCTTGCCCTCAGCTACTGAACTCCTACAGTGCCAAAGTCTACACTGAAGAACCTCTGCAGAGTCAGTCAGGAGAAATGGGGCCTTGAAAGGCAGAGTCAGGCTGTCAAGGAAAGGAAACCCCCCTTCAGGGGTTTCCTCTCCAGTCGCAGGGAGACAGCTCTCATTAATCCCAAAGCACACCAAGTCCCCTCCTGACCATGAAGGCAAGCTGGACACAAGAAAGTTGGGAACAGCAGGTTTATTGTCCTGCTTCAAACTGTCATAATTAAGCACAGGGCTGACTAGCAGCCCCCAATCAGTCCTGAGTATGTCACTTGCTTTACCTTATATTCTGGTTATTCTGGTTTTGCCCCTATTATTATTATTATTATTATTATTATTATTATTATTATTATTATTATTATTATTATTATTATTTTGCCCAGGTTCTGCTGCTTTACCAAGTCTCTCTCCTCCCGGACAAGCCATCCACCTGTATTTACTTTTCCCTTGCTGGCCCCAGGTTTCCTGACTTTACACACTTACTTGGTACTCACGATATGGTTGCCTTGGTAATTTCTACCTCAGTCAGCAATTAAGCTAGTGCCCTGCTTTTGTTATACGCAATGTTTCTCTTTTCTACCATTTTTCATGCTAGTTAGTGTAACTACTGCCCAGGGGTGGTCAGCTGCCTATACAGTACTCCTCTTCTTATGATCTGCAAGTTCTGGTGGCCTTTCATACCTTTGCTTCATGTTGTAGCTTATATAGCCATAGGTCAGAGTTAACCAAAGACATTATTTTGCTTTTGTTATGGGGAGTGCCCATGTGTGCCCTTGTGCTGTTGTCGCAGTAGCGTTGCAGTTTGATCAGGGGTAAGATTTGTCTGCACACCTGAACTTGCAGTTCACTGTGGCACAGGCTCCCAGCAGGGCAAGTGAGAGGGACCACCGTGGCAGGAGGAACGTCTCCAACACAAACCTTCCTGTGCTGCCACCTCCCGAGAGCATTTGGGTAAGCTTCAAGGTTCCTATGGCTGAGCGCAAAAAAAATAGCGGAAGAGGTTGCTAAGTGAGCCTGGAACAAACCTTGACAGGACAAAACCCAAGTGGGATATATCATGGGCTTCGAAGCAGCAACAAGCTCTCTTCCCCAGTGTCCTACTGGCTAAATGGCTCATCTGCCCAGGAAATTGGCTGCCAGCCTGGAACAAGGTCAGTCTGCTCCCAGCTTTTGTGAGCTTGGATAGCATTGCCGCCTAGGTCTGCTCTCCCAGCATGGCCTAATTTCCAGTGCTCTGACTGTTTTCCCACACCAAATCTTTGTCCCAAAACCTAAAGGCAGGTTTTCTTTTCTTTCACCCTACTAACCACTACAGTGGTTTTCTTTTTATGGTGTGCTGAATTTCTCCTGATTGTTCATCTCAGATACATCTTCCTGATGAAATGACGTTGAGACATAAGCCACCTCCACCTGATCTGGACTCAACAGAGGTTTGCTCATTCTGATCTTAAAACCTTTCCGAGACACAGACTTCTCCCTCTCTGCAGACAACCCAGCTGCCTACACCGTTACTCTCATGGCTACAGAAAGCTTTTCCTCGTGCCAAATTTCAGTCTCCCTGCCTGTAGTTAAACTCCCTGACTTCTTATCTTATCGACAGTAGGAGTGGGAAACATCTATTTCAGATTTGCAAGGATATGTCTTCTTTTGACTCGACAGTCTGCATTCTGCAATGTTTCCTCTTGAATCATGTGTTCTAGACCTCTTACATCTCTTATTTCTTCCCATTGGTGGCTCTGCACATGTTGCCTGCCTTCCTGATGCCACTGGTCAGGTAAATACAGGTGTTCACTCTGGAGTCTACTGGTGGCAAATAGAATGCCAGATACTGTTAACAGCCCTGGCACAAATACCACACTGGTGTTTTGACATACAGGGGCCAGAAACTTTCTTGGTGACTGAGGTGCACATGGAAGGGAGCTGAATGAAAGGGGAAAGCTTGTATTCCCATCAGCCCTGCTAAGACACTGGTCTACTAAACATACAGCTGCCTACGCACCAGCGGACTGGTTCTACTGCTGGATCTTTGCTCCCTCCCTGTACGGTCATGCCTTCCCATCCCTGCCATCCCCTCCACGCCTGCCGCTGCACTTGCTGTGCTGCCAGAGCAGGAGGCACAGCAGCAGCCAGGGGATGCTTGAACCCCCAGGTCCCTCCTCTGCATCTCCGTGACCTCCATCTCCATGACCTCCAGCCTACGCACATATGGACCCCACAGCAGCCCGCGTTCCCGAACTGCCAGCTCCACTCAGGAAATTGTCTCACCTGCTGAAGAGACAGGAGCACTCGCGGAAGAGCAGGAGTTCATCTGAATAAGACGAAACGCAGAAAACACAGAGGGAAGAAGTCAGAGCTTGCACAATCTGCATTAGGAAATATCTGCATGCATGGCGCGCGCACACACACACACACACACACCCCCTTCCTGCGCATACAGGGATACAGCCTCAGAACCTGGACAGTTTTGCCAGAAGCTGGGAACAGCTTCCCATAAGAAGAGAAGGTTTTTGTAAGAGACTTAGGGATTTCTAACCACAAGGCAGGTAGCAAAAGAGCATCTTCAATCCTTTTAAAGCGTCACCACAATCCAGAAAGACGTGAAAAAGCCATTCAGCTCAGAGCAGCCTTCGAACAAGCCGTGTTTGAAATTCCAGGGGGGGAAACAGACTGGCACGTGACAGCACAGGGATTTTGAAAGGCAATCCGGTCTCACAAACGGTGCAGTTTCATTTCTCCAAAATCTCCAGCAAAAAAACAAACCCATAAACATTAAGTAATCTGGAAACTAAATCTGGTTTTCTTGCGTTTCTCTCTTTTCTAGTTAAATTCTCTTTACATGAAGATACTGCCTCACCGCTGCTTGAGTGTGCAGCACAGAAGACAGGCATTGTTGGTCTTTGGAAGTGCAAATCTTTGGAAGTGCAAATCTCTGGAAGTGCAAATAGAGCAAACTGTGCCAAAATAGCAAGAACTATGTGTGCACCAGTGGGAGTCCCCGTCCATTGGACTCGTGTCTAAGCTGTGGGGAGAGAAGGGGACTGGGATAAGAACCATGCTGCTGCCTCAGCTGTTTCACGGATGGAATCATCCCGGAACAAGGGCACACGCCTTCTCCAGGGTGCCTTGGGAGCACAGAAAAGCCCAGTCCCATGCGTTCTTGTGGCCTAAAATTGACTGCTGTGTGCTGGTAACAGCTGGCAAGCACGTTCCTCGGCTCCGCTGCATCCCTGGGACTTGGGGGCTGACCTGCGGCAGAGGTGGTCAGTGCTGGAGGGACACCTAGCCAGGGAAGGCCACTCGGAGGTGAAACGAGGCAGAGCTGAGGCAGAGGTCGGTAAAGTCAAAGCAGGAAGGAGGCAAGGAAGATTTTCTGGCCATCCTGCAAGGACAGCCCATTGTGGCAAAGACAAGTTTCCCTTTAAGCGAAGTCATTTCACATCCTTTAGCCTAATGGTCTTGTTTTTTGCAAGGCGTTCCGGCAGCTTTCTTGAGCTGGAATATATAAATAAAATATAAATAAGGTGCTTTATGCAGCTGAGGTCAGTCACTTCTTACTTTTAATAAAAAAAAGTCTATTGGAATATTCAGCCTCGCTCAGGGCTGGCAAACAGATGGTACAGAGGAGGCCAAATTACCTTCACAAGTAGGGGCCGCAGCCGGAGTCATGCACTGCATCCGATTCACCCTGCGTCTCCCACTGCGAGCGATGGGAACCTTGCACACAGGTCGAATGGGGGACGTGGCCTCATGTAACACCAGAGCTGCTGAGGAAGCATCACAGTCCTCGGTTTGCAGGACACAGCTCCCAGATGTTGCCACATTACCATGGTATTTGCACCTTCGTTTTTTCTTAAAGTCCCAGCTCCTGGAGTCATGTGATTACATATCACTATTTCATCTCTCTTATTTTTTTAACTTACTTCTGGTTACCAAGTAAACTGGAAAACATCAAGCCTCTAGGTTTTGAAAGCAGAAGGCAAATCCAGAGAATACAACATTTATCGCTTTTTAATTCTGGATTTGAGGGGATGTTGTGGGTTTTTTTCTAGCCAAATTTTTTCTAGTCTTGGGATGGTGGTGAAAAGAGCTGGAGCGTCAAGTGGCGAGTGCTAGTGCCCCAGGGCTGGCACCCTGCAGCTCCGTGGCCCCTTGCAGGACGCTCATCTTGAGGCAGCGGAGTCCCTAGGCTACTGCTTTCACTGGGAAATGCATTTCAGTTGACCTTGCATCTGCATTTTTAGTTCCTGTATTCTGCAGTTTTGTAACAGCAAAACGAAGCTTCTTTTTTTTTTTTTTATTTTTTTTTTATTTTGGTGGGAAAAGAGACAGCTAAGGGACAGGCAGTTCAGCAGGGGACATCTGGTCCTTCATTTTCCAGTGACTCAGGCTAGGAACTGCTTTTTGCCTGTGAAATGGGGACAGGAGAGGGATGCTAGTATTAGCATGCACTGCTGTTGAGACAAATGACAGCTGTCAGGCGGCTTTTGAGTTTCTACTCCTTTGAGAAGACTAAGGAGACAGTTTGCACCTTGGACATCTCTTTCTTACACTAAGCCCAGGCACCGAAGTCATTCTGCGCACACATTGAATTTTTCCTGCATATCCCTGATGACCAGAAAGCAGTTTTTTTCAAAAAGGAAAGTGAGATTCTGAAGCAGAATTCGAAGAGAAGAGCGTGTGGCTTGTTTTCTGAACTAGATGTTTGTGAAATACGTGCAGCTCTCCCCATTTCCAAGCTCCCTAAATTCATGCCCAGCCCCTATAACTAGTTCTGCTTTCAACCCCCACGCAGCAGGCGGTTTCCACTGCAAATACCCTTTTTGTGTCTGCCACACACAAGCAGTGCTCTGCAAAATTTGGCCGGCCAATGCTTCTTCCAGGAAAACTCTCTCCCAAGCCATCAAATGCTATGCTCATCAATTAGCACTCCGGATTTGTTGTTTAAACCTGCGTAAAACCCAGCATTGAGCAAGTACTTGGGGGAAAGCTTGAAAGCAGCACAAGCGTGCTTTCTCCAGTTACTTGAGTGAGACCCCAAAGCGTTGTGGTGAGAGCAGACCACACACTGCCCATTTTTCACAGGTGTGCCCAAACGTCCCATTGAGCACTGCCTTCTTCCTGGGGTATAGGCTTTACTCTCAGTGTTCCAGGGGTAGAAGACACCTTCCACATCCAAGACCTCTGGCTGGCCGATAGACAATTCTCATGTGCTCAGACCTCCCTGGGATGATCAGGACTCAGACTGCACCAGCTACTTGGAAACAGCTAAGGAGACACCGCCTGGAGAGCTCAAAAAGGAGTGTATCATGTCCAGGACACAGAATCGCCCTTCCATTTATCCTTCCAGGGTAAATGCCTGATTTATCCTCAAAGCAGGTTTGAAAGTGACAGTTAAAGTGAATGCTCAAATTGCTGGAAACTATGTTTATGAGCATCTTTTTTAGAAACACCACTCTCAAGGATCTCCAGGTCTCTGCCAAGAACATGCAGAGGAGAGCCAGAGAAGGTTCAGTGGGCGCACAGTCAAGTCTGCTGCAGCGAGGAGCAAAGACAGATGGATGGCAAGACAGAGGTGACATCCCATCTGCTCCTGCAGGATCTCTCTGGCATCTCCTGAGGGACTCAAGGAAAACCACGACCAAAGATACCTAACCGATGAGGACTCCCTGGTTATCCTCCAGCATTATCTGAACCCACAAAAGCTGGAGCAGAGACCAAAGCATCCCACTGAGGAGATGCTCCAGACAGGGCCAAGAAAGGGCGGTAGGACAGCTGCTCGGAGGTGAGCATGCTGTGCCTGAGCTGCAGACTGACCTTGCCCTGGCCGCTTGTATGTTTTACAGGGAATATAAGGCAGGATTTTTTCAAGCAAGAAATACCTGGGGGTTTGTGTCCCCTTCCTCTGAAACGTTGCAGGAGCTCAGATGTCTTTTTTCACAAGGCATTGAGCAGAGAATTGGCCTGCACCATTCTGTCCTGTGCTCGAGACTCAACAGTCCACTAACTCCATTCTTTGCAGGGAGGAATTGTCTTTCTGCTCTGCGGATGTAGAGAATACCCAGAAACCTCCTCGAGCAACTCCAGAGAGATGCAGGCTGCTGTCGGAGAGAGCTGTGGGTGTACGTGAATGAATGAATGAGTGAATGAACCATTCGTTAGCATTGGCATGAGAATCTCCATGATTTTGAGACTACTAATTAGTGGTTGTAAGCACGTTTGCAATGGTAGGTATTCACTCGCGTGACTGCAAAGAGAGATGGGGAAGGAAAAGTAGCCGGAGCAAACCGCTGCCTCTCCCAGCACAGCCCAGGCTGCAATCGTGGTCAAGCACGGATGTGCCCCCGCCACGACGAACGTGCTGCGTCAGGACATCGGCAGCCCTGTTGCATTTTTGCCTGGAGCACCAGGCAGAGCAGAGGAGCGTTTGCTGAGCTTTCAGAGCCCATGCAGTGCTCTACGCTGCTACAGCTACCGCTTCGGCTGGCTCGGCTGAGGAAAAGCAATGCGAACCAGAGGCACTGCAGGGTGGAGCAGTCCTACAACGCAGTGTCTCCTCTCGCCATTTGGGTTCACTCTCTGCCCTGCTCCCTGACTTCCACTCTCTCTTTCAGAGCCCAACTCCATCTTTCTCTTGGGACTGTGATAGATGAAGGTCTGAGTGTGCCTGGAAAGGGGTGTGTGAGGGCCTGGGGGGCGGGGGACATCTTCTCCCAGCCTCATATCCCTCCTAACCAGTCACTCTTCAAGCAGACGCAAGCTGCTCTCAGGCGAGGTGGGATAATGGTGCATCTCTGCTTCACCTTTTCTGTCCCAGTGCCATTAAGCTTCATTTGCATGGACTAATGAGAAACTCAAAAGCCTTCTGACAGCTGTCATTTGTCTCAACAGCAGTGCATGCTAATACTAGCATCCCACTCCTGTCCCCATTTCACAGGCAAAGAACACTGACAAACTCTTGTTTCCTCCAGCTCCCCTCAAATGTCACAAAAATCCCTCAGCTGAAGCAACCTTCCTGAGGGTCTCAGCAGGAGGCGGTGGGAGATGGGAACACGCACTGGAGGCTGTAGAGAGAGGTGGGCTGGGAGGAGCTGGGGACGCGCCTGGCTCTTCAGAGCCAGTGGATCCCCATTAGCAGAGTTAATGTCTTGGTGCTCCGGAGGAGTTGTGTACTGTATTCAGTGAAAGGGCTGGGAAGTAGGTCAGCAACACAACTGAGGGAACTGGGGAGCTTTAGGGAGAACTTCATGGCTGACAGCTAATTAAAATCTGAGTTCCACTGCTTACTGTTGCAATGATTAGATTTCAGTGTGCAGGGTGAAAAGCACCAGCAGGGACTACTGTGTTTGCTGCAACCATGCCAGTTTTTTCTGCTCACGCTATCCGTTTGCCATGCCAGCTTGTGCAGCGCCTTGCATCCCGCAGCCACTGCCGAACCAAATGCCAATGATACACATCCACTGCTCTGCTCACATCGCAAGCAGAGCACAGCACTACACACACATTTTAGTTGTACCCATTTTGTATCAATGTCCCTGCTGGGACAATTGATTCCCATCATGGCCATATACAACCTTATCCCTCCTCTGAAGAGTTTTAAATCAAAAGAGGTGAGACAGACAATCAGAGGTAGCTACTGGACACAAAAAACGTGGCTTTTCTAAACCAAATTCTTATTTGGAAATGCCTTTTATCCCAGGCATAGGCAATAAGCTCTTAAAGTGAGATCAAACTAAGTAGTAGAACATGGTGATGCAAAAATATTTTTCTTTTTTTAAAAAAAAGGAAAGAAAGGAAGAAAAGCACAAATGAAATCCAAAGGTAAAATTCTGGCTTGCTGTCTTGCCAGTGGTGACAAAAATTACAGGCACAGCCGACAAGATAAGAGGGAGAATGTGTAAGAGGGTGCAGGAGCTAGAATAATGGCTCTGCTTCTCCCCAGTTCTTGTTGCACCTGAGGATCTGGGCGTAGAGGGCTACTCAAGGTCGCTGGGTACTTGCAACTACCAGTGTGTGTTATTAGCTTTGGTCCTATTTTAAGTTCCTAAAGCCACAGAGTTTTGCCTGGAGGGTGGGACAATGGGTTCATCTGCTCCTTGCTGGAGCCAGCGAAGGGTGGAGGAGTCGTTCAGGCATGGTGAAAGGGGAATTGCCCACAGGAAGGACACTTGGGCCAGCCTGAGGTGCAGCAAGTCCTTCTGTGCCAGGCTGACGGCTTCCCGCAGGACCTCCCCATCCCCAATGACCGTCCCGTGGGGACAGGAGGCTCTGTGGGTTCAGGGGCTGAACTGGACATAGCCAGATGTGGGGGCAGTTCCCAGGAGGGCCCTAGATGACCCATATGCTCCTTGCCTGTCACCCCATGGCCCCCGCTGTCCTCTGCAAACACCAGGGTTTGGTTATTTAGGTTATGTGAGAGGGGAGCAACCTCAACCCAGAGCCCCTTGGGATGCTTCTGGCCTCCTGCCTCCCCATGGACAACACTGTGGGGCACGGTGACAGACACAGCAGGGCACTCCTTGCACCCCCTTGTCCTGCTTCCCTTCTTGTCATCTCTCCCAGGGATTGCTCCCTCCTGCAGGGTGCAAATGAGGTTGGGCTTGCCCTGGCAAGGCTGCAGGGTGGCCGGGGGGATGCAACGAGCCATGGCGGGCAGGAACGGGAGATGACCAGGCATGTCCAGCAAGGCAGGGCTGGGGGCTGCCTCGGCAGGGGAAGCAGGGCAGGGGACAGGCAGGGCATGGATGGGGACTGTCAGGGCAGGGCAGGGCAGGGGACAGGCAGGGCATGGATGGGGACTGTCAGGGCAGGGCAGGGCAGGGGACAGGCAGGGCATGGATGGGGACTGGCAGGGCAGGGCAGGGCAGGGGACAGGCAGGGCAAGGATGGGGACTGTCAGGGCAGAGCAGGCAGGGCATGGATGGGGACTGTCAGGGCAGGGCAGGCAGGGCTGGGGGCAGGCAGGGCAGGGCTGGGGGCTGCCCCAGGCAGGGCGGGCAGGGCTGCTGGGGGTGGGTCCGCAACCAGCCCTGCCTTTCAAAGTCCCTCGCTCCGAGGAGGAAATCGGGAAATATTTCCAGCAGGAGGAGGAGGAGGAGAGCTGAAGCCGCCACCGCGGAGGAGGGACGGCGGGTTTCTCCCTGCCCGCGCAGCGCCGCGGAGGGATGCGGAGGGAGGGGAGGCTGAGGCTGCCTGCGGGGCGGGCCGGCTGAGCGCATCCCCGGGCGCTGTGTGTGTGTGTGTGTGTGCGCGCTTCCTCCATCCATCCATCCATCCCTCCATCCCTCCCTTCCTCCCTTCCTCCCTCCCTCCCTCCCTCCCTCTCTCTCTCTCCCTCCCGCCCGCCCGCCGCCGCGCCGCAGCCGCGCACCGGGGCTCCGCCGCCCGCCCCGCCGCGATGCCCCGCCGATGCTGAGCCGGCCCCGGCGGCGCCCGCTCCTGCCCCCCGCCAGGTAGGACCGCGACCCACCGGCCCCAGCCCTGCCCAGCGCGGCCAGTCCCCCGCCGCTGGTTTCCACCCCGGGGGTCCCCGGCGCCGGGGGAGGATGGGGGAGGCGGGGTGGGGGGCCCGGAGCCGATGAGGAGGCGGGGGATAGGATGCTCTCCTCCCGCCCTGGGAATGCTTTTTGCAACCCAGCCGCGGCACCTTTAGGCAGGCGATGGGGCTCGCCCCCCTCCCCCGCCGGCCAATCGCGACATGTCGCGACGGGAGGCGCGGCTGGCGGCGGGGGGGTGTGTGTGGGGGGTGTGTGTGTGTGTGTGTGTGTGTGTTCCTCCCCCCCTACCCCAAAGTGGGGTAGGGGAGGGGGCTGGAGCAAACCGCCTCCCCCCCGGGGGGCTTACGGGCATCTTCCCCCGCCCTGCGCGGCGGCGGGGGTGCGGTGCCTCCGCCCGGCGGGGGTGTTCGTGCCTCCAGGGCAGGGCTGCTTTTCCTCCGGCCCCGGGGGTTTCTGCCTTAAAACGGGTTTCGAGGTGAGCGGTCGGAGGCACCTGCAGCCACGACGAAATGCCCATTTTCGTCTCGATCAGCGTGTGTTATTAAAGGGCTGGCATTAAGCAGCGCTCATCACGTAGGCTTTGTCTAGGTGGAAGCATGGCTGGGGCTCTTCCGTCATCTCGAGTTTAATTCTTTAATCGTAGCCTTGTTGCTTCCCTCCCCGCCGAGCCATGCTAAGCAACCCCACTCACAGCTCTGTCTCCACGGCGAAAAGCAAACTGCCAAAATGTTGTAGAAATGCAGCAAGCACTAGGGACAACTGGAGCCTAAAAATGAAAGCTGTAGTAAAACCACAAGGTCACAGGCGTGTGGGTGCGAGTGTTTGATTTCAGGGCTCCTCTTTGCTTGCGCTTCGCAGGAAACTGTTCCTCCAGTCCCAGATGTTGGAAATCCGTGAGTCAGGCAATGGAAATGGGGGCCGAGAGAGGCTGGGGTTCTCTGTGCGCTCTCCCCACACCTGCCTTGGCATTGATGTGCTTTTTCTCACCACCACAAAGAGAAGAGGTGCACTTTTGTTTAGAAAAGGGAAGCTGGGACACCGGCACGTTGATGTGATGATGGCGGCCGGGAAAAAAAGCGCTGTGCTGTATGGCTTTGGTTGGGGCAATGGACATCACCAAAGAAAGGCATTCGTGTTCCCTTGGGTGCAGCTGATAAATGTTTCTTTCTCCCCTTTTCTTTCCAATTGGTTCTTCAATAGCAGCTTTGCCCCTTTTCCAGCAGAGGCATTTAGACCAAATAGGGAATAATCTAGCATTTCTAGAGCCATAACCCACCAGCCAAGCCATGAATCCCCCCCACCGTCTCCCCAGGAAAGTTGATGCATTGCCCAGCTCCTTGTACACCCCACCAGCTCTGTTTCTCTGGAGGCATAAACAACTCCTAAGCCCGTGCTGGGGAGACGTGTTGCTCAAAGCTTCCTCTGTACCATGGTTTTTGTTCAAGATATTTGAGGAGACTGGATGTACTCTTTATGCCTAGCATCCCTTGAATGCCAACACCGAGTAGCGCACTTTTAAGCTGATGAAACTTTGCTTGCTTCTCTCTCCCCCACTTTCACTAAGCTTTTTGTCATCTTTTGGCTGTGAATTGCTCCCGAGACTTAAATATTCACTGTCCTTGCAGCTGCCCAGGCTGCACCTAGTTTGCTCTCCTGGCACTGCTGTACACGGCATGACATGAACTTGGCTCATGTCCTTGCTTTTGGGACCTTGCATGATGCCATATAGGCACAGCCATTTCTCTGCCTGTTTGGGGCCTTCGGTAGTGTCCTGATGTGCTCAGGGCTGTCAGGGTTGCGATTTTCCAGCATTGTGTCTAGGACAGAATTTGGTTTAAGGGGGGATACAGTCCTGCTGGCTTACCGTGGAAAAGCCACTGTTCTCCAGCATCCTAATGGAAGTCAGATCCTACAGTAAAGCCCAGTGTCCCCCAAGGTATGTGCATCACTGGACAACCAACAGGTTGGTCATAGACAGCGCAAATGGCATGCAGTACTGGCCGCCCTTGCGACTGGTACAGTGAACAACCTGGAGCTCTCTTCAAGCTCAGGGTGCTGTGATCTGCATGTGCTCCCAGCTCGTGGACATTGGTGCCCACAGCCATGCAAATCCTGGCTGCACCCGGGTCTGCTGCAGGGTGCTGAGGGTGCTGCCCCGTCGGGACTCTGGCACCCAGCATGTGCTGAGCTCACTGACCTGTCTGTCCTTTGCCAAGGGTGTGAGTGGTATCTCTCCAGCTATTTTCAGGAAGCTTGTAGGAGCTTGGCTTTCCCCACTATCTCTATCCCTCTGGTGATTTTAGCTGAAATTGGGAGGGGGGGGGCAGGGGTAGCGATGTGAACAGACAGACAGACAGACATGGAAACTGTGATTTCATATGCCTGGCTTCCTAAGGAAACCTGGCTACAAATAGAAGTGAGATTTGCTGCTGCAAAGAGCTTCTGGGGAGACAGAGAAGTCAGGAAAGACTGGGGAGGAGGAAGGGGTTATTAACCTCGCTTTTGAGATAGGCAACCAAGGAGACCGGCACACACCTGGGCTTGTACTCCCTGAGATCTGGTGGTCTAAAAACTGGGGAGCTGCTCGGCACTTGCATTCAGCTCGTCTAGAGTCAGCGGTACCTCTGGATGGAGACTCTCCTGGAAGGTGCTACCACCATGGCTAGGCATCTAGCTGATGGATGGAGCGTGCCAGGGTGGGCCTCCAGCCCCAACTAACCGGCCCAGCTCCTGTTTAGGACCGTGTCCAAATCGCCCAGGTCCACAACTTGCCTTTGCCTCAGCCTTTCCCCACACACATTCCCAGGGACGCCTCTCACCTCTTCATCCCTGGATGGGTGCAGGGGAGCTGGGGCTGGGGATTTGTCCCTGCTGCCTTGAAGCTTTCTGCTCCTTCCTCCCACAGAGCCCAGGAGAGCATCCCGCTGCACCGGAGACCCATGCACAGCTACAAACACAGTGCAAAAATGGGTCTGGAGGGAAGAGCGGACACAGGCAGACAGAGAGGAGAGCAACAGGCCTGCTAATTCCTCTCTCCTGGCCCCTGTGGGGCATCTCTGGGCAGATGCTTCCTCCCCAGGCTGCCCAGGAGCCTCAGGCTTATTAGCAGCGTTTTATTCTCCCGACGCTCACGGGTGGTGCTCTTCCCATTTTACAGAGAGAGGCACGGAGCACAGGGAGGCGAAGGGCTGCCCTGAGATCGCAGAGGGAGCCTGTCGGCAAGGCAGCCTCAAAGCCGGCTGGCAGAGACCAGGCGCAGAGACCATGCTTAAATCAGCCAGGCAGATCCGCAGGCAGAGGAAGGCATTAACAGCCCAGGAGGAATAATGGGGAAGAGCCTGATGCTGCTTGATAAAGGAGAGAGCAAAAGCAGGTGTTAGGGATAGAGGAATGGTCTGGACACAGCAGCGAGTAGGAGGGGAGATGTAAAAAAAAAAAAAAAAAAAAAAACCAAAAAAAACCAAACCCAAAAGAAATGTAGTATTTCTCCCGTGCTTCTCGTTTCCTGGCATTTTCCTTGCTGAGATCTTGAGTCATGTGGGAAAGAGATGGCTTGCCACTTGGTCTCCTTGTGTTAAAAAGTGAGGCTGGAATCTCCCCGACAAACAGTTCCAAGCTCAGTCTCTACAAGCTGCCCCCAAATTCATCCAATCTGGCTGAAATTTTATATTGGGGATGTTTTATTTTCTCTATTTATCTATTTATTTTGGAAAGTTGCTGGGGAGATTGTGGGAGGAGATTGGATGCTTCATTGAAGAGATAGGATACTTGGAAAAATCAGCTGCAGACTGATAATTGTTCTAACTTTTTAATGTTCTTTACAGAAAACAGGGTGGCCTGGTGTGTATTTTACTTGATTGGCTTCATGGAGAGCTTGTGCCTCTGACTATATTTGGAAAGATTTTGATGTTTGTTTTTTTTTTTTTTTGTACTGATGCAATCAGGATGCTGATGGCCTGGAAATCATTTTCCTGATGTGGAGATCTGGAGGGTCACGGGCAGGGGATGGCAACAAGGCTGTGCCTGTTTTGGAGTGGCAGAGCCGGGTGGAAAGGAGAAGGAGCCGGGCAGAGCCGGAGCAGGGCTGTGAGCCAAGGGTTTTCCAAGCTGTGTTTAAAGAGCCGTCACACTCTGCAGCCCTGAGTGGCAACACGGTATTTGGACATCGCAGCTTTCCTCCACGGGTCCGTGTGTACGGCCAGCGTGGCGACAGGGTCCTTCTCCTGCTTTGATGGGTAAAAATCACAGCTGGCAGGAGCTACTTTTTACCAAAGCTGTGCCGTGGGTCAGCGTCAAGATCAGAAGTGAAGCCAGCGGAGCCTGTGGCTGCCTAGACACATCTCCAAGCACCCTCTACCTTGCAGCGCTGTTGGCATCCGTTTTGTGTCCCTTGGCTGTGGGAAGCTGGACCTAGGCTCTTGGCTGGTTTACTGATTGATGGTCAGAGACCAGACAATTTATTTGGGCTTTTTTTTTTTTTTTTTTTTTCCCCCCCTGCAGTCACATCTTTTCCCAGTACAGGCGTTGCTGGAGCTGCCCTGCTGTGAAGCGGATTGCTGCTTTCAATGAGGCCGAGGTGTACAGGCTTCAGCGGGGCCAGGAAGGGTTCGGGGGGAGAGGAGAGGTGTGCTAGCCCTCTGGAGACGGGGCAGTGGGTATGCATCCCGCCCGTGGAGGCGAGGTGTGCCTCCCTTTCCCCGGGGAAGGCTGGGTGTCGCTTGCAGCGGACTCTTCAGTGCCGCTCTCCTGCAAGAGAAACTGGGGAAGGGGTGCTGTGACTTGGAGACTTCAGGTCTAACCTTGGCGTAGGAGCATAGGGCACATCACTTGAAACAGCCATTTTTGCCGGGGCGGGGGGCACTTGTTGGCTAGGAGAGCCTGTCCTCTCATTTGGGGGTCTTTCTGGGGGGGTTGCTGTCTTTTCCCCAGGGACGCTGGCAGGGGAGTGAGTAGCTGGCTTGCTTTGAGGCTCTGTTTCTCTAGCTTGCAGGCTAGCTGTGCCTTCCAGTAGCTACTAGCTGCTCCTTTGCCAAAGTTTTTGGCCCCTGTGGCTGAAGAGAGACCATCTTTCTCCCGCCCCCAGCACCAGCAAAGTGGGGTTTTGAGCCGCCTTCCCTGGGCACTCTCACTAGGAAAAGCCCCTCTCTGTCCATGGGGTGGGGAAGGGCTGGCTGGGAGTCCCCATGGTGTTGTGACATCCTCCTGGTTGTGTCCCCACGGCATGTCGGAAAGCATCCGCTCGGCTCTTGTGCGAGGAGCAGACTTCCTACCACCCCCAGCAAGCGACCGGTCACCCTGTGGGGAGAGGGCACTGCTCCCGCCACCCGCACACCAGTGACAGGGCTGTGGGGACACCCTCTCCCATATGAGCTGTCAGTAAATCCTTAGTAATGATGTTTATCAAGAAGCTGATGTCGCAGTGGGGCAGGCACCGTCGGGTGGTGGCTGTCATGGTGTGAACGCTGCTGCGTTATGTTACAGCTGCTCTGTACAGGTTTTCTCTCCAATGCTGGGAAAAAAATTCCCCCTGGGAAGTCTTCCACTCTCTCTTCGTGTGTCCCCTCATTCCTTGTGAGCCCAGGCCATTTCGTGCTTGCCCAATCCTTCTTCTGTAATGAAAGTGTCTGGGCTAGCAGTGTTTTTTCAGAATTCTGAAAAATAATGGTGCTACCAGCTTATTGCAGATGGTCATAAACCTGTGTGTGATACAAAGGGGCAGGAAAATAACAGGAAGGGTCTTACAGTGCACCTTTCAAGGGCGAAGTGCCCAAATAGAGATGGGACTTCGTGGGGAAGCTGCTGCAAAGGAAAAGCTGTGCTTTGTTGAAACGCAGAGCAGCTTTCAGGCTCGCTTTGCATGCAGCAGCCAGCCAGCCTGGCGGAGCGTCGCTGCCAGGGAAAGGCCAGAACAGAGTCTAAAAGGCTGTTTTCTCCCCATCTGGCAGCTCCTGAGTTGGGGGGCTGGAGCACGAGCTGGCAGCAGGAGCTCCCTCCTACTAATTCGTAAAACCTAGAGCTCCCATGACCCAGCAGGGAGGCGAGAATCTCTGCAACGCTCCTAGCCCTGCTGTGGGCAACAGCTTCCCTCCTGGTCTTTTGCAACACCGAGGGTTGGAATAAAGGCTGGAGCAACACCCCTTGAACTGAGCTTGCCTTGAAGGGACCATGCAGCCTCTTTCCTCCATGACTGTGCAAAACCTGCTGCTAGAGCCCTGGAGGAGCTTGTCCGCAAAGGGAAGGGGCACGGCTGCGACTTCAGGAGAGCTCCAGTTGGGATCTGGCTCTCCTGGTTAGCTCCAGCTCCACCTGAAAGCTCTCAGGCAGCGGGTCCCAGGGAGCCCCAGGCCAGCTCGGCTCCCTCAGTGGTGGAAAGGGCTCTGGGTGCTGCCACCGAGCATGGGGTGGTGCTTAGGGGCAGGGTTGTGCTGGCCTGGGGCAGTGTTTTGGGGTTCTTCACCACACATTTATGGCCAGCACTGAGCCCGAGACCAGTTTGCGCCCCTGCCCAGTGCTACTGTGATAAATCTGACCCAAGAGGCCTTGGGGGAGTGATGCTGAGGCCACAAGCACCGTGGCAGGCAGGGTTTGCCGGGGCGGCTAACCTGGCACACTGTGCATCAGCTACCGCATTTGCTTTTATTGTTGATGGCCGGGATGGGAAATGCAATTGAGACACCTTAATGAAAAGCTAACAAAGTTGGGTTTGGAGGGAGGGCTGGTGTTCTGGTAACCTTACTTCTCATTAGAGAATAATATGAATGATTTGTCTGTGAATATTGCTACTGCCCTGCCTGCAGCAGCGTGCCGGCCATGGGCCGAGACCCTATGCAAATGCAGAGTAAGAGGGTCTCCAGGGACCAAGCTGTTTATTTTGGATTGTACAAACAAAGAAATGCTGTTAATTTTATAGCGGTTTCTTCTCAGAGATATTTTGAGTGTCAGGCTCTGCATGCGTATGTGTAACCAGCATGTTGTGGCCAAGCGTTTCCTAGCCCTCCATAATTCCTGAGTCCGGTGTTAATAATGCTCGCTGTGAATTGGTTCAAGTAGGAAAGCTGGTGAGGCCATGTGACTCTTGCTTGATGACTGCATCCCAAAATGCTGAAGAAAGTCCAACATTGAGTTGGGGGATGCTACTGCCGCTCCAAGAAGGCCCGTGGCACATTGCCAAGGCCGGTGGGGTTTTTCTTCCAAAGCTCCAGCCTTTCCCCACCCGTCTGAACTCTCCAGAAAATTTCCATGTTTCTTGTCTCCTGCCATCTGAAGGGAAAAATGTTTTCGGCACATGGAGAGCTGGATGGGAAGGACAGGAAGATGGCTTGCTCAGATGTAAGCCTCTAGGCCTTTTTTCCTCCTGTTTAACATAATATGGGACTTTATCTAAAAAGAACCCCACCAAAACCAACTTATATTAGAATGTTTGAAATGGAAGAACATGGCAAATAATGTTCAAGTAGTTTAGTGGGTGTCTTTTTTCTGGCTGAGACTTCCAGTGCTCGAATCCTTTTAAGACTCTAGAGTTGGTCCAAAGTGTGATGGGACTCTCCTATTCTTTATGACCTAAATCAGTGACCCAAAGCATAATATTTTCTCTAGAACCATCTGTTTCCTCTTCTTGCCAAGGGGATTTCACAATGCCTGGTTGCTCTGAATAATTGTACATGTGCAAGGATATGACTTGCCACAGGGAGAAAATTAACTGAATAAGGGCAGGTGGATGCTCTTGAGTTTTCTGTTGAAACTACTACCCTTTAGAAAGAGAGGGTGAAGAACCATGCTGCTGAGTAATACTTTATGCCCACACTAAATTTTTTTTAAGCCTACATATTTGAAAAAAAACCAACCAAAACTACACTTAGGAGCTATCTGGGATAAACAGAGTAGATACCAAGTCAGCCTGTGTTTTGACAGCCCCTTTATCAAATGTCTCCAAAATTTGGTTTGGAGCGGTGTGAAACACAGGAGTACAGATGTTGGGTGACTAATTCATGCTTCGGCTTAATTTCAATGACCATGAATGCACATCTGTTTCAACTTGGCTATCTGCCAAATGGCCTGCAACAAGGTACTCTTCATTACAAACATCGTGTTTTCAAGTTTTTACTTCGGATTTGTAAGCGGTGGCTACAGCCTGCATTCTGGGAAGCAGAAGGTACCCAGGGACTATGATTAGGGGAGCAATGTTCAGGTCTTCTGGCTCTGGCAGTAAGAGCTTTTTGTATCATTAGCAGGATTTCCAACGCAAATAATTCCTTTCTTTTAAATCTGTCTTCATACAGGAGACTTGCTTTTTCTTGTTCATCTTATCTGTTCTTATCACCCAGCTCTCTGACCTGCTCACTTCCTGCTCTGTGTATCTTTTTCTTTTCTTAATTAGAAAATTAGGAGGAGGGAGGGAGGCAGACCAAGAGTTCCTGGTGAGGAAATGCCATTTATATACAACTGTCTTGATAAATTCTCAGTATTATTCTTCCAACCCAATAATCCTACTACAGCATCCTTAAATAAAGGCAAATGGAGGAGAGGGCTTTAATCTATCATGACAACGTCTCTTTGTGAAGCTGATCCCATAACGTGGCTGCAGGATGGTACCCATTGCTTCCTCCAGCCAGTTCTTCACTTGCGTGCAGCCCTGTCCCTGCACAATATGCCCCTGCCCTAATGAGGAGAGGTGATTTCTGTGTCATGGGGGATGAGGAGATGGGTGGTGGTGACCAGGTGCTTCTCTTCAAGAAGGCATTGGTGTGTCCCTGTTTAGGAGGGTCAGTGCTTCTCCCCAGGAGCGCCTGCCTGGCTGTACTTTTGCAGCCAGCAATCACAGATATCAGAATCACAGATCACAGGATCACAGAATGGTAGGGGTTGGAAGGGGAGATCATCTAGTCCAACCCCCTGCCAAATCAGTGTCAGACAGGAACGCATCCAGGTGGGTTTTGAATATCTCCAGAGAAGGAGACTCCACAGCCTCTCTAAGCAGCCTGTTCCAGCGCTCTGCCACCCTCAAAGCAACGACTGCAGCATGTGTAGCTGCTGTGTGGCTGGAGAGCCCGCCCGGTTCCCAGCTGTGCTGTGAAACAAGCCCCTCTTTCAGGAGGAAGAGGGGAGGTGTGCTTAGCCATCCTGCTCAGGTCACGCTCGCTATGACCGGGCCCGGGTGACAGCTGGGATGCTGTCGCTGGATGCAGCCTTTAGCACGGATGGGTTGGTCTGTGTCTCCCAGTGCATGCAGCTGTGTTTGCTGGAGACCCTGCAGATGGCAAATGATGGGGTGAGACCTGCCAGGCGTTGCAGCGGCTGAGCATCGGGAGGCATTGACTGGGTCTCCTGCTTGTGTCCCATCTCTGCTATGGACCTGGGAATACCATCCTTCTCTTAGAAGTTGAAATCTTTTGTGCCTGGGCTCCTTTTTTTTTTTTTCATTTTTTCTTTATGGTTTATGGTTTTTTTATTAGCAAAACCAGTTCAGACTTTTGTGTTCTTCAGCAAAGTAAAGGTATTGACATACTCGTTTTCCTCTCTTCACAGAAACATTTTTAAGTACCGTGTGATTAAATTAACTTGGAATGGAGAAGTGTAGTATGGCAACGGCTCTCCTTGAGGAGAAAATATAGCTTTAATAACTAGGAAACTGCCTTTTATTGGCTAGTAAAATTGAGAATGTAACACTGAGCATGCTCAGGTTTTTGCACTAGGCATCTCTATGTACTTAAAGGCATCTGTTCTGTCAGTTTATGCACTGTTAACTAACTGCAAACCTCTTTAACAGCTCCTCTACACTGCTGGAAAATCCTGAGGCAGGACAAGGGCAAGTACTGCTGTCATGCCTGATGACTGATGCTGTAAATGGAGTGAGAAAGGCCCTTGAAGGGGAAGCCGTCAAAGCTGACCTAGTGGGAAAAGAGCGCAGGGACAGGTTTCCTCTTGAAGCATGCCAAGAGAGTCAGGCTTGGATGCATATGGGGCTCTTTCCAGTTTCGGGAAGGTGCAAAGTGATGCACTGTGGAAGGAATGGCTCCAAAATCATTAATTAAAGACTGCCCTTCTGGTGCACCTTATGACCAAGTTGCGGTTAAGAATAAGGTTTTGCCAGGGCCTGGGCATGCTTCGTGCAGATTTTGGATGTGGAGTAGATGCTTGGGAGGACTTTGAGCAAGAAAAGGCTGTGAAATATGTAGTTTGTAGTGGCAAGTATAAAAATATTTTTTTGAAAATGTTGAGGGAATAATATATTTCTCTGTCCTCTCCTGCTCTTACCCTGAACTCCAGTGAGTGAGTGCACCGTAATTTTGAAATGGGAAACACTTCTGCCAGCTGTGAAGCAGAATGATGGGCTTTAATTAGATGAGAAACAAGAAAATGCAATTGAAGAAACAGGCTTTCAGCGAAGAGAAAGAAAGTGGCATTACACATCATAGTAGCTCAAGGGGTAGGTGCTTGCCCACTGGTAGCACCTGAATCTGTCCTTGTTCAGATAGCTGAACTAGATGATTTGTACATGGAAAGCTGCAGTAATCACAACAAATAAATGGGTCTTCTTGAGTAACAGGGTAACTTGATTATAAGTTTGGGAAAGATGGGAAATAAACAGGGTGCAGAGGAAAATCCATTACCTCTGGTCGGCCTCACTTAATGCATTTTTCCTTTTGTCTCTGCAGCTTGAGGACGTCTGGGACCTGTTCAGTGGAGGCGGCCATGTCGCGAGCAACTCACCCACCCACCTTCCCAGTGAGCTTCCAACTCCTGAGCGTTGTGCTGGTGCTGCTTTTCCATGCAGACGGCATACATGCGGAGAGCCCCAGCGAATTGCCTGTGAATGACACCGAGGAGTGCACTGGCTCATACATCTGCAAAAAGGGTGTTATTTTACCAATATGGGAACCCCAAGACCCCTCATTTGGTGACAAAATCGCTCGGGCAACAGTGTATTTTGTAGCGATGGTGTACATGTTCCTGGGAGTATCTATCATAGCTGACCGCTTCATGTCCTCCATCGAAGTCATTACGTCCCAAGAGCGGGAAATAACCATCAAGAAGCCCAATGGCGAGACCAGCAAAACCACGGTGAGGATCTGGAATGAGACCGTTTCCAACCTCACACTGATGGCCTTGGGCTCATCTGCCCCCGAGATCCTCCTGTCTGTTATTGAAGTGTGTGGCCATGGCTTCACGGCAGGGGACTTGGGGCCAAGCACAATTGTGGGGAGTGCTGCGTTTAACATGTTTGTCATCATTGCGATCTGTGTTTACGTTGTTCCAGATGGAGAGATAAGGAAGATCAAGCACTTACGAGTATTTTTTGTTACAGCAGCTTGGAGCATCTTTGCCTACACTTGGCTTTACATTATTTTATCTGTATCTTCTCCTGGGATTGTGGAGGTTTGGGAAGGCTTGCTCACCTTCTTCTTCTTCCCCATCTGTGTGGTGTTTGCCTGGATAGCTGACAGGAGGCTTTTATTTTACAAGTACGTCTACAAGAAATACCGAGCTGGCAAGCAAAGAGGCATGATCATTGAGCATGAGGGTGACCGGCCCTCCTCCAAAGCTGACATCGAGATGGATGGAAAGGTTGCTAATTCTCACGTAGAGAACTTTTTGGATGGGACATTGGTGTTGGAGGTGGATGAGAAAGACCAGGATGATGAGGAAGCCAGGAGGGAAATGGCTCGGATCCTGAAGGAGCTGAAACAAAAGCACCCTGACAAGGAAATTGAACAGCTTATAGAGTTGGCCAACTACCAGGTCCTGAGCCAGCAACAGAAGAGCAGGGCCTTTTACCGCATTCAGGCCACTCGGCTCATGACGGGAGCTGGCAACATCTTGAAGAGACATGCTGCAGACCAGGCCCGCAAAGCTGTCAGCATGCATGAGGTCAACAGCGAGGTGGCAGAAAATGATCCCATCAGCAAACTCTACTTTGAGCAGGGTACCTATCAGTGTCTGGAGAACTGTGGCACTGTCGCCCTGACCATCATTCGCCGGGGAGGTGACTTGACCAACACGGTGTATGTTGACTTCCGGACAGAGGATGGGACAGCCAATGCTGGCTCTGACTATGAGTTCACTGAAGGGACAGTGGTCTTCAAACCTGGAGAGACCCAGAAGGAAATTCGTGTTGGCATAATCGACGATGACATATTTGAGGAGGATGAGAACTTCCTGGTCCATCTCAGCAATGTCCGTGTGAGCACTGAGGCCTCAGATGAGGGCATTCTTGAGACCAGTCGTGCCTCAACACTTGCCTGCCTGGGATCACCGTCTACTGCCACCGTCACCATCTTTGACGATGACCATGCTGGCATCTTCACCTTTGAGGAGCCAGTAACGCACGTCAGTGAAAGTGTGGGGACCATGGAAGTGAAAGTGTTGCGAACCTCTGGTGCGCGAGGAAATGTTATTGTGCCCTACAAAACCATTGAAGGCTCAGCCAAAGGTGGAGGAGAGGACTTTGAAGACACCTGTGGGGAGCTGGAGTTCCAGAACGATGAGATAGTGTAAGTGGACGTTTTGTTTGTTACTTACAGTCTCTGGTTCTCATGAAATTAAATGCACATGGCTCCCAGAGCTGCACTGGAGGTGTTTGGGTGCCAGCGCATTGCAGTAAGGCATGAATGGCCTTATGTGCTTTGGGGACCCTGAAATACCATGTTCCTGCCTTGCTAACAGACAGGGAGTGATGCCTGCTCAGGGGCACGCCACACTTCCAGCAGCAGGGAGGTGGGACTTGTTTGTGAGCCCAGCCTCCCACACCCTCCCCATGCGCTGAGCAGATCTCTATGGGCTCAGCTCCACAGTGGAGCAGAGAACAAATCCGAGCTCGCAGTTACTGGTCATTCATAAGGACCTGTCTTGCGAAGGGCCTAAACTGAGTGTATGAATTGCGGTACCTACTTCCCCTTGCCTGTTGAGAGTCAGGTCATCTGGAACTGGGCCACAGCTCTGTTCAGGGCTTTAGTGAAGGCCATTGCACCTCCTCCTCTTCTAAAGGCTGCAGGCCTGGATCATTGTGCAATGCATGTCCTGGAAAAGTATTGTCATGCAGAGAAGCCTCATAGTTAGGATGCAACTGCAAATGTGTTTGGCTGCTTGCAAATATAAAAGAGGCTGAAAGCTGTTGGAGGCTACTCCTGAGTGTTGCTAGGTGGATGGTGGAAAAATTATTAGTGCTGTAGCCTTGTTTATTACATTATATGAAGAATGTAAATTAGTGCCGTAAATCATGATAGAAAACATCCATCCTTGGGTATGTCATGAAGATATTTCCTTGCCTGTTTGGGGCTCTAGGAGGAGCAAACATTGGAAGTTGCATTGTTCCAGTCTCAGGCTCTTCCTACAGTGAAGTCTGTGTCTGTAGATCAGTCCCCACCAACAGTAGACTCTGTAGCACAGAACCACTGCGTAGAACTGGGAGCAGTCACTGATAAAAGGCATTGCTGTGTCAAGGGAGAGCTAAATGTTGGCTTGGGTGTTGGATATCAAACAACTGGTCTCTTAGGAGCTGAGACAGACCCATGATGAGTGCCAAGAGTGGGCCTTATGTTCTGTCTGTTACTTGTATCTGCTCGTGTACGCAGGGAGAATGAAGCAAACTGGGGAATCATAAAACTTCTTGAAGTAAGGGGAAAGAAAACAGTGATTTCTGGTTCTCAGGCAGGGTATTACACCAGTTGGGGTTTTGACTTCTCAGGAAAAACTGAGCAAAAACTTCACAGCTCCAGCAATCTGGAGGTCAGAAAATGCATGTTGCTGACACAAGGGTCAAGAGCACACCATATGCCGATTATTCTGTCTCCTGAATGATAACTGTAGTAGAGAGGAATGGAGTTATTTGATTTATTTTTTTTTTTTTTTTCATTTTGGGAGAAGGAGGGAGTTGGCTGCAGAGACGCAATGAACTAGGCTGTAAGGACATCCCCCGAAGGCTCTTTACATTCTAACCAGGTCACTCCGCGCTAGCAAAACTGGGCTACTGTCAGGAAGACTTTGACGTTTGATATCAGTTCCCCTGGGATGTGACATGTTTACATGGCAGGCCAAACACATGGCCACGGGTTCTGCGACTGCGCACAGATGGGGCTTGAGCTTCCCCCCTATCTTGGATCCGTCACTTTGGCTGGGATCTCTGTACTGTCCTTCATCAAAGACAGGTAGCGTCACCTGTATCAGCACCACCTGTTGGTCCTCAGCCCGTGATGTGGGGCTTGCAGTGGGACGGCATTGGTCTGGGGCCCGCTGTGCTGTGCCTCTGCTGGTGGCCTTTCCTGCACTGCTGACTTTTGCCAACAGCCCAGTAACCGAGGGGTGTGCTGGAAATGGGCTGACCGAGGGGTGTGCTGGAAATGGGCTGACCGCATCCTGCCGGAGCCTCTGCCTGGTCCCCCAGGGCGTGATGGTCTGCCCTCCCCACAGCAGCAAACCTCCTTCTCCTTCTTACTGGCTCTCAGCATGTGCACAGCAAGCAAGCAACGAGGGAAACAACCTGCTCTCTTAGAAGCCCAAGTGTGTTTTTTTCTGTGCAGATGCCAGGGCATTGCCGTCCTATCTCTATTGCCTTTAAACTATCTCTCCCTGGAATCGCAGGGAGGGATGGTACATGGGAAGCACCACTTTAGGAGTTCACAACTTGGTACAAGTAAGGGCTTGGGAACTGGGTGGGAGGAGATGGCAACTGCAGGGACATATGTTGACCAAGGGGCTTGCTCCGTTCAGGTGGGAGAAGACATGCACATACCTTATTTTTCTGGGAGAAGGATGAAACATTGTACAAATGGCAATGTCTTCATATGCCTGGAAGACAGTAGGTATTAATGTAAAACTTAGCTGCTGCAGTCCATGTTCAGGTGTTGGACGGTACAATGTGACTTGCGGAAGATTTCCTGCAGGTCCGTGTTTGCCTGGGCACAAGTTGAGGACAGCCTTGCAGCACAAAGGTGGTGTGGTCCTGAAGCTCAGGTGCTGCTTAGAGGCATCCTCCCTTGGAAGAATTTGCTGTAATGGGAATGGAGAAGATGTGCTAGCACAATATGTGGATTGTAGAGCTAAAGCCTGTTTGCTCTGTCATTGCTTTTTAGTGCTGTGCTTCAGCTAAATCACAGCTATGTAGAACGGTGCAATTCCCCAGCACATTTGATTCAATAAAGTTCTAAAACTTCGGGTTTTCCCATGGTCTGCTGGCCAAGAGGTGGCTTTGCTGCCCTTTCTAAAGGTCTTTAGTGCCTCTTCAGCTCTGCCATTCTAGTCTGTATCAATCAGCTTGAGAAAATCGAGTACAATGTGTTTTTCTGGGGCACTAACAACAAACGTAGGGCAGTGCAGGGGGACACGAGGATGAAAGAAAACTGTGTACAAGCCTCTATTTTTAGAGGGCTGGCTTGCTGGTGAGTCCCAGTAAAATTAGAAAGCACTGGGAGGGCCCTGATCTTCTGGAGAAGACCTTCCTCCAGTTCCCAAAAGGCCCAGTTACGTAACGTGTTGTTTGTTTGCAGCATCCAGAGAGACTTCCCCATTTTGCAATCTGTTGATGTCTCCTTTCCCAGAGCGCACAAAATAGCTATAGAACTGCTGAAACTATGCTGCCTCCTGTGCATTTAAACAAAGATCTCATTCCAATGCTGTCAAAAAAGATGTATAATGGAGATGAGGTTGGTCATCCTATGGAACATTTTATCCCAGCATTGCCCGGTAGCCTCTTGGAGTGATGCTTTTCTGCTCCTTGCTCCTGAAGCACAGCTTGTGTGCTCAGTGGGTGCATGATGGCAAGCGAAAGGAACAGCAAAACCGTGTTTTGCGAAGGGGTTAGCTGTGCGGGAAAGCTGAAGGTGTCTGACTTGGGTTTCAGCAAGGTCAGTCTCAATGATGCTGCACGGGTACCCGAGGCTCCGAGGCATCACTGTAGGACGGTATGCTATGATTTACAGTGTAAGAGAGAGCCTTCCCTCTGGGGTCACCCTCAACAAGGTGACTCCAGCCTTGTCTCGCATCTCCATTAATGATTAAAGCTTTCTTGATAAGAACATGGAGAAGATGTGTAGTTGCAGGCACTTTCTGCCCACCCTTCTACCACAGCTATTGTGATCATAGAAGAGGTCACTGGTTCATCCAGCCAGTGTATTTTTATCTCCTGACCGAATGCCAAATAATTCAAAAAGAAGTCCAGCCTCCTATCTTAGAGGAGGAAGCAATCCTTCCCCCAGCTGATAGGATCTCTTCTCCTTGCGGTCTCAAAACATCAGGAGGGGCAACTCTTCCAGATGTGACTGCAAAGGTATATGAAAACTGTGTGTTCTTTCACGTTCAAAAAATAGTAGTTTTTCTAGAGATAACATTGCAACTACAGATCTATTAAAATCTGCATTCCAGATACATGCAGTCACACACCCCCCAAAAGAAAAGTTTTTACTGCATTAATGAGGAAGATGGTACACCCAATTATATGGATAACCGATTAAACTAGTATTTCACCTATGCAGTTACACCTGTAAATGCATGAAGAATCTTACGTCAATAGATCTTGCTGTTCATAAGATATAGTTTAGCTGTTTTTATAAAACTCGTCTGCCGCAGGTTTAGGAAGTGACACTCTTGGCCCATTGAATTTGACTTGTCCAAGCCAGCTTTGACATTTCTCTGCAAGCGTATATCTAGGAGTCAAATGCTACAGTGACACAAATATCAGCTAAATCCTCGATTTTTTAGGGTAAATGTCCCCAGAGACCACATAGCCTCCCTCCCAACAGCCCTTGAAAAATGTCAATGTCAATAAATATAGATTGTGGCAGGGGGGAATCAAGTGGTACTGCTTTTTTGAGTTCCCCTTTTTTTTTCCAAAAGAAGTTGGGTGAGGTATTCGTAAAGAAACAGCAAAAATAAAGTCCTGAGTCAGCCCTGGGACCTCTGTAGCTCAGTTTTACATCCATGGCCAGCAGCTTCAGGGGAAAAAATGAAACCTCCAGCATGGTCAGCCTTGCAGTAGGAGGCAGTTGAAGAGCAGAGAGTCTTCTGGTGTGGCAGAGAGGCTGCTGTAAAGCAGGCTGAAGGTGAAGCAAACAAATATTCCCCTTTTCACGGTTCATCGTTGAAGACAGGATCTCTCTCTTTGTCCATCCCGCTTTGTTTGCCTGGGTCAGTGCATCCCCTCCCTCGCAGGCCCTGGCTTGCGCAGGGTTAATGTCTGGAAGCACACTGTGAGGTATCAAAACAGACCAAACAAAGATTAAACTCTTATTTGGCCTGCTTCCAGCGCCCAGCTTGGGTTTTAGAGCCTGTTTTCCCCTCGCCACAGGCAGTCTCGCCTGGCCCAGTGGGACTCACAGGCAGCTCAAATGTGGCCACCAGGATCTAGGTTTTGGGTCCTTGGCAGGAGCACCCAGTGCCCTGGGTCCACCTTATGGGAGGTGTCCCCAGCCACAGCCCACAGTAGGGAGCTGAGCACATGTCTCCCAGCAGGCCGGGGCATGGCATGGGAGCCTAAATCCCTTTCCAGGGGAGTTTTGTGGAGGAGAAGTTCCCTGGGGCTGAAATGTATTGTTGCTTTGGGTCCTGAAGGCCAAAAGCTGGTCATCCCCTCTTGAGGGGAGAAGATACAGCTATAACGGGGCGAGGTATCTTTTCTTTTTCTCCTCTCCGTTCACACAATGTTTAGACTTTCCCGAACACCCCTAAAATGTTAGCCTTAATATCTCGCAGCCACGTGCATCTCTCTTAAAGTGCTGTGCTCTTGTCTCACTGGCGCTAGACAACCCCTACATTTCTGTTAGGAGACAGCAAGGAAATAAGGCCACGTGGTCTTCGCAGACCTTGCCCTTTCTCCTGTGCCCAGGTGCCTGCAGGTGCTTGCTGTTGTCCTGTGCACACAGGCACAGACATGGTGGGTACTGAAAAAATCATTCCCAAGTGCCATGTCAGGTCCCAAGCCTGCAAAGTGCGTACTCACAACTGTGTCTCTAAGTGTCTTATGGATTGATTTGGTCCTCTCCTCCCCAGAGTAAGGCTGGTGGCTGTGCTCCTGTGGCTTGTCATTGTGGTGGTGTGGGACAAGTCCTGCCGTAGCCGGCTTGGGGAGGGTGAGCACGGGATGCAGTCTGCACCACTTGCCCAAATAAGTCATGAAATCCAGGAACTTGATTTGATGATGTCTCCTGTGGAGGGGATTAGGCAATGAGGTTGTGTTATTGGATGAAGCAAGTTGTGCCAGGACATCACTGGGGGGCTTGGGGGGAGAAGGGTGAGGACAAGAGTGGTTAGCTCTCACTGAAGAACTGACAGTTTTTGTCCTTGAAAAACCGATGTTTCCTTATTTGTAATGAGCTGTTGTTGGCAATTTACTGCTGCCAGCTGCATCTCTGTGGTTGATTAAGGGAGCTTGGATCTTAAATATGTAATAACTCTCTGAAAGCCATTGAGAGGCAGTTATTAGCTTCATCAGGGCCTGTGTACACATCCGCTGTGCTCCTTTATGAAAAGGCTACCTATTAAATGCATTGTAGTAATTTATAAAACGCAGGATCTGGGCTTGTTTTAAGAAATTAAAGCAGCAACCCTAGCGAAGCTTGTTGGTGTGGGAGCGTTATCTTGGAGTGAGGCACTGCTCTGCAGCTCCTCGCTGGGGAGATGAAAGTGGGGGATAGGAGAAGCCCTGTCCCCCCTTGCAGGCTCTCTTCTTTCCCTGGCGTGAGCTTTGAGCACTGCTGGAAGCAGCATTGGCATCAGCTGTGATGTGCAGGTCTTGTCAACAGAGCTGGGATCCATCCGTCTCCCTCCTGCACCCATGGGATCCTGTACTGTGGCTAATCCTTGAGCAGGGAAAGGTAAATATGTTGGTACACAGGACACCAATGCAAGTCCTGAGTTCAAGTTGGGCACCTCCCTTGGGAACAGGCTTCTTTCCTCTGAGACTTTGCCCCCAGGTTTGACCCTGGTGGTGGATGGCACTCGGTAGTTTTCTTCCAGCAGCAGGGCTCCGTTCGTGGGCTTAAAATGAGCGCAACAGAAGAAAAAGCAGACAGCTGACCACAGCCGGCATCCAAGCATCTGTGCAGATGGTCAGAGAAACATCTGCTATCATCCAAAGCCAAACGGAGGGGAGAAGCTGGACCTGGCAGGCAACCGGCTGAGTCAGAAACAGACCCTCCCCCAGGGGGAGAGGCTGAGCCCGGAGGCTGCAGGCGGATGGAGCACCATGGGCCGGCTCTGCTGTGGGGGGATGCTGAGTTGCCATGCCCTTGGCAGGCAGGGCTCCTGGAGGTGATGCACGGTCTGGGTCTGCCTTGTGTGCAGCCCTGCTGGCTTTGCTCACACCAGGGACAAAATGACATGTTCACTAGCAAGGACACACACGTCGCTGCCATGCAAGGGGAAAGACACCTACGCTGTCCCTTGGCTCTGCTCCTTCCCCTGTTCTCCAGCACCACAGGACAACTGTGTGAGCTTAACCTTCACAGTCTGGTCTTGCCAAACCACCTGTATTTCTACAGTACTCTCAGATGAGGAGCTGTGATTAAAAGTTAGTGTTTCATAGAATCATCGAATGGTTTAGGTTGGAAGGGACCTTAAAGATCATCTAGTTCCAACCCCCCTGCCCTGGGCAGGGACACCTCCCACCAGACCAGGTTGCTCAAAGCCCCATCCAGCCTGGCCTTGAACACCTCCAGGGATGGGGCAGCCACAGCTGCTCTGGGCAACCTGGGCCAGTGTCTCAACACCCTCACAGTAAACAATTTCTTCCTCATATCTAATCTAAATCTACCCTCTTGCAGTTTGAAGCCATTACCCCTCCTCCTAGCACTACATGCCCTTGTAAAAAGTCCCTCTCCAGCTTTCTTGTAGGCCCCTTTCAGATACTGAAAGGCTGCAATAAGGTCTCTCCGGAGCCTTCTCTTCTCCAGGCTGAACAACCCCAGCTCTCAGCTTGTCTTCATAGCAGAGGTGCTCCAGCCCTCTGCTCATCTTCATGGCCTCCTCTGGACCCACACAGTGTTTCAGAGCCAGTGTTTGTGATGGCTGGGTGCAAGGCCTAGCTGCACTGGTACTCATGGATATGTTCTCTGCTTTGCAGTCGCAGGCATAGCTGGAGTTAAGGCCAGCCCTCTCCAAGTCATAAATGCCATTTACCCTGAGGACATCTTGGGAGATATCAAAAAATCTACTAATAACGTTTCTGACGCTGGCATTGGAAGTGTTGCGCTGGTTTCCAAGAATGGCAATGCTGGATCCTGGGTGACAACAAATAATAGCGTCATTCTCTGATTTAAAAATATCTTAGCGTAAGAGACAAAATATTCCCACTGCTGTGCAAGTAAGGGGGTGACCAGCATGTGCCTCCTCCGTCCAGTCCCTATATGGTTCCATTTCCATAGTGTCTGGAGTCCTTCCTACACAATCAAAGTAACAATAAAATGCGTCTGACAATGAGAAAGAAAGCAGTAATGAATAATGGGGGCATAGAATGGATCCCCATGAACTAGGTGCTGGAAAGAGAGAGATGGAGACGATGGCATACACCTGCCCCATCAGAGCAAAGTTCTTTCCAGGGGAAGGCCCGCTGAGTGCAAATGCTCCCAGATGGCTGAGGACAGGGATGGAGACGGGCTGAGTGGAGTCCAGCGCAGAGATACTACCTTTAGGTTTTTCCTAGGGGTGGTTTAAATTTTATGGCATTGCTGTCAGGAAGCTTCTTTGCTCTTTGGAATGCTTGAGTAGTTCCCCTGGTTATTTGCCCCTGCTGCGCGGTAGTCACACACTGCGCTATTTTGGGGTCATGCGATGTGTCTCTAAATTAACCACAGGCCCAGTACACCCTGAGGAGAGCCTTGTCCCGGAGGCCAGATGCACCATCCCCAGGTGACAAAGCTGTTGTCTGGCTGGCTGGGACGTAAGAAGGACATGAAGTTTCTTGCTGAGTCCAGAAAAAAAAACCGCCAAAAAAAAAAAAAAAAAAGGATTGATTTGCTCTGAGTTCTTTTCCAAACTCTGTTGCTTTCTTCCAGGAAAACAAAATAGTTATACATTGGGCCTTGGCAAACAATGTGGAGCAGAAACGTGTCGATCCGTTAGAGTGCTCATCAGCCCCTCACGCTGCGCGGGCAGCCTCTCAGCTTTGCAGTGCTGGCGGCTCATTCCCTGCCCCTTCTCCCCGGCGCTTGCCCTCGTGTCTCTGCCCTGCTCTTCTGGCCTTGGCTCTGCCCTCCTCCCAGCCAAGACCTTACCCGGGCAGCTGGAGCGCTCCTCTCAGCAGGGCTGTGACAGATGACTTCTCCTGGCATGCCTTTAGGTACGGGCAAGAGACACTCCTGTCTGGAGACTGTGGACATTGTGCTCGAGGGGCTGCGCATCCTCAGCCGCAGCCCTCTTTTCCCTCTTGGCAATGCTGTCCCGCAGCCCTGGCTCTGCTGTCCTAACACTGCACAGCTCTCACATGAATACGCAACCGTGTCACAGCAGATGAGGCAGGAAAAAAAGCCTGTTCTGCAGGGAGACTGGAACAGAGCAGGGGAGAGACACGCCGGTTTCATTGAGAACGGGAGGCTGGATCTGAGACGAAACCTGTTGCTTTGGCTCGAACAGGTGGGGAGCAGGTTTTACCTGGCACCAAAGTCTGCACAGGGCTTTGTATTTGCTTTGTTCAGTAGATCTGCATTCAGACTTTAGGTTTGGTTATTGAAATGCATGTTCCTGCTTAGAATCACAGAATCATCGAACGGTTAGTGTTGGAAGAGACCTTGAAGATCATCTAGTCCACCCCCCCTGTCATGGGCACCTTCAACTAGATCGTGTTGCTCAAAGCCCCATCCAATTTGACCTTGAATGTCTCCAGGGATGGGGCATCTACCACCTCTCTGGGCAACCTGTGCCAGTGTCTCACCACCCTCACAGTAAACAGTTTCTTCCTAATATCTAATCTAAATCTCCCCTCTTTCAGTTTAAAACCATTACCCCTCGTCTTATCACAACACTCCCTGGTCAAGAGTCCCTCCCCATCTTTCCTGTAGCCCCTTTAGGGACTGGAAGGGGCTCTAAGGTCTCCCCAGAGCCTTCTCTTCTCCAGGCTGAACAGCCCCAACTCTCTCAGCCTGTCCTCACAGCAGAGGGGCTCCAGTTGGTGGCCTCCTCTGGACCCTCTCCAACAGGTCTATGTCTTTCCTGTGCTGAGGGTTCCAGAGCTGAATGCAGTACTGCAGAAGAATCATACAAAAACGTGAAAATGTGTCAGTTTAGAAGGGAGGATTGTAACAGCAGTGTGGGAGCGTTGGGTCAGAGTCAGGCTGAGCATGAACTGGACAAGAATTAGAGGGTAAGGAGATACCCTGTCCATGCATTAGCAGTGCAGAGGGAGAAGGGGAAGGGAGGTGAACACCACATTCCACCAAGAAGTCCACAGGTCCCTCTGTGGACATCTGTGCTCATGAGGTCTGTGGGTGTAGGACAGAGATGATGCAGCCTACCTGTCCTCAGACCCAGCAGGAATACTGAAATCTAGCCTCGTGCTGTTCGGGGAATGTCTGAGGGGTTCATAGAGCTGCTAGCAGCCCCTCTGGAAGGTTTCCTGGGCAATAGGTGAGATGTGCAGGCAAGCTCAGGAGCTGCCGTCAGAAGCAGCTCAGCCAGACTAGGTCTGCTTCTGTACCTAAAAGAGCCTAGAATAAATCAGCACGTTATTTGTAAGTACCTCAGAGATAACAAGGAGATGAATAACAGCCAGCATATATTTGTCAAGAACAAATCTTATCAAGCCAACCTAATTTCCTTTTATGCCAGCCTTTTGGGTAAGGTAGAAGCAGTGGTTGTCATATCACCCAGCTTCAGAAAGGCTTTTTGTGTTGCCTTGTTCAGTACTGTCGTAAGGAAGCACTGGCTAAATGGGGCCACTGGGCTGATGGGTTCAAACCTGTCTGGAAAGAGAAACGTGGCTCTGGATGGGGGTGAAAAGGTGTTCAGCAGGTGCTTGTCCTGAACCGGAGCTTGTTGGGCATGGAAAAGAGAAGTCTGGTGTTTAAACTTGCAGATAGAAAGAGTGGAGAGGCCGGAAGCATTATTGAAGGTAGGATTGGGGATTTACAGGGATGGGATGGGATGGGATGGGATGGGATGGGAAATAGCCTGAGCAGAAGCAAGACACCCTAAAGTGCTTGTGCAAGAACAGTCATAAGCACAAATTCCAGTGGGAGGGGAATGACTGAGTCAGGGGGTGCCACTGTGAGCCGGCAGCCAAATCGGAGCTCACGTCATGCTCTTGCGATGAATGAGACAGATGTCATCCTGAAGGTATTCGCAAGGAGTGTAGTCATCCTTAGGCTCTCTCTGCCCAGCTGTGTCCATCTCTGAGCACTCGACTCCAGAAGAAGTTGGGGAGAGTCCAATGGAAAGCACAGAAAATGATTGGTCGACTGAGAAATGTGACCCAAGGTGAAGGACTGTGAAAACTGGGGCTGTTTAATTTAGAAAGACACAGGTGCAGGGAAGGTCTAAGCCGTGTAAAGGGCAATAAGATATTCTCTGTGTCTGCAGGGTCTTGAGGAAGCAACAGAGGCAATCCAGATCAGACAGGAGGGAAAATTTCCTCCTAGTACAGATGGGTCCACTCAAAAGCAGCTCAGGGTGACCTCTGTCAACAGCAGAGGACAGCTTAGAGACACTGTTCAAAAATTTGCTGATGATGTCAGGTGTATTGTCTCTTTTAGGACAGGATTGGGTGAAATGAGGTCTTTAGGACTCTTTCTCTCCTGTTGATATGTGCTAGCCAGGCAAAAGAGTTGCCCTTCAGTCAGGTGGCCTCTGTCCTGCATGGTCTTCTGCTGCAAAAGTGTGATGGGGTAACATGCAAAGCAACCTACAAATGGAGCAGAAAGACCAAATGCGTGCATACACATGCAACCTTCAGAGCTTCCCTGTGGCCACCCAATCTGGGCTCTTTGCTCACAACGGATATCTGGGACAGGGCCAGTGTTTGCCTGCCGTCTGTCTCCTGTGCTGATAATTAGATGCAATCCAAGCTTCCCTGCAGGAGAGCCCTGTCCCCATGGGGGAAGAAGCAAGGCTGCACAGATTAAGGAAGCTAATTAGAGGGGAAGAGAGCATTGGTACTGAAGCCCCAACAGTAAACTTTGAAATCTAGATAAGGGAGCAGTATTTAATTATATACAATTAAAACACCGCATCTTAGCCCCCTGGGAACTGGCAGTCTTGGAGAGCCCTTGCAAAGGTGCTAATGAACAGATCTGAAGGCAGTGGTGGGCTAGGGGCTGTGCTTATTAAACTTCACCTGTGAAACACACCTGAAGAGAAGAGCTAAGAAAATTCCCTTGGACCACTGGCTCCTTGTATCTGTGTGGTGTCCTCCCTCTCCCAGAGCAGGTGATGGGAACCCAAAGCTCTGGCACTGAGAGGGAGATTGCTCTGCTCTTCCATGCGCAGACTATTGCAGCCACCTGTGCAAGGAGAGGCTATCCTGAAAGTGTAGGGGAAATTGGAGAGGGTTTTAAATACTTGGCCTGAAAAAGAGAAACAGTCTTTGTGCCCTTCTCTCCCAATGCACAGGAGACAAAGCTCCTGCCCCTCTGCCTGCCTGCCAGCCAGGGGCCTCCTGGTACCTCCGTGGAGCACCATGCCTGTGTTCTCCTTTGCTCCACAATCTTGCAAAGTTATCTTGGGTTATTTTCCCTCAAGTTTGCTCTAGCCACTAAAGCAGCTACTTCCACTCCCTGCTCCTTTGCCACAGCACATATATAGCCCCTGACTTCTGATCCTTTAGCCTGCCCTCTCCAAGCCAGGAGGGCACTGTGATTTCCCTGTTGCAGTCTGTGCCAACTAAGCCAGCAAGCTTTGTGAAACTGCAGCAGTAGCTTTTATCCCATAGTCGTTTCTGGGTGTTAATGTAGTAAAACCACGACGAGGGAAAGCTTGGATGGATTCATATCATCTGGCAGAGTAGAACTGCAGAACCAGCCTGAAAGTTTTCCAAAATTCCTCTTCCTCAGCAACTTCAAACCCTTAAGGAAGGCTTTAGTTCAGCCTTAGGTGCCAAAGGAGGTGGTGCCTTGTTTATTTTGTAAATATAAAGTGCCAGAGGGCTTCTACCTCCTCAAGGCAGTAACTTCGAAAAGCACAAAGAAAGGGCTAGAGCTCCTTTTCCTGCATCCTTGTCTCATGGTATTCCTCTTTTGCCTGGTCTTTGTCCCCACTTTCTTCTAGGTCCATGCACAGAATCCTTGAGTCGCATCTGCGATGTTGTCACAAACAGCTTCTGTCTAGTCATTCGGCTGCTTAAAGTGTTACAAGACCTGAAAGCGATGCCAATGCCATTGAGGTTCATTTTATTTGCCTGAGCCTTTCTGGTGATGTTTTCCTCTGCCGTGCCAAGAGCTAAAGCCTCAGGGGGTTCTTCACTCATTGTGTTTTAGGTGAAAATTAAATTTCTTGTTGAATGCCGGAGCTCCAAGAGTTGGGGTTTTAAGAAAAATGCTGACTAGCATCTGGAGTGCCCTGTCTGGCCCTTGGTGTGCCAGGGGAGAATTTGCTGTGCTTTGGGGGGAGAACTGCTCTCTATTGTCAGTCCTGCAGAGCTGGAAGGGAAAGTGGGAGGCTTAAGTTTCTTCTTAGTTCAAACCTCCCTAGACCTAGTAGGAGCGAGCACGTTGATGTCTTGCAAATATACAAACCGATTCCTACAAAGCGCTTGCTAATGAACCAAAACAGCAGTTTGTCCTTTCGGTGATTTGTGGGGAGTCAGTAAAAGACTCGACCTAGGGAGCTCGTTATGCTGCTGAAGTAGTGTGTTTTTAGCGAGGCTGCTGGGAAGCCGTTAGCTGCTGGCTGCGAGGCAGGGCGAGAGGTTTGGCAGCGCTGTGAGGAAACCTGTGAGAGGAGGTGTCTATATCGCCTCTGTTGGTGCGAGCACGGGGCTGGCTCGCCATGGGGGCAAGGCATCCGGGCCGTGCAGGTTGGGGGGTGAGAGGCAGTTTCCACGCGCGGGCACGCTGATACCGTCCTGGGGTCTCCAGTCACAGGTGGGGAAATAGAGAACCGTGTAGCCTGCTTGGACACTTAGCCACGCGCATGGTATAAAAGCAGGGACCCTGTGGAAAAATGCAGTCGGACTCTCAGGGCTTAAAAACCAGGCACTTAATCCTACACATCAAAGGGAGTGTGGCACTGCTCAGCCACAGCTCTGCTTCACGGGCACAGCGCGTTTGTCGCCTTCAGCTATTGCACAGCTCAGCTACAAAGTTAATTCGCACCGTTGCCCTTTCCTCTTGGTGTGGGTAGATGGACTGACGCAGCAGCTGTAGGTATCTCCGAAAGGGATGCTTATATCTCAAGGTGCCCATATAGCTACGGGTTGCATATGCGTATGCCTCAGCAATCAGAGGAGGTGGCAGAGCAAACAGGGAAGTGCATGTATGGGGATGAGGTGGGATAAGGCAAAAGAGAGGTGAATGCGTGATGAAAATTGGAAAGGGAGGAGTGGAAGGAAAAATGAAAGAGGGGCCAATATCACAGTGGTTTGTATGAGTGCTTCCTCTCAGCTGCCGGTGAGCGCTTCCAGAGCTGCAACCTGCTCAGGGTCATGTTCAGAGTCCCATCAAAGTCCCATCAAAGCTTAGAGCAAGGTTGGGTTGTTCAAGTTTGCAACAGGAAAAAGCTGTTTGGCTCTTGCTGCAGAATGAGTTTGACATCCATGCCTTAAATGCATTGAGCTGGTACTGCACAAGATGCAGCTGCAGCGTGCGTGCAGGGAAAGCCCTGGCTTGGCACTGGGCAGCAGAGGTAAAAGGAATGAGGAAAAGAGAATTCTTCTGGCCTTGACAAGAAAAATCACTGCGCCTGGGAAAGGGAGAACTAAATCGATCTGAATTTTCCTGCTATTGGTCAGCATTTTGGTGCCGAGGTAGTGACAGTCTGTGTAGATGGGTACATGCATGTGAGAGAGGGAAAGAAAAAAGGTTACATGAAGAGCTCCATATTTAATATTGTGTTAATCCCTTCCCTCCCAGCTAGAGCAGAGGTTTAAAATTCCTTTGCTGGACGTGAGGGGAAATGTACTGATCTGCGTGAATGCTATTTAATTAGGGAAGAAAGCTTTACCTTTCAGGAAAGTTGCAACTGAACAAATTAGTTTGGAAGTCTGAAGAAATTAATTGAAGTTTGGGGTTGTGGGGTTTTTTTATTTATTTATTGCTTCACAGAAAATTCAAGTTGCATTTTGAACCAAACTTTCCTTCATTAACTCTGGTAACTTAAGCAGGGAATGAGTTTCAGGCCAAGTGTTTTGAAAACCCCCTGCTAACAGCGACTGTGGCAGAAGGTGAAGCAACAGCACTTCAGCACCTCAATTTCTCTGTGAAAGTCAGTTATGTTGAAAAGGTATATATCAAGCCAGGGAACTTGTGCAACAGCTCTTTGCAAGCAGGGATTTGCTTCTAGCACCCTAGTTACGTGGTGGAAAATCCTGCAGAGAGGCATGTGGCAGTTGCAAAGCCACGTGCCAGCTTTGGGCCCAGAGCTCAGCGCGATGGTGATCTCCACCAGCAACCATGAGGAGTGGCGCATAGTGCCTGCCCTCCGGTCCTTGCCAAGGTACAGCACCCTTTGATTTAATGCATGAGTTTAATTCATTTATTTCTTCTTGAGCTTAGGCACATGTACTAATTAGAGGAGAACTGGAGAGCTGTGCTAACGCATTTGAGCACGGGTAGCTTTAGGCTTGCATTTGGTCATTAAAAATGAAGTAAAATTATGTTCTCTTTGCATCAGTTAATGTGAGCGGGGGCCTTGAAATGCCGGCAGTTATCTCCCCAGCACCACTGCACTAATGACTTCTAAACGCAGAAGGAACAGCGTGTCATTAACGCAACAGGGTGGTGTGAAGCCACTGTATGAAAAGGAGGGGCTGAGACAGACTAGTTTCTGACGCGCTTGTAACAAACCTGGACTAACTGCCTGAGTTTAAACCCTTGGGAGGCTGGAAGCCAAAACATTTGCTGACCCGTGAGGGGAAGCCCTTCCCACATGGACATCCTCCCGAGGATGGGGGCATGCTGCAAGGGAAGCAAAGTGGGTCTGGAGACATGCCAGCACAAGCATCACTCTCTCCTGCTCCTCCCTTGGTTTCTCCGTCAGTCCCATTACAAAACAGGTCACGCAGCCCCGGCGCTTACAAGTGAGGGGGAACCAGCGTAAGGATTTCTCTCCACGTTTTGCCAGGAGAGGTAAAACCCTCCCAGGGAAACCCAGCTCGTATCTCCTGAGCATCTTCTCTGCCTGCTGGTGGGTCCGAGCAGCCCGGGTGACCTTGACTTTCGAGTGAGGTTTTCTTCATTGCTCTGTGGGATCTCTCTGCTGGCTGCAGGCAGGTTTTGGTTGAGATGGAGGCCATCGATTTTTAAATGTAAATGATAGGCTGTAAGGAAAGGCTTCATCTCACAGCTAGTCTAAACTACAAATACAGCATGTATGTCAACACTGCTAGAGATCGCCTGTAAAGGTCGTTTGGCTTACCTCCCTGTGTGACAGAGGTTGTACAGGCTTGTTCCTTGTCATTCCTACAACAGCTGGAACTGGGGAAATGTTTGATTGAGAGTTTTTCCCCACTGCATTTTCTCCTCTCAGTGAATATGTGGAAAATTGGAAACTCCACAGAAGCGTACCTGTTTTTCATTTAAAAAGCTAGAGGAGGAGAAAACATATAGATTGGGGGTGGGGTGGGGTGGGGGGGTGGTGAGGAGGTGGCTTGATTTTTAAGGAAGACACCTGGGACAAAATAAAATGTAACTCTTACCTGCTTCAGTCCTCAATGACAGAACTGGAACTAGAACACTAACACTGAGTGACCTGCAGAGATTTGCTGCGCTGGGGAGGCCCCAGGCCATGATCCTGCTGTAGGGGTGCAGTCACATTGGTTGAGGTTCAGTTGGGAGGGAGGTGGAGGTTTGCTTGCCTACTGTGACTGTGGAAATGGTTCACATCTTTTGAGCTGCAGAACAAAATTACCTTCCATTTCTTCTCCTGTCTCTCTGTGCCCCGTAGCAGTGCTCTCCAAAGGTGGTTGCAATGCAGGCATAAATAAAATTCAGCATGCACTGGGACTACACATACCTGGAGCCATAACGGAAACCTTAATGAGTTAAATCAGAGCTAGTATTATCTAATTTCTCATTGTGAAGCAGTTTCTCGCATCTCTGTAGATAATTGATGTGGTGGAGAATAGTTCTTGCCTTCTGGAAGCTGGCTGCCTTTTGAAATGCTCCCATCAGAGATGTGTTTTTCAGGCTTATACTTCTTCCTTCTCATTATCTTGTCAATGGGAGCTTTCTTTGCACCAACTCCACTGAGTGGTGGAAGGAGAATAAATAGACAGGTAACGCAAGGCCATTTTGGTGGATGGCCCCTTTTGGTGGATGGCACTGAGGCCCCGGGAGCAGCTCCTGCTGGGTGAAGGGAGAATAATTCCCCTTTCTGCCAGAGGACTTGCAAGGTTGGCTGCAGCCTGGCAGAGGGAAGCTGGCTCAGCCACAGCTGTGGCTGAAAATGCCTTGAACCAGGAGGGTTAATCATCTGGCCACTGCTCCTGTTGGTAGCCTCCACAGCCGCTCCTTAGGCGAAGGAGCTCTTTTCAAATCTCAAAGCAGACAAAGGCAGTGCATTTTTAAAGTCTAGAGGAGTGTAAAAGACTGCAGATAAACCTGAAGAGTTTTCCCCAGTAGCTAAACCCCTGGGTCAAATCTGTTGAGATGGTTGAGAGAAGATCCAACAAATATTTGTAACGCTCAGATTTCTACTGAGGATGCTCCATGCTCACCTGAAAGAGTGTAGACGGCTCTTGCCTGTCAGCTCGGGAGTATAATCGGCTGGGTTGCAAACCCAGCGTGCGAACATCCCTGCTCTCTTTTGGGGTTTGGTCCTTTTCCTTTCCAACCTTGTGGATGGTCACATCTAGCAGATGTGCCTTCCCTTTCAGATCTCTTCTTCCACACGTCCTATCCGGTGTTCGCAAGCACCAAGTGTTTGGTTGTGGCATGCAGGTTACCAGGTTTCAGAGGCATGCAGAATGAAGACTGACAGGAAAATGGCTCTGTAGCACATGAGGAAGATGGGAAGGATCAGCAGGCATCAAGGTCTCTCCTTACCGTACCTAGTCCTTCTCTGGGGTTGGAAAACCCCTTCTTCCCACAGAGACCTCTTACTTTTCCTCGTATTGTCCCTGTTCCCACCCCAGCCTCCCCTCTGTCCCGCCACTCCAGTTTCCTCTCTCTGCTCATCTTCTGAGTGTCATGGGCTCAGGGGAAGAAGGCTTGTACCCTGCCTCAAGCCTGGTGGGCCTGGGTCATCCTACCCCAAAAATGCGCTGTGGGTACCTACATAGGCATAATGCTGCTGGTTTGGCCTCGCAGGCTCCCTGCAGAGAGAACAGAGAGTCCGGTGGGCTTAGTCCTTGGGTGTCAAAAATTAATAAATGAGCTGTGTTTTCCTGGGATGTAAATCAGGATGCCTCGGTGCCTCAGTGGTGCATGTGGGTGCCGCCTGCTGCTGCCAGCGGGATGAGCTCCTGCTGCGAAGGCCACCGGCGCTGGTTAAAGAAACCAAATTTGCGCCGTGATACAGCCCACGTAACACCTACCAGCAAAAGCTACTGGGTTTTGTGTTTCCAACTGCCGTTCTCAAGCCTGCATCTTCTTACTTGCCACCACTGCAAAGAGGTGTGGTGTGTGTGACAGTGGTTTCCACCCTGGGAACTCACCGTTTGCTGTGGCGTTACTGCTGCTTTGGCACTGACTGAGACCAAAATTTGGTTGGTTGGTGGTTTTGTGAGCATGCCCTGCTGAGACACAGCATGAGTTACTGAAAGAGAAACAAAAGAGGGTTTGTATTTAAATAGAAATGGTTCTCGGGGTTTTGTCACCACATATGGCAGGGACATATGCAGAAATGAATTTGCTGCTGTTTGCCTAGTAACAATGAGCAGGTTGAGACAGTGATGTTAGATCTCACAAAAGAAAACATGAATTTTCTTTTCTAATCTCTATTTTTTAATTCAGATGTTCACTGCTGTTTTCTTGAAACCGAGTTGCAAGTAAAGAAGTGGGGGTGGGCGGGAAGGCATTCGGCTGCCATGAAAAAGGAACAGGCAGCCCCAGCGGCACATGGGCTCGTCTGCCTGTCAGACGGCTTTAGGAGATGTCCTCTGCAGAGGCTGATCTCTTGGTGAGGACCAAGCCCTGTGAGCTCCGGCTCGAGGTTTCGCCAACCTTGAGTTGGTGAACTCACTGGACCGGTTTGCAATTAATGTTACAGGTGAGCCATTAGAAGCCCACATGGAGCAGACCGAGGGCAGGAATGCCAGCCCTTTGCTTTTGAGCATGAGGCCATCTTGGTGGTGGAGTGCATGTGCACGGCAGTGCCTTGGAGAGAGAAAGCACTTAGTATCGCTGTTGATTCTTCAGGGTCTATGAACCTGTTCTTCCCTCCTGGAAGGCAAACCTGCAATGCTGGTTTTCAAGCCCGTGTGTCTGTGAGCGTACGTCCCTACTCCGTGTCTCAGCTAAGAAGCAACGTCCCTGCCCTCCCAACCACACAGCAAAGACAGAAATAGTCATTCTTCCAGCATTACGCTGGACCCGAACACTGGGAGAGAGGCAACAGTTTGCCAGCCGAAGAGGAAGGGAGGAGAGAGCTGACATCTGTGGTGTGAGGTTCGCAAACGCTGGGCTAAAAGCAGAGGAGGGTGACAAGAAAACCTTGCTGTCCCAGCCCAGGCTCCACTTCGTTAATCCCCGGGCAGCGCAGAAGGACCTTGTGCCAGGCTGTGTGCCCTGCATGGGGAGGGGGGCACGGGCACCCCTGCACTCTTGCTGCTGGCAGCCGTGGGAACACGTGCGGCACATGATGCACCTCTCTGGGTAAAGCTCTGCATCTCATTTCCTCCTGCTGTGGAACGACATGGGGAGGGGGGATTCTTAAAAAAAAAAAATAAAAATTTGAAATTTTAATGGAAAATGTGGACTTTTGCTATCAAAAGAACTTTCTCACAAAGGGCAAGCTGTAGTTGCTACTAGTCTCTGAAGCAAAGTGTTTCAATGCCTTGTGATTTTCTCGTTCCGTTTTCACGCAGGAGTTGCTTTTGCTCTCATTTCTGCAAGCCTGAATACGAGAAAACACCGTTGCCCCGTTCGCCAGCGGGCGTCTTGTAAAAGACCCTGCCTCTGCGTGGCGGCGCTTTGCTTCTGGAGTGCAGTGGGTCACCCGATGGCTTTGCAATAGTTAATCACAGGATCACAGAACTGTGTAACTCAGGCCCACTGTCGCAGGCACACGAGGCCGGGGGACGTCCCTGCATTTCCAGTGAGTTGTGCCCTGCCGTACAGCCGTACACGTGGCGGTGAGGGTGGCGTGCCGAGACAGCCCGGGGAGAGCACGGCTCTTAACGCAACAGCGTGACAATCGTACTTCAAAGCCGATTGACGACACAGGCTTGTTAATTTTACAGAGGTTAATGGATCTCACTGGGGCCAAGTGCGCGAGGATGGCTAGGGACTTAGCATCTTTTTCTCCCCCGTGTGTAGTTCTTTGACCATATATAGCCAAGGTATCGACTTACAGGCCTGGGGATTTCAGCTTTCTGTTTAGATTTTAGATGAAAGGCTGCAGTTGGAAGTGATTGTTATAAATATTTCCTGCTATCTGGTAGCGGGCTGACTTCAGTCCCTTCTAAGGAATTCACCATGATTACCCTTTGTAACAGCTGCAATGAAAACTCTGCTCCTGGCGAAGGCGGGTGAACGGGGGGTGCCCTCCGGCTGTGCCCCCCCGCCCCCCGTCCTGGGGGTCTCACTCAGGGCCAAGCCACAGGCGCGGGCAGAGCCCTGCTCTCAGCCAGGGCACGGGGCGCTCTGTTGCTCTGCTGCTAGGGCAACGCGATGGATGATGTCACGCGCGCCGGCAACCTTCGCAAGCCAAAGAAAGCGCGTGCAAAGACCATGGGGGATGTTTTTAGACTCTCCGCAAGCACAAAAAGAGGAGGAGCCGCTGCTCACTTTGCAGGTTCAAACCTGGGCGGCTGCTTTCCCGCTCCGGGCTGGGTGCTGTTGGCCAGAGTCTGGATACAGGGCTGGTGGGGTGGCCAGGGCTGGCCCAGTTTGCAGGAGTTGGGGTTTGAAATGCAGATGAACCTCCTTTGCCAGTCCTGAGGCTTGCAAAGGAGATGGAAGTGTTCAATAAAAAGGGCCACCTGCATCCTCTCACCAATGCTTATCAGTATCTAAAGGGCGGGTGGCAAGAGGATGGGGCCAGACTCTTTTCAGTGGTGCCCAGCGACAGGACAAGGGGCAACTGGCACAAACTGGAACACGGGAAACTCCGTCTGAACATGAGGAAAAACTTCTTTACTTTGAGGGTGCCAGAGCACTGGAAGAGGTGGTGGAGTCTCCGTCTCTGGAGACATGCAAATCCCGCCTGGACGCGTTCCTGTGCAACCTGCTCTGGGTGACCCTGCTCTGGCAGGGGGTTGGACTAGATGATCTCCAGAGGTCCCTTCCAGCCCCTGCCATTCTGTGATTCTGTGATCTTCCTGCTGTTTCTCCTGGTGTGGCCCCACAAGCAATGGGAGATGGGGCTGGACGCTCTCCGCACTGCGGGAACCAGGGAATTCTTCACCTGGACTCTGCTTTCTGCTGGCCACCAGCAAAGAGCTCCCCATGCCTGGGAAGGAGAGGGGAGAAGGCGCCATCCTACACACCATCCAGGTGTCCCTGCTGCACAGGGGAACATCTTGCCGTGAGAGCAGCCCATGGAGGGCACGGGATGGACATTCCTGGAGGAAACTTTGTGCTGTTTCCATTTAGGGAAAAGTAAGGAATGCAGCGAGCATTTGGGGCCATTGTGGCTCACCTAGAGAAGCCCTGGGGCTGGAGTCTGGGTGGCTGCTTTCAGTCTCTGACCAGGTTTTTCCTTCAAACGCTCGGAATAACAGGGAGGATGAGGGCTGTCATCCTGCCCAGGACTCTGCCTTTTTCATCTTCCCCTTTCTCTCTCTCTCTCTCTCTCCTATCTTTAAAAAAATCTCTTCACATCTCAAAAACCTCACATCAAACCATGCAGAGCTGCCGCTCCGTGCAGAAGGACTAAAAAAATAACCAAACCCAGCAAGATCAGGCAGAAATCCTGACTCCCAGGGCCTCTGGAAATTTGTGCCACAGAAATGCTGCACTGTTGTGCAATTTAGTGCCTCTGAAGAAGAATAAATCTGCTTTCAAAAAAATCCATCTGCATATTGCATATATTTATAGTTAGCTGCAAGCCTTTCCAGTGAGAACTTTTAGAATTTATTTTAAATTAAAGTGACTAGCGTGACATACCAGTACTTAGCCTTTTAACAAAAACATTTTAGTCGTATAAATACAGTTGCTATTATTAAACTCTAGGGAAAGCCAGCAAGCTGCTCCAAATAACATCTCTCTGGTTTGCCTGGCTGAGCTCTTCTGTTGATACCCAGAACAGAGGCATTTGAACACCTTGATGGAGGCCAGGGTTTCAATTTATTTTCTGCTTCCCTCATGGCTGTGGAAGTTTGTTTTAAACTTTGTTTCCACTTTCTCTTTTTTTTTTTTTCATTCCCCCTCCCCCCTTTCCATTAGGTTATTCCTTACACCTTTTTTCCTTTACTTTAAGCCTTTTAAATCTTTTTCATCCCTCTCCCGTCACCTAGGGAAGCCCAGTTCCCAGTGGTATTTTCTGGACTTCTCTCTGAAGGCAGCCAGAAACTTGTGCGAAAAATCAGTTACTGGGACTGACTTGAAGGGTGGCATAAGTTGCCGTCCGGGTTAGGAGAGAGCAGGGGTATTTCTGTGCATGGAAAAATGCCTGTAGGTGAGATTTTAGTAAATCTCTCTCTGTTTGTCCTGTCTGTATTTACACTTTTCAGAAAGAGAGCGAGTTTTGATGCTCCAGAGTAAATAACGCCAAATGCGGTGCCCACAGAGCTGGGGGCAGGTTGTGACTTGTTGTCGGTCCCCTTTTGGGGACCTCCCTTGCAAAGACTTCTCTCGAGGTGACAAGCCAGGTGGCTAGTGACTGGGGTCAATCCCATCTCCTCCACGTTGGTCTTCACCCAGTTTGTTTCCAAACGAGAGCTGAGCAGCTCTTCCTCGTGCAGCCTTGAAGCCTGTGTGGCTGCCCAGAGAGGGCAGAGGCAATAAATCACTTCAGCCAAGGGCATGGGCCCATCCAGCCCCTTAATTAACGAGGGGCTTTCTCCTTATTTGTAACCTCCTTCCAAAGCAAATGCATACGACTGGTTGCGAAAGGAAACACGTGCAACAGTTCAAAAATAGATGTCTCAGGGCAGCGAGGAAAATCTTTGCCCTGCTGCGTGTGGCTGGAGCCAGCATCCAGCATCCCCTCTTTGCCTGAGACTCTGAATGGGAGCCGCCTTGCACAGGGACTGCTGCCCCAAAAGTGTCCCTCTCAGCTCCTGTCCTCCAGCACTGGCATCGTACGGGGAAAACCAGCCAGCTCCTGCTTGGGTTCCCGTGCTAGTCCAGAGTGGCCCGTTGGGATTTATCCAGCCCAGCCTGGCTCTCCACACTGTGTAATGATCCTGCCTGTGCTGGGAGCCCCCCAGACTTGCCAGTTCTCTTGGTTCACGCAGGATCTTTCATACTCGGTGTGTTATCGGCTGCCCTCGGGCAGTTTAACCACAGGGTGGGCTCCTGAGAGCACCCAGGTCACACCCGCGTTGCCTCTGCTGTCCTTCACCTCTTCTACAACCCCGTCACCACGTGGCAGGCCACGTGTTTTTGTCCCCCTTCCCCAGCCTTTGAGGTGTTCTCCATCCTGTGCACCACCTCTCTGCTCCCTCTCTCCCAGCACCCACAGCAGCTTATTGCTTCACATGACGGAGCAGTATTTCCACATCCAGGGACCAAAAGCAGGGCCTTGCCATGCCAGCACCTGATAACACTACATTCTGCCCAAAAGACTTTGTACAAGCCTAAAAAACCCATAGATCTTGCCCTTGTAGGTGGGAAACGGAGGCACGGGGGTCTGGGACCAGCCTGCAGGAACCTCCTGGTGTGCATCATTGCTCCAGCTCCCCTGCCAGCCAGTGGGCTTTGGGGAGAGCTTTCCGAAATTCAGCATCCCACAGGTGGGACTGCATCTACTGGGAGGAGAAAACCATCAGCCGTGTCCTGCCCACAGCCTCCTCCTGCCAGCTTCAATCGCCAAGCGTTTCTCGAGGGAAACCAACAGACCTTCGTGGGTTTTCTAATACGCTTTAGCTATGGCTGGACTGAAAGGCTGGATTCAGCTCTCCACGCTGCGCTTCAAGCCTGAAGTAGAAGCTCATGGGTTTGGGGCATGGTTTGTTTGAAGTAGTTCATTGAGGTTTTTTCATCTTGCTTTGGCACCTGCTTCCACGTCAGCCAGTGTCTCTTAACGTGCATTATAAGGACAAAACCAGGGCAGCCGCTCGCGGCTTGGAGGTCCTGAGCCATGTATCCGAGAGGCACGGGGCTTTCCGAAAACCTATGAGCGTTGATCTGCTGGCCCATTCCAGGGCACATCTGTATCAGGCAGGACAAGACAGGATGCTGCACAATAAAAACACAGGGTATAATTGGCCAAAACCAGTGTGGGTCCCTGGTGTCCCCTTGCAAAGCCAGGATTTTCTGTCTATGACATGTGCTGGAAGTAGGAAAGTGTAAGATTTTGGCATTTATCTTCCCCTCCAGCACGGGACATTGAGAGGCATCAGGAGGCTTCTGTAAACATAATATGTTTGCTTTGTCCTTATTCCAGGTTTTCTTTTCTTCCCCCTCCCTGCTCTTAATTCAGACAGTGTAAACGACTGTAAGTATTACGCTCCAGAATTAAAAGCAGACAAACTTGTTAGGTCATGCTCTGAAAATAGCCGGAAATTTGCAGTTATGGGGCAGCGATTCCCTCTGTACCTGTCTGAGCTGGTCACTTCGGCACCTTTTACCTGTCCTGCCCCGAGCTGCTGCTTTCCAACCCGTGGGGAGGATCTTCCCCCAGGTTCCTGCTCCCCTGCTTCTCTTCTTGTCATAAGAAAGGGGGCCTGGCAATGCTGCTGCCAGAATGATTAGGGCAGTTCTGCATATAAACCGTGAAAAAAGCAAACACTCAAGCAAGAATGGGGGGGGGTGAGGGGGGGAATTATTTAATCCCTATGACAATCACTTTATTGTTGGGGTTTTTTTAGCCCTGGAGGTTTTCTGATGGTTCAAGAGATAAAAAATAAAGTCTTTCTGCCATATCTGTAGTTTTTAGTAATCACCCAGGTAATTGCATTGGTTGTAAACTGTGTGGTAATAAGCATGTGTCCGGCTGCGATGCAAGCAGCTCATCTGGCTGAGGGTGCCAAGCGATATGCAGTGCAGAAGTAATGATTATTAATAGAATGTGTTGACTTAGGCTGATAACGCCCCAGAGCTTTCGTTCTCCGTATCTCACCAGCAGTAAACGGACCCTTGGTGCGGAAGACAAACACCTTGTAACTAGGAAACTGCCTGTCCCTCGACACCCTGGAGGTGGTGCGTCCTTAGAGACAGTGGTTCACTGGGATGGAGGCTTTGGGGTGGACCTTCAACGGAGGGAACCCAAAATGCCAGGGCAGGGGATGGTGCCCTGTGTCTTACTGTTTTCTTTGCCCAAGGAATTACAGAGCTGTGTTTGGATGTGATAAATGCAGGCACAATGCGCCGTGTGGGCAGGAGCGATGCAGGTTGTGTACGGGGAGGGCTCTCGTCTGAGTTAATTATTCCCAGAACCAGAAATAATTAGTGCTGAGCCTTATTTTTGGAAGCAAGTGCACAATGGGCTAGAGAAATATTAAATGGGAAAAATTATTACATGGTCTGAAGAGCTGCTTGAAGAGGGGAAAAAGAAATTTAATTGAAAAAATACAAAACCTCACAGTGTTGAAATAAGAAAATGCTAGATTAATTCAGGAGAAATCCCTAAACCAACTCAAAACCTAGAATTTTCACCTTTTTTGCTTTCTGGCTCTTATTCCATCTTTCCAAACAGGACTATAGGTGACTGTTGCGTCACAGGGAGGGCTGGGGAAGAAATTCTTTACTGTCTTTCTTTCTTAAACTTCTCTCTTCTTCTACTCTTCATCGTTTCCTGAATTCCTTGCGTTTGTGGGAAGAAACCTCTGATATGTCAAATGCAAAGTAAAATCACGGCTGTGGTAGCTTTGTAGCATTCAGAATTTCATCAGCTTTAGAAAGTCCGTTTAGCAAAAAGAAGTGAGAGCGCAGTTATTCCTTTTTTCCCCTCCATTTTTTGACAATTTTGAAAAATTAATGAAATGCTGGAAGGGAAGTCAAAGAAATGGGTAGGAAACAGCAACAGTGAGGACTGAAAGAAATGGCAGGGAAATAGGTATTTCTTATTATATAATAATAAAAAATTAGTAATAAAAGAAATATAATAATAATATAAAAATAGTCAGGAAAATTGTGGTATTCAGACACTTAGTTTGGAGGATAGAGAGGGCTTGAAATTTTCAGTAAAGAATTGCAAGACAAGTTTTGTGGAGGAAAAAAATCTTTTAACGGGACATTTTTGGACAGCTCTGATAGTAGATATTATTCCTCTAAAGAAAATTGTGGACATTTACAGGAAATGAAGACATTTTCCTTAAACCAGAGCAGCAAGTGGCCTCTGCTGAAGTGCAGTGATTTACTCTGCTTTGTTTAAGGATCTGAGATCTCTTACATTCAAAAGAAAAACTGGGAAAAACTCCCACCATAAGGGCAATTGGTACTTCAGAGATGAAATTCAGAGCCGAAACTGTCACGAGCAAAGGTATTTCTGACTGTAGGGCACTACTCACATCACGTGAGCTGGTATTACACTTGATAAAACAAGCAACTAAAGTGTGAGCTGTGGTATTTAGAAAACTGGTCTTATTGCAGAAAGTGGTGATTTTAAGGGGTTGTGCCAAACACCAGGATGCGACTTCCTATCATCAGAGCTCAGGAAATCTCAGCTGCAACCCAGGGCCATCGGCATCTTGTTTAGTGAAAGCTTTCCTAAGGATTTCTCTAGCGATCCACCATGGCCTGGCTAAGGCCTCAGAGGGGCACTTTTCTTGGCAGCTGAGAGATGTTTCTCATGAGCTTTCCTCTCTTCTCACAGAGTGGGGAGGGCTGCAAACATGTTCATATGATGCAAAATGTCAACAAAGAGCTTCCCCCAGATGGAAAGAGAAACATGGGGTCTCTGCACAGCCATGGGCGACTCCAGCCCTGTCTGCCTCTTTCCAGGTTCCTACTTCTCTGCAACCATAGGGCTGTCCCTCTCCGCCCACCAAATATTTAAATTGATCTAGGTTAGATTGCTTAGGAGACTTGGGTCTCCTTTGACCCCAATATTAAGTTGTTATCAACTGCAGTGTCCCACTTCGTCTTGCGATTGGAGCTTCTTCCCCATATTGTAGGGTAGACCTCCTCATAGCCATAACCTGGTTAGGGTTGGGCTGAAGAGTTTACAAGAATCTTTCCCCTCCATCTAGGGGAAGTTAGCTATAGCATAGACCTTGTACTCTGTTCTGCATGTTGCCGTGGTAGGGACTGATCTGAATACCTCGTCCCCTCCTTTCACCTAGAGAAGGACAGCTTAAGATACTTCTGTAGGTGCCCCAGGCCAGACTGGCCTCTCCCTCCCGACTTGCTCAGCTATACCAATGGTGTCCATGGCACGGCAGCAAGTTGTGTAGGTGGCCCTCTGGCTCATGCTGGCCCAGCTCCAGACCACAGCAATGCCTGCAGAGACACTGGTTACGCTGGAGAGAGCAGGGTTGGCTTCCTCTCTTGGACTTGAGAGAAATATCCTTCCTGAGGTGTTTCCAGGATGGGAAACCATCAGGGAATCACATCTGCACTCTCCTTTCAGAGCTGAGAGCACGTGGATGTGCTGACACAGAGTGATATGCAAGCGATAAATGTGACCCACACCTTCCTCTGGACCCGTCCAGGGTATCTGTGTGTGTCTCCTACCACTAGAGAAACTTTTTTCATTGCAAGACTGGGTGGAACAGGGACCTTGACAGCTGGGATCTCCCAAACCTTGTCTGTATGAGATGGAGAACACAAGCACAGACCCAGCACGAATGCTCAGGAGCCTCTTCCCTTTTGGATATTTAACAAGAACTGACTAAAAACCTGTGCTTGGGACTGCAGCACTGAATAGGTAGAACTACAATTGTAATGGTTGGAGGAAGTGGTTTTTTTGTTACTTAGATTCGAGAACAAGCCTCTTGGATCACAACACATGTGCCCATGGACAGTGGAAATAAAAGATCACTTGGGGAGCTGGTGAACAAGTGCACTCTTTTGAGAAATGTTCTCATTTCAGGGTAGGTGATTGGTCAAGCATCCACGGACCTCTGTCATGAGAGGCCACAGGAAGAAGTATCATTAGTTTTCTCAAGTTGAAAACAACAAAAATTTCTTTTCTTGCTGAGCAAGTGGTTTGGATCTCATTTTCCCACTGCATATTGTACTTTGCAGACTAAAAAAGACATGAGAAATAGAAGTGACTGATTTTTCCATTCCTTAAGCTGCCTCCACGTGGGCTGATTGCTCAGGGGATTTCAAGGCAGACTGAAACACAGACGAATGCTGGCTGCATGTACGCTCTTAAATATTGCTGTGTTTTGAATTTTATTAGAAACTTGGCAGACTCTTGCTTGAGCTCTAACTTCCTTTTCTGCCTTCAGTTTATCAGCTGCCGTAATTTTAGATGCACAATCACAGTGCGCAACCGTTGAGCCCAGCGCATGTGAGCAAGGGGAACACGCTAAGAACATGCCTGGTTAAAGTACTTGTCGTATTAGTAGCTGGCAGCCAGGGCAAATTAGACCCAAATTGGTACATTGCATAAGTGAGGAAACCCGCTCGCCGGCATGCCTTGTGCTATCAATCCTGCTGTGCTTGGACAGGAAGCTTAACTGCCCAGGAAAAGGCCAGGGTCTTCTCTCAATCATATTCTCGGAGTTCTGCCCAAAGACACCTTGGGTGCATATGTACTCAAGGGCATATATATTTAAGGGAGAAGATGTAATAAACCAGAACATCTGTCAGAAAGTAAATACAGCCTCGTGATCTTTCTGAGCTGACTGCAGCTCTAAATCCTGCCGATGAGCAGCCATAATTCCCTGTGCGAGGCACCGAAGACAGATGCGCAAATCCTAGTTTAGCATGGGAAGTAGGTGTTTTTCCATTGCTCCAAAGAAGCCTTTGACTTGTGAAATCAGTGCCCTTTATTTGGTTTTGCTGCAGCATGTCCCATTCAGGGTCCAAAATGCAAGATGGCAGACGCTGCTGGATCTGGCCTTTTGAATTGGCCGATTAGGTATCACAAACCCTCTGGGATTTGGAAGACGTGAGCAAGCTGGGGAGAACAGATGGGTGCAAAACTCTTGTGGAAGGAAATCAATCCCTTTGGAACGGCACCAGCCCTCAACGCTTTGGTGACTTAAAGGCAGGAGAGGAAAAAAGCTGATTGATAACTGATGAAGCTGTTAAAGCGAGGGGATGGTTTCTTGAGCATGGTCCAGACCACAGCATGTTTGGGAGTCACTGCAGCTTGCCACCTGCAAGGGAGATATTTGTGGTCTCCATCAGTGCAAGAGGAGAAACTCCCTGTTCGCTTTTTGCGTCCCACACAAGCAGATCCCATGCTGGCAGACTCTCCACTGGTGAGTGATGGAGATGCACCTCTCTGAAACATCTTGGTTTTCTATGGGAAAGATATCTTTGACTACCATAACTTCTGATGTTGCCAAGTCTCCTTGCCTTGAATTTCCTCCAGCACAGAGCAAGCCCTGGTGCCTGGTACGTATGACCCAAGGAAATGCTGAAGACCAGGGTATGGCTGTGACTGGTTGGTGATGTTGTACTGGGCATCCCATCTCTTATTCTGAAGAGGTCCCGCGAGCTGGAAGGAGCACTGGTTATGGACTGTTGCAAAAGCTCGCTTCTTTTGCAGTACTGAAATGGGGGTCTTAAGTGGAGCAAAAATCTGTGCTACATCAACCCGCCACTCGCACGAGGGCTGTAATATCTCAAGCCATCCACCTGGAGTAACCACCTTGGGGCTCATTTGCCTCCATGAGAACAGGCCCGGGGTCCTGCTGACCCCGGGTCCACGCCGGCACCAGCCTCTTGGTCAGGGTGAAGCCTTACAGGAGGACAGTGTGGGTTTGCTCCTGGTTGGGCAGTTTCTGTGTTGGGCAGAGATTTCCCCTGGAGCCTGGTTTCTCAATGGCCCTGGCAGCCCCCTCTGCCATACCTGAAGCAGCGAGTCAGAGGGGCCCACCTGTATCCTCCTGTCCCCTGATCCCGATGGCAGGACATCTGGAAAGATGTTTGCCTGCTGTTTTCTGCCTGTGCGCACCAGTGCAAATGGAGATCGCTTCAGGGGCTGTGCTTCAGGGCCCTGCAGCCCAGACCCGTCGTGGGAGAAGGAAGGGCTTCGCCTGGCGTGGCTGCCGCAGCTCCCTGGAGCCGTGGTTTCACCACGCCGCAGAGGAAGCACCAGGGAAATTAGCCAGGCATCCAGTCAGTCTATCAAAACGCCCATGTCGTCCAGTCTCCAGGCAGGTGGAGCAATAACGAAGACAAAGTGGGGAAAGGCAGTGTGTACCCAGAGTGTTTTTAATAAGTGAAATTGAAAATAAATCACCACAGACGCAGTGGCTCACGCCAGCTCTCGTTCATGCGCGTTCCCTCACTCTGCTTTCCTTTCCCCCTGCTAATTGCTCTGCCGCAACACATTATTATCCTGGTTTATTACCCAGCTGGTGGAAGCTGGGATAGTCTCCGAACCTGCCTTGGAGAGGAGCTATACTGGAATGAACCCGCCAACATCTTTTCCTGGGAGAATAAATTAGGAAATAAAAAGAACTGGAGAGCCTGACGTGTTTGATGTTGGATGGTGCAGGATTAGGCGTATCTAACCGAGCAAACAGCGGAGCCCACAGCACACCGGCATACTCGCGTGCCCCTGCCTCCCCATCACCGCCTCAAAGCTGAAAGCCCACGGTCACAGTGCCAAAAGGCAGCTCCCCAGAAAGGGGGTCTCCGCAGCCCACCCCTCCCTCCCTCCATTCCTGAGAAATTAAAGCAAGTTCTGGGAAAGCAGCCGGGCGCTGGAGACCTTGAGAGATGTGGCTCAGAATAGAAATTCTCCCTCGCCACAGCTCTCTTGGCAGCCGCCTTTCAGCCAAGAAGGGTCTGTTCCCCTCGCCTTGCTGACAAGTCACTGGCTGTAGAGCAGGAGAAAGCAGGGATTGCACACAATTTTGGGGTTCTCAGGCAAAGGGGAACCATTTGCGCCTTGTTCTTCGCCATCAGAGATGCGGGTCCCTGTTTTGAAGCAGATGGATGAAGGCAGCAAAGCGCAGATGTCTCATGGTCATGAGTCTGGAGGGAAGACTGGACTGGGCTGTTATTTTGCCATGCTTTGGGAAGCCAGCCTGCTCCCTGGGTAGGGCTGGGTGTGCTCCTGGTCTCGCACCCCGCCAGCCTTTGCTGACGCAGCTGCGCTTGTAAATGTCAGCGACGGCACAAGCTCTGCCTGGTCCTCTCCTGCATCCCATGCTCCAGCAGGACCAGGCAGCCAGCTGCTGCAGGGGCTCCTACCTGCAACCAGCCAGGAGCAATGGCAGCCCAGGGTTTTAAAAAAAAACCCCCAACATTAACTATTTGATTGCTGTGGAGGGTTTTAAGTTACTTTTTTTACCAGAAGCTCCCAGGCACTTCTGTCCTCCTTCATAACAAACCCTTCTCCTCTAGCAACTAGGTGATTCACAGGGAAGCAGTTTGTGGCATGGTGAAAACCAACCGTTTCAGGCTTAAAATCAGCTCTGGGTGATGCTGAACCATCTAGAGCAAGAGGTGCTGGAACGGTGGGGCTGCCTTGAAATGTCACGGTCTGGAGAGCTCCACGCTGGGGCTGCTGGTGAAATCTGCAGCCGAAAGCCTGCCTGCTGCTGCCCAGCCTGAGCCAAGCGAGCTTGTGGGGGGGCCGAAGGATGTCGTCTACACTACAGCGAGCAGCAGAGCGCTGTGTGAGAGACGGATGAGCTTCAGGGAACGGCTCTCCTTTGGGTGAGCTGGGACCCGCCGTCCCCACGCCTGAGGCATGTCAGCGATGCCAAAGCTCAGCTGGGGCTTTCTCAGGCGGTGGCAGCAGTGCCGCTGCACGTGGGGATGCAGAGCGGAGGGCGGCTGGGGCAACTCTCCCTCAGCGCAGTGGACTGAAATGCAAGGCAGTGATCCGAAGCGTTTTGAAGACGTTGTCTCCTGATGTCTTTCCATTTGACGTGAACCCATCTCGCCTGGCAAGAGCCCAGAAGTGCATTGTCGCCTGGTAACAGCTATAGCGGGACTTGCCTTGCAGGCAGCGCGGGGCTGAGCCAGCTCATGCTCAGCTGGCCCCCCCCGGAGCCCCACGCCTGGGGACGGGAGCTGCTCGTCATGCAAAGCCGAAAGGAAGGGTGCCCGTGGGCACAGCAGAGCCTGGGCTTCACTGGAGGGCGAGCCACACATGCATCCCAAACTCAGCACCCTCCAGGAATGCCCCAGCTCCCCTGGCAAGATCGACACACCTGTAGCTTTTGCTGCAAGTGCAATTAATTCAAGTTGCTTTGATGAGCAACATTTGGGGGTGGTTGCACTCCAAATGCTTGGTTTCTGTGTGTGACTCTGAAACCACAGATGCCATTTCCAGTAGGGCTCATCTTCCCCCTCAGTTGTCTCTTAGCCAGGCGCTGGTCTCAGACTGCAGGAATCTGCTTCTCCCTGGACAGGACCTTTGTGATATGCCATCCATGTGTGAGCAGAGGAATGGGGCTACTGGGGGTGAAGTCCCAGTGGCCCGCCAGTCCTGGGTGAATGCACACAACTCACTCACTGTGGGAGTGCTCTGCAAGGAGCCCCGTGCCTTTTGGCCGCATCAGCCTTGCTGTGCATTTGCAGATGAACCTGCAAGGAAGTGCGTGCCTGAGATGTAATGTATCCTGAACACGTGTGCTGCATGTGCAGAAGTCTTGTTGTAGAGGAAACACTTCAAAGATGCTGAGCCAAATCCCTCAGGAGAACAAGGCAAGTTCTTTGCTGGCTTGTCCGTGTCTTTGCATGGTTCACGCAATTCAGAGTAGAGAGTAGGTTACTTGGGGACCCCTCATGAGAAGCCAAAATGGAGATAGCCTGGGGAGAAATCCTGGGAGAGTAGGGAAGCTGCAGCAGTAGGCTGGCCCTGGGCAGACAGCCAGGCAGGCTCTGTCGAGGAAGCAGGGCTGGTGCGTTGGGGGTGGATGCGGTCAGAGTAGTGGCTGCTTGTAGCTTCTGCACCTGGCAGTATGCAGGTTCACCATGGGTCTCCCTTGCAGGTATTTTGTTCCCTGAATTTCAACAGTATTGCACAGGGCAGAAATCAGTGCAGCTTTATAAGGTGTAACTCCTTATACCTCCGGCCAAATGTGGTTTTTTGAATTTGGGAACAGCTATCAGCCAGCATGTCCTGCTTCTTGAACGTTTTACAGTTGTGTGTCTATTTAGGGCTTTGCACATCTGTGTATACCAAGTACTCCCCAGTTATAGAGATCAGGCATGCAGAATCACTCACCTCTTTCAGGAGTAAGTGAAAAATTTGCCTTGTGTTGCCTGGTTTTAGCAGCTATTCTCACCCTTTTATCCGAAGCCCCTGAGATGTGAGGAGCAGGAACGGTTCCTTGCACGCTGCAGATGGGCTGCTGCATAAGGACAGAAATGAAATGATTCGTCTTGTGTGTAATCCAGAAGCTCAGCTGAGTTACTCATCAAGCCCTTTATAAACCACTTTGTAGACTGCTGCTGCTGCTTATTACTTATGATATCTTACATTGTCTGATGAGTTACAGTGTTTTGCCTGCTGCTTCTTCCATCACTTTGCACTCTTGGCTGCTTTAGTTTATCAGGCAGCTACTGCTGGCCCAGCACAACACAGCCCTGCCGACCAGCAGTGAGCAGTTTTGGGATGCATTGTGCAAACCACTGGGTATCTGTAATCTAAAGGGCGTGGGCTTCCATCATATATACATAGAAATTTTCAGCATGTTGGGATTTGGATAAGGAATTTTCCCCAGCTATCTGTCTGTGTTTTGGGCCTAAGCACACACGCGTTGGTCACGATGAGGCGCAGTCTCTGATCTGCGGGGTATTTGGGTGCAACAGGATTTTACGTGTATTTTCTGGAGCTGTGATTTCCATTTTCTCATCAACAAATAGAAGTCTGTGCAGGAATGAAAAGCACTGAAGTGCTGGAGAAGAGTATGAAGGAAGCTACGTGGGAGAAGTGTTGATACGAAAGTATCAAACTTTGGCTCATCAAGGTGTGGTGAGGCTAAGGGTATCATCTAAGGGTAGGCCAATTCTGGGCTCCTCAGTTCAAGAAAGACAGGGAACTACTAGATAGAGTAGATGTAGTAGTATCCTGAAGATGATCAGGGGACTGGAGCATCTCTCTGATGAGGAAAGGCTGAGAGACCTGGGTCTGTTCAGCCTGGAGAAGAGAAGACTGAGAGGGGATCTCACCAATGCTTATCAGTATCTAAAGGGTGGGTGGCAAGAGGATGGGGCCAGACTCTTTTCAGTGGTGCCCAGCGACAGGACAAGGGGCAACTGGCACAAACTGGAACACGGGAAATTCCATCTGAACATGAGGAGAAACTTCTTTACTTTGAGGGTGCCAGGGAACTGGAACAGGCTGCCCAGAGAGATTGTGGAGTCTCTTTCTCTGGAGATATTCAAGACCCGCCTGGACGCGTTCCTGTGCAACCTGCTCTGGGTGACCCTGCTTTGGGAGGGAATTGGACTAGATGATCTCCAGAGGTCCCTTCCAACCCCTGCTGTTCCATGATTCTGTGATTTGAAAGCCTCCTATACTGTGTGCTGGCTGTTTCTGCTATTTTTTTCTCTTTAGAAGTTGCCAGAAACTGCTCTGTGCAAGGGGAAAATATCGCAGATGCCTTCGTTAAAAAGTCATGCCTCCTCAACGGCTCCTATGTCTGGGAGACAGGCATTGAGGTACTCCGAATGCATCAATACAAAACCCCCTTGAAGCCATCGCCATCATTTATGTCACAGCCGTCTTGGTGGCGGTGGTGACCATGCTGGCAGGCAAGCCTGGCCGGTGGCATAATCCAGGAGCCCTCTCTTTTCTTCAGAAGATGTCTCTTGCCATCAACAACTCCCAAATAAAGCACTCGGGACTTCCACAGGCATGGGGGATGCAACCTGCCCATGGCATGGTTTTGGACATGGTGGGGCTGGATTTGGGGCCACCGGCCACCGCCAGCACCCCCAGGAGAGAGCTGCCACCGGAGGAAGGGGCCGCCCCGGGCTCGCAGCAGCAGCACGAGGACGGCGAGCAGACAGGGTTAGCTTACCCCAGCTTTGCTGTAGGCTGCTACAAATATATCCAGAGTCTTCACTATTAACCAGTGAACAGAAATGTGCTTTTTATCTTTCAAAGAAGCATTGCCAGGGGTTCGGTCTAAGGCTTTTGCAGGTATCTTTAGCTTTAACGGCTCTTGGATTTAATTGGCAACCTGGCGCTATTGTGTAACTACTTGAAATGAGAGGGATTTCCAAAGAGATCTGGAGCTTTTCCCACCGTCTCCAGCAAGAATCCCTCCCTGCAGCCCTGCAGTCCCGTCCCCCCGCACCCATGTCCAGAGCCCTGGAGAAACTCCCTGCGCTGGCACCCTGGGTTGCTTGAGCTCCCAGTCTAGCCTCCCTCTTGCCTTTTCTTTGTTGATGTACAGCATTGTCCTGTTTCAAAATGGCTTATTTTCCCCCTTGTTGCTTTCGCCTTGTTGGAAATCAGAAAGTACCGAGAGCCCGACAATGCCCGGGAGGGAAGGGCAGCTCAGGACAAGCCCCGGGAGCTGGGGAGGGAGGACACAGAGGGAAGCGGAGCGGTGAGCAGACCTGGTTTGCAGGCAGAGGCTGGGGGAAGAAGCCCAGCACAGCGCTGGCCGGAGGCAACGTGGCCAACCTGGCCACAGCCCCGGGCCCCGCTGCACCCCCATGACCTACATACACCCGCGCTGCTGGTGGATGTATTCCCAAACTTTTAAGGAGTTTGTTCCTCTTGGCCTTGCTGGGAGGAGTGAGGGAGGTTTTTTGGGGCCAGGCTCGGCGCGTCTGCCTTGGAAAGAGCTCCTTAGCCTGCACTTTTTGCTGTGTAAATAATAAATAGTACATTTAATATTAAACAGCCTGTGCACTTACCAAACCTTGTGGCGCACGTGAAACCTGGCAAACGAAGTGCATGATGGTAGCTTGTCTTTAAAGCCATGCAGGATTTCTAAAGTGCCGCCTTCCTTTTTTGGGGGGAGCAAGGTTTGCTCCCTTGTTTTTCCCATGGCTCTTCCAGCCGCACCTCAGGGCATCCTCTCCTGTGCTGAGCATGGTCCTTGGCCCGTCCTGGAGTTCCTCTGCCTTGGCCATCCTGCCTCTTGCACCACGGCCACCCACCTTTCCTCATCCCCCTGCAATGGAACTTCAGCTGCCCACGTGGGCACAGCCCCAGGAGGACCACGGACACGGCGGGTGGAGAAAACCTGAGGGATTCGCATGTAGCGAAAGAGCAGAAATGTGTGTGCAGAGCTTGGTGGAGCTGGGACAAGCCAGCTTTCTGGCAGGGGACTCCGCAGGATGCACAGCAAGGATGATGGAGCAAGTGAAAATTAGTCATTTGGGGAGGAAGGACTGTCGGGACAGTCCTGGTTAGCTCACAGGGAGACGCTGGAAAGCCTATCACCGGAGTAAGTGAAAACCCAACTGTACTCATCCCTCGGGAGAGATCCTGCATCAGCAGCAGGGTGCTTGCGTGTCCATGCATGGACACGTACATAGGTGAGGTGGTGGCCAGCAGCGCCATGCAGTTGGTTTTTCCATCCCCGATTCCTATGATTCAAGGGCCATCGATCACTTCAGAGAGCTAATCGCATTACGCCGCAGCTTCAGGTGAATAAGGAGCAGGCCCGGTCTCTGGGGATCTGGCACGCCACAAAGCAGGCATCCGTCTGCGCGAGCGTTATTGCGTTAGCGAAGCGTTCCTGTTTGTATTGATACATGCTCTGCTCTCGCACTGCTGCTGACAAGCGACGGCTGCGTGGAGTAACACGCAGCGGCGGTGAGGCGAGGCTGGGCAGCCTGATTAGATTTCCGCGTTTGTTTGTGTAAGATTCATGGGAGGCAGAAGGAGGGGAAAAAAATCCAGACGAAGATGAAAAATGACGCTGCAGATAAAGGCTAGCAGTGAATATACAGAGCTGGTCTTTAATTCAGTCTTCGTAGTCCGAAAGCAACGCGCACACGCTCACACAGGCAAAACCCAGGCTGCACATAATGGATTTTGAGAAAATGAGCCCTTGGCTCCCTCCTCCCAGCTTTACTTTTTAGAGAATGCCTTTCCTTCATTTTGGAAATGATTGCATTATCTCAAACTGCTTGTAAATCTTGTTAGCCAAGTAATATAGTTTGGACTAAATGTCTGCTCCTACATGGGCCCCAGGGGAATATGGAAAATAACCAACGCAACCCTATTGCAAGCTCCCACCAGCTCTGTGAGGGAGACTCCTTTTTTCTGATTAACCTCAGTTCCTTTCCTTGGCGAGGCAGCGAGAGAAGCAGCAAGATTAATGAAAATTAGCTCTATTAAAGCCAGTGTTATTTTCTAGTTGTGTGTACAGCCTTGCCGCAAACCGAACTCGTCACCAAGTGCAGAATTAATCAAACCGGAGTGCAGGCACTTAGCTCCTCTGCGTGTGCGTGTGTGTGTGCGTGCGTGTGTGTACACTAAGGTGCCGGCACCAGACTCATTTGCAATTGAAAGGAGCGGAGAAACAGAGACAAGATGTTAATTTTCCTATTTATTATTTATGTAGTTGAGAGTTTGCACCCAGCGAAGCTCGCGGAGCTGTGACTGATGAGTTAATTGGACACCACACTGGCATCGCTGGAAGAAGCTGTGGAAGCCCGGGGACAGAAACAGTAGCTGGGGCTGCAGGAGAGTGTGTCCAATGTGTGCTGACGTGCTCAGGGATGCAAAGCCATAGCTCCCGCTCATAGCTCCAAAGGGAAGGGACATGTGGTTGTTGGTTTTATTTCCCAAAAGACTCCAGTGTAGGGTTAGAACTTGTATAAGGATCAAGATAGATAACTTATATTTAAATTTGTTGAGCCCTAGCTTTGGGGGAACTGCTGGGGAGGTGCCAGAGGCAGGGCCAGCTGCACTTCCGTACATCACAGATGAGTGTCTTGGACTCTCAGCTCTGGCACCTTTCTCCTGTCAGCTGCTGCCCCCCCACCTTTCCCTGCTTTTCTGTCAGGGTTTTATGGGATGGGTAGGACTCTGCAGCCACCCGTAGCAATGATTTCTCTGCTCATTCTTAGACGTGTGACTGTCCAGCTCATCTTGTCATATGCGTGTCTGTCTGCCTCCTCTCTGCCCATGCAAAACCCAGAGCCCTCTTTCTTTCTCAGTGCTGTCCCAGCTCTGAGTTTCCCTTTACCAAACCCTTTCCCTTTCCCTTCACTGAACCATGCCCAGTCTCTCACCTTGGATTCTCCAGGGACCAGGGGACCTCCCCAGGCCCCACTAACTTACATGGGGATGTGTTACAGCCGTTCTCCCTGCCCCAGTGCAGGGGTGGAACTGGGTTTTGGCCAGGCACAATTCCCCCCTCACATGGCCAACGGGGAAGTTGTTCCCATACCCCATTGCTGGGGCTGTTTGTCTCACAGGAGCAATGCAAGGTGAGTCAAGGGGTTTGGAGGCTTTCCCACCGCCCCTTGGTGAGACGGCCCTGATGGGGGACGAGGAAGGAAAGCCCCCAGCCCCTCTGTGGTAGTTTTTGCCAGCTGCTTTGGGACTGAAGACCTCTAAAACATTTTCTATGAGATGCCTTTGGAAAAAAATCACAAACTTAAATTGTCTGAAAGCCAGTTTAGGCCTATTGATGGTCAATGGGATGAAGAGAGGTTGAACAGGAAGAAATTAAGGACGTGCAAGTTCCCCCTTCCCTCCAGGCGTTGTCCACCTGTGTTGGGGAACCTGGGTTTGGCACTGGAGGAGTGGTGGCTTGGCAGGACCAGGGGCCACTCACCTTCCCCTCCAGCTCTGGCTTGCATAAGTGTTTTGTTTTCAGCAGCGCTGAAAAGCCCTTTGCTGGGGGTAAGTGGCTGTGAGCAGCACCAGGCTGTACATCATGAGCAGCCAGTGCACTGTCATAGAATCATAGAGTCATAGAATGGTTTCGGTTGGAAGGGAAAGATCATCTAGTTCCAACCCCCCTGCTATGCCCACCTCCTGGTAGACTGTCCCACCTGGCTGCCCCGCACCTGCCCACGGGAGCTGTGGATGGCAAGGATGAGCAGAAGGAAACACATGCACTGGGGCTTTCAGGCTCAGACATGGTTAGCAAAGCTATCTAAAGGCGAGCAATGTCCTCGTCACGTCAGGCGTGTGGTACCCCCCTCACCAACGGAGGAAGGCACCACATGCTGGTTCCATCACTTTTCACGGGTCCCCTGCAAGGTGGTCCCCAAGCCAGTTGCAGGCCAGGGGGTCATGGTGTAACTGTGATGGATGACTGTGCTGGTTCTCCCACAAACAAAGCAGCTCACAGAGAGCCAGGGCAACCGCAGATCTCCTCCATCTGATGAACCACGCTGCCTTTGAAAACAAAGCAGCAACTGAAAACTGTGCATAGATCTTATCACTCTGCTCTTCTCTGAGTGTAAAGAGGCTGAAGTGGAGATCTGCAATGGAGATTTCCTCCAGGCACGTGTGCTCGAGCAGTCCCAGGAGAACACTGGCTTTTACGTGTCACCCATCTTTTTGCATTGCCCGTAGCAAACAGAAGAGGACCACAGATGGTGGCCCACCAGGGTTACCAATGTCAGGGCAGGGGCTGGGAATAGCATTAGGGTCTTTTTCCCCTTGGTGGGACCATTGAAAGGAAGCTAGTAACCAACTCTAGTGACCAGCAGGCCTCTGTGCATGCCTTCTTCTGCTCCTGGCATGGCCTTGCCCAGGCCCTAGCTGCACTTTTTCAGTGCAGCTCCGGCAAAACTCCATTTTGTTTCTGTGGGTGGGAAGTCCCGAGCCAGCTGCAGTCACTGCTGTTCTTGCTGGATAGCACACCCGGGACTTTGCAGCAAGGAGGTGGCCTGGTGGGCAGAGCCCACAGAGCACCAACAGACCCAGTCCTGTGCCTGGTCCAGGCACCGAGCCACAGCAGGACCTCGGCAGAGTCACCCTGTTTCTGTGCTGCTGCTCCTTGCCTGTCTTGTCATCCCAGAGCTGCTCCGTATCAAGGCTTGCTGATGCTTTTGTAGCACAAGAGGAAAATACCAATGTATCCAAGGACACGTGAAGCTAAGAAATGGAGCTATGTCACTCTGCAAACATCCCCCCCACCATGGCGAGTGGTTTGCTTGGGCTTGGTGTGCAGATCCTGCCTTACAGCAGCCAGGAACTGAAGTTTAGTTCCCACTAAAAAGCCGAGCCCACCATGGGGAGATCTGTATCCCCACCACTGACATGGAGCAGCTGCTTTGCTCGTGTTTCCCTGGGGAGAGTCGCTTTCTGACTGAGCAACACCATCAGGGTCCCAGCGAGGAGAGAGGAAAAAGCCTTTTGCTCCCTGCAGCAAAGCGGTCCTTCCAGGGTAACCCAGCTGGAGAAGGGCATCACAGGCATGTAACTGGGTGGTCGGCTCCGGGCTCTGAACCTGCTGGAGAAGGGTGTGACCAGGTTTAGAGAGCACTTTCCCATAGGAAAGGCCAGGAGGACGTGGCCTCTGGGAGCGCGCCCTGGTCTGCCTCCTTGCCCTCTGCGTCTTGCAGTAATTTCATTTCCAAACACATCTCTTCCGACCAAAGCACGCAGCCATGAAGCACAAGGTTGAGACGAGCCAAGCTGGGGAGGAAGGGTGGGGAAATAAAGCTGCTGTAGGATAAAAACAGCTGATGGGTGAAATCCCATCCACTGGGAGCCTGGGGAAGCCCTCCTCAGGGGTTATGTCGAGTCTTACGTGGTCCAGAGAAAAGGGAGTTAAATTACTCCTCTTACCCAGTAAATTTAACCCATTTTTCTGTCTGCAGACATAGCAAATTTTTTTGTTCATCTTACTTATTTGCATGCATTTACACATGTTTCAATAGCCATCTGGATTCCTCAGGCTCCTCTTAGCACAAATCGTGCTGTTGGCCATTCAGGTTAGATCAGTCTCTCCCAAGTGAGCAGGAGGATGCCTCCCTGTCCTGGGGTGAGCTTTCCAGACCTCAGCCGGTCTGCAGCCTTTATCAGGTCCTTCGACAACCATACTGAAAAACGGGAATTGGAAGATACTGCAGTAATGATCTCGTTGCTGCTGGGCTGTGGTGTCCCTGACTCCCTGCCATAAGCCAGCATCTCCCTTTCTATGCCCCTGTCCCAGGAGACACAGTGGTGTGGTGGGAATGCTGCACCATATCCAGGGAACTGCTCTGGGGCTCTGAACCTTCCTCCAGCACCTTTGGACCAAAGCTTTATTCCTAGTTTTTTGACCTGGACTGAATGAGAAAGCATATTGTTGATAAAAACACAGGGGGTTGCATGCCTTTTTTCTAAACTTTCATTTGAAGTAACTGTGTGTTCCACTTAAACATCTGATTCCGTCTTTAATCATATTAATCTCCTGACCTCAAAAACACTTTGTCTGTTAGTGACACAATTTGGCGTGCTTTATGTGAGAATACAAAAATCCTTTTGTTTCTTTTAAAGCCGTTGCTTTTTCATTTCACCAAGAGATCACTTGCTCTTATGTCAAGGAAGGATAAATGAGAAGTGTCAGGCAGACCTTTTATGTATTACTTTATCTTTAAGCTAAACAAATCCACGGCATGCAGCCTGCCTTGCTATGGAAATCTCTGCACCCCTTTATCAGCTGTCACCCTTTTACTTGATGTTCTCCCTTCCTGGAGTGGAACGACAGAAACCGCGCATGTGCCCTCACTGCAGATCTACTGAATGTCATCGCGCTGGTTTGATACTGGGTTTTTTTTTTCAAGCTACTGTTTCCATGTCCAAGGGTTTCTTTTGTTTTTCTTGATGTCAGAGCGGAGTTCTTCACCGGGCTGACTGCTGCGAAGTCCTTCTCGCGAGCAGCTACAGCTGATTTACCATGCAGGGCATGTAGGAGTAGTTTGGGTTTTTTCCCATTGATGTGTGCGTTGCTTTGCATTAATTTCTTCAGACTTCATCTTCCCACTCCCTCACCCTTCACGGGTGCCTTTGAAGATTCCCACAATTCTCTCTGAGCTTGAGTCAAATATGCATATACATGTATATATGCATATTTGTGTATGTATACATATGGATATGTATATGGAGGGATGTGTGTGTGTGTGTGTGTGTGTATGGGCTTTTTTCTCAGACTGTTAAAGAATTTCCGAAGCCCTGTGTATCCTCCCATGCAACTCTATGGCACCTTGCTTGGGAGCTTGCTCTCTTGAAAACTGACCATTTGTTCTTCCTCCTTGTTTTCCATTTCCGAGCTATTTTCAAGGCTGCAGCCTCTCTCAGATCTCTTATCTCTGGCCATCCTTTCGCGAGGCCAGGACCAGGTTGAAGCCATCTAAACTATGCACGAGAGCGCACTGCACAGAGCACTCTCAGATGCTTATCCTCAAATTTCCTGCTCTGACACCAGACGCCTCCAGCTGATGGCTCACTCTCTCTCCAAATTTAATCGGGTTACTGCGTAAAGCCACTCTGTACACTGAAAAAGAAGAAAAAAAAAAAAAAAGAGTTGGAAATTTTTTGTGCCACATGTGAGCTGGGGGCAGGAGAGGAAGCCAAAATGTGGAAGGCCTGTTATTGCTCTGCCAGCAGGCTAATGAGGCTGAGCAGATCCAGGGCTCAGAGCTGCATGGCCCCATGTGGCTATTGGCTGCCAGACCCACAGGGATGCACCAAAACTAGATGATCTTTAAGGTCCCTTCTAACCCCAACCATTCTATGATTCTATGAAACCCAAATAAGTGAGCACGCAATCAGATCTGTTTGCCCTGCAGCAACCCACACGGGAGCGAACAGCCAGCTCCTCGTGGGATGGAAATCGGCACCGCGGGCTGACGCCACTGAAGTTGTCCATGGAGGGTCTGGGGGCCAGGCTCTGTTTCCCAGGTGGATCCACCACCACAGATCCAGACAGCCTCTGTCAGCAGAGGAGGGAGGACAGCATCTTTAGGAATCCTCAAGGAGGCCAGGAACAACATGAGCAAGTTTTACATAAAGCAGTGGGGATGTCTGGCCATCCTATGTCCTGAAAGAAGATGAGCGGTAGCCCCTTTGCTGAACACGATGAGGGCTGCTGTATTGCTTGGTTTGGCTTGTAGCCTTTCAGCTTTAGACCCGCTTTGTAAGGAGCCAGAGTCTTTAATCTTACAAAGTTTTAAAAAAAAACTTAAGCTAACTTCATGTTGAGTAAGTCCCTTTGGGACAAATTACCCAATGACAAGCCAAGGGGGGAGTGTTTTGCTCTAGCAAGGTCTGGTGTCTCATTCAGCACGAGGAGCTGCTCTCTTAGTAGTTTTATATATAAAATTCTGGTTCACTGTGCTGGGAGAAATGGAGTGTATCGTGTGTGCTGTTACTGGGCTGTTGCGAAACAATGTTAAATAGTATAGAAGGGAAAGAGAACATAAAAACAGACTATAGGGGTTTTTTTTATCCCAGAGCAACGTTGTAATGTGTGTGTTGGGGGTGGAATTCTGAATTCTCACACTTCGGTAAAGTCACGTTTCCCTTCAAACTGGGAAACCAATCCCAACAAAAAAAAAGCACGAGGTGCCCTGCGAACCATTCACTTTGTGAGCAGAAATGCCGAGAGCAAGCTCAAGTGAGCGGTCCTCGTCCAGCGGCGTCCTGAAACGATACAGGAGAGGGCCGGTGCAGGCTGCAGACAAACAAAGTCTGGGGACAGCTCTGCCGTGTAACGGGATGCTGCCCCACGTGCCCTCCAGCCCTGCCTGCCAGAGCTGTATTTACTTTCCTCATTGGGTGCAGGCATCTTTCCACTACTCCCACAGGTCCCTGTCTCAGCCAGCCTAAAAAGAACGCAAAAACCCTCCTGGGGCTCCTGTTCTGCCTTTCTCTCATGGGTACAAAAGCCATGCTGCTTTGCAGGGCCACGGGGATTTTGCCTTTGAGAGGTGACTAAAGGCTCCTGGATTAGATCCAAAGTGTATATAAACTCTCTCTTATCAGGGCAAAGCCCCAAGGCTGTGTTTTTCAGAGGATGGTGGAGGCAGTGCTGGTTTATGCTGGCATGTGGTCTGGTTCTTTGTGTTTATCTTGCTGGTTTGGGAGCTGAACCAATTCAAGAGTTTAAATGGCTTTGAAGCCTGGCTTTTCATGAGTTGCCATCAAAATATAGGTTGTACGTATATACATTCTTCTAGTGGCTGCATTGAGCGCTTATGGTTGTGTTAGTGTCCTGAGCAGGGGGACTCAGTTACTCTTGGCCAACATCACTGGGTGAATTTACCGAGGTCCATTCATTTTTTCCTCATCCTGCCAACTTTTCCAGCTGGGAAAGTGATGAAAGGCCACGTCTGCTCCCACAAGAGCAGGAGAATAAGGAGAAATATGGTTGTTCCTGGAGCGGTGTCTCACAAGGCTGCTGCTTCAGTGAGGTTTAGGCAAAAGTGAGTCCTGGCATGTGACAGCCCTGATCGTGGGAAAATGAGGGTGGAAAATCCAGCTCGTGGTGAAGGGTCCTTCTCCTGCATGATGCTGTGCCTCCTGTGTGTTGGCACCTCCACGGGAGAGGTAACGCTCCCACCTCTTTGCCCAAGCACTATAAACGGCTCTACAAAACTGTGGGGGAATTCTTCATCTGCCCTTGGGAGTCCTGGCCTGACCACGCTGGGGAGCAAGACCAAGTCCCTGACCCGTACTTGGCTTTTCTTTTACCGTCAGTGGGGCAGTGGCATTGCTAACACCAACATTAACACTTGGAAGTCTCCTGTGGTTTAAGATCTGAGACTTGTGGTCTGAATTGCGCTGAAATGAAGGCCGGTTTAAAGGGGAGAACTTGGCGAAGATCCTGATGTGTCTCTGTGTTTGTCTGTGTGCACATGCAAAAAACAAGTTAAAAAAAAAACCCACTTGGGTATGATTCATGCAAATATTGTGTGGGGGAATCATTTTCTACCAGGGAGATAATTGCTAATTACATGAGTGCGAAGCAATTCGATTTGCAAAGTTTTGTTCTTTGCAGCCTGAGAAACTAATTTTGCAGGAGCTGAGGTTATGGGTATTTAGGCAACGGAGGTATATTATTGTTTCTGTCAGAGCCCCGAGTTTAAGTTTTCAGGAAAGCTGCTGCCCTTTAAAATAACTTCGCATTATTTATTAGCTCAAAACTTTCCCAGAGCGAATGACAAATAAAGCCTGTGGTATTTTTCCAGGGCTTATTTTGAGATAAAAGCTATCTGGTATAAAGGGTTCCTCTGGCAGCCGGACAAGACGACCATAAATCAGCGTCAAGGAGCAGGGAGAGCTGCCTGACGGATGCAGGATGCACTAGAGGGGTTTCTCTGCTACGGATGATCCGGGGTGAGAGCTGCTCAGGCCAACACGGCGCGGAGGTGAAGGAAGCTCCTTCTCACCTTTGCTGTGGTCAGGCGGGGGGCAGAGTGCTGTGGGGCTCACCCCAGCTCCTGCCCCTCCAGCCACGGGGATTTTCTCCCCGCTGCACCGCCAGGGCTCGGTGGAGAAAACGGAGGAGCAGCATGGGAAATAACCTCCCTCCTGTGCTCCCCCGTCCCCTCCGTGGTGGCTTCTGAATCAGCCGCGGGGCCACGGCACAGTGGTGGCACATCCGCGTTGTGTGGCGGGGGGGGACCAAGAGCTGGCGAGGATGATGCTGGCATGCCATCAGGAAACGAAGCCTTCCTGCTGAACGTGGTGGCAGCAGGAGTATCTTTGTTACTCCGGTCCGTGGAGCTGCTAATTAAGAATAATGAGCTCAAGCGAATGCGGCGGTTTTCTGTGTGCCTCTCTATAGAGAAATCATCCTCCCCTTATGAGTCCTTTAGTCCTCGCAGCTGGTACGGAGCCCAAGCCCCTTTAATTTCTCCAGGCAGCGCTGAAAGGTCCTGGGGTGGCTCCCGGCAGGTTTTGTTCAGGAAGGAAGAGATGGAGAGGGCTTGGGTTGCGAGAGCCGAGGGAAGCTGAATGAATCATTAAAAGCAAGATAAGAACCTAAAAGCCTCCACCAAATGCCCTTATTAGTGTTGATTTGATTGTTTATGCCACTTGACAGGGATGAAACCAGAGGCAGATGCAACAACTAAGTATTGGGTCACTGCAGCGCCCTGCCCGCGGTGCCTGGCCTTTGCTGGAGACCGCCCTTGTGCATCCAGACACAAGGTTACATGTTCAGGAGAACAATTCGGCTTTCTCCTGGGGGACTGGCTGCTGAGGGCCAGGCAGGCTGTGTGGCCACCTAACCATCTGCGGCCAGATGCCCTGCGCGGCTTCTCGCAGAAAAGGAGAGCTGCGGTAGCACGTCTCGGGGGCGGCTGCCTTCAGCAGAGGAAGCAGCGAACTCGCCCGCCGCCAATGTCCACTGGGCTGGGGGCCTCCTGCTGAGGGCCAGCAGCTGGGGGAGTCGCAGCTGTCCCCCAGAGGCTCCAAGCGGGGGCCTGGGGACAGTTGCCCGCTGCCCCTCCTGTGCCCTGCAGGCTTTTTCCTGGCAGCCAAGGAGAGGAGATAGAAGCAGCAGCTTTTAAAACATTAGGGAGAACGCTAGGAGAAAAGAGGAGCAGAAACGAAGATCCTTGTCCTTGCTGCTTACCCTAGGGTGGAGATGGTGGTGCCCTGGAGCCAGCCGTCACAGGTAGGGGGGAGTGGGGTTTTGGCAGCCTGGTGGGGAGGAGTGGAGAGGGGACCTCTCCCACCCCAAGGACTCATGCACACCATCCCCATCAGTTCCCCACCAGCTCTACGCAGGTAGCAGCAGCTCCCTGTATCGCAGAGAGCTGGCAAAGATTGCGAGGCACTCAAATACCACGGCAAAAGTGATGAATGTGGACAATTTCAAGCAGATTATGCCTGCTAGATAAGCTGTCGGTACCTGGAAGGCACACTGCAGCTGCTGTGCAGGAGCAGAAGACCTTTCCTTCTCCCGCTGCCGCCAAGGAGGCAGCTGTGGGTCTTCTGGCCTGGCTTAACGTAAAGAGTTGATTTTAGGTGCAGTTGAGCATTCAGAGCAGTGGTTTTCAGTGCATACTGATCCAAGCCTGGAGATGCTCCAATGTGGAGCAATGCTCTCCTTGCTTTGGTGCTTTGCGGTTGAAATCAGAGAATTGAAAGCCTGGCCACCAGCTCGGCCATGAGCAGCTCACCAGAGGGATGTGTCTGAGGCTGCATTGGGAGGGAGCTCTGAGGGTGCTGAGGTCTGTCCTGACCCCTGCAGAAGACCAGTGGTGGCTGCATCTCATGTCTCCTCTCCGTATAACAGCATTGCTCCATCTCACAGTAAAAACACGGAGGGGTTTTAGTGAAAGGCCAAGCACGCGCTGTGAGATCCTCTGGGAAGCCCGGTTCGCAAGGGGCTTGCGAGCATCTCTGCAACCTGCAGAGGTATCGCCATCGAGGCCGAAGGGGATCGGGTGCTGGAAGCTGGGGAGCTCTCAGAGGAGCAACGGGGCCCCTTTTTTGGCATAGGTCTTCCGCATGTCCTGCATCTTGCTGTCAATGGCACATTGAACACTGGCAAACCGTATCGCCATCCAAGCTGAATCCATCACCGGTAGCATTGCAAGTGAGTTGCAGTATAACTCCTAGCAGGTCTTTCCGCTTCTTAGCTGCCTTGGGTGGATGGGCTGGCTGCTGAGTTAGCCGCTTGCTTGCAGCCTCTCAGGATAACTGCAGTTAGCTGCACGTGGATTTTGCCCCCCCTGCAAGCACATGCCTGTTTGTTTGGCTTCAAGGACTGAGCTCCGGGTGCTTTTCATAGCATTGTTCTCAGCTGTGTGCTTCCTCCCGTCTTCGGAGCGGGCCACGTTTCCCAAGGATAAAAGGCCAGAGCTAACCAGGCTGAACTTAGAACTGCCGTGTTTGCGAAGCGCGGTTGATCTGGATTTAGATCAGCAGAGTTCAGCTCACAGCACAAAAATAGACAAAATTCTTTCAAGGCATCCTTTAAATGCTAGCAGCTCTTTAAAAAGTGGCTCTTTCAGTCTGTCATTCTAACTTCCTTCCTGAAATGCTGCTTGTTGCACAGAACGGGCCCCGTTTTCTCCCAGTCCTGCAGCCGAGGTCTGCAGCTATGCCGGCGTTTGGAGCTGTTGCTGTGGTAGGGTCTCGTGGGGTTTTCTCACCCCCCAGCGCGAGTGTGATGGTCTCACTGGGAGCGCAGGGCCCAGGGACGTTTCCCTTCTCTGTTTGAGAAGAAGAGCGCTCTGTTCAGGTAGATCCTTGGCAAGGCAGGGCGGTGGCTTTCCAGTCTTCAAACGCATCAGAGTCCAGTTGCCTTGCTTCCCCCAGCAAATATCTTACTGGGAGCTGGCTGTGCACGCTTCTGAGGACGTGTAGCTACAGCCCGCCATGGCAAGGGGCTGCAGGAGGCAGAAACTTTCCAGGGGAGCCAGCTCTCCCAGCTCGGTGCAGCAGTGTACGCTCAGGCAGCCCTGGTGCTGCAAGGAACTTCTGGGTTGGAGTAGCTTCTTACGTTTGAAGAAAAATATAGCTTTTCCCGTAGCCCCCAGGCTTGAGGAGCCCAGCCCTTTGGGAGAGCATCAGCTGGCACAGCACGGAGCCCGGCAAACCAGCGCTCGCTGCAGCACCATGCGTTAGGAACGGGGCCCTGCACGTCCTGGGCAGCATCCTGCGCCGAGCTTTTGACTTGTGAGGGACCGTGGGTGGCCTCTAAGGGAGCTGTGAAGATTACTCCACAAGGCCAGGGAGCTTGAATCTGTTACCCTCCTGGTCAAAAAGTTGCTTGAAGTTTGAAGCTTCGGCCTTAGAGGAAAAGAGAAAATGTGGTATCAGCTGCTAACGTTGCACAAGAGGCCATCAGCGGGTCCAGGTGCCTTAAAGCTTTGTCATCCTGTGTTGGAGGGTTCAACATGTTTTGTTGGCCCTCCCCTGATGCAAAGAGGGGTATAAGATGCATTGATGTTAATGGCATGCCAGCCCTGATCAGTAAACACCTAGATATTGACAGCAAGAGGTGGTCGCCTTGAATTAACAGCAGTTTTAAGGTTTAAAGGTCCTTCTCTGCCCGGACTCAGCTGCCCCTGGAGCTCTCGCAGCTGCGGTGATGATAGCCTTGCTTTGAGCCTTGCTCCCCTCATCTCTGAGGCATTGCCTGCTCCATTTTTCTTGCTCTCCTTTTTCCCTTTTTCCTTTTTTTTCCTTTTTTTTTTTTTTTTTAATTTTCACTCCTGCCCTGTGCATTTTTAATCACATCCCAGGGCAGCTGCAGCATCCTGGCTTATTGCAGTTGCATGTCTGCGTGTTGTCCACACTTGCTCTCCTCATGGCTGAAGAAGCTTTTCAAAATAAAAAATCCCTCCCTCACAAGCACCACGCAGATGAAATATGCATTCCTTGGTAAAATATTAAAACAAATCTCTTCCACACAGGCACAGCCCATGAAGATGTCTTTAAAACACACAGGGAGGAATGGATGCAATATTTACAATCTTGAGCAAGGCAATTTATAATCTGCCTGAGCTCCCTGATGCTGTTTGAGCAGTTTTTTCTGGAGTGTATCACAACAAATTAATCAACATTTTCCTTCCTAACTATATGCAAATGGACTTGTAAAATTTCTGGCTGTAGGTTGTAGCGCTAATTGCTCACTGGGCTCATCCAAGCGGCTTGGATTTGATAAGCAGGAGAAAGCACCAGGCACTTGAGTGAATTTCTAACGCAAACTGACCAGCCCGTTTCCCCTTCTGCAATTATTAAAGGTCAGCACAAAATGAACGAAGGAGGCAGAGGGATCTGGTTGCCTTTCGCTTTGATGCTGGGATCTTGTTTCTCTTCCTTGGATTGTGGTGGGGGATGGAGGAATAGGAGTGAACTACCCTGTCTCCGCTTGTACCCCTGTGTGTCTGCCCTGGGCACAGTGCAGGCTGGGGACCAGGGCTGGGAGCCCTGTCTGTGGGGGCTGGTGAGGGGTCTCTTACACCACTGCTTTCTACTCTCTGCTCATTTGCACCTCCACGAACCTTCCCGTTAAAAGAGGTATCCGTGCAGTGTATAAAAGATGCCACTCCACTTGCTCATGAACTCAGCTACCGCGTGCTTAACCATTGCGATTTACTTTAAAAAAACCCAAACAAACAAAAAAACCAAACCAGGATAATAACAACTGTACAAAAAATGTCAACTTTTACCTCCAGGCTCTTCTGGAGCTTGAGAGAGTCCCTCTTGCCGCGGCGCTAGCTTGCTCCTGGCCTTAACACTGACGCCTTGGGTATTTCACCTCTGCATCACCTGGAATCACTAGTGCAGCAGCGCAGCAGGGACTGCAGCAAGGTCATGGCTTTTCCTGGCAGTGTGGTTTGGAAAGGTTTTCTCCGAGCCCCTGCCACCACACGGGTGCGCGTGGCTTCCCAGGGAGTTCCTCCACGTGTTACCAGCTGAAGCTGAGCAGCACTTGAGTTTCTGTGTGTCTGTGTGATAGATGCAGTGGGAAGAAGCAGAGGAGAAGAGGGGTGGGAGGGGAGCAGGAAGCTCCCCGGGGACACCCAAAGCATTTCTGCGCATCCCTTGTGCTGCCTCATCTTGCAGGGTCCTTGTGACCCACGCTTGTACAGGGGCTTTGCTGGTGGCCTGCAGTCTGCAAATACTTTTGCCAACACCAGCCAAGCGTCACTGGGGGTGTGCTGAAGTGGTTTAGCGTTGGGAAATGACTGTTTACTGCAACCACGTTGCAGGAAAACCAAAACTGTTTTCCACATTTCAGGATCCATGTTTTAGGAATCTGGTTGCTAAACTGTAAGGCGTGCTGTGTGTCCTGCTGGCTCGCCCTGACCAGGTGGAGCTGGTGAACTCCAACACCTCATCTGGAGGCCAGAAACGCACAAAGGTGCGAGGAGGCAGCTCTCTCACAAACCAGGTCTGAAGCCAGAGCAGACCTGGGTTGTGACTGTCACGTCAGATCAGCGCTCCTGCAGGCAGAGAGGGGCTGAGATTGCTCTGCAGCAGGTGACACCACCTGCGTGCACCCCTGGGACCAGAGGTTGCAGAAGTCCTGATGTAGCTGCAAAGCTTTCGGCACGAAGCAAGCTGCTTTGCAGAGGTTCAGAGCCTGCTGATCACTGCTGGAGAAAATCAGGTCCTGCGCGTACAGCGCACATGTTGCACATGGTAAATCCCTGCTCCACAGCTTCTCCCACACCTCTCATGCTCTGCCCATCCAGCTACACATCTGTCAGCGTTTCTTGCAGATAAGGCTTCTGGGTGCTCGAGCAAATGATCCTGCACCATTTGAACCTGGCACGCATGGCCTGCAGACCTCAACGTTGTTTATGGAAAGTGAAGCATGAGCAGAAGAGCTGCGTTAAGGCAGAAGGGACCTGCCAAACCTTGGGCAGCAGCCCGCTACACGGGAGGGATGGGAGAAATAAATGTGTTATGGCTGTGGAGTGGGGTGCAGCTGGCTCATAGCCTCACAGGAGCGTGTGGGGAGGGCTTCCCACCATCATTGCATCCTCGGTTTCATTGACTTCGCTGGAGCAGACACTGGCAGCATTCTCCCTTTTACCCTCGGCTTGGGAATTGCCACTTCAAAAGGTGCTGCTGAGGGCTGTGAAGTGCAGTGTCCAAGGCGCTGGTGCCAAACAACCCAGGGGGATAACAAAAGTCCATCCTACCCATTCAGCAATGGCAGCAGAGGCTGACCCTTCTGCTTGCCTGGGCAGCAGAGTTTTGGCACAGGCTTCAGGAGGACCGGGATTTCTCTGGCTGCCCTTGGGAGCATGAAGATGGTGCAGTAAAGAGTTCTGGGCACTCGCCCATGGTGCTGCTGGCACCCCTGCAGCCCACTGGGAATGGCAGGGATGGGAGTCCGGCACTCACTGCACAGGCAGAGGGAGCAGAGACATGGTTCAGGGGCTGCTGAGAGTCCTGAGAGCTCCTGAGCAGTACTGGGAGGACAACAGGCATTGGCATGCCTCTGTGGAGCCAGCTGGGCAGCTGTGGTGTTTGAGCTGTGAGCAGAGGGATTTCAGAAGCGCTGGGTGGTACTATCCCCTGAAACCCATCTCCCTGCACTTGGTACTTCCAAGGTCCCTGTGCCCGAGCTCCGCGATGACTGGGAGAACCAAGAGGTTGAGCAATTTGGTGAATTATTTATCCGTTATTCATTTACCCGATGTGCATATAATGCTGTGCAGCAAGTGAGCAAGCGCAAAATTAAAAACCAAAATGATGGATGCTGCCTTATGAAGGGCTCTTCATCCCACTCTTGAGACTCATTCAGCTTTAAATATTGATGGCGGATCGCCTGTTGGCAAACAAATACTGTGTAAATCTATCCCTCTCAGCTCACTGCCCCTGTTCAGGAGGCAGAGGGTTTGTGCAGTTGCAGCCACATGGGCTGAGACGTGCGGTCTGTGCTGCCTGGGGGGGAGAAGGGGGGCTCTGAGTCCCTTTAATTACCTCCTGAAGCTAGCAATTAATCTGTGCTTGAGTACTTACCTACCTGGCAATACAGCATCAGCAAGCTGCAGTCTTTAATATGCCGATCATCACAGCATCCCTAAGAAGCATGGGAAGTCTCAGCGGGAACTGCAGCAGGTCCTGTAATCGCAGGGCTCTTGTTACCTCTGTGTTACTGCTTGGAGAACTGGTGGCTCCGCTTGCGGTTATTTTACTTCAAAACCTGCCAGGCGCATATTCCTGCGGAGGATTAGTTTAAAAAAAAAAAAAAATGCAAATCAAGAGATCCCTGCTGAGAAAGCTGGTGTGGTGTCAGAAGGGCCCGGGGAGTCGCTGGGGTGAGGAACTAGCACAGTGAGAAGCAGCTTCCCAAGCTGGCTCGGTCTCTTCCCTACTGCCCAGGCCAGCCACACTCAGTCTTTCCAAACACACGGACCCGTAGGACCCTGAATTTTCCAGGTGGATCCCACCCCTGCCCCCCCCCCCCCCACAACCACCTCAGCCCTGCCACTGGATTCCCAAAACCAGCCGCAAGCCCAGCAGACCAAGAGGGGCTCCTTGCACGAGGATAAATTTGGGGCTGTCCCAGGTGAACGCCAAAGCCATGGATCTGCTTTTTTTCTCACCCAGCTCCCTCCTGACCTCTTGCTGGGCCCATCCGTGCAGCCCGAGCTCCTCACAGGAGTCATTCCTGAAACGAGATGGGTGGGTGCTCAGCTCAGCAGGCAGCAGGGTCCATCCACAGCATGGAGTGGAGAAGCAGGGGCATTTACAAGCTAGCTTCTCCCTGTGAAGACCCGGCAGTGTGTGAGCTGGCTTGTTGTCCCCAGCTTCTCTAGATCCAGCTGTGGTCTCCTCATCTCCTCATGCACAATGGTAGCCACAGTCTTCTCTGGCCTGTCAGTGTTCAAACTGTGTTTCACCCCGTCTTCTTCCCCCCCTTTCCCCAGCCGTCAGGAATCTGGAGAGGGACAGGGGGCTGTGCACAAAGGGCTGGGGTTTGTCTGCTCCTCGGCAGGCTGGAGACACCCTCGGGACCAAGGTGGCAGATGGATGGCCCAGGGGAGCCGCCGGCAAAAGGCAAGCTGAAAACATCTCCGTTGGCTCTCCTGAGCCACAGGCACGTGGCGAGGTCCTTCTCTGGAGACACTGTCCTCGCATGACTCCGGGGCTAATTTCACTCTGTGCGGCAGCGTGACTCCCACGTGGGCATGCTTCTGCCCGCTCCGCCTGCTTCTGCCCACTCCGGCAACACTGTGCAGGCAGCTCGGTGCGTTGCCGGGCTTTCAAGATGGCAATAAACAGCAGGTTTTCATGCTGGCAGGATTTTGAGGGGCAAAGCAGCGTGACTTCAGGGTAAAGGCCTAAAGGATATGTGAGCCTTAGAAACAAGTGCCATCAACCCCTCTCTTCCTTGCTCTCTGGAAGAAAGACCCAATATTCTTTTCGCATTTTAAAAGCCCAAGACAAGTATCTTAAACATGGAGCATGGCCAGTCCAATTACTTCTCTTGGTCCCATGCCCAGGGTTTATTCCGTGAAACATCTCCGTGACAAATGTTCTCACTGCGAGAAACTTTCTAGTACTTTTTTTTTTTCCATTTCTTGACGCTGTATAAACTTTTGCCAGAGGCTGCCCAGAACCAAGGTGTAATTCTGATCCATCCAGACCTCTGGAAAGTGTGGATGGAAAATATATCAGCAAGGTGATAATCGCTGCAGCCTTGAGAAACAGCTTTGTATAAATGAACCCAGCGATTTCTTATGTGGGAATAAACTTTCCTTGGAGATATTATGTCCTTTTCCTCCTTTAATCTTTTCCCTGGGATTTCCATTTCAGCACCCTAAGACCCAAGCAGACTGTATTGCTCATTTTCAGTCTCTTTCAGGCTCGGATTAATTGCAGATACCCAGCTGTCTTGCTCTAACTAGCCATATCATACCATTAAATAAACAACTGCCAACCTGAGCACATGAAAGCATGGCTGGATAACGTTTCTACCAAAAAAGAAAAAGTCCTGCTGGCAATCCAGGTCTAGACCTTTGCCTTGCAGAAATCAGTGCCTCTCTGCTTAGCCTGATGGACTTGGCCATTTTACGCCAGCAGAGAGCTGCTGCGTGTGTTATTTCTTGCTTACATGAATCTTGCAAGAGGATCAGAGAAAGATGTGAGCTGCAACCTCGGGAAGTTAAACTCTGGTCTGTAGGGTGCTCCTAAGGCTGAGAGCAGGCACGCGGGCATCTGCATCGCAGCTTGTGAACGGGGAAGAAGCTGGGATAGAGCGATGCATTTTGGAGAGGCATGGCAGTGCCAGACCCCCAGGCATGGTGGGCAGCGCCAGGCTGAGAGGAGTGGCTCGCAGAGCTTGCTGGCGGCTCCATCCTGGCCCTACTTCGTGTCTCGACGTCGGGGTTTATTATTCAGTGCAGGACTCTGCAGAAGAGTTGCCAGCTCTGACCGCTTAGCCAAATTAATAGTGCCGAGTAGGAACAAGACGTACTGGCGAGCTTCCCTGGGACCAAGCAGATTGTGGCTGCCCCCGAAGGGAGCCAGCGATGGGGAAGTTTCTTCTCTCCCTGGCCTTGCTCTCTCACAGCTCCGGGAACCCCAGCATCCCTTAAGTTCCACTTTTTGGAGTCTTTTTGATTTGGGAGGAATTAGGGAGAGGCAGGCTGCACAGATGTGCAGCTCCTCCATTCCCCCACCACGAGCACTGGGTGGCCCAAGCCCCCTGACCATGGCTGTCCCCTGCATGTGGCCTGGGGCTTGCTCACCCCCATCATTGCCCTCCAGGTATGTCCGAGCACTGACGGCACAGCAAGCAGCAAAGTGCACTTTTTTTGTTATTCCTGCAGCAGCTGCTCTCTCTGCCTAACGCAAACCCCAAGTCTGCGGCCAGTGGCTGGCCCACATACTGCTTCCCTTCGGAAAGCATGGGGCCAGATGGATGCTGGGGAGCGCGCAGCAAAGAAATGGCACGGCATGCAGAAAACCAGCAATATCTGGGACAAAGCAGACACTTGAAGAGCCCTGTGCAGCGTGCAGACTGGCTGCTGTGAAACATTACATACCAGCAGGCTATTTGTCACTGCTTTCTCTTTTATTTCCCCCGTGAAACCCGACGCGTTGCATGCACAGTCTGTCCTGCTGTAGTTGCTGGATCTTCACAAATCCATCCCCCCCTCCCTTGACATGCGTCTCTTGAGATCTCACTAGAAAGCCTGGTGTCTTGACCATCCACAGGTGCAAATAAAATGGGAATTGCCATTTCGAAGCACCCTGAGAGGTCCAGGGTTTGTGTTCAGGCGAGGGTTCACGAGGCACCGCTGGCACCGCTGGCAGGTATCAAAGCAGAGCCCGGGCTTCCCCGCTCTGCTCTGCCCAGCCTGGGCACCCACTCCCATGCCTTTCCCCGCGTGCAGCCAAGGCCAGCTGGGCTTGTGGGTACCCCTTGGGCACCACACTCTGCCACTCATCTTTTTTCTTTTTTTATGAGCCACAAACTTGCTTGCTGGGGGAAGGCTCTGGTCCCCAGCTCTCTCCTAAAGACTTATAGAATAGAATCATAGAGTCACTTAGGTTGGAAAAGGCCTTTAAGATCATCAAGTCCAACCATTAACCTAACACTGCCAAGTCCACCACTAAACCATGTCCCCCAGCACCACATCTACACATCTTTTAAATACCTCCAGGGCTGGTGATTCAAACACTTCCCTGGGCAGCCTGTTCCAATGTTTGATAACCCTTTCAGTGAAGAATATTTTCCTAATATCCATCTAAACCTCCCCTGGCACAACTTGAGGTTTTTTCTTCTTGTCTTATCACCTGTTGCTTGGGAGAAGAGACTGACTTCCCCCTCACTATAGCCTCCTTTCAGGTAACTGTAGAGAGCAATAAAGTCTCCCCTCAGCCTCCTTTTCTCCAGGCTGAACAGCCCTTGATTCACAGAAAGTTCATTTGGGGATCCCACAAAGCTTCAGACTTGTCAGAGACTGCTGGGAGCTCTGTGCAGTCGTTAAAACATTTGTGGTATCACCGCGGCTTCCACTACCAGTGCCCTAGCAAAAGAAGTGTCGGAGAAGGTGAACAGTCCACGGTGCAGCAGGACCCACCAGAGGAATGGAAATTTCCTCAAACCAAACGCAATAGCTGAAATTCAAGGCATGATGTTGAATTTTTTTAACAAAATGCTGTCATTATCCTAAATATAAAAATGTTTGATTCCAAATAATTTTTCATAGTAATATTAGGCAAAAGCACCTCGTTCTAAACATGTCACTTTTGACAAAACCAGCATCTTTATGGCTGAAAAGAAATACTTTGAGAATAAATCTCTATGGCAGTACTAGTGATAAGTCTTTCATTTCATGCTCTAATTGAACATTGGCTTTACAACTTAAAAGCAATCATCCTAAATTGCCTTCTGCTGATGTTAATGCTTCAGACAAAGGGTAACAGCCAGATTATAGGTTCGTATATTATTCAGGCAAATCTGGGTTCTTCATACATCACTTTTTAAAAGAAAATTAATTTTTCCTTGTGTCAAGAATGAAAATAGTAATAATGGATGATATACTTACATCATCCTGTATTGCGGAGATGGGCAAGAACATCGCCTCTGAGCAAAGTGAGTGGCAGCCAGCGTGCGCGCCCTCGTGCCAGCCCACACGGGTAGAGGGGCAACCTCAAAAATGCCACTGCCCAGGACTCAAACCTGTACTTCTGCCAGTGGAGAGACTGGGTCTCACCCCCTGCACTCATAAGCAACATCCCCTTCATCTCTTTAATAGACATCATCTATTTGGATTGGGTGGCTTTGTGGGTTGGCAGTTACTCACCCACCCCTCCCCAAGCTGAGCTGAGGGCAGAGCTACCAGTTTCGCTGGGTTCTCTTCCCCCAAGACAACCCCAAGGCTCCCCTCTCCCCCTCTCCACCCGCATCTCACGCACGCCACGTCTCCCAGGCCCTATAGAAATCATGCTGGCTCCCTGCCTGCACGTCCCCATCCGCGCCGGCGGCGGTGGCCAGCAGGGCTGGGTGGAAGGACCAGGGGCTGCTCCATGGCACCAGCGGTGCCGTGGGTGGGGAGGGCTGGTGTGTTGCTCCAGCCAAGTGACCCAGCAGGATCCGTGCGGGGCTGACGCTGAGCCTGGATGGATGTCAGCCGCGGTAGTAAAAGTTTGGCACCGGAGGCAGGGCCTTCCAATGGGAAGCAAGCAAACGCTCGAACCATAGGCATTGACCGAAGCTGCAGTGTCAGGGCTGGACCTGCCTTTGATGCGTTTGGATGGTCCCCAGGGTGGGAATCACTGATGACTTGCACATTTTCCTCCTGCTTCCTCCCAGAGCCTCTCATTTCCCAGCCCGGCTCCCTCTCAGGGAAGACAGTGGGTCTGCACGGCGGCCCGGCGCGCTCCCTGCTTTTTTGGCTGTGCCATGGGAATCCCGCTCTTTCCCAGGCGTCACACTGGGAGCGGTGTATTTTTAGCTCCGGGGGCCGGGGCCGGGTGTCGGCGCGGCGGCGGGGCCCTCAGCTCCCCGGGCGCTGCCTGTTCCCACCACATCTGCTGCTCTCCGTTTGCAAGCTGCCGCCGCCGCAGCGCTTGGCACAAATGGCACCGTCATCTCCTCGCTCCGCAGCTCCATTAATTCACACCTTGTTTCCTCTTTCAGGAGCGAGCTTTCGGGAGCCGCTTGCGTTCGCCCCGCGGTGCGAGGTTACGTCTTGCCTTCTCGCTCACCCCCACTCTTCTGACCCTCTGGCCCAGCCTAGCAGTTTCAGGGTTTCACTGGCACCTAAATTCTTGGGGGATGTCTTCTGCATCGGCAGGAGCGAGTCGGTGCTTGTTGTGAGCGTGGGTGGCAAGGTGGGATGCACAGCTGGATGCAGCCATCGCATCCCCAGTGCCGAATGGCCCCTTGGGTGCTCCTTGGGTGCTTCTGCACCTCATGTGGGAGGTTTGTGGCCCTGGTAACGCTGGTGAGAAATAAAGGTCCTCCCGAGCTGCTGGGGAATGGACGTAGCAGAGAACAGAGGGCACTGCGTTCAAACTGTGTGGACCCAGAGCTGCGTCAGCCCATGGACTCCTTCCTTCCTTCCTTCCTTCCCAGATGTGGAAACAGCTGCCCAGCAGATTGATGGCTCCATGGGCAGAGGCAGAGTGGAAGGTCCTGTGATCTGCAGAAGCATTACCCAGTAAAAATAGCAACCCAGTAAAAAATAGCTGGGGCTGGGAGCTGTGCCTGGCCTTGGTGAGCGCGGCCCCAGGAGGGGAAGTTTCCTTCTGGGCAGAGGCTGGGACACCATGAGCAAGCGCTTGCAGGATGGAGCGGTCCTTGCCCTGGGTGGGAGCAAAGGGCACAGGCAGCTCCCCCGTCCCTTCGTTGCAGGAGCTGAGGCTGCAGAGAGCGCTGAGAGGGAATGCAGCACAGCTCAGGGCTTTCCTCTTGAGATCAAGATGGTTGGACAAGCAGAGAGCGAAGAGCAGCTGGAGCCCCGGGGTGTGCACTGTGCATAAGGACGAGCCTGGCAAAGGATTTCTCCTTGTTTACAGAGGGGCAGCGAATACCAACAGGGCTGAAGGAGTCACACAAGAAATCCAGAGGACGTTTAGGCTCCGAAGGCCAAATCCTAACTGGTCATGCTGCCGTCCGCATCTCATACTTAACCCAAGGGAGCCATCAGTGTAAAACTGCAGGAGCCCAGCAATTTGCAGCAACCTCTAGAGCAGCACTTCTAGCTCAGAGGTCCCCGGGTGCTTCACAATTGGTGTCGTGCTGTCGTAGAGGTAGGGGAAACTGAGGCACAGGTGATGTGTGCTGGATCAGACCACAAGGCTGAGTTTTCCAGCGTGTGGCTCACAGTCCGAACACTGCCCCATGGCTGTGAGCAGCACTTCCTACAGATAAATGCTTGGGTTTTATCTGCTTTATGTTATTTACTCCACAGTTGTCAGTCTCCTATTAAAAGTCGTACAGTCTGAAAAGGCCTCTTGTTAATAGCTTGTTATCAGGACTGGTGCCGTGATGTACAAGCGTTATCTCCTTGATCCCATCTGTCTCAGGAAATGTGGCTGAGAGGAGAGCAAGGATGGAGCTCGGTGGCTGCGGGAGCCCGGGAGAGAGACCTGGACACCCCACAGTTACACTGCCACTGTCTCTAATTCATCTCTGCTCAGTGGAGCACTTAGAAATGTCACTGGGGAGCTGCAGTGGCCATGATTGATCACGTCTCCGCTGCACGCCGACGGAGGAGAGCAACTTCAGCAAGAGGAGACCTTGGCTCCTGAGCCTCCCCTTGAAGTCCGGGAATGAATTATGCAAACTAATCCGTCCCTTGGCTCCTCCGACAGCTGCTGCCTTCCTGACACCTCCTGCCTTTACCTCTTTCTTTATCTCTGAGCAGTTTTAGAGCCATTGAGGCAACACATCCTTTCATCTGGTGTCCATGTGTGTCCCGGGATGCCTGTGAAGGTTGGGGCACCTCATCACCTGTTGTAGGATGTTGTCCCAGACGCGAAGATCAATGGCTAAACTAACCTTGGCCAGAGCCTGGTGGACTGCTGGGCTGCCCCTGGGCTCTTAAAAGAGAGGAGGGAATCATAACCCACATTAAAATATAATCGCTTTCTTCTGGCAGCTGGCAGAGTTTCAAACGCTGCCTCACACCGGCCTCACTGTGCTTCTCCACCTGGCCACTACCGGCCAGTTTACTACCAACTAATAGTTATTTAAGGTCCACTATGCTTATTGTTGGCTGGGGACAGGTTATTTAGCTCCCTGCCTGGACTGGTTCTGTCTTCAGTGGAGGGGGAGAGGGAACGCAGGGAGAAGGAAGCAGGACAATGGAGAAAGACATCTGCACAAGGGTGTTTGGCCAGGCTACTGTGTCCGTGCCCCGCTGTGGAAGGCATTTGATCCTCGCTTGTCCAAGCTGAGCAGACGTCCCCTCCTGCCAACGGCTGCTGCTTGCCCTGGTGGCTTGCTGGGATTCGGGTCCCTGAGAGATCTGGAAGCTGGGGCAGACAGAGGGGAGGGCAGGGATGAGCCAAAGGGGAGCGGGGTGGAGAAGTGGAAGGAGAAGGTGGACGCAGGTCCCCTGCCAGCACTGGTACCTCGGTCACCCCTTTGCCACGTCCCTCCTGCTGTCCCTCTCGCCCTGGTGTGATGTGCCCCAGCACCAGCTGCCGGCATGGAGCGGGAGGCAGGGGAGGGCTGCCATTTCCCCAGCTGTCCCTCCGACCGGCTGAAAGCCACGTCTTATTTAAAAGTCAATTGGCAAACAGCCTGACTCATTTTGATTCAAAAAGCTCCCAGGCTGGAGAAGGGCAGCAAAGGTGGCTGCTTTAATCTGTCACTCGTTGGCAGGTGGGGAATGTGCTGACCCCAGGACAGGGAGCTCATCAACTTTTGGGGGATTAAAATGGGAAACCTCTTTTTGTTCCAGGTGTGGGGGAAAAGCAAACCAAAACAAAACGCAACCTTCTAAAAATCTCGCAGAAACGGCTCCTTTTGCTGCCTGTAAAACGGAAGGAATATCTCCTTTCTCCTGCTCTTTGTCTGCCTTGAAGTGCAGAGCAGGGGCAGGCAGGGCCCGGCTTTTGTGCCAAGATTGTCAGCCAGGAAATGGGTTTTAGTTGTGGCTGAGTCTTGAAAGTGCTGCTGAGCTCAGAACGCTCCCAGTGATGGCAGCTCGGCCTAGAAATGGTTTAAAATGAGTGTTTTGCAGGCGCTCTCTCCGGAGCACTCAGGTGTATGTGTTGGCCCTGTTCCTGCGCGGTCAGAACGATTTACGCAGGAGGTACCGTTGCGTTGGGCTGCTGGAGATGTAGCGTGTGAACACTGAACTTGTGATGTACAATCACTCGCGTGCGGTTGTGCAGAGTTAAGGTTATAGGGACAATCTTTGCTTTCCCGCCCATCGGCACCACTTCTGCGCACGCGTGGCTCTCGATGGTGCACGTCTTCTCAGTGCGATGCAGCTCCTGCCAAGCCACCGAGAATGTGGTGTGAGATTATAAGGGCGCTTGCTTGAGGCAAGACAGCACTTGAGGAGGCCACGGGGTCAGGGACGATGTTGTGGCTCCGTACGGTCACGCCGCCCAGCCGCTGGGCACCTCTTTTGCAATCAACACATTAAATACCCACAAACCACGCGTGCCGGGAACTTGCCAGCGAGTCGATGCTAACAAGTTGGCCCTGCGGAAGAGCGGCTGAGGGGAATTTGGGTCATCATTCTTCAGAAGAGCTCGCTTTTGAGGTGTGGAGGTTTAGTTTCTCCCTGCGCATCAGCTATCTGGAGTGCTAAGTCTTCGGCACATGAGATAATGAAATCCCATGTGATTAGCATTTGTGGTTTGCCACTATTTGCAGAAGAAAATAATAGCTAGCTTAAATACCTATTAGTCACCCATGTCTGCACTGTGTGTTTAGAAAGTAGATGCAATTTAGCAGGCCGGGGGATTTTTTGGGAAAAAGAAAAATCTTTTAAAAGTGCACTTGTGAAAAATCAGCTTTTAAGTATGGGAAATTTGATACGGCTCGGCAGTTCTCACCGATTAAAAAGCCAGTGCCCAAACCCATTTCTAAAGTGCTAGTAGGAAACAGAAATGTTTCCTGGGGAATTTAGGGCCCAGCTGAACACAGGCTGCAGGAAACAGATGCAAAATGTTGTGTGCGGTTTTGCAGGATGGTTTTTTTTTCTAAGGCTAATTTTGTGTCATTGGCCTGGGCAGCTTAGCTAAAAACTTGCCCTCTTTATGTGGATCTCTTACCTTTGCAGTGCTGTTTCATGCTATTTTACAGATGAAGGCATCTCCCTCTGAGCTAGGGAGTCCCAGCGCTATTCCCTATGCCCACGGGATTTCTGGCAGTCGCTTTTCAAAGGCTTTGGGGAGGAGGCATGAAATAACCGTGGGGAGCTGGGGACCCTCGTCCCCAGCTTTGCCTAGAACAAAATCCCAGCAAGGTGGGATTTTGGCAGACACCGGCACTGTGTCTGTCAGAGCAGCCCTGTCCTACAGCCTGCCTGTCTCAGGATCCCAAACCCCTTGGCCAGGTGTAATGGGGGGTAGGTTGGTGGGGAAGATGAATCGGAGAAGAGGGAAGAACATGTTTATTCGGCATCATCTCATTTCACATGGCTAAGCTGCTTTCTCCACCAGTTCACTGTCTGCAAGGGCCTCCCAGAGATTTGTGGGTGCTGGTCCCAAACCCCTGCAGAGGGAAGGCTGGGGAGATGCAGATGTCTTTTCCAGACTTGTGCTTGTGTTACAGTCAGACAGAAAAATAGGAAAACAGCACTTGAGAGTGGATTGGAGATGTCAGCAAGGGACCAGGGTCCATCCAGGGCTCACGGGTTTCCTTGCTCAGGCCACGCAACTGAGGTGGGGCTCAGAGGGAACCGCTATCATCCATGGAGGAACCTGGGGATGACGGCTGGTTTGGATGGGGAGCGCTGGCTGCGACAGGCTGAACAAGCACTGCTGCCTTTGCATGGGGAGCGTCCTCAATGGGCAGCCATACTGGACCGGTGTGGGACTCACCCCATGACTTTTCATAGAATTATAGAATCATTTTGGTTGGAAGAGACCTTTAAGATCATCAAGTCCAACCATTAACCCAACATTGCCAAAACCACCACTAAACCATGTCCCTCAGCACCACATCTACACGTCTTTTAAATACCTCCAGGGTTGGTGAGGAGATGGACAAGAACCTCCTTGTGCTCCTCATCCTCATCTGAAGCACCATTGCAACATGCAGGGCTTTGGAGCTAGGCTGGGGTGAAAACTGGGGTGAATCTGATTTGAGGTTGCTGGTCCCACCTAGCACTGAGCTGAAGCGGAACAAATGCCCTTGCTACTCAGATCTAGGAAAAGTTGCAACTAATGGGTATTGATCAGAGGAGAAAGCAGATCTGTGGGCACAAATTTATGTGCGAGCTTGAAAGAAGTATTTCCCTAAAAGGGGAACAGTGTGAATAATCAAGCTCTGAGACAAATGCTAATCAGCATTACATTTTGCCTCTGAGTCCCCAGACAGAGTGTTTAATCTCTGGAATTAAATATTTCCCTGGTGAGAAGTTAGACAACTTCAAGAGATTCCTGTTTGAAAAATTAAGCTTGGTATACGTTGGGTTTAGATCTCTCTGATTGCGTGGAGTTCAGTCTGTCCAGCAGCTGACCAGGCTCCGGACCTTTGAGCAAAATATGAAAACATTCGTTTCTTCCTCTCTTTATGGAGAGACCAACAGAGAAACATTTTTTAATCAAAGGCTACCAAGGATGGCTTTCAATCAGATATAAAGGCACAGAGTCTTCCATGAGAGCAACGACACAAACATTTTCTCACTGTGAAATATTTTATCAAAGATGAAGGCTCAGATGTTCGTTATCTGGAAAAGTATCTCCTACAAGTTGCATCCTTTTTTTTGGTAGTCCCTGGGGCTACATAGCATTGAATACAGGAGCTGAACCATAGGAGAAGAATGGATTTATGGAGATGTGAGTTGGACGTTTGACAACGCTACGTTCAGGCAGTTGATTAATCAATAACTGGTATCCATCCCAGTTTTTCATTGCGCTAGTGATATCTAGTTTAAAGCAGCCTCAGATGGATTAACCTTTTATTATGTGCTCTGGGCTTGCTTCTGAGAGTCTGGAAAGTCTCCCAGATGGTGTGTACGCGCAAGCACTCATCTATACAGAGACTTATGTATCAGGCAGGCTGAGAGAGTTGGGGTTGTTCAGCCTGGAGACGAGAAGGCTCCAGGGAGACCTTAGAGCCCCTTCCAGTCCCTAAAGGGGGCCTACAGGAAAGCTGGGGAGGGACTCTTGATCAGGGAGTGGAGTGACAGGATGAGCGGTAACGGTTTTAAACTGAAAGAGGGGAGATTTAGATTAGATATGAGGAAGAAATTCTTTATTCTGAGGGTGGTGAGACACTGGCCCAGGTTGCCCAGAGCAGCCGTGGCTGCCCCACCCTGGAGGTGTTCAAGGCCAGGCTGGATGGGGCTTTGAGCAACCTGGTCTGGTGGGAGGTGTCCCTGCCCATGGCAGGGGGTTGGAACTAGATGACCTTTAAGGTCCCTTCCAAGCCAAATCGTTCTATGATGCTATGATTCTATGATATATAAGCACCCTGCCCTAGCTTTGGGGTTGGTCTTGCTTTGACCAAAGACCTCCAGAGGTCCCTGCTGACCTGGACCCTTCTACAGCATTTCTGACCAGACTTCAGGAGAGGGTGTATGTGCATTCCCAAACGCTCTGTGCCCACATATGTGTAGAAATGTATGTGTAACTGCAGCAAAATAAGCTGAATCAAGTCCTAAAGAAGCTTCACAAAAAAGCAAGAAGCAAAAATGTACGTTGCCAATGAAGAATAAATCCTTTTCTGTAAAAAAAAAAAAAAAAAGAAAGAAAAAAAGATAAAAGGAAGGAAAAGATTTATTTGTTCCTCTCAGGAATAAGAGTTCTGGCATTACAGTACTTATTTTGGAAATTTCTTGACAGTGATTTCATCCTTTGTAGCCACTTGTGGCTCAGTACATTTTTACCATGGTTGCCAAGTAACAATCACTAGGCATTTGTGTCTAGATCAGTAAAGGGGGGTGGAGGGAATGGATAAAATCTATTTTCAGAGGCGTAATCGTCAGTGGCTCTTTGTAGGTTAACGGTTAAGTTCACTCAGCAGTGACAGTGTTTTGTTGAAGGCCTTGGGATTTACAAACAGGAAAATAGAAAGCAAAGAGGGGGGTTTTTTTATCATTATTATTACTCTTCCAGAGCAGAGTGGCTTATGAGTGATTAAGGAGGCATTAACTATGTTGGACGTCAAGTCCCGCGCGCAACAGGCGCATTATAATCCCCTCCTCGGGGTCGGGCTGTGGCCGGCTCGTTTCCCCCCCAGGTTTCGCTGTGCCAAAAACCTCCCAGCATGGCAGACCCCACTCTGCCCTCATTTCGCTCATGGGGCAGCCGACAGCTGATGCCAGCCGAGAAGAGGTTTCCCTGGCTGCCAAAAAGAATGGAGCAATGGGGGGAAAACAGGGAGGAAAGCCGAGAGATCTGGCCAAAAACACCTCCAGGTGTTTCCCCCCAGCACGGCAGAGGCTGCGGTGTGGTCTCGGCAGCATGGCGGTGTGCCTACAGCCTACGCTGATTAGCCTACACGTGATTAGGGGACTGGAACACCTCGCTTATGAAGAAAGGCCGAGGCATTTGGGTCTTTTCAGTCTGGAAAAAAGGCAACTGAGGGGGAATCTTATCAATGCTTATAAACACCTAAAGGGTGGGTGTCAGGAGGATGGGGCCAGGCTCTTTTCAGTGGTGCCCAGCAACAGGACAAGAGGTAACAGGCGCAAACTTGAGCATAGGAAGTTCCATCTCAACATGAGGAGGAACTTCTTCACTTTGAGGGTGGCAGAGCCCTGGCACAGGCTGCCCAGAGAGGTGGTGGAGTCTCCGTCTCTGGAGACATTCAAAACCCACCTGGATGCGTTCCTGTGCAACCTGCTCTGGGTGACCCTGCTCTGGCAGGGGGTTGGACTAGATGATCTCCAGAGGTCCCTTCCAGCCCCTGCCATTCTGTGATTCTGTGATACACTGCCATGGATTTTCCCTGACAGCCAGCCTGACCTGCCTCCGTGCCACCGATGTTACCAACTGTCCTGCCCAAAAGAAAGGGTGTTTTCGCCCTGATACCCTGAGTTTTCCTCTTCCACGATTGGTGCCTCCTGAGTTTTTTTAACATCCTCCAACACATCTCAAGGTCACCTTCATCTTTCTGAAGATATTGTGCCATGGATGCAGCATTCAGGGCGGGCTTGGAGAAAAACAGTTGCAGTCCCTGTTGTCTTCCAGATGGCAGTCCTCTGCCCATCCCAGTGCACTGTCCACCTTCCTTATTACTGCAGAAACACCTCCCAGTGGTTCCCTTGGTGTCCTTGCCTGAAGAGCTGCTGCCAGGCAGGTGTTTCCTCTGCCCTGGTGATGCTGCACATTCCCCAAAACCAAGGCCATGGCTTGGGGAAGGGCTGGGGCAGAGGGTGGTGGCAACCGCATCTCCCAGCGCCTGTTCCAGGTCACCCCCTGATATGGCAGCCTAGTGGGAGATGAAGGCTGGGGGTGAACACTGCTCTCTGCTCCACCAGCCTGGCCTGGAGCATGTCTTTGCCTGATGCTGGGCTCCAGGAATGGCCCCAGGTTGGCTGTCAGGGCCAGCACGACCACACAACTCCCTTTTCCTTTCTTCCCAAGAAGGAAAAGATGACCCTGGGAAATGGGTCAGGTGTTAATTGCAGCTTGTAATCCTTTCTGTGGCAGACCTGAGAAGTACCTGGCTCCTTGAGAGAGGGAAGGGGCAGCAATGGTCTCCCTTAATTCTGTTTCCACCAGGCATGCACTCCGAGGAAATGTGCTTAGGCGAGAGGAGCACCTGGGCACGCTGCCAGGAGCCCTCTGTGACCGGCCTGGGTTTCTCTTGGCAGATCATAACTCAGGGATGAGCCAAGGAGGCGGCTCTCCCTGCTGACTCCGGCGTAATTCAGCATCCCTCTTGGGATGGGTGTCGGGGCTGCCCCAGAGCCCCTGCTGGGGAGGGAGGGAGGCAGCAGGAGGAGAAGTGCCATGGAGCCGGGCTGCCTGCCACCCCAGTTCACGGGGCTGGACACGCTGGGGAAGGGCACAGGTCCAACTGGGGCTACCCTGGCCCTGGGGGCTTTCTGTTGGATGATACCTGGTGAGTGGCACTGCTCCCTGTATGGGCTGCGGGGAACAGAAAGGGATAGCAAACAGGTGCCTTAATCGAGGGGATGGGCGTTCTGTAAGGTGACTGATTCTGCATGCTCAGGGGGTGAAAATGCCCGGGTCTGCTGAGGTCGGAGACACCCACGGGTGCTGCACGCTGCCCACAGCCCCGGCCAGAGAGAGGGTGCACCCCTCGAGGGACAGCAGCCTCAGTTGGCTGCTTTTGAGATTAAATGAAGAGCCAAACGGCATGGGTGCATTTGATGGGGAGAGGGTATGAGGAAGGATTTGGGAGCAAGGGGCAAGGGAAGAAGCACTGCCGCAGCCATCACCAGCGGCATGTTTCCCACGGCTTTCACAGAGGCACAGAGATTACTGCCTGGTCTCCCCAAACCTCCCGCATACAATTCTCTGTCCACCCACTTAAAAGCCGGGTTGTTAGCAGAAAGCAGACAGGAACGGCGACTCGGGGAAGGAAAAGGGGTTTGCAAAGTCTTTTTGCAGGTTCCTTGGAGATGGCGAGCGTGGAGGGAATCCATCTCACACACGTTCTCCCCACGACAGATGACCGTGTGCAGGAAGGAGAGGTTTCTATTTAGTTGTGCGATGTGAGATTGCCATTTCGTAATGCTGAACAGGCTGAAAACTGAGCAGGGCCAGACTAAAATGTGCCAGAGCAGAAATGCTGGCATTTTCCCACCCAGGCCCTCCCCCCTTGTAAAACAGCAGTATTTTTAGAGAGTTGGTCATATCAGGGAGTTCATTTCATGGTGTCTGTCGGATGGGATTGCCGAGTCCATCTGCAGTGAGCTGGAGTGATGTAAGCGGGATGGAGCTGTCTGCCAGGAAACCGTGATGAGTGGTGCGACGCAAATGGGAGCCCCATGGTTTGCCTTGGGCCGGGCGAAAGGCATTTGAGTTGTGTTATTCGGGCCAGAAGTCCCAACCGCTGTTGTGATCTGCGGGTCTGTTGGACTGGTGTGTGTTTAAATGGGGAGGTAAGGATATCTTGATTTAGGAGGGTGAGGTTGCTTTCATACAACAAGTGAGAACTTCAGCCATTTCGGCAAGGATCTGATGAGGGTGTTTGTAGGGGCACTGTGACCCTTATGTTATGAACGTAGAAAGTAAGATTGCAAATGAATTGACAGTTAACCGATAGCGTAAGGTATGCTAAATGGATCCTAAGACGTAGAGCAATGTGTCATTTTTAATAAAAATGGAAACTACACATTTTGAGTCATAAAGAGGCATATTTGAGAAGCGAGTCTGCGGTGATCTCCTGTCCTTCAGCATCTTGTTCCTCCACGGCGAGGAGATTTTGGGGATGGGAGAGGTAACAGAGCCAGTGCAGCCTCGAGCATCAGTGGAGGCATTCTCACTTGCGCTACCGAACCTCCCCAGAGCTGGTGACAGGCAACGCTACCGCTGCCAGGCTGAGCTGGAGCCGGAGCTGAGCTTCTCTGCATGCAGCCGTCCTCCCCACCATTGCTTGTGGACGGCCTACTGGTGACCACAGTCCTCAGCAAGGCAAGACCAGATGTGTCCGTGGGTGAGGTGTGAGCTGTTGGGTTACTGCTGACTGGGGAGCTGAAACGGGCAGCTTCCTGGAAACTGTGATGCAGATAAGGCTTAACTCTCACATCTGCACAATGGGGCACCATCTGTGTTCCAGGAAATGTTTACCTTTAATAAATTTTCATCTTATACCTTCTGACAAAAAAAAGAAAAAGAAGGAAAAAAAAGAAATCCCCACTGAATTGCAGTGGAAAAAAACTTTCTCCTTCCACTTGTAAAACGCAGTAGTTAGAAGCAGCTCCCAGTCCAGCAGGACTTGTAGCTCACACTGAAGGACTTTGGGGTTGGATTGAGTATGTTTTTTATAAGTAGATTTTGACTTCCAGATCCAAACTTAATTGTCCTCCTGTGGTGGTCTGAGATGTGGGAAACAATAGAGCCAGACCACTAATAATTGCCTACCCTTTTAAAGACCCCGTCTTCCTCTGAGAATCACAAGGTGGCGGGAAAAACCACGTGAGTTGTTTTTCAGAGCTTCGTCTGGCTGCGTTTCGTGGAGGAGATAAGGAGTCCTGCAGGACCTCCGTTTTTAAGCACGAGCTCAGTGCTGGGTTTCACACCTCCGTATCAGCGAGTTCCTGCCTGTGCAGTGCCTCACCTATCTGGGGAGAGGCACGTGGCACTTCTGCCCGGAGCGCCGGCACTCAGGCCTGGGGCTGTTGAGAGAAAGGCAGCTGGGGCCATATCTGTTTGTCCTCGACCCAGCAGGACATCACTTTTCCAGCTTGCTCCAAGCAGATCTGCATGTCCTGATGCGCAAGCGTCCCTCCCTGTGCCACCAGCTGGCTGGGACATTTCAGCTGGCACCTACCAAGGCTGCTTGATCAAATCCAAGGCGGCTAAGCCATTGCTGCCTCATGGCCAGTTTGGCCCCGTCGGATTTCCCTTCCCTAAAGCTGCCACGTGATTTTGGTGCATGATCTGGAACAGCTGCTGCTTCCAGAGATGCATTTCTGTCAGTGGCAAAATGAACCTGAGAGGCAGCACACGTATCAGTTTGTTAGATTTAGCAAAGCACACCCGAGGCTCAGAGGAGGTGCCGCGTGCGTGTTCAGGTGGTTTTGCTGGGAAGCATCCCACTGAGCCTGGCAGCCCGCTTGCTCCGAGGCAGCTCCTGGGGAACCGGTCCATCAACGCTTGGAGACAACCACTCGTTCATGTGGATCGAAATACAGCCTGGAGCGGGCCTGACGTGGGAAGAGGTGGAAGATCAGAACCACGGGGATGTTGGAGATGGGTAGGGGATACGGGGACGCTTGTGTGGAATCAGTTTCTGAGTGGAAACGGGCTAAAATGGTTCACAGACAGAGGGTGTAGGGCAGTGCATGGTCAGGCTGGTTTTGGAAGCTAAAAATAGCAGTAGGGTGGAGTCTGTCCTTGGTTAATCTGGGTTTGTTAAGGCCAGACATCCAGATCTAGTTCAGTACTTTCATTAAAAAGGCTGTATTTACAGAGCGGTCGAACTGGCTCATTGCCCACTGGGGTGATACTGGCCACTGGGCACTGGGCCAGCTTGACTGGGTGACTTCAGTATCCTCCTCCAAAGGCTGAGCTAAAATGTTGGCCTGGCTTGTTCTCCTGAGACCTCATACAGTGGGTCACGAGCAGAGCTGGGATTTCTCTGCTGAATATTTCAGCCCCAGGCTCACGAACGTCTGCTTCTGTCCTCAGGAAACCCAGTCACACCGGCCTCGCCCAGAAGTTTCCTCTTTTGGTCAGAACCTCCCATCTTCTGTCTTGACCCATTGGCAAATCTTTAGAAGGTGACTTGAACACGTTTGCCTGTTTTTGAGAGGATTGGGAAGGAAAACCAGCCATTCTGCATGCACTGGCATGAATGAGGCTCAGTTTGTGATTTGGCTGATTGACTTGGTTTGCCCGTGGCTGACTGAGGTCTCAAGTGAATTATGTGGCAGCTGGAGTAGCTCAGCCCTGTGTTAGACACCTGAAAACTCATGCAGGAGTGAAAATTCAGGCACGACCCTGTTGCAGAAAAAGCTGCATGTGGAGTTTGCACGTGGTTAGCAGCAGAGAGCCTGCTGGCAGGCCATAACTTTCTAATGTCTAATAAGTGCACTATGCCAAAATGCATTTTTGAATGTGGCTAAAAACATCCAAGCAATCATGCATTTCCCAGGGAGAGGGAGGAAGGCAGGGCAGGCAAAGGAGTGTGCATTGGTTTGGATCCTGTAAGCCTTACCCTCCCAGCAAGCAGACCACGATCTCCCCTGGGACACCCCACGGTCCCCCAGGTCAGCCATGCAGGTCCTGGAGCATCATCTCCTCTGAGGTTGCAGGGGCAGAGCCGTGCTGATGAGAGGGGCTGCAGCCCGTGCTGTGCAGCTGAGATCACCCGGCATCAGCAAAAGCCATGTTTCCTGACTTTGCCCCACCTCCCGCTGCCGGAGCAGAAAGGAGATTTTTCCTGCAGTGCCAAGCAACGGGAAAAGAGGTACAAATCACTGCTAGATTATTTCTTTTGGGTAAGAAAACTTTAAAAATACCTATCCAAAAAGTAGGTGGCTTTGTAAGGGGCACGTGTGTCAGTCTGACGGCCTCTGCAGTCCGACAGACAGGCCCAGTTACCCCCCTGAAATCACTGCAATTCACTGCCCATTTGGCAAATGGCACCTGCCTTTATCCTGCTCGAGTAGCTCTCTGCGGCCACAGTTCCCTTTTCCATGCCCGTCCAAGGGCACAGCACTTTGTGAGCTGCCCAGGTTTTCATACAGCATCTTTTGAAAGCCAGATGCAGATTTTAGAAAGAGCTGAAGTGCAAAGCAAAGATGGGAAAACCAATGGGTCAGGAGGAGAAGCTTCTGGTGCTCCTGCAGAGCCCGTTGCTGGTGACCAGCCCATCCTCAGGTGGGAAAACAGGTTGCTCCGCAATGTTTGGTTCCTGAATAGCCTGAATGGTGTCCCCTGGAGATATCTGTCCGTCCAGTGATGGAGGGAGTTGCTGAGAGCAAGTCCATCAGTTTTGGCAGGGTCCTGTGCCTTGATGCCTCCAGCCTCCACTTGCAGGCACTGGGATGCTGGTATATATTTGACAGTGACAACTGCAGGGGTAACACAGAGCATCACACTGCTGTCCTAGAAAAAATTATCGCTGCCAGGGAGAGGGAACCAGAGGAGATCAGAGGGACAAGGCAAGGTGTCCTGATGGCTGTGGGCTGGCAGCTTGGCTTGCCTGGGAAAAGCCCGGGCCATCTGAGTGGCGATTTACATCACTTCTGATGCTGTGACAGGAGATCGCCGGCTCCAAACTGCGAGAGAGATTACTTTGTTTGCCCACAGTCATCTGATTAAAACGGTATTTTCCACACATTTGTGCAGTGATTAGTGATGAAATGCAAATCCTATGCAAATCGGTGCAAATGGCTGGTGTGCACAGCCAGCTCCAAAGTCGGGCACTTTCATTTCCTCTGAGGCATTTGGGCTCTTTTAGTATCCGCATGGAGGAACAGGACGAACCCACTTGTGATCTGCACGCGTAGCTGAAGCAAACAGCGCCGACAGAGTGGGAAAAATCAACCACCGCCTGGATGCGTTTACTGAGCAGCATCTGTTTCGGTCGCATCGATACATGGAATCCAGCTTATGCAAAGACCTTTACTAAATAAACAGCTACAAACCACACAAACAAGCCTTCCACGTACTGCGCTTCCCAGCCTTGTTCCTCTCCTTTACCAGGGCCTGGCTGGAGTCCTGTTTGTGGAATAGCTTGTCACATCGCAAATCAAAATGCCATTATGGTTGCTGGATATAGTAACAAAATATGTTTAAGTATCAGATTTGGAAAGAAGCTCTGCAAACACAATGAAAGCAACAAAACGAATTCCCAAGCCCTTGACACGAAGAGTAATTGCAAATATATACATATGTATGCATCCATACTTTCGACTTGGCTTCTGTTCTTCTTTGGCTTGCAGACCCAGAGCGTTGCTTCAGCCTGAAATTCAGTGAGGCCATGTTTCCTCGCTTCCAGGCGGCTTTGTGGTGACGGCAGGGCCAAGATAAATAAATAAATAAGGGCTCGCAGAGTGAAATATTATATTTAATAAGGCCGACAAGTCCTCCTGAAACCCAGTTGTGAAAACTTTTAAAAGTGTCTGTTTCCTGTAGCTATCAACATGCTAGGAGAAGGGAAACCCTCTGGGCTGGTCAAGTTTTTCCCCAACGGCTGCAGTGACTTTTGCAGCTGGTCTTGATTTGCCTGGATATTGCTCATTTTCCTCGTGCTCATAACAGCCCTGGAATGGAAATCCTGGCTTCCCTGGCACCGGGTGCATCCCCATGGGGTGCTGGCGGGTGAAGGGTGCCAGGCCAAAAATTATTCATCCCGATTAGCTCTTGGCTTCCCCTCCAGTTTGAGGAAATGAGGCTGGATTCATGAATAATAGAGTGAACGCAGGAGGCCTAATAAAGGACAAAATTCATGGGGAATGTAACTCCCGGCACATCGGCAAACAGGTTTGTGCTGCTTGCGGTGTTACACTCCCTCTTGACGCACGCTGGGGGTCAGGGGTTTGTGTATGTGCCCATCAGCTGGACAACAAACCCTTACCCGTGGCTGGCTGACGCTTGCCAACAGGAGCAGCGGAAGGGAGACGGGGCTGTCCTGGACTTTAAAAGGCAAAACCAACACAAGCCAGCGTCCAGGCTGCAAGCGTCTGCGGCTGCTGCAGCCCTGTCTGCACACCTCTGGGCTGTGCATGTGTGTCTGGGTGCCTATTAAATATGCATGGCCCTGCTATTTGTGGGACACCATATGTGTGCCAGGGAAGTAACCGGTGTGACTTGCTCTGCCTCTTCGGAAATGCAGAGGAAGCAGTGCCTATACCTAGACCTTACGTGAATTGGACGTAAAGCCGTATTACCTTCAGCTTTCGAACCAGCCTCCCTCTGATATTTGGTACGGCACAGCTGTTTCAGTTGGGAAACGGCAGCGTTTGTGGCCCTGGGAAAAGCTGTGGTCTGCCCTCACGCCCGAGGATGTGGTGCAGGGCCCTCATCGCTCTTCAGATGCAGGAGGTCGCTTTTGTCCGCCGCTTTTCTGGCAGGGCCCATGGCACATAAGTTGTTATCCACTTGGGGTACACCCTGGGCATTTTTATCTGGGTTTCTGGGAGCTTGGAAGCACGCTTCTCTGCCTGTCTGCTAGGATTTTGCCATGAGGCTGTTTACTTGAGGTGTAGAAATGGAAATCTCATCTTCGCAAGTCACCCTGGAATTTTCCTCCAAAGATCAGTGAAAGCAATCATTAATATAGGGCATCATTTATAGCTCTATGCAGAATAATCCTCCAGGCTCTCTGGCAGCTATGAATTGGAAAACAATAAAGACCATTACTAGAGGGTTCTTTTTTTTTTTTTTTTTAAAAAAAAAAAAAAAAGCATGTTCTTTGATACATTGTGTAGCTCTCAGAAAAGGAGGCAGCAAATTAAAAATCTCTCTCAGCAAATGCACGCAGCATTGTTCCAAATTCCTAAGCTTTTTTTTTGCCTTTTTCTTTTTTTTTTGCCTTTTTCCATGCTCTGACATCTTCCTTGAGTAGTGCCAATAAAATTAGAGACTTTTGCTAATGTGCTCTCCAAAGGTTCCTCTGGGGAAGCAGCAACCCTATACAAATGCTCACCTCCGCAGATGGCTCCCGAATCCAGGGCGCCTTGGCTTGGCCAAACATGTGAGCCCCGTTGCTGGACGTATGAGCTGGGGCTGGCCCTGGCTCTCCCAGTGCTGCCGTCCTCTGAGTGCTTCTGGAGGCTCAATCACTGCTTGCCGCCTGGATTTTCCCCATTCATTTTGAAACGTGGTCAAAACACACTGAAAAACGCAGTGGGGCCAAACTTCATTGTGCGGCCTCACAGCTCTTCTGTCCAGATTTGGTTCAGAACCTCCGGCCGTTTTGCCGCACGTGGTGGTACCACCAGCCATGTCTTTGGGAATGTTCTTCTTGCAGGGTCTGGCCAGTCAGGCTCAGGCTGGAGACTGGAGACACATTGCTAGAACCCCTGACTGTGCTTAAGCCCTGCTACAGCTATTGTGGCTAGGGTTTAAATTAACCTTAAACATCTAAATAGCTTTAAAAATGTTAAGCTCTGGTGAGAAAATAGACCAGCGAAAGTGTGTGGTTACTAGAGGATCCCTAGCTGGCGGTAATAAATAAACATGCTCACAATCAGTTCGGCGTCCTGATATTCAGTCAAAAAATCCATACGCCGATGAGATGGTGTGAATTGGTGTGATGAATGGCAGTAGCGGGGGCTGGTTTGGAAGGGCACCTCAGCCTGTTTGAAACAAGCTCTTTGAATGGAGTCTCCCGCTGAGATTCATTCTCTTCTTCGAAAGCACTAATATCCCCACAACAGCACCTATCCATGCTTGAAGGAAAAGCTAATGAGTTTCTGAGAGGAAAAGGGGCAGAATACAAAAGGCAGCCTTTATTTCCCAGCTGGTCGTTTTAGTCAATTTGTTTTCCTCTTACTACACTTTGCTACACTTCCTTCAGTCCTGACAGACAGTGTCCTTGGAACACTTCTTCATAACACCTTTTTTTCCTTAACACTATAATTATCATCACCAGCATGGCTTTCTGGAGCCAAAGGCAATTAATGCTAGCTTTGTTTCTCTCTCTCTTTCTTCCCCTCCCAGGCTTTGCACTGGGAGGACTCTCTGGGCAGCCCTTCTTCCCTTGACCTCCCTCCTGCCCTCCTTCCACCCAGCAGCTCCCACACCATCCCTGTGGTTCCCACCAGGCCCAGGCTAGGGAGAAACTCCGAAGCACAATACTGAGGTGTCTTTCTACCTCTCTGTGCTTTAAATGCTTCTAAGTCTTCCAATTTTAAATTGCCCTTCCCAAGGGCAGCAGGTTTTTTTTCTGTAGCATCACTCCATCTGCAGCCAGCCAACATGATGAGCAGGTTGGAGCATGACCCTACCAAGCTGGATGCTTTGGGCCACAGTTAAACTCCAGCCATGTGCCTCTGGCTTTCCCCCGCAGCCCTGACTCACTAAGTCGAGCTCAGGATCCGGAGAGCCAAAAAAGGAGAATCACACCCCCCGCAGATCCCAGGCTGAGCACGAGGGTGCAGATCTAGATGCCCCAGCAAACTTCATGGCTTACCCAGCATGAGCTGATGAGGAGGGCTACCAAAATGACTGCGGAGGGCTGGTCATCCTCGCAGCAAGTGGGAGTCCATGTGCTGGGAGACATTCCTAGCTGAGAAGCCAACAGCCAGGAGGGAAGGGAGGCATGGATGTGGGATTTCCCCAGGCCCTGCGGCTGCCCCTGCCCTGTAACAGCCAGAGCTCCCAGCTCCCAGCGGGTCTCCGGCACAGGGAAAGCCCTGCTGGGTCACAGTCTTGCAAAGGCAGGTTTGGCACTGGGAGAGGATGGAGCATTTCCAGAGCAGACGAAATCTTCCAAGACCTTGAGCTGCCAGTTTGAAGAAGCCTACGTGTTTTGCAAGTTTTTAGAGTCTTAGAACTTGGTCTAATTTAAGCAAATTTTTATAGGATTGGAACATCCTCAGCACTGGAGAGATCCTTCTGCTAAGTTTCATTCGCTGCAGCAAAGCATAAGGAAGAAAGAATTACTCAATATGGTGTTTGGGAAAAAAAAGTGTTTGCACGGGCAAAGCAGATTATTTTTTTGCCCCAAAGCTGAGTCCTCAGTGGCGAAGATGATTGGACTTTTCATAACTCTCTCCACAGTGGCCACTCCACATGGAAAGTTTCAGTCTGAGTGGCTAAAGTCTGGCAAAGTATCCAGCAACTGAAACAGACTCTGAAACAGTGGAAAGTCATTGGCAAGTTTAGCGACAGGCGCTTTGACATGTTCTGCCTTTAACTCAAAGCCCTGAGAGCACCAGGGATCTGGATGAGCACGTGTAAGATATGAAGATCAGCTGGAGAAGTGGCGTCTGGGAACTTCTCCCTCTTGTTGCCTGAAGAAAGGATTGCAGAGGAAGGAAACCAGCTCCCAGGCTCCGGGGTTTGTGTGTGGGAGTCGCTGCTTCCACGTAACATCAACATTTTCCAGCATGACAGAAAAGCTGGCCCTGGGGCAGCCCCTGAGGTGGGATGTCCAACCTGCGGGGCTTGAGAGAGCCCTGTCTTTGCAAACAGTCTGGCGGGCTTTGGCTTCTCACCTTTGTCACAGGAGCAAATCCAGACTCTGTGTGTCCACGGGGCTCTGCAGTAGGATTTTCCATCTGGCATTCTATATATCCACCAGTCCTCTGAGCTTATAGACAGGGTCCAGAGCTGCTGAGCTGGCCACCAAGGGGAGTCATTTTAGTGCCACATGTAGCTGGATTTAGTTTGCTCCCACAGGGAGGTCTCCTCTGATGGCCTGAACACGCAAAGACAGGTCTAGGCTGAGGGCACCAGATGCTGTGTCCTGCTGCCACAATTGCCATAAATGGGGCTGACACGCGGCTGAAGCCTCTGTGGGCAGGGACTTTGCCATATTACCATTTTTAAATGCCCCTTGCCATTTTCACCCGGGTGCATGTAAACTGAAAGGCGGACCTTTTCCCCCAGGAAGAGGGGAAGAGCTGCTGGCCAAGCTCAAGCCCACCACAGGGACCCTGCCCAGCTTGTACAAGGCAGAAGCTGTCACAAAGCACTCGACTGCTCTTCCACGCTCACATTTCTCTTGGCCACTCTGTTCCTCTTATTTTAGCTTTGTTTAAACCACCTCCTTGGTAACTGGAGACAGAAGCAGGATTTTTTCATCCTCCTCGTAGGGTTGGTTTCCTGCCTATCTCGGCACTGGGAGGGACCCTCAGCAAATACACATTTGGTTTTGTGCTCCCACCACAGGCTTTGAGCCCAAGTATCACTGGGGAGACCTGGTGTCTCTTTCAAAGGGTTTTCATACACAGAGTTTCAGTTGAGAGGGACGTGTTTCACCCTTTAATTTATTTGGCAGTAAACAGACCGCCACATGTGTCGGTCGCGCAGCGTGAACGGTGGCTCTCGCAACTGCCCATGTGCTCCCGACCTTGCGTGTGTCCAGCAGCAGGGAAACCCCACTGGAGTGTCCCTTGTCAGGATGCCACAGCTGCCGGAGTGGCCAAACCCTTCAGCGGGGATGGGGCAGGGCTCCTTGCTGCGGCAGCACCCTCTGCCCAGGCACCGCAGCCCCACACGCCTTCCAGCACCCGCCTCCGCCGGGACACAGCAGCCCCAGGACATGAGGGTCCTCTGGTCTTCTCAGGGCAGTGTCAGAAAGGTCTCTGCAAGGGGATGGGCATTAATCGCTGGCAGCTCCTAAAGACCTGGAGGTGTTTGAAAAGGCAGGGGAAAAAATTCCACCTCGGTGCACAGCTGGCACGCTTTTTTTCACTGCCCTCTGGAGAGGCAGCTTGTTGGAAAGGAAGGGGGAAAGAAAAAAATTAAAATGAAAACAAGTCCCAAACTGTCTGAAGGCTTGGCTGTGTTTCCAGCCAGGGGAGGTAAAATCAGCTCCTGCACTTACTCCCTCTTTCTGAAAACAAGTGGTGTCCAGAGACACAAATTTCCGAGGCAGACCAGCTTTCCCCATTGCCTTGTCATGTTTGGAGCCAAGCCCTGGGGCCAAGTTTGGCCTCTCCCTGTAATGTCCTGCTGGGCTCGGGGCAGAGAGGAACCCCACTGTTGGTGCTCAGCCCCAGCTAAAGCTCTTTCTTGGCCAGAGCCATCCCCAAATGATGAGTGTGAAAACACCAAGCAGCACCTTTAGTGCAGAACTTAGAGTTGAGGTTTTTGGGGCCATTTGTTGACTTAATGCTCCAGAGGTTGTCACTGCTTAAGGCAGCTGCCCTCTCTGGGGATGGCTGGGGAGTATTTCGGGGGCTGTTCTGAGTTTGCTGGCCTTACCCCTGGGTAGCTCCGCACCACCCCCCTCGCAGGGCTTGCCTTGTGGCATAGTGACTGCATTGCGCGGCGCTGGGGCGCAGCTCACAGCTTGGGTTTTGGTCTTCAGAAATGAGCATCCCTGATGCTTCAAGCCTATGTAATGACAGCATTTCATATGCTGGTACCCAGAGGCATCATGTCTTTCATACAGTCAGGCAACCCCCGGTACTGGACCACCTCGGGTGACTTGCCAAAGGGAGTCTGGACCAGGAGTGAACTCTGCAGCCGATCATTTAAATTGCTAAAATGCGAGCATTGCACTTGAACCTCCCTTGACAGGAGAATACTTACAACTTCTTCTAATAAAAGTTCACTGTGACACTCAGTGACAAGCTCATAAAAGATCAAAAGGCTTTTCCATAGCTTGGGAGCCCATTAGCAGCAGCAGGGCCCCGCGCGGGTGGGGTGTTTGCTGTGTGCGGAGGCAGATGTCCTTTTGTTCAGCACTTTGACTGCAACTTGTGTGCAGGTGTGTGTGCGTATGCATGCACGCGTGTATTGCGAAGCTGGCACCATTGAGAGCAGCAGGGCACGCCGGTGCGAGCAGCACAGCACAAAATGCTACGAAAGCAGTCACAGCTACTTCCCCCGTCTTGAAGTCAGTCGCTTGCATCGTTAGGCAAAGGACAATAAACGTGGTGATGGTGAAGTGCTTATTTCTGCAACACCATCAGGAGGCCTCGATCCTGCATCTGGGTCACCACTCTGAGAGTTCTGGGGGAGTGTCTTGAAAAGAGGGGGCTGATCTTTGGGGCCAGCCCGCAAATAACAGGAGTCAGATGCATCCCTGAACTGGGCATGGAGTTAAAATGAAGCTGCTCCTGAAAGGGAGCCTGCACATTCCATATTATGTTTGCCCTTTGAATTTCTGTGGCATGCCCTCTGCTGCTGCTCGGCATCCCCTCGTCCTCTCCTCCTTTTCCCATGTACCGCTGCTTTTCCAGCAGCAGATGAACCTGTCAGCAGCCCTGGCAGAGTGGCAGGGCACAATTGAGACCCCTTGGCCAGTGTCTTCCCAAACAACAAGGGAACTTCTCCCTTGTCCTGAAACCCAGGCAAGCGGGATTTGACATGTGCCTTCCCTGGGAGGGAAGCACTGCTATGACTGACAACAAAATCTCACCGCAGTGGGGCTGCCGGAGCACCTGAGGAACAGCAGACACATTTTGGGCTTCCTTGAATCCCGATTCCTGATGCTGAAGCCATGCTATTAGACGTGGACCTATTATTTGGCATGGTCCCCACTGTTTTGTTTTAGTCAGCTTTAACTCAGCAAAGTTTGCTAAATGATTTACAGGGCTGCATAAGCGTCCTGTCTGCTGGCAGCTGCTCATTGAAATTCATTTTGGGGAGTGCCAAAGCCATTTCAATGGGAGTGATGTCTCCTGTTTGAGGAGCATTGTCATGGCAACAATGCCAGGTGCACACAGGGAAGAGCAACTCATATTTATTTGAAAGGTTAGAGCAATTATTGTCATAAGGAGGTACCTGGCTGCAAAGAAAAGCCGCATGCATATTTGGGTGTGTAGACAAGCAAGAAGCACTTGTATGAGTTTCCAGTTGCTTTCCATGGGGAAAACGTGTATGAGAACAATCAGGGAGATGGATGGGCGTCTGACCCAGAGGTCTTCTCCTCCTACCCAAGCCCCTTCACAATTTTATTCCTCGCCATGCTTGTTTTCCACTTCAAGTTTTCCAGCAGGGATTTCAAATCCAGCCTTGACCTCTTCTCAGCTCAGCAGATGTCTCTTCCCTGCAACATGCCACCCCCATCACCCACCTCCCCGTGAACCAGGGCAAATATTGCCACCTGGAACGTGATGAAACATTGGAGCCAAGTTTCTGTCCCCTTCGTTACCTGCCTGCGTTCCCCACAGACCTGACTGACCAGCCAGGCACAAGGAGAAAATCCCAGAAAGGCAGAATTGGGGCAGGGGGGAGGATGTCAGATATTGTCTCTGAACCCTGCAGGCTTTGAAATGGGATTTGCAGGGTTTTCTACTGAGCGAGGATGTTGGGCTGGGCTGGGCCCTAGGCAGTCAATCCTTTGCTTGCAGCACGGGCTGAATTTTTGGGGACTAGTGGCAGTTTTTAGCTGGCATGGGCAGGGCTGTGCAAAGCCAGGGGAGAAGTTATTTCTGTTCTGTCAGCTTTCCCAGGCGCCTTAAGGAATTGCTGCTGGGGGTGTTTTTGATCAAATTCATATCGAATGTGTTTTCCCTCCTGGTCGTTGTCACTTGTATTGCACTGTTTGTGCATGCTGTCCTTGGAGACTCAGATACTGATCGAGATGGAGCCTCTCCAGCAGGAACCCTGGCAGCTTTAAGGACTGTGGATCACCATCACTAGACATGTATGGCAATGGGATTGGGAAAGAACAGCAAAGCACTGGTTTTGTCCTTGTGTTACCACCTCCAGAGCCACGGAAAGGGGAGGCCATACCTTCAGCTGTCCTGGGACAGCAAAGCATCTAAGCATGACCAAGGGCTCAGGCTCTGTTTTGGGGGCAGACCAAGAGAATGCCTTGCATCTTTGCCTAGCTGGCCCCTTGCAAAATGTGATATTGGCAGACAAATGAAGAAGTGCGTTAGCCAGAGTGCAAAATTCACAGTCAGACCAGAGCAAACATCAAGGGTTCCCCAGAAGAGCGTTTCTGGTCTGACAAATCCTGCCCAATATGGTCTTCCAAAGAAGAGAGTCAGGCAGCATTCAGTCTAGCATGTATAAACATCTTACCTGGCAATCATCACTCCTGAAAAGTGTTTTCTGAGGCACTGAGCATCAGCTGTGCTTGTCATCTCCCAGCTAGTCGAGCAGCAGCAGCTCTCAGTCCTCCTATCTCTGCAAACCACCTCCCACGTCTTGCGTCTCCAAAAGGCCAAGGAAGAGCAGGCTGGATCCTTTTCCTGGTAGTGATGCTCTGGAGCAGGCCAGTGTTATGTATTTGAGCCGTATGTTGTCATTTAAACACAATGCATCCTGAGGCCAGGGGAGTGGTTGGTTTATGCAGACATGGAGATGACAGCACAGCCCCGGGGTCTTACAAAGACTGATTCAGCAAGCCTTGGAGAAAGAGGTGGAGGGCAACCAAGAAAATAAGAGCAGCCAGATGAATTTGGGTTCCAGAGGTGGGAGGAAGGTAAAGGGACTGGTTCCCCCTCCCTTTTTTTTGCAGTGCCCAGGCTAGTGTGCTCGATCATGGTTTTGGTAGGCACAGGACCGTGGAGTCCCATGCAGATCTGGGCTGCTGGACCAGCAAACCAAGCTGCCACATCAGCTCAGCTCACATCCACACTTCCCAAAGCATGCGTCAGGCTTAGCTTCAGGCAGGTTTTCCTTTGCTCTCTGTGTCATGTTTGCAGCACGCTTCAGGCAAAATTTTCGTTAAGTACAGACATTTCATGTCAGCAAGGCTTGGTTCTGCAAAGGGCCCTGTATGGGTGACTCATGGGACATCTTGCAAAGATGGGATCCCATCAGCAGCGACAGAAACACTAACGAACCCTCTCATCTGCCAGAGACCACTGGGTAACAACTAAAATCATGTGTGACACAAGGTCATTCACATAATCTGGCCCATTTCTGCGCATCTTCTGTCCCTCGGGAAGGAGCGTCCCTGCGCTGGCTGAGCAGGCGTTACGTTGTCCTCTCACGTGTCCCCCACCAGGCACACATCCCCTGCGTGTGGGACGAACGCCTCCACCACAGACCTGGGTGTCTCTTGTCGTCGCCTCAGGTGCAATTTTGTTGTCAACTGGTGGAAGAAAAGCCTAATCTGCTCCTTTTCCTTCCCAGCAACAAGGCAGCTTCCCTCCTTGAGTGTCTGTCAGAAATTTGAGCAATGAAGCTGCTAAGTGCATAAAAGCACTCCCTGGTGCCCCGGTCAGAAGAGTTGCGTGCTGCAGAGACAGACACAGGACCAGCTGGGTCTCTGCGTCTCTAACAGCATGGAGGGGGCCTCAAGCCCCTGCAGCCTCTGGAGACACTCACCCAGCAGATGAGGACAGCCAGGGAGACGGAGAGCAAAGCCTAGTGATGGGGAGAGAAAGAGCTGCCTTGCTCTTCGCGGTTGGCTCCAGCCCTGCCCCGGGGTCTGGTCCAGGCTCCTCGCTGTGGCCACAGCCAGTTTGCATGGCCCTGGCCGCTGGCGCTGGTGGTGCCCAGCCCAGATGATGATTTGGGAGCTTTCTCCCCCACAGAACCTGGTCCCCTACAGCAGCCCGCCTGCCCCTCTGCCCAGGCACTGCTGGGTACCGAGCGGCCACACGAGCTGCGTGAGGCAGGGAGTCTCCCAAGCCACGTGCCCGTCTCTCATGGCAAGCTTTAACTTCAGCTAATTAAGTGGCTGGCTGACAAGCAGATGTATGAGAAATGAATGTGGCAGCTTTCTGTGGAGTCTGAGAACGCATGCTGGAAGGGGCAGCACCCGTGGATGTGGCTTTGAACATGTGTTCCTCATGGCTCTTCTCTCGCTGGCCCTCTGGGTGGGAAGTGCTTGGCTGTTGGGGGGGTCAGGGCTGTCAGCACCAGGCTTAAGCAACAGGACTTCACTCCCGACTGCCTACCCTGGATGTTGTAACAAAGAATCTGCAGTTGAAAGTCCTCCAAGCTGTTCACTTAGTTCTCCTGGGTGATCAGTGGGAGCTGGATGGGTGACAAGCTGCATAAGCGCATTGTTCCCTCTGTTGATTCAGAAAGAAGTGTCTGTCTGTCCAGGCAGTGACAGCATGCCATGTTCTCATGGGCAAGCTAGTTACTGACCACTATAGCAGTTGGCTGGTTGGTTGTGTGTTTAGAGATGATCGCTTTCCTGGCCCACTGGAGACACCATTACTGGCTGCATGCAGTACTTCTTAGCTATTCCAGCTCCAGCTGGCGGGTGATCTGGGCACAGCTTTCTTAGCTGTGAGATCTCTGATCTAGGTGCACAGCAGGATTGAGATGGGCAAGGTCTCTGGATCAGAAGGTCTCTGGATTAGGAGGTCTCTGGTCCAACCTTTTCTCAGAGGGCCAACTTCAAAGCTAAAGCAAGGTGCTTGGGCGAGCTTTGAACATCACCAAGGATGGAGATAGCTGGCCT